>CM072149.1:6499372-7699372 GCA_036850595.1 Rhyacichthys aspro
ATTTGCAGCTCTCCAGTATTTGGCTCCTGTAATTTGGTCTCAGTTTGAAGTGCCTCGTTCTGTGTACATCCTCGCTAATTTCCAGCCCAGATGAAGCCCCATTTCCTGCTCGGTGCTGAGATGAAGGGCGTTTTTACAGACCTAATCAGGGAAGGTAATTCTCATATTAATTCATTTAACCCCAACCAAGTGTCATGAATTAAATATCTCCCCAAACACACCAAAATCATTCCACATCTAAATCTGAATTAATCATAGCTAATTGGACAATTGTGCTTTTATTCTGTTTTGTAGTCAAGCAATCAAGGGCCAATTAGCAGGAGCAGATACAAGATATACACTCACTTCCTGGAAATCTGGATGAATTGGATGGATATTTGCATTAAGACATAATAACATGTAATACAGTTTGACTCACAAATGACTCCATTCTGCTGCTGCACTCGCAAAACTTTGACCAGTAATCGTAGAAGCATCTGGAAAAATTGTTTTGAGTCGTGACTCAGCGGCTCGTAATTTCTAATAGAAAGACGTAATGTGCTTAGCTTTTAAGCCAGCAATAAATTAATCCCCTAAAGTATTGATTTTTTCCAAATGGTGGATTTTGTATTTGGAAATATATTCACTTTCACTCGGTTTTCTAACCACGGCCCCATTCTCATTTTCTTCTCTTCATTTATTTTGCTCACTCTAATCAAAGTTGTTAAAGGGAAAGAGCAGTATTTTGTAAAAGAGGATAGGATTTTCTCTTTTTAAAGACAGGGCTGCACTCTGTATTCTACCCTGTAATAGAGAATTAAAGTAGTGCATTTTTAATTGAATGAAAACATGTATCTTGGAAGACGGTTTGATTTTATGCTTAAGGGATTGTCAAGACATATTGTACATTTTGTAAGACCATTGGTGTAGATGAAAAGAAATATGCTTGAAACTTAATTTGTAATTCATCCGTATCCTGGGGAATAAAACGAACTGGAGCCTGGCTTTCTGCCATCTGGATAAAACAAAATGCCAAGGAGTAACAGTAATTTAATTCAATTTTCCATGTCAATAAATGCCGATTATTGTAGCTATAAGTAAAGACATAAAAAAACAAGCCAATCCAAATCCAATAATCTCATTGAAGGCTGCAGCGAATGTGGTCGGGGCCTTGCCAGTCGGATGGATCGATAGGAATTTTGAGAGAATCAAAAGGTGGCCGAAGAGGTCGGAGCTTCTCAAGAACAAATTGATTTCCAAGTGCCTTTGAAAAATTGAGGTTAGTATTGGGAATCAACAAAGTCACACATGAGTCACCGCCTGGACGATTAATACCTGTCCGGTTCTTCCTCAGGCAAATGCTATTGATTACATATTCTGTCATGTCGTTATGTGGAAGGCTACACACAGAAAAACGAGTCTAAAATATAATGGTGTTTTGTCGTGCTGTGAGACAGTCTGGAAGTCTGTCTCTTTACTTTCACTTTGTCACTGCCAGGGTCAGAGAAATCATGAAATAGCACAGGGCTCCCAGTGGGGCACTTTGTTTTGTGTGACACAGAAAAAGTCATTTGTCATCACACCGCTAAAGAGTTATCCTGTAAAAATAGAATCAAATACATCTTCACTTCAGACACTTTTCTGTTTGCCGTTTCATGTTTCACTCCCTCGCTCCAACAGTCCCCACCTCTCCACTTGTTCCCTGCTTTACCTCCAGCTTCATTTCATTTACAATCTGATATTTGGATGTAATTAGCTTAAAAGTGACTCAAGAGGCGTGTGGCACTTAAAAGCAATTTGGTTTGTTTAGCTTGGAGATACGGTACAACAGGTTCTTTCACTTGAAAAGAGTGAAGTGGCTGTTAGGAGAAGCCTGATATAAGACCACACTGTGTTTTGACTATTACAGCACTGTCCACACTGATGTAAATCCTGTTTTAGATGCAGTTTTCCACCTTATGGCTGATTTAAAGGAAACCAATGTACATTTCTACAGGGTGATTTGATTGTGTTTTATTATAAAAATAAATAAAAACAACTGTAAGATTTATGAATCTTGGGTATTTTGTTGCATGAAGCCAACCAGAGCACATCCAGGAGTGACTCAGCCTTACAGAGAGCACTAAAGCTACAATGTGCCACAGTACACGGCACGAACAGGGTAAAGATTTAACTTGAGTAGACGCTAATGTGTTTGCAGACAAATAAATGAATGACACATCCAGCTTGGATAAATATAATTTAGACCACTTACGCTCCATATTGGCACTCGATAAACACATCCTTGAGCCCAGGCTAAGTTTACAGCTGCTCAAATGTAATGAAAAATAAACATGTTGTGGGTTGCATTATGTTTTTGTCAATGTCACTGAAGGATTGCTCTAATACTGGCTCAAAAAGGAGAAGTACCAGCTCCATTTATTGTATCTGTATCAAAGCAGAAGGTCCAAGTTGGTCACGGATGCAGAGTGGATTGAGAGCAAGTGGCCACAGGTGCAATGTGAAGTGTTTGCGCTTCTTTGTTAAGTGGATGCTTTCCTCGTGTTTTTGTCGAATGGTGATTTGTGCTTGATAAATATAATGGTCTTAATTGTTTAAAAGCGTCTGGTTGCCAACAGAGATCCTTGGAAAAGAGAGGTTTAAAGGTCTAACAAAAGCAAGCCAAGTTTGTAAATGCTTTCTCCTTAAAGAGGGGTGTTTTCCTGGAAGGTAGCTGTTGGTTACCGAGTTGGTTTATGTGTTTTAGTTTGCAGTTCTCAAACTAAAACACATAAACACCCTGAAAGTCTAATTATCAAACTAAAACAGGGAAAGAAGAAAGAAGTGCACTGTTCAAACAAGAAAAGAGTGACTGTAAATTAAATTTTTACCTTTACTATCCACTAGAGGTGCTGTTGAGTTGAAACGTCACTATGAATGATGAATATTAAATAAATAGGATACTCCATGTTATGTTTTCAGCTGCTACACAACAGTGCTTCAGCGACTGGCAGGGCCTGTAGTGGTGACGTATAAAGAAGCTTGGAGTGCTTTTGGAAAACTCGTGTCTTTCACTCATCAGTTTGGCACATCACACCTCACGCCTTGTGACGGCTGAAGTGAAGAAAATGAGAATTTTCTGCATAATTAATCTCAGTGATAGAGCAATAATGAACTTGTAAATTGCAGCGGCATGCAGCGCACACAGAACGCCGGAGTCTGAGAATAGATACAGCTGCAAAATCTATGGCGAGAGCAAGTGCGGGACTAGGAGTTTGCTGAGATTAAACAGCTTGAATCTATAGAGTTAGATGAGTTGCTATCGACTGAATGCACCCTGATTGACATTTCAAACCTTGACACAAACAAAATCCTCTCTTTCTCTTAATTATTGCATTTTCCTCTGGGCTCCATGTGGTTAAAGGCTATAGAAACACTGGATTTAGTTATGCCAAATCTATACATAATTGATCATCTTGGCTTAAATTATTTATCCTTATTGGGATATAAATATTGCATGGCTTACATGAATAATGAATCACTATCAAATTCAATTCTGTGTAGGTGGACTATTGTAAGCACTTGGCCGTGGGTAATTGTGTATTGACTGAGGGTTAAACCAAATGTTTGTCAAACTGTGAATAAGACCAAATGTCTGCTCAGCTTTTCTCTGATAAGAGTTGACACTCTGCATGTCGCCAGACGTCACTTTTCCAGACGTCTCATAAACAGTTGAACTTCTAGTCAGTCTGTGGATAGGCATTGGACTGATAAAACAACTCACTTTATGAATCTTAAAAATAACACCAAAAGAGAAACTGCTTTTAAAAACATGCAGCAATCACAGTGGAAATAGTAATGTTATTAGCTGGATGTTACATCTGTCCACCTGTACATGAGTCATACTAAATGGATTTGTGTTTGGGACGCTCGCCAGTTAATCTCAGAAAGGAATTCACAATGGCTCAAGGGACCCAAACAATAAAAGAGCTACATGATTATCTTGATAGTGTAGCAGTGAAGCTACACAGGAAGGATTTAGATGTCTTTGGGGGCAGCAGCAAAGACGATATACATTTATTGCACTGTACCATATCTGCACCATGAAGCTTGGGTAATATGGAAGGATTACATTTTAATAAAGCAAATTGCTGTGTTGCTTAGCCTAAACACCATGGGAAGGGACTACCACTTCCTGCTGTGAAAACATATAGCCTCTTCTACTTTATTATATTGTTACTCTTCCCAACTAGCACTAATCTATTCACTTATACTGCACTCTGTTATACATGGTGAATACTCCCAAGAAATAGTAGCCCACCGTTAGAGATGGGCATGTATTTGTTTGTGATGTTGTTGCTAAACAGATACTGAATGTGTAGCTGTGGCATGAGACGCCAAAGAGAGTTACAGTCACTGGCTTGGATAAAGTACATAAATCATGTTTTTATTTTGTATAATTGATGAGAATTACTAGCTTCATTTTCTTGTGAAATTTTAGCTGCAAAGCCCTCAAACCAAACGTCACATACACTCTAAAAGCCCTCGGAGAATCATTCCAAATGACCACAACTCTGCGTTTCATCTTCAATCCAGTCGTCTTGAGATTCTTTGTGTATGCTGTTGTTACTTTGCTAGGCTGAGAGCCAACATTTAGAATTAATTTTCCTCACCTGGACCTGCTTGTGCCCACTGCCAGCCTCTGGGAAACAGATAAAGGCAGAATCTGGCACTGAACATGTCCCTCTGCAAACTCAGTCTGTTCAGTGGATGCTGTAGGGTGAGCTTGCTCAGCCATGCTACAGATATTACATTCATTTTTAGGGGTGGGTTGCCATTTGCGATCACGTCTGCCCGCCAGTGGGGAAGACAGCGCTGATAAGGGGAAACAGTTCTAGTGGCAGGGTAAGTGAAGGCAGGGCTCCCCGGCTTTGATTATAAATACAGTGAAGTCCGTGATCCCAGTGAAATATTTCCCCCTCTGGCTCCTCATTCTCACAGATCTGATCTAGCTACTGACTCACCCAACAGTCAATTCCATTTTTATGTCGACTAAATGTGTATTCTTATCCAAAGTAGAGTTCTGTCCCCATCTGTGCAGTATAGAACCTGTCCTTCACATATATACAATGATCAGGTGCTTGTAATAAAAATGGTAATAAATATGGTGGTGCCTTTGTTTGAATAGCCCTTTTCTGATGGGTGACTTTATGCGGGGGTGCTTAGAAGAATTGCCAAAGCAGGCTGTGTGCAAATGTGCTGCTAAGAAAGATAAATGTTAATTTGATTGAGGGAATAGCTGCTGTGTAGCACAGGCTGATTATTTGGACTATAGATCAGCGATCTCAGGGAGAACTGATTAGAATTTGATGAAAGCCTTTAATGATGCAGTTCACCTTTGGATTTTTGGGAGCTCGCCTTGCACTGATTGGGGGTTGCAACTCAAAGGCAAGATGACGTATAGCTATTGATTGGCTGTGAGGTGCACTAGACTGCAGTATTCATGTGGTGGATACTGGCTTTGATTTCAGCAGAATAGATGCTAAAAATCTGTGAGCTTTTCCCACTAAACCAATGGTATTAATGTGAATCCATCAATATATTTCATCACCTAATGGTGCATCATGTATGATTTAGAGGCGTTTAGCTGCTATGTTGGAGGTTGTGGCCAATTAAATCCCCTGTTTCATCCTTATTTTATGAGGCGCAGCAGGAAAAATCTCAGCTTTGATTTGGACCATTTTGGTTTAACATGGCAACATTGGTCAATTATCATCCAAGTTAAGGATTATTCAACTAATGAAAATAAATCATATGGAGCCCTGTAAATCCTGCACAAAGTGGTGTTATGAGCCACCCTGCAATATCCATATATTAACTGCTTTAGCAAAAGTAAAGGACTTAGACAAATGCACTGAAATATTTATATGGAGTTTTACTAACACAAGTGTTGATAATGCCAAAATCTGCCAAAAATCTCCACACACAGAGTGGTCACCTACAAAAACAATGCATGCACTGGACCTGTGTGTGGACATACCCTTTATGTACTTGATACAGGTGTATTTAGATCTGATAACAGGGTCATGGCCACAAATGTAAAATGTTAAAATCTCTTGTAACCAGTTTACAGCATGCTTTGGGTAATGAGTCTCTGCTTTGGTTTCAAAATAGCAGGGACTGTGCTCTCAGTTCACTTAATGATGTGGTAAAAAGAAGCCGTTCACTACAGTACTGCACAGTTCCATGAACACTCAATAGCCTTCTTTAAAAGCTAGAAAACTCTGCCCTTTTGGAATACTTGATTTTGAAGGTCTGTTGTGTAATATTCAGGCGGCACAATGGTACTCAGGACATGTATTCAGTTTGAATAATGCTGTATGGTGATGATTAATACTTTTGTTAGCCATATTAAAGTTATCCCAGGACACCAGTTGCTCCGGATCTCCTTTTGCACATGCATAAATCCAACACAAAGTAGGCTAAATGTAATATTGATCATGTTTGTCCATGGTATATGCAGTTATAGTACAGTAGTAAGACCAGTTTACATTTATATCAACCTATAATATGATAGTACAGCCTGATCTATGTTTCTTTCTGCAAAACTATGAATTGTTTCATGGATCAGTACAACAAATATTCTTACTAATACACCTTTGTATTCAGAATAAATCACAGTTTCTATGTTGCCTTATGCAGAGATAAGAATACACAAACACCTTAGGAATTCCACACAGGCAGGCTTTGCAATTCCCTTCAACAAAAGGCTACTCCACGAAAGTGCTACACTGACTTTCTGTCAAACCGAACCAAGATACATAATTTTAAAGTGTTTGTTTTTACAAAGCACATGTGAGTTTATCTCATGTATTTCCTTTTTAGTTTAGTCCCTAACTGTGCACAGCCCAAGGTGTATCACAGTTTCAGAGGAGGGATACATATTAATGCCAAATATGCTGAGAAAAATGGGCGAATATCTAAAATATGCTGATCTCAAGTTCCAGGATTGTGCTGAGGGAAGGGGCTTCATGCATAATTCAGGGCGACTGCTACACTGACAATGAACGTTTATGTAAACCCAAAGTGAGATAATATGGCAAAAAGCAAATGCTAATTCACCTTGCTAACAATATGAAGATGATCATTTGCATACTGAACCACTGTATCAAAGGTTAGAGCGGGAAAGAAGTGGAATTAAATGGAAATGCTCTCATGATAGGCAGATAAAACTGGAGAGAGCAGAGCAGCGTGTCATTGCCCTCGTGAAGAAAGGTCACTAAAGAAAGACTGAATATTTATAATTAACTTAACAACAGTCTGAGAATAAGTGGTTTAGTTTTCTATTGTGTAGTTCATATAAGCTTTCATAGTCATACTGTGAGAATGTGTTTTATGATCATATTAACATTGACATTTTCACTTGGATGTACCTATAACACTTCCTGATCACAGTTGTCTCATAATTCTGAAGATCTGTCCTGATGAATGTGTTGAATATGGCATCGATGATCATTATATACAGTTGTGTACATAACTGTGAGAGCCTGAGGATGCCTTAACAACTTAAAACTCATTATTTATGAAAGTATACACAACTTTTCCTTTGAAAATATCAGAGCAAGTAATGGCATTTTTCATTTTATTGTTTTTTTTAAATGTAATGCTGCAGCAGGAGGTTTAGTTTTGTTTAACTGCATTGTCTTGGTCCACACATTTTGGGTGTAGCACATTTTGTAGGAATTGAAAAAGATGAATACAATGTGACAATAACCTGAGTTCTAAAACTATTTCAGCGTATGATGACATGGATGAAACTGAACAAACAAAAAAAGTCCAAAACTTTTTCTGACTATAAGTTTGTTTTCAGTTTCTTTATTTTTACACATTAATTAGTGTTCAGAGTTCTATTTCAAATGCCTGTGTTGGTGTTGACTGGCAGGTTTGATTGACAGCTAACTTGACTGCTGCTGGCTTCTATTCATTAGATTTTGGCAGAAAGATATCTTTTCAGTCAGGTTAACATCTAACCCTAACCAGACGGCCAAATATTATCCAAATGTTAAGTGACATTTATATGAAGAATAATGCCGATGCTGTGTCCAAAAAACAGTTTGTACAAATGTTCATCGATAACAAAAATAACTCCATTATATATTAGTCTTCAAAATGGCAGTTTGCAGACCTATAGCTCATGCTGTTATCAATGCAATGGCCGATAAGGAAGACAACAGAGGAGAGTTTACATTTAAATGGCAGAACAGGAGCCAGATCAGATCAAACACATACATTCATTTTTAATAGAATGTGCAAACATGAGCATTAGTTTAAAACTGAATCAAACACTGCGACTGCGTGCATATAACCTTACACATATTTCATTAACCCACTGTCGCCTCTAATACTGATTGATATGAATATGCAAATGTATTTCTCCTCATTCCTAGTGTGCACACAAACATCTATAAAACCAGCCTCATTTACTTCCCTTAACTTTACTGAGCCAGTCGGTTAACATCCAGTGCATCAGCCCCACTTGACGAGTCCTGCGTGTTATGTGTGCATTCGTGTTACATCTACATGCTCTCCAGTTTATACTTATCTCGAGCCACGGAAGAGTGCTGCTCTCTGACAAGACGTTCCTCTTAATAAATAATCTCACCTCTTCTCATCTCTCCCACAGATTCAAGGGTCTCCAATCAATCCAGCACCCACTGTAGGAGCTTTTTGCTGCATAAAGAAAGCCCCGGGGGTGAAAGTGCGAAGACTCATCGAGGAACTGCGCGCAACAAAGTGTGGAGACCTGCCGTGTTTGATAGCGACAGAAGCCCGCTGAGTGTCTGCGTCAGAGATCAGACTCAAACTCCTCAATTAAGAAGACTCAGCTCGGGCAAACAAGAGGCCTTCGGGCTTTCATTATTGACAAACGCATGCAGTTATGATGCCAACAGATCATCACCCCACGTAGAGGGTCAATCAATACAAAGCGTACCATCTCAGAGGCTTTCATGGTCAAGTCACAATGGACTCCATTTCATCTTCTTTTATACCACAGTATACTGTTCTGTGTTGAAGTTTACATATAGAGGTCAGAGAGGACAAACCTGTAGGAGGGAAGATTTAACTTTGCATTACATCCCTCCCCTTTCTGGCCCTCATCAAAGGAAACTCTTGTAGAGAGATCTCAGGAGGTGAACATGTAAACCCGGGCCACAGCAGCCCACACACACACACACACACACTCACACCCACACACACACTCATATGTAGTCAAGCTCTCCACATAGCCAGCGGGAAGTAATCAAAGCCCTGATATGCACTAACCAGATCCATTAAGGAGCTAATAAAGGCTGTGGATGAGTTAATTAATGACCCCCAAGAACATCATCTGCCTCCAGCACGAGTACTCAAACTGCCGTCCTTGACTCGACGCAGGGAAAATCCCAAATCAAAACACAAAAACATCTGCAGTTGGCTAGGATTTAGGGGAAAAACCTGATTGCTTTTGCCGCGACCGTAACAGTGTTCAATTAATCCAGGCTTCATTGACTGGTTCATGTAGCTGATATGCAGAAGAGACGAAAAGACAATTTTCCAAATGCCTCAAAGACACACAAAAAAAATGAATTCATGCTAATGTGTAAAGAGGAAATCGAGCAAATCAATTAATAAAACGTTCCATTTGTCTTGGGTTTGGTGAAGCCTTGTGGAAACTTCACAGTGTCTTCAGAGGGAGCTCCATTTTGTCTGTGCAGATAATGCTGTCAGTCGGTTTTGATAGAAATACTGTTTCATATGTGTCTAATTGTGATTTTTAAAGCTCTGATGATTCTGAACAACTCTTCTGACTTCTGTAATTAAAATGGAGACAGAACTTTTAACACTTATTTTAATTGAAGTTTTGAGTGTGATGTAAATTGCACATTTCATTCTTGGCAATTACTGTTCATTCCTAAATCCACAGTAATTCACAAAGTAATATAGGTCTAGATCATTTTCCTTTTATTTCACTTGAAGAAATCCAGTCGACTGATTGTATCCGTTTATCTAAAAAAGAACCGGCTTTATAGATTTTTTAAAACTCCAGAATGAGCCTAGACTTGGAGCCAGGCAAAATAAAGTTTTACAAATCTGCACTGATCAGAGATAAATCTGTATTTTGTGTCTATACAGCACTTGGGCTTTTTAGTTTATGACACATATGTCAAACACAAGGCCCGAGGGCCAAATGTGGCCCTTTGAAAAGTTTTATATGGCCCTTCAATAGTTTCAGTAAGTAATATTTTGGGGGTTTAGGTGTTAGTTGGATTTGAACAGGATTTAGTTGGATTTGATTAGGTTTCCATTGGAATTGAACAGGTTTCAGGCAGATTTGAACAGATTTCAGTTGTATTTGAGCAGTTTTTAGTTGGCTAGTTAGTTTTTAGCTTCTTATTTACTATTGCGGCCCCTCACCTCTTTGAGATTGACACCACTGGTTTATGATATCACTTCTGAACTAAGTGTATTGTAGTGCGGGGCTAATCTCATGTTCCGATGTGCCGCTTGACCCGTCTTGTTAAACGTTTCCCTGATTGGATCCTTTTATTGCTCTCATTTCATTGGTTCTATTCCTGGTGACCCGAGTGCAGAGCCAAATTGATTCACTTATCAATACATATCTTCCAATGGGCACTCATAAATGACCCTCAACCTTGGCCCCTCCAACTTATAGATCCAAACAGACATCAGCCTTTTATAATTGTCTCCCATCAGTGCGGAATGAGAGAGGAATGGTCTTGCACTGTGCCCCCCGTTGTTTTCGGCCTCGTGATCTTGACATTTAGCTTTGTGCTAGCTAGGCAGAATCTTTTCGCTCGTTGTTTACCGGCTCGTTAACCGTTTCTCGGGGTCTGCATCCAACAAACGTGGTGATTATGTTCCGGAGAGAGGCGAGGCGAAGAGAAGAAGCTGCCAGCCTCAACTATCACCATCATCTGGGAGCCCGTGCGGCATTATAAACCTAACTGCAGCTCTTCCATCTTTGTGGGTTGGCCTTTTGTGTGCAGACTCAGCCCTATACTTAATGCATCTAGTAAAAATAATACTGCTAATTAATTAGGCTGGCATTTATTTGACGTAACTAGGCAAACACTCTTAGCACAGTCATACTTACGTTTATCTTCCGGTTAGCTCCAATTTATCCGCCTCTGATGTTCGCAGGATTGCTTGAGCGATAAAAGGTCCCCCACATGCAAGCACGCATAAATATACACATGACTACAGTGTGCCTTACGGCTGATTTAAAACGCATCTAAGGGAGTAAATTATGGAGTAGGCTTTTTCTTCCCTCTTACTGAACAGTCCCTGTCTCGCTGCTGTATTTTAAAGGTTGGCTTGGAAGGAGTAAATCTTTCACAGTAATGAATACGGAGTTGATGCCTAGGTACGGCCATCGCATGTAGCTGCTCGATTAGACTATCCCGAGAACTTTCACGCAGCTTTCAGTGTAAAAAAATCTTCTTTCAAACATATAGATTATATTAAGACGTAATGTTATTTTGGAAAGTGATTAGCTTAAGAAACTGTTTAGTTGTAAATTCTCCATCACAATAAATAGATAAAAAACATATAATAAAGTGTGTGTGCAAATATTGACTGGCGGTGTGTTAATGCGGTTTTATTAAAGTTTTCTGAAGGTTTATGGTCTCCGCAATAATCTAAACGGGCAAATTCCAAGGTCATTTTGCCCAAATAAAATCTTTACGGCAGGAAACTACGCCGCTAGAATTTTAATTTTACTTTTCTATTCATTATTCAGCCTCAAAATTGGTGGATGATGCAACTAAAGTAAAACGTATACGCTCTATAGTTATTATTCTTGGCCACTTTCCAAGCTATTTTTCTGCAATATTTGAATGCTCTGATTGAAGTGTCGCTTGCTGAGCCTCTCTATTATTATCTCCATGATGAGGTGGACAGCTGGCATTTATTTTCTGTTCTGCTTCGCTATCGCGTTCTGCTCCTGCTCGTCTTTGTTTATTCATTAAAACACACCCCGAACAAACAAGCTCTGAAGGTACAGTGTCGTGTGACAGAAAGAACCCAGGACGTGCATGGAGAAGCAGACATCAGGCCCTCCGTGGACCACGATACAGACCAGATAGAGTTTGAAAACATCTTTGTGATACTTGACTAACTCGCAGGTACAAAGTTTAGATCTGTTTTTTTCCACAGCCTTTGGTCACAGCGTGGATTCATTAACATTCAGGGCCTCATTGCTGGCCCATTGTGATGGCTCTGGTTGAAGACAGAGCATAAACATAAATACAACTGTGAGGAGTGAGGTCCTGCATGCACAAGCAGCTTTGACTTAGGGTCAAAAAAATACATCAAATTACAAACCATTGTGTTAAAATGTTTTGTATTTTAAGATTTTAACCAAAAAAATATAAATAAAATGATACCTCTGCAGTCTTTTAAAGGATTTTCAAAGCAGAAACTATATAGTCAAAGGAACATTGTGTAAAACTGCATATCATACACTGAGTTTCAAAACAACAGTGTGTTATCGCTTTGAAATACATAAATCATGAACATAAATCTTTAAATATTTACTGTTCATAGATGAACTCAACTAAGGATGCATTCATTAACTTAGAGCAGACAAACAGTACATTCAAGTGTCATTTTGAATGCACAGACTTTAATATTTAACATATTAATAAACTTATTTGATTTTCTCTCTAAATTGCTCATTATTTATTTACTGCAGGCGTTAACAGGCTGTAGACAGTAGGGTCTGAGGTGTTGAACTGTTTAACATGAAGGTCCCGGGAAAAGCTGGTG
This sequence comes from Rhyacichthys aspro, assembly GCA_036850595.1. Taxonomy (NCBI): domain Eukaryota; kingdom Metazoa; phylum Chordata; class Actinopteri; order Gobiiformes; family Rhyacichthyidae; genus Rhyacichthys; species Rhyacichthys aspro. Next base: position 6,512,159 of record CM072149.1, read on the forward strand.
CATCAATGCAACAATTTGAGTATTCATTATTGATCTAATTCTACTCCCCATTTATTACAATATAAAAGTTTGAATTCAGATACTTGTGGGCCCTTATTACCCTGGCCTTGCTTAAGTGTGATTTAAATCACAGAAATCCCTGTGGGATTAACATGTCTCTTTAAGGGAGGATCTTAATCTGAGTGGGATTTCTGTGTTGGCACTGCACAATGATAGTCAACTGCTTAAAGGCAGAGAGCTGTGTCAAGTATTTGCTCTCACTTGGTGTTGAAAAAAAAAACCTCATTTTAATTAGCTTTGCCATAAAAACATTGAATTATTTAAACTCATTTAATCTGAGTTTATATAAAGTAGCTGTGTTGCTGCCTCTGTCTCCTACAGTCACCATTAAAGATGTGTAATTTTCCTTATAAATATTCATCTGGTGTTTGAAAAAAAATGTAACTCATCTTTGAATACAAAAGTGTAATTTCACAACAGGAAATTGAAAAGCAGAGAGAATGTCCAAACGACTGGCAGCATTCCCATTTCTGCTGATAAGCTCCGTGTCCATTCTTGTGTTTGTGATGAGCAGCGAGCATGTGTCGATACAGACGCTCACAGCAGATGAGGAATGTGTGCGGCGTCCTCCACCAACCGCTGTATGACACATCTCCACGGCATAAATAAGTAACCGGGACACACTCCCACTTCCCCCGCACACATACAGTAGCCGTGCACGAGGACTCGCACTGAAAAACACATACTTCATTTCACGCTGCCTCACACCCCCATTTGCAAATCATTGTTAAAGCTCTCAGGAATCAACAATGGGACTGAATCTTTAATCTGCATTAAAAGCCAGAACTTGCTCCGCTGTGGTATGACTAAAAGTAACACCAGTGTATAATGCATAATAATACAGTGGGAGGTGAAGTTGTCCCGAATGGCTCCAACTAACCATGCTGGTGATCTTTAACAACTTGGACCATACACCTCATGTGTATGGAAGTACATTATCTGTTATTGCTGAGGTGCGGGGTAACGCTGTTTAACACGCCTCAGAGTCTGCTATGTACTCATGAAAACTTTTGATTCCCTTATGTCTGTCATGTAGACCGTAAAAGCTGTTTGAAGCCTCAGTTTAATAACATGGTAATAATCATGAGTTAATGGAATCTATAGGTGACCATGTTTGGACACTATTAAATCGCATTAATAGTTATTATGGATGGGTAATTTGAGTAATTGATATAATTCTGTGATGCTAATTGGTTAAAATAACAGACCGTGACTCAGACGACACTCAGAATTCTATTAAATTAATTTAAGAAGGAAGTAAGGATAAAAAAGCAAGAGATGTCTGCTACATTCTCAACCAGTTCAACTTAATTTTATCATTAAAGTGGGAGCCAGCTAAAAGAGCAGCCCTCCATATTTCAGTTACAGCACAGCGGGGTCTTGGTGAACGAGTATGTTGTAAGAATTGTACCACGTGTTGAATTTGAACAACTGTAACGTTTCCAAAAGGAGGTGACACATGCAGGTTGATGTTGCTCACATGAAAGCAACCCTCCTCAGCTCAGAGAAACCTTTTGCAGAAGAGCTACAGTAGAAGTTCCCACTCCGAGTGCAGCAGCAGGGTTCATTGGAGCAGAATAATACCAGGGTCCCAACATGTCCTTGGCATTTTCTCAGCCATGAAAAAATCATGGGGTATGAGAGAAAATTGGTGTATCACGCTGAAAATTATTTCTACATTTCCATGTCCTGCACGTTTGTGTCGGCTCAACAGAGTTCAGATAGAATTACGGTGATTCAGGAGTCATGAAATTCAAACTAGAGAGGTCTGTTCGGTCATTTTTAATGCTTTAGTTGTAGTACATATGAAGTTAACCTCAGTCAGATGAAGAAAAAAAGCCCAGGAAGGAGAAACAGTTTTTTTAGTGCTAACTGGGTTCTGAATGCAGCAACAATTCATGCTGCCTTTTTAGTGTCTGGAGGTCATTCTGGGAATTGTCGGAAATCAGTAAGGTTGGATACAGCGTGAGCCAAGCAGCAACAAAATGAATCAAAACAGCTCCAGACAACAGCACAACAGAAATCAAGGTTGGACTTTAACAAAGGAAAAAAAAAAAAAAAGAAAAAAAAAAAAAGACTGGAATACAGTAGCTACCACAAAGGCATGCACTTAAGATAACATGAGGCAAACAGAATATGTGGAAAGCAGCAGACAAATGGTGAACACTGTCACCTTGGGAATTTCACCTCCCAAGCCGTCACTAGTGATGACTGAAGCAGCACTAAGACGCCAAACCACTAAACACTCGCTGTTTTTCTTCTGATTCATTATGAGCATACTCTCACAATAGATTTTATGTGCACTGTTTACAACAACTCAAATGCATAAAACATTAAGTCCTAACCTGATAATACATTTGCTTTTTCTTATTGTAAGTTTTAAGTTAGTAGCGCTCAATAGAGACTTCATTACATAATATCCACATGTTTTTTTTTTCATCCTACCTTCGTACAACTTATTTGTTCCAGTACATTTTTATTTTAAACCTCTCTTTGAAAGCTTAGTATGTCTGTTATTGCATTGACTTTGACAGTTAACTTTAGAGTTTCCAGGTCACAATTTTATGCTACATTACCACAACTGATAAACTTCATCAATATCAATAATTACCGCCTCATTCACTCATTAAATGACTGCCTTTCATTGGATAAAACAACACGAGTAAGTAGACCATTTAACTAGTGCTTTATAATTGCTTTAGCAGCCATCCGGTGTCTCAGATATTAAAAAAAGTCATGTGTGGTATGTAAAAAATAGCAGTTGGTGACATTTAGTGTGCAACACTTTCAGTCCCTCTGACAGAGACAGAGCACAGGCAGTAAATAGTCACTGCACGAATAATAAGACATGTTGTGCTGCTTGCTTTGATGGAGTCTCACATGTGGCATCCGAGTGTGTCAATATTTTGCCGCTAAGAAATGTCAGTGTAATGACTGGGCCTGGATTTGCAGCGGCACACTTGTGCCTAAGTCACAATATGTCTCCTTAATAGTTCTTACGCCTGGCCCAGTGTGCCGCACTAAAAATGAATTACTTAGACAGTTTTGTCTTTACACTCGCCCACAAAGAAGCACTTACTACTCATGGCTGACAGCACAAAAAAAGCATGTGACATCAGCTGGGCCCACGTTACATGCAACAGTTGGCAACACATGACAAGGAAAAGCCGTGTTTATAGTTATGGGCTTGTCAAAAATAGAAGCACACAATAGTGGGCAGAGTTTAGTGCCTTGGCAGCTTGCACAAGAGCAGAAGACAAGACGCACTGTTCCTACAAGAAAATACCTATTAATTTATTATCAACAATTTGCTCCTCAAACTGTTCGTCATAAGTCGTACCTGTTCGTCATCAATTGGATCAGTGTTAGTGCGATGGAGGCCGTTAGCCTTCCCATGATTAATGAGTGAAGGTCTGTCCCACCCAAAGACTTTTGTATTCATCGCAGACACGAGCCCTTTAGAAGCTGCCTGTATTTAAAGCATGCACACGGTAACAGCGCCAACAAATTGTATAAAAGCTGACAGATACAAGGCTCAATCCCACCGGAGAAACTAAATACTTCAGTTAAAATGCACCTCGCACTTTCATGTTTTTAAATTAACACCCCACTTATATTACCCTCCGCGGTGCAAATGCCACAGCTGCTACATCACATCATTTAACACAGGGCTCTAGGTAGAAGTAAAATACACTATTTTTACAAACTTGAGCATTCTGACTTAGTTAAGAGGCTTTCTCCTACAAAGCTTAGCATTACCACATTGGCTTAATATATTTCCTCTCATATTCCATTGTCATTAGCTGGAGCCTTGGTAATAAGCCATGTGATATATCCCCCTCTGTTGCAGACCTTGGCACGCAGATGAGAAGTGGCAGTGGGGGTGGGGGCGGCATTGTGCGTCGGAATTTATCTGAACTGATCAGAAACACAATTATGCCTTGCTCGCTCATAATAAACCACAGTTAAGTGGGTTGGAGAATTCATTTATTTACATTAACTCTGTCGCTGTTCGACAGTAATGGATGCCTTTCATTAATGAATGAAGGATCTCGCCCAGCTTTGGCTCTTGTGTTCAGAAGCTGTGCTGGAAAAAAGGAGGAGGAATGAAAACTTTTAGAGAGATTGTATTGAACGGTTTGGAGGTTGCTGCCAATAAATTCCCCTGAGAAGTCTAATCCATACCATTTGCTGCACACATTTTTGCCCATTGACTAAAAATAAAACTATATTTTTTCTCCTTTACATGGCAGACTCTCCTGCATGTATTATATATTTATCACATTTCTTTGGTAATAGGCAGTGAATTGTGGGATTTGAATAACTTGGCTGTGTCTTGGCTGGTGTTACTGACAGATGTGGCCTTATCTGAGCTGGTGCCAACCACTTACCCAGGCCACCCCCACACTGGCCGCCTCTTACTAGGAACTAATCTCCGTTTTGGATTAAAACATAATTGGAAATCATGCATCATTATTTCTTGGTCTAAGACAATGCCCTGTCAACTTGATGCACTGCCTCGCTTGTATCTTCATTAAAGGCCTCGTGGACCTCGACCCGTGCTCTCCATATGGCAGAGATAGAGTGGGTGGGCCTGGGTGCTGTGTGCAGTGTCGCAGTTAAACCATTAATGGTGATGCACGTGCCCCGGGATAACAGCCTCCTTGACATGCCTTTTATAAAGGAGTGCATGGTTGTTTCACTTCATAGATGCATTTATGATAGCCTATATCAGTGGTGTCAAACTCAAAATGGTGAGGGGCCATGATAGTTAATAAGGATCCTTTCAGGGGCCAAAGGTGGGGACATTTGGAGGCTTTTATATATTTTTTTTTTTTTCATTTTCATTTGAGTCTCACAAAAGTTGTTTTTAACATTTATTTCCACCTTTTAAACAAGTTTTAGTCAGATTTGAAAAGGTTTTATTGGATTTGAACAGTTTTTAGTTGGATTTCTAGTTGGATTTCTTCAAATCCATTTAAATCCTGTTCTAATCCAATTAAAACCTAGTGCCATAAATATCACCTAAATGTATTGGAGGGCCACATAAAATATTGTAACGGCTGCATTTGGCCCTAGGACCTTGAGTTTGACGTGTGTGGACTATATGGTTTTTCAATGATGAAACCATGCCATCAAGTTTGATTTGCAAAGGTATATCTTAAACTATAGATTCTGTAATTGGTGACGTATATTCGTTTTATTGTATTATTGATTGACTATCTTTATGCCAACAGCTATTACCAATGAATAATAGCTTTTAACAATAGAAACACCTCGGTCAAAGACAACTCAGGACAAAGACCCGACCTGGTTCCTTTGACTCTGTCTGGAGTGCAGCTGTGAGCATCTCCACTGAGGTGTTGGGCTACAACTCAGATGAACTGTTCCTGCTGAGATTACCATGGACTTTATCTTAATTAGCTTCATTCACTTGTACATATAATTGACTATCTGTCAGTGACACATCTATTGCACGGCCTGTCCGTCCTGGGAGTGGATCCCTCCTTCTGTGGTTCTCCCTGAGGTTTCTCTTTTTCCCCGGCTGGGTTTTTTGAGTTTTTCCTCACCCTGATGGAGGGTCTAAAGACAGGGGATGTTTTCTTGCTCTGCCTGTTTGTGCATTTACTGTCTTGTGTGTTCATTTACTGTGAAGCCCTTTCAGGCAATTGTCATTGTAATACTGGGCTATACAAATAAAATTGAATTGAACAGCGACCGGAACAGAATGAATGATATGTTTGACAAATGTGTGACCTCAGCGTGGAAGAGACATCATTTGGCATTTTGATGATTAACACTGACGCCTGATGATATCCCAGAAGTCAATGGGGTTTTAAATGTGAAGGTCAGATGATTCCCTTTACCTGGAAGTGACCATCCTGCAGGACTGACTCAACTGGTGAGAATAATAAAGGCTGTTATTAGCAGCTACAGATGGCTAGACTGCATCATGGACAAACAACATTAACAGCAATTCACCAGCACTTCATGTTATGCTTTTCCGTTGACCTGACCTTATGAGAGGAAGTACATCTGTTCATATACCGTTCATACAGTTTTCAATGTGACTGGCTACTGCAATGCATTAAGTGAAAGTATTGCTTGTTGTTCTTTTAAACCAACACATGAAGGCAATAAGTGAGCGCTGCAGTAATGTCCACATTTTCTTTATAATTCATCAGTAACTATCCCCTAAAGTTAACCAATTACCTGGGAAGTACTCTCTTTATGTTAAACTCTCTAAAAGTTTTCATAAGGTTTTGAAAGTCATCTTTTCTATCTTTGAAATATGAACATTAACTGGATATTAATCAGTCTCACAGCTGGGAAAGATTAATTTGTTAGAAACAGGGAGACACATAAAAGAAAGTGATGTCTAAACTTATTCCTTGTGTATGCCTCAAGCTAAAAGTCTTCTTCTGTCTTTGAACTCCTTCCAAAACCATATGATTTTTTTTTTTTACCACATAAAATATGACAAGCACTAGAAGTATGGAATTCACGATTTCAAGGATCACAAATTATTCTTAACAGCGAGTTGTAGAAGTACAGTTAGAGACTTAAAGTGAGAATTAATGATGTGTTAAATGAGTGAAAATGTGCACCACTGTCACATACTAAGGCTTAATGTCAAGTTGTATCATTTTTATAATAAAACCAGCTGCATATGCCACAGTGTCAGTGGAACTGCTGATGTGTGTCACTGATCGACGTGGCCTTTCCAGCCTCTAAGATGAACATCACACTGTCACTATATTTTCATTTTTTACCACTTTTGAAGTTTATTCAAAAATAAATAAATAAATAAATAAAACTATCATCCTAATGTTTTTTTTTCATCTGGATAGGGCAGCTGCTGCACTGTACAAAAAGCCATTAGGATGACATAACTCTACAGCATGCAGTAAATATGACTATTAGCTAATGGTGATTCACATCGCCTTAAGTAAATGTTAGCCTTTGGCCTGTGAAGTAGGCCACAGCTGTCTGGCTTCATTTGTGAGAAACAGTAAAAAAGCTCCCCTTGTGTCTTCTGAACCCTGTATGATCCTCCTCATGTGACAGCAATATAAGACCACATATTGATTTTCTATTGCACAGCTGCCTATTTATGTTTCCATTTTGAACGCTTTGGGGGAAAGCCATCAATTTGTTATATTAGTGTGATGCCAGCTGTCAGAACTAATGCAGTAGGACTTATCAATGAAAGCAGAATCACAAGGATGTTCGAGGTTTGTGCACAGTTGGTGTGATTATTGGCTGAGAGAGTGAGTGTGGGTGTGCTTGTGAAGAATGCCATGTCTTTGTCAATAGTGACTCATGTGCCCTCAAGTGAAGGCTGCCCTGACTTCACATTATGAAGTAGGGCACTGGCGTCCTGCCGCGTGCAGAGCAAATGATGTATTGGAAATGCAGTGCGAACATGCACCGAGCAGATAACGAGGGTTGTGCAGGACAGACACTGTGCCTGTGTGTGCCCAGGCTTTTATGATGCATTGGAAATGCAAATGAACACATGTTCAGCTCAGGTAAGCAGATGGTATAGAAAGAAGATGAACATGTTTACCAAAATACACCTTGAGGAATCAGAGTATTTCTTTAAACAGAAAATGTAACATCTATCTTTAGAGGCTGTCAGCGCCAACGCCTTATACAGTAATATCTTAAATAGCTACTGCAATACAGGCTTCTTTCATCACAAATATCAATAAGTGTCCATACTCTATAGCTTAGTCAGTGCTACAAGGAGCCTTTAATATTGTAATGTAAATAAAAAACTGGTTATAAACTGTGTATGAAGCATTCGTTTTGGATTTATACCACCTCAACATGGCACATTTTAAAAATAAAGACTGGCTTAATTTAATGATTAATGTCCTACACTATGTTCAGCTAGAAACCTTCCACAATATTACTCACAGAATACGCAAATAAAGATGATCAAATTTGCATGAATAACCAGTGATTTAGAAGGACAACATAAGACATTGTGTTCCATTGTGCTCTATTTTCAGAAAGCAACAGGTGAAAAAGACAGAAATTATTTGAGGATAGTTTTATAATCAGCAGCTGAAGAACCAGACAGTCCTTCATTAACCCACTAGTTACGGGATATGAGAGCAGTGTAAAATGTAAATTAATGATATAAAATAGTACAGTGAATCTAAAGCTAAAGGGCATTATCTGAGACAATCTGTTAGACTGTGATCAACAAAGTGATCAAATGAACTTGTGTTTCAGGCCACAAGGACACTGCCTTCTATTAATAATTTGTTTATGTAAAGCTAATTACCAGTTAAATCAAATTGAAATTATTCAAAAATATTTACCCCTGGTAAGAAAAGACCTTTTAAAGGGTTTGTGTTGTTGTTTTTGGAGTCAATCAATAGTGTGGCATGCATAAGAAAGCACACGGGACCAGAGCAGAGCAAACATCTAGGTTTAAAATAAGGCAGCCCCCTGTGGAGAGCCAGAGGCGGGCTGTGGACATGAAGCGGCCTGATGAGAACCTGAGCTTTCCCCTCAGTCAAACTTTTAAATACTTTAGTGCAGCTTTCAAACTTCAAGGTGCTCCAGGTACAAACACAAGCCATCTTCCCCTCTCAGGCTCTGCACCTGTTGTCATGCTCTCCTTCTTGTACATCTCTCCCTTTTTCTTGTTTTGCTGCACTCACAGTTCACCGCTTGCACAGAAGAATAAGTTCTGCACCAAAGCTATGCCCATGGCTTGTTGGATTAATGTTATTGTGCTAAACAAAACAGGAAAGCGTGTGTTCCTCTCAGCTCTTCGACTTGTAATAATGTACACAAGAGCTTGTGGCCCTGTTTCTTCAATCCCTGAAAACTGATTGAGGGGACCGCTCTCAAACAGGTCACATGACATTTTTCCAACAATCTGCCACAGAATTTTATCTTCCAGTTCCAGTTTCACCAACAAGTTGCATTTTCTATTTCTAACTCCACTGTCCAAACTGTACGACGTGTCATATTTGACGCGTGCTGAACGTTACCGTATTTGCAGCGGGCGAGGTCAGGGCGACACGTGCACGCTCTCTTGTTCTGCTTCTTGTTTCATTTCACGCTCACGCACGCACAGACGGCCAAATGCCAGCATGGATTGTTGGTCAATAAGATATGACATCCGTGTTGTCAGTGTTTGTGGAAGGCCTGTCAGAAATGCTGCCTCGCTGACACAGATGAGGTCATGTGACTTGCCGGCTCGCGGGTGATTTGTCTTCCCAGCAGCGACAGGGTCAGGGGGGATAGTGTTGGATCGCATTTTTTTTTCCATCTCTCGCAGATTGTTTGCACTTTGTTTTGCACTGTCAATATTGTACAAACTATGTCTCTTCAAACGGACATGAGTTTCCTGTCGGAGGAAGAGAGAATCAAGCGGGTGGAGAGACTCGCAGTACATTCTTTCCTGCTGCAGACCTAAATTCAAACAGATAACGCACATATTGCACTGCTGTTTTTAATGATTAGATCCCTCTTAAACCTTTGGCAAAATGGCCAAGAAAACCACTTTTGCTATAACTGGACTTTTTATACCCAACAATGTGCAGTGAGTTCTGGGAATAAAGCCAAGCTGCTGCAGGCACTCAAATTGTGTCAGTTATCTCACGTGAATGATGAAGAGTATGACTTTTTTTTCTTATCGCCATGGTAACGGTAATGAATTCTGGCCAGTGTTTGAATACAACTTGCATGTAGGTCAGAGGCCCTGGGATCTGAAGCCCTTATTCCCCTACTCCTGAATTAGTGTAGTTGCAGATCAGAACTAGGGAAAATAAAATGTGATGCCATGTGGCTTTTCGCTCCTCACACTCATTAGAAGACGCCCGATCTGTGCCACAGATGAGGTGGAAAAAATCCAAACTGGGTCACTTCAATCCCACCGCTGCTGCAGGCTTTAACGGCAAGCAACACAGGAAAAGAATGCAGGTGACCGAAGACTGGTCGAGGCGTGGCTTAAACTGGAAGCTGCCTCGAGTTCAGCTTCAGTTTTCCTAGAGTTAAAAAGAATAAATAAATAGAATCTGCAGGAACTAAGAGTTAGAAATATTATGTAACCAGAAGTGCAATGCATTTTTAATTTATGTGCATACAACCTAATACTGACAGGGTCTACTGTAAGAGTTTTTGTTATTTATTTTGAAAAAAGGGCTATTCTAAGCTTGTAGACTGGAATCTGAATATTGTTTTATTTAGCCTGAACTCTAAAAATAAGATGAAATTGTTTTTAGGTCTCTGCCTAGTGGTCGCCTCTCAGAACCCTTGTGCTGAGAGTTCTGTGTTTTTAACTCCGAAGTAGAAGTCTACACCTCTGCTTTGTGTGATTTTCTTTTCTCCCAGTGCAGCACTGCCTCTGTCCGCTTTCATCTTGCAGCTGACTCGCAGCCTTTTGATTACAGCGGTGAGAAAATTGCAGTAAATGGGAAAAAGCCTTGTCCAGGTAGTCACCATGTTCTCCACTGCTCCTTTCGGGTAATTTATTTTTCTTTGCATACAGAATGTGTTTCCCCAAGTGAAATATTAGTTGCCTCTTGGTTTGCCTGAGACTCAGCTACATTTCATTTTTTTGAATATTTTACACTTAACAGAGTTTACAAGCGTTTGCACACGGAACTCTACCTGTTTTTGGCCATGTTTGGGGTGTCACTATCCTCTCAGTAGTTATAACATGAGCCTGGTACAAAGGAAAGGTCTGACCCTGAATGTCAGCTGTAGTTATCCTTGCATGTATTTTGTATAAACCTTATTGTTTTTTCTGCTTTATTTGTTGTGTATTTTGAAGTCTCTTGTTTTGACTCTACTCTGTCTTTAACCCCGTGGCTAAGCCTCTGTGTACATGTGATTTCAGGAGCACTTTCTTTGAACCGCTCAGCGTTTAATCCTTAAATGCGGTTCATTTAAGGTGCACTGCAACTCCAAACCGTGGGGATGCAGCTTTAGGTCTTAACTTAACTACAAAGGCTTTGAAAAGAATCAAGCTCTCAAATGATCCCAAGTTACTCTAGGACATAACACGCCTCATATAGCAGACGGATGCTGATATGTGACACCCAGAGCTTTATTTATTTAAAAGGCTTTCAGGAGCAATCATTTGATAGGCGATTTAAAGGAGGATAGCAAAATAGTCCATTACACAAGTAAGCCACATTTAAGTGAAACTGTCTTTGATGGCACAAAAATCAAATAAACCCCTTTAACATTTACATTTGGGCTTGTGTCCTGAACGATGAGGTACTTTTCTCTCCTTCCTGAGACTCCTTCTGAGAGACACTCTGTTCTGTCCTCCCTGGTGGTCAACAATTTCCCTGGAGGTAGAGTCTCTCCCCTGGAAGCTTTCAATCCAAATCTCCAGTGGTGGCCCCAGACTTACAATAAAAATCTCTCATGCACTTCCTCCGTGAGACAAATTGATCACTCCTGTTTATGGCCCATGTATTTCTCATCCAAGTCAATAGAAAAAAAAAGATATTTGCTCTTTTGAAATGATCATTGTGCACCAGCAATTCAGGTCGTTGTTGTTGGGTAAGGTGACTTTTGAGGTGTTGTCAGATGGTTGAGGGACATTCAAAAGTCCCCATTATCATTTTTGATTTTTTGTTGATCTTTTGACATGTGCCTTGGTGTGGTAAAGGTTAGCATGATTGATGGTCCACAGTGTATAGTGTATGTGTATTTGGCACTGATTGGTTCCCTGTGGTGTGTCAAGGGTCACTACTTTCCTGAAATTTAATAAAATAAATGTATTAGGAACGAGTGACCCAAAGCAGGAGCTAAAATAATTAGCCCAAAATAGTCGAGGTTATGGATAGTTTTTTTTCCATTTTGTAATTTAGCCAAACATTTGACCGTGTTCCTGTATTTTTCTGTCCAAGCACATTCAACATTCTTTCATCAGTTGTCTGTAGTAAATATGCAATCTTCCAGCATGTGAATTTATATAAGAAAATATGAACAAATTTCATTTTTGTCCCTTGGTAATAGAGCATTTGCAGGTAATGACAGACAGCCATTGTTCCCACTTGAGAAACTTTTTATGTGGCCATTATCCTATTTAGCTCTCAATAACACAGGCTTTTTCATAGACTTATTCATGTGGTGAATGCACTCTAATAGCAAACAATCAAGACCTTTCATTAGACCGCCACTGCCGGGGCCTGTACCTGTATTTGATACAGCGAAAGACAGCAATCACGCAACATGAAACACATAATATGGGGTTACTATGTGAGCAGTTTCATGTGGGAATGTTGGATTTTAACTCTTTATGGGACACATTTTACTTTGAAGGCTGTGAATTTCAGGTTGCTTTTATAGTGTCTTTTGGAGTAAGTTAACCGTGATATTCAGAAAAATGATGAGTGAAACAGACTGGCAGAGTTTGGGGAAATGTCACTGGTGCATAAGCTACAACATCTGATAAGAATTATTTTAAAGAAAGGTAAAGCTGTATTCAGAAAAAAACAATCAGCCGAGACGTGGTTTATTTATTTAATAGCACGGATCTAAGTATTCTCTGAAATTGAAACCTCGCAGCGAGTCGTATTCTTGTATTGGATTTCCGCTCCATTTTTCTTCAGATTTATGATTACCTGTATGAATAAGTATTTCATCAGGAACTATTTTTTCCTGCTCATCAAGGCTTAGAAAGGCCTTGATTTGTGACGGGCTGTGCGTAATGACACTACCAGAAGATGAAGTCGCATTACAGCTGTCTGCCATGATCGTTTGTCATCGGAATAGCGCCATTAACCAAATCTGGGCAGGTATCAGTCACCGAGCCAAGGTGCTTTCATCCCGGCTTTGACACTAGTGCGCCCATGTCCATATAATGTATTAGTGGATTAAAAGCAGAGGGTAGTGATGCATGCAAGAAAGAAAGAGCACAGTAAATCTAATCTGTTGCTGCGGATATGTTTAAACTTCTAAAATAAGATTAATAGAAGATAATACAAGGGGTGTCCAATTAAAATTGATTTGTTCATTATATATTCTTAATGAGGACTTTTGGATCTCATCAATTCCTTTTATTTTTATTGATATATATTTACACTGTAAAATTATGCAAAAGTTGTTCAAGTTCATTCTGCTATAGGGTTTAATTAAAATGTCAATGTTTAGACAAGCATACTCTAGATATTTCTGTGGTTTTTCAGATGCTTCAGTTTCTTGAGGTGCTTTAACAGCCGTGAAACGTGTCCTATTGAGGTGTTTCAAAAAACGGACATTCTCCAAAGACACAATGTACTGTTTTTCCAGAAATGACTCATTGGTTGCATATCCGGATTGGTTTACTGTTTGAATGTGAGATTAGTGCAAACATAAAAACAGGCATCTTCTGTGGTGTTCCATTGAAAACCCATGTTCACGTTCCTGTGGACACAAACACATGCTGGCTTCTCTATCATTAAAGTCTAAACTTGTCTCTTCGTGAGCTATCGATCGTCCAAAACCTGAACGTTGCTGAATAAATCATGAAGCAAAAGTGCAAGCATTACTTTGTTTGTTCCTAATTTTATTTTATGTGAACAAGACGACTGGGGCGGCAGGTGGAATTATTCATGGAGCGTGCGTGCGGGGTGACTTATCCTCCTGCTAGGAGCCATTGAAAGGATCCACGTAGGTATCAGTCACTCACACTTGGCATTTTCATCTTCTCTCTGATATGAGATTGTGTGGGTGTGACACTGGACTGATGTATTGGGAGTGATTGTAGCAAGGCTCTAAGTGCTCACAAGGAGATTTGGAAAGGAATCATTCTTCCCAAAGGTTAAATTTCCATGAGCTACAGCAACTTAAAAAAGGTTATGTTGCCTTTAGGAGTGTTGGCCCTTTACACTCTGCCTAAGTGCATGTGAGGAGTGGAATGGACAGGCTTTTCAGAAAAATATCTAAACACTACCAACAAGTACAATAATGTAGGAGTAACTAAGTGCCAGGTTGAATGAAATGCTCTGTTTTTTTATTTTTACACTGTACTTTAGGCAGAAAATATGACCAGGCAATAACTGTTTCTACAATGTTAAAGTGTATAGCTCTTGGATAGTTCTAAATCCCAATTAGTTTCAAAGCGCATACTGTCATGTACCATGTATACGATCAATGCTTTTTAAGAGACATCACATGAGTCAGAATTTGCCTCTATCTATCTTCATTGAGGGAAAAAAAGGGTCACAGCAAATCAATACGAGGTTATTCTGGGTGATCACTTTTATCCTCCAGTGAATGATTGTTATCCTAATGGGACTGCTCCTTTCAAAATGGCAGCATTACCCACCAAAGAGAATAGGTTCTGTAGAAATATGAGCTCAACCTTTAGAAGATCATCCAATAACTTCACATGTATGTAAGCAACCACTTACTAAGCAATGAGGAGGCTCCAAATAAAACGTCTGCTTATGTGATATTACTATTGCGGTGTTGACAAATGGGAAGTTAAATACCGTCTTGGTCTAACACTGAAACTATGAATCCATTGAGTGCACAAGACCCTCAGGACTGATTAAATAATGGGCGTTGTTGTTGTCGGTGTTGTCATAGAATAGGACTACACAGTTTTAAGGCTGCAAGATGGTGCGACTCACAATGCTTTCCTGGAGTCAGCTTTTTAGCGTTTTAACGACGTTGTAATGAAGCGTCAGCATAACTAGAAAACAGGCCACACGGGCAATACGCCTGCAACACTTTTGCATTTTAAGTAGTTTTAACTTTATTAGTGAAAAGCTACAGACTGTATCGAGACTTCCTCACTACATCATTGCAATTACTGACAAACTGCAGCGTATATGAAGGATGTGATCTGATTTATGGAAGTAACTGTCAATTCATTTTCAAGAGTCGTACGAAGAATAATGTACAGTTATGACAGGCTTGGGGAGTCATTTGAGTCAAATGTTTCGATATAACATTTTTCAAACAATTGCACGCTTGAAAAATGGTATGTTGTAATCTATGAAATGTAAGGCTCATTCATAATTTCTTTTTCCTTTACGTTAACTCATACAAAGCACTGGATGCTATTTTTTTTCTCGTTTTACTTTGCTTTACCTTTAATGTACCATTCTCTGCTTGTACTATTCTGTTCTATTCTATTGCATGGAAAGTTTGGCAGATATAAAGACTTTGCTGCACAATGGTAGCAAACTTTCTGGTTTAAGGCTATATTCAACTGCAATGTTTTGCCCTCAGATAAGAGTACAGTAAGGTGTATTTTCCAGTGAGGGCTTTAGAAGAAGTAATAGAATATAAAGCTATAAACAGTCCATTGGCCCAAGGCTCTTTCAATGAGCCGTCTCCACTCCAAAACACAAATGTACATGCTCCCTATTCAACCTCACTCTTTCTACATGGGCTGCTGTCCATCAAGTCTCCTATGTGCTCCACAAACTCTGCCCACCTGGTTTGGAAAGATATGGCGCCCACTGGCTACTGTCCCCAATTTCTTCCTTTCTCTCCACCAGCCATTCATCCATTCCTCCCTCGCTCCTCGTCTGCTTCGATTGCTTCATGTCATTCTCCTGTCGCTCGTTTTGTCTGGACAGGCAGCCGTCCACATGTTCACTCAATCCACATTGGTGTCCATGTGAATATGTACACTGACATAGCAATGATTCCAACCATGGCATTGTCAATTCAACTATTTTTTGAACATCTGTAAACTAGAATTGCAGATGAACTGAACATAAACTGTTCTAAAGTGAGGTGAATGATCTCTCTGGTTTGAATGAGACTTCACAAAACGCTGGTGACGATAATGGATTTTTGTTACTATTTGTTCAAGAATGACTCTTTTTGTCATTTGAAAAGTAGTTTTTTTCTTTTTAATTCAGAAAACAGGCTTCACTGAAATGCCTTTGTGAAACTCAAAAATGAAATATTAAAAGAAAAGCCTCATAATATGAAACACACATAACTTGTTAATAAGATCTACTCCTGTTTCCCAAACTTGAAGACCTGAGGAAGACCATACTGTAGGACATTGAGACAAGACAATCAATTCAGATTCAGATTCATTAGCCCAATAAGGCATCACAATGAACATATAAACATATTTACTTATTTTAATATCAACCGCAGATTAATGTTCAGTTTGAATGTCTTGGACTATCTTTAAAAACAACAGCACACAGATGAACACATGTCTTCACTGTGAGCCTCAGGACAGAGCCTGCCTGTAATAAGCACTGACAACATCAATTTAGAAAACATGGATCTCTCTTTTCCTGCCTTGGCCTGTGCTCCTCAAGAGACAACACTGATAAAGAAATGCATCATCTCATGAGCTGCTCGAGTAGGGCCTTGGAGGAACTCAGTAGGAGTGTGTAAAAGGCAACAGACGAGTACTGAGCCCACCTACGACAGACACTTCAGAGCGCTGGAGTCGCGCCACTAGAGACCTCTCTGGTGGCAGGACTTCAGTGACATCCATTTTGTGTCTAGCAGCTGCTCCGATGCATCCATGCATACGCAAACTGGAGTTTCTAGGATAGGTCCTTCATTCATGTCATGATCTGTAAATAGAACAGCTCAGGTAGACCACCTTATTTAACCTCATGAAAAAATGAATAATGGATGTCTAATTGTCTACATAAACATCGGTTTGTTTGTTTTGAGGTAGAAGAAACTGGGACATACAACCTTTAAGAGAATATAAAGAAATGTCAATGTGGAAACATTTATTTATTGCTTCAGCCCTATTCAGAAATAAAATTCAATAATCACCAGCCATTGTCAGTTCTAATATTGTGCCCTATTTTTTAAAGATACCACAGATCAAGTCCCATATTGTGAAACATTAAATGAGTACTGGATACTGAATCATGCCACATCACACCATAATTTCTAAAGCACATCCACTCATTGTGTCAGATGACATAGACGTAACTCCAGCAGAAGGTCAGTGGTGTCCATCAGTGCTTTACACAAAGCTGTATCATTGATTTTCTACAATGAACAACATTAATTTCAACAGTGATGACGATAAACTGCACATTATACGTGATGAATAAACTCGGACTGGTTCCATCATGTCCAGCTGTGCCATTTTTCAGTCTGGCCTTTATCATTTGCACCCGCTGGCTGGGTTATCTGCCAATAAACTTCTCAGATCACGTGACGTCCTGGAAGCATTCTGGATGTAAGCGGGGAATCTATTTTGTGCTTGGAGTGGGTTACCATGTAGACATCCATCATAGAAGGGCCGATTGTCCCTGATTGTGTGTGCCGCTGTGTGTGCTTTTGGTGTCTTATCTTCCCCTAGCATCATAATATGGGCCAAAGCACATCAGCCAGTGTAATTGCACTTCTATCTTACTCCCCCCCAAACTCATCTATTCCCAGCTTGCACCACGGGAAGTGTGTGTTTAAAAGGGAAAAACATGGCAGTTACTTTTTTATGATGATATCACAACTGTGTCTGACATCTGTGTAATGGCAGTGTCCAGGTTGTGGAGAGAGAATGTGTGCAGCAGTGTGACATAATGTCAGATCTCTTATGAGAAGACGTGCACATACAAAAGAGGAAGGGGGGGAGTGGGATGGAGGGTGGGGAGGTGAGGTTTGTGACAGAGCAAGAATTGATGAGTGAGGAATGGTGGGAGATAACAGCCTCCCACTTTATGCTTTGATTGGCAGATCCACGTCAGCTTTTCCAAGAACCATTCCACTCGGATGGCTTGTTCTAGCCATCAAATAAAGTTATAGTGGGACAGTGATAGTCAGGGCAGAGTTTTACAGACAGCCATTATCAGGATTGTACAGGAGTAATTCTTTCCACTAGATCTACTGCTGTTTACTACTGTTAGTTCCATCAAATATTAGCATTACTTTCAACTCAGGCCCAAAGCTGCTGGGATAGGCTAGTCACTCACGACCCTTAATGGGACAAGGTTGAAGAAGATGAATGAAAAGTTTGGATTTGATTACAACTGTAGGATTATAAAGAATTGTTGAATGATTACAATGTAATTGTACTTGCTGCTTAACATGGTCAAGTTTATAAGAATTGAAAGAGCTGATAATGAAAACATTTTAAATCATTTGCCAAAAGAATCTAGTCATTAGCATGGTCAGCACTTCTGTGATAATTATGGATATTTATGAGTCTAAAAAGCAGCAAACTATTTAAATATGAAATCTTTTGTTGTGCAAAGTCTGAAATCCTGTCCATTCAGATTTACCGCATGATATGAAATGCACTTTAAACATGAAAAATGAAACTGATTCCCATTTCCATGCAGATATTTCCACAGCACTGCATCATGCCTCATAGACATTCAGCTCCATAAAGCTGCTGGTGTGATAAAAAGCATCGGCTCCATTCCCAAATCCCTGCAAAGTAATTTGCCATTAATTTTGTGTCTTTACTTGCAAGTCATTATTTCTATATTTATTCTCCATTTTCCCTGTAAATGGATATGGTGTTTTTTGGTTTTTTTTCTTGAGCTTTGGTCGGGGCCACTTCTGTAAGAGAACTCATCACTCATGGCCCAGATCTCTATTTCCTCATGAATAACGTTGACAGATGGAGGACAACTGTCTTGTTGCTCTGCATGGTAAGGAGTGTGTTTGTGAATGAGTAAGAGATAGCAGTGAGGAATGGAAAACAGATAAGGCGTGTTGGCAAGCTTGTCTGTATATGGTCTCAATATATCTAGATGTGTAAATGTATGTCTGTGTGCTTTACATACACTCCCTCATATCCATCCCTCATATTGTCTCTGCAAGTGACCACGCTGCATAATGCACATGTATGCTGTGGGTATGGCTTGCATGCAAACATGTGATGGATGCTTCGCTGGTACTTGCCACTCGGTGGAAGCAATGCTGCCCTCCACTTGTCTTCAAAGCAATTAGGTTAAATAATGATAGCACATAAATCCCCCCAGCAGGAAAAAGGCTCTGGTGCCCTTGTCGCCCTCTGAAATATGGTTGAATCCTTCCTCAGTGGAGGTTGACTGGAGGTGTGTGAGCATCTGCTGGTGGGGCTACAGCACATGTGTGTAGGACTGCATTAGATTTAGAAATATGTCTTTGGCCGTCATTGTTTTAAACTGGAAAAAGAAAAGTTTGTCTGGAAATTTAGAAACAATACCAACTCCAATTTTATTCCAGTTACAAGAATGGCTGCCTTGTCAAAGAAGGCACTTCCACAAAACATTTTTTTTTTTTTTTTGTCACAGAAGTCCCATTTTAACTCAATCTGGCGCCAGTGGAATGAAGTGGAATGTCTGCTTTAAGAGTTTGGTCAAATTGGAGAGAAATGTATCAGGACTTAGGAAAGTATTCCATGCACTCTTTAGAACTACTTCTTTTTCTTTTTAATGGCAACTTACAGTGCACTTGTCTCTCTAATTTCCCTCAAATCAAGTGTGTCTGGTTCAACATAGACTATGACTAAGTGATGGAGCAACAAATGCGAATACTATCTTGCCAAAACCTGTAACATAATTTTACATAATAACATTTGTAAGATATTTATGGAGACAACCCCACTGAGTTAACCTCAGCATTTGTCTGCTTTAGTCCTTTAGTCTACATCGAGATCACAATTAAATAAAGTGATGGAATTGTTGATGGATTTCTTTTCAAACAAACGGAGGAAGGAAAGTTTCAGTGTTTGTCGAGGGCTAAGCCCCTGAACACCATTGGTCTGTAGCACACGCTTGTTAAGAACTCTAGCGTGGAAAAAACCCTAATGACATCATTAAGACAAGTTTTGTTGGAAGCTTCTCTGGAAGACATTATATAAGTGTATTTACACTACATACCCAGCTGGGCCAAGATGGTCTACAGGTAAAATAAACCGACTGATCGGAGCAGTGCTTAATAATGAGGTATAATGATTAGATCAATACGTTTTATTTCCCTCCAAATATCTGGGGTGAGCGTGTTTGTTTTACCCATAATTCATTGCATTGGCTCACAGTTTAAAAAGCCAAAGAGGGAGAGAAACAGAGATAGAAAAGAAGAAAGGATAGAAGAGAAGGGAAGTCAGAGCTGTGGTGAGGTCGGTTGCCGTGGCAACTGGCGGTCTCTGATACATATTGTTCCCCATGAGAGGAGGAGGGAGAGCGAGCAGGAGACAGAAGAGAGGGAAGAAACAGTGGGAGAGTTAGCAGTTGGGTTGAGGACAGGAGAAAAAGAAAAGTTGGAAAAAGGACATAAAAGAGATGGACACACGTGCCTGAGACACGCTGCCATTATCGGCCAGTGGAGATGGATGAAACGAGTTAGTCTCTCAGGTGCTGTGTTATTTCCTGGACCAGGCTGGCCATTCTGCCTCCCTCATCTCCATTATGACAAATGTGTCTCTGTAAAGCATTATGACGAGAGCCACTTGCTTAGAGCCTCCAGCAGGACGACATCAGGCTGCCGGAGGTTAACTCTTTGTGGTTTGACATGTGCACAATGCACATGTGTGAATGTGAATGCACAAACTGCCACAAACCTGAAGTCATGTGTGTGACGCATGCACCTACATACTACTACATACTTATTGTTTCAGATCTAGCACTGTGGAGAGAAGCAGTGTTAAACACAGATGCAGGGACACCTTGTACTAAATTTAGCCCCAGACTAAAGCAACATGTGCTCAGAAAAAGAGATCAATGCCAATGACTCTTAAATAGTGAGCAAATAAAACAATAGCATTTTACAGACTTTTCAGCATCTATGTTTATGTCTACATCATAAAGAAAGTTGCTGTTACTGGTGGTGGCAAGCAATAGCAGAGCAGTAGTTTGTCATTTATAGTTTTTCATAAGCAATCAGTGCATCACTAAAAAAGACATTTAACCTCCACATTGTAAGTTTTGTCACTTCCTGTCACTCATCCTTGTCACGTTTTTGTTGAAGTTGTATGCAGCTCAGACTATGTTCTATCTCACATTAGATTGCCACAACCCCATCAACTGGCCTGTTACATTACACAACACTGCTTGGCTTCATACAGTACAAGTTAAATGATGTAGCACTACATTTATTTTTGTAAAATGTGTGTGATCAGATGCATAAAGGCTGACATTAGAAGACAGAGAGGACAGAGAGGACAGAGAGGACTAGTGCTGCTAGTGTTACAGTTGTCCTTCTGTGAGCCATTTGTGTTTAATATACTGTGCATGTGAGCATATTATTTTCCTGACTGACCATACACTTATTGTGTGTGTGTGTTTAAATGGACGGCCTGGTCTTGAACTCAGCAGACAAATTTAGCTTGTGTCAAATCCTGTCACATTATTCATTTGAAGGTTGAGCGACACGTGCTAAAGCTCTGTGGATGACTGATCCATGCCCTGATTGGATGGTATCCCAAAACATATGAAAGAAATGCTTTTAAAAAAAAAATCAGAGCAGTGCCCATGAAATCAAAATGACATAATAAACAAAATATGGTATGACATTTCCAAAAAGGAGGACAATGTGAAAATGCAAAAGGGAAGCCAAAGAGAGCTCTGCACATTAGGGATTTAACACTAGATGCATAGCAAATAGGGGTGGGCTGCGGGTCAGGAACATTACAGCACAGTGGCAGTGAGCAAGAGCTGTCAAAGCCCAACTGTATCATCAGTCAGCACAGTGTTGTATGAGCTGCCAGGACATGTGACACGCCCCTCAGCCTTTCAAACACTGCCAAATGCAACTCCCCAAAATACAAATGGCAGACGTGTCAGTGCTGCATGCTAAATGATGCACAAGTACACAGCAGAGGGCATTGCAATGGCATATGTACCTAACAGCAGGCAAGTACTGTACCCAATTTCACCCCTTTGTACATTTTACTAATGACTGGAAGCTTCTAAATGTGTAACTTATTGAAAGGGCTACAGGCTTTCAATTACATTAACCGTATAATCCATCTCTGAGTGCCTCGGAGATATGATCCCATTGTGTTAAAGCCTCTGCTACACTTTAAATGCAAGACTTGACTCTTCCAGAACATTAAAAAGGGTTGCGTGGAGTAAGTCTATTTCTTAATTGTATCCATGAACCCAAAAACACAGTCCTACTTTTAACTTATTTTCTGATTTATTATTTTTTGACATGACATACCATTTTAGGCCACAATATGTACTTTCTTTTTCTTGTTCACTGCACCACATTGGATTCTAAATACGTTTGATTCCAATTCCTGAACCTTTGCTAATACATCACAGTGTATTAACATTGCGTGGCCTTTACCTGTCTATTCTCTTTTGACAGTGCACTGAAGATGAAGCATGGATTGCCAATAATGATATTCCAAAACATTGCAGGAATATTACCATTTCCCATTCCCTGTCCATCACACTATATGTAGGCATATGTGACTTCATGTATTGTAAATGTACACAAGGTAGAAATGTATTTGTATGCTTCATCCATAATTTGATAGAATCCCTTCCCATCTCTTTCTGTGCTCCATCATTCATTTCCTCTGTCTTCTTCACAGGCCCACTGGTGCAATTTCCAACTCTGCCGCAGAGGTCACGACCCTGTCTTTCCCAGCGGATCACACCATGGAATTATAAAGACTGAATAGCAACCTTCCCATTTTTACCGGACCATGCACTGCTGGGAGAAATATTAGTAGGATGACCTCAAACTAAATATAGGTTGCTCCTAGCAGCTGGGTAAACAGGTAATATCTCCCACTTAAACAGAACCTAATGGCAACAGAAAGTCACTCCTCTGGGCCCAGCCCTCGCTCATTCTTTAAACACATTTACTTGGTGATTGCTTGATGCAAATGTGCTGCTCTGTGCAAGGTTCACTTTGGCTTCCATTACACTGAGCAAAGATTGGTCGGCTTGTCGGAATGGGAAATCGTCCTTTAATCATTTATGATGGCCATGTCTAAGTTGGGTATGCCCTGAAGTGCATTCATCGCCCCTTCGTTCCCCTTCTCTGTGATGCTGCTTCCTGTCTTTGTCTACATCTCTCATTCTCTTGCCCCCTCTGTCTCAGTCTCATCTGTTTCACAGTTTGCTAAACTCCTCCGGGAGCGAAATCATTGCCGATTTCCCCTCTTGAATTACCTTGTAGTCTGCCCTTAAAAAAGAAAAAAGATCTCAAGGTTAGTATTTCAAGGCAGTTGGTCTAAAAAAAAACCTTAGATTTTTAACTTCTTGAACTATTTCAAAGCATTAGAAGCACTCAAAACAGAGTCTTTTTGAGCGGATTCATTTTACAACAGGGAACAGTATCAGGGCATGTGTCACCTCTGGTATTGTAAATGCATAATTGTGCAGCAAAAAGTTCTCGAGGTCCCTTTAAAACTGAAATCAAGGTGTGAACAGAGAAGATGGGAGAACTGGGATTTACATGGAGTCTTTAAGATAGAATTTACCACCTGCCTTTGAGCTTTTTGACAAAAGGCTACAGCGGATACATATTGCTTCTGAACACACTCACACCCAAATGTAGCACTAAAGCAGCCCCATCACTGAGACTGCTTTGCATGCCATTGGAGATTGTTTTCCCCCTGCCAAGTCCGACTGCCGTTTGACAATTTTCCATTTCCACATTGTTTTGCCTCTTCAATGTTGACTTTGTTTTGTTTTCTTGTCGACACTGGAGCCCCTGCTTCTGTAACAGGATGGCATTTCCATTACTGCACTTTATCATTTGTCGTCAGGAGCAACAGTGACACAGCCAGTGTGCCATAATTGAGATCCTTTTGTGGCTGGGAAGCCTGATACTCTGGCTGTGGATTTGTGCAACATGTGTGACATATCTGCTACATAGAATGGTGATTATATATTAACGTGTGATAATCTGCTTGTGCTATAATTGCCCTTTGTAGTTACTCAATAATAATCAAATTAACGTGAAACAGTTTGTTGAAATCATAGCTGACACTTGGGTTTGGGTTCCCAACCATGATTCCAAACCATGAAGGACAACTGATTATTGTGTTAATCCAAAAGGTAACTTTGACTGAGAAGGAAAATCTTCAACCCTCCGACTAAACATAGTTTATATATTTTTCTGACTTTTGTGTGAACATATTCTTTGAGCATTACTTTATTACTTGCCAGTCACTTTGTGCTGCTCGCAGAGGAAGAAGGGTTCATGACCTCAAAAGTTTAACTCATGTTTAGAATTTAAGTCAGTCTCAGACAAAGCTGTTGTCAATGGAGCATTACTCTGTTAAATATCAGTGTATCAAATTAACAGCTACCCAGCTTTATTGATGGCAAATGCTCAGTGCATAATTGCAGATGGGTTTTGATGGCTTTTATGATTGTGTCTCTATATCTGTGACTATTTATTAATGCCTTCATTTGCACATATTAACAATTAACTGTAGATTTGATTGCATGTTAGACAGATTTGTACTCATTAGCCTTTAATAATGCTTTACATAACGTTGTAATATTTATTAGAAGAGGAACTCTCTGCACTGCAGTCCCGTGTTACAATAATTATTAGATCACAAAGACTCAAGTATCAAACTTTTTCCTAAATATTAAAGTGTAAAAAAACGATGGCTTAGACTCTGTAAGCACAGGCTGCAGTTTGTTTTATAAATGAGCCTTACAGACATTTGTCTAGGTTGAAAAAAAGGGGGAGACAAACTGCTGAGAATATGAGAATAAATGAGACAAATAAGCAAGTGTGATGGAAAACAGGGAATAAGCAACCAAGCGTGAAAAGACAGTGCCAAAAGAAGCAAGTGTCCTGTTTAGGAGAGGGGCTGGGGTCAATAAAGTGCGATCCGGTCTGAGAGACACAGTCCTGCTGCAGTTTTTATGAGCGGCCCTTTCTCGCTGTTCATATGGGGTGGCCTCTCATAACAGAAGGAAAACAACTGATCAATAATTGAGGGGAGCAGTAAACAGTGTGTGCACAGTATCTCTCTGGGGGAGTGTGTGAGTCCAGTGTGTAGCTCCACTCTTACACTACATGGCTGTGGACTCTTTTACAAGTTCTCCGCAACTAACTTGATACGTTCTTTACACTACAACCGACCCGTCATCCGTCATCCTGTGAGAAACAGGGGTCAGGACTTAGAGAATAGGAAAACCTTGCCCTTCTGAGGAGCCCTTGCTGGCATGAATGACATGTTTGAAATTGGTGCCTGTTGGTGCAGAAGACAGTCGAGACGGATCTCTCACAGACAGAGTTCATTCACACAACCTCAAGTCAGTTCAGCTCCCACAAGGTCACCGCAAAAACACTTTCTGCTTCAACTTTAAGTGTTTAAATTGGACTGATGGCTGACACGGCCATTCATCTTGTTTCAAGTGCTTTTTGTAAGTAAGGACTTATTATTTTTTTCCCCATCTACCAAATTTACTGCCACATCTACACTGGACTTTATCTATAATCTAAAGACATGTTGGCCATGACATAGGTTTCATAACAGAACTCAGTGCTCTGTGCACCTTTTGGTTCGAGGGTCTTAGGTTTTGTTTCGCTCTTAAACTTTTGGGGCATTGTTTTTTGAATGCCCAAACACCAGTGAGAAAAAAGTGTGCAGTTATATATTGTATTTTTAGTGTTGTACAACTGCAATGAGATGGGAATCAGGTCTTGAAACCACACAGAATCGAAATGGAATTTACACTATTTTGTCACCTGAGGGAGAAAGATAATAACATTTTAGAAGGATATTTTTCCTTCATTGAGGTGAAATTACATTGACTGAGAATCATAAGCTGTGTGAGGCGAATGGTAACAGCACTATTAGAGTGCTGATGACTTTGAGAGAAACTGTATAAACTAATTTGCCCAGATATAGTGTTGAGCCGAGATGGAAAGAACAGTGTGGTGCAAGTTTACTGTAACTTTATCTTGTATCTCCAAATATTTTCTGCAAATTACACAGTTTTTACCTGAAAATATATACTTTTTATCAGCTTGCTTTTAAGTGCAGTGCTAACCAGAAGAGTGACACGGAGGGGTCTTTGTGGCAAATGTCCTTGTCAAGTTGTCTTGGTGGAGACAAAAAGCCTCTCAAAGATGAGTGTTGGAAAAGGACTGTGTAGCCTACTTGACACATGACATAAGCCTCTACAGCTGGCTCCTTTGCCCATTAGCGCTGCTTATTTGTGACTGCTAATTTTACCTTAGTATGTTATTTTTATGAGAAATACAAGATCTTTTACTCTCAATACAGACTGAGCCCACAGGAGCTGTGCTGTGAAAAGTGGTCGGGCTCACATGCCTTTTCCGAATGAAAACGAGTGTCCGAGAGCTGCCAGTTGAAGCTGTGTTTAGAGTTTCTGTGTATGTGTTTGGTTGTGAATGCTGCAGACAGGCGGCTTCAGGTCAGCTGAGCTTTGTGTGGGGATTAGTTGCCTGTTGGCAAAGTCAGAGCCTCAGAATCACTTTCCCCCTCAGGCTCTTTGTCACTTCGCCACAAACGAAGACAGGCACAGCGACAAGCAGACGGCCACACCGTTTTGTTCAGGGCCATTTCCTGCTCGCCTTTCTTTGACTCCATAATACTGACTAGCCTCTTCTGCTTTGGCTGCATCCAAATCAATTTAGTCTTATTAGGATACTGACAGTGAGAAACATAATTGTATAAAAACAACTGGTCAAGGTTAACAATTGCCACTGGAAAATGAAAAGACTTACACTGGAACTGGACTTAATGCATGACATTTTTGTCTTTTTCAACTTGCATTCTGAAAAAAAATCTGAAAAAAAGTTTGAAAATGACCAGAAC
This sequence comes from Rhyacichthys aspro, assembly GCA_036850595.1. Classification (NCBI taxonomy): domain Eukaryota; kingdom Metazoa; phylum Chordata; class Actinopteri; order Gobiiformes; family Rhyacichthyidae; genus Rhyacichthys; species Rhyacichthys aspro. The sequence continues at coordinate 6,538,890 of CM072149.1, forward strand.
ACACACACACACAGTCTAAAAATACTGTCTTGATTTGTAATTTCGTCTATAAATAAAGCATGTTGTGGTTTGTACAGTAACCTTTACTTTAAAACAAATCACCTGTGTGGAAAGGTCAGCGCTTCCTGTGGTATCCCTGTGTGGAAAGCATGCTCTCCCAACCCGGGGCAGATGGATGTGTGTGTGGAATACCACCAGGATCTTGTCAATTAACCGCCGAAAACAATCCTTCACTGCCTTAGGGGCTTTAGCGGCTAACTAGGAGGGCAGTGCCAGTTGGAGAGAAATTGGCTGCTCTACTCGGCTGCATGATGATGCTCAGGTGCAGAGCAGAAACGCTCATTAATTCCTGCTTCCTGGGGCTGCTGAGCATACATGATACAGCCCACATCTGAGGAATCTGCATCATAACCCTCAAATAAAGACAAGGGGCTCATCAAGCGTGCTGGGATTTCATGAAACAATAAGAACCGCCACAAGGCATGAAAACACATGTTCAAAACAAGCTGATATTCTACTGAAATCTTCAAGAAAAAATAAAAATGAATAATAATAGCTTTTTTTTTCCCCCCTAACCAAACCAAGAAGAAGAAGAAGAGAAAAAATAAAACCCACCTCTACAAAGGCATGTCCAAGCTGAGCTCCCTCTTTATCATTCATGACTGATAATCTGGTGGTCCCACTGTTGGGGGCAGGACTCACTCCAGGGATTTATCAAGACATTTAAAAGCAGTTTCCCTCACTCAGAGAGCCTCATGTCTGACCTCAAAGATCACTGTCTAAGTTCAGTTTGTTGTAGAAAATACCTTGCTTTGCCTGCTTCAATGTTGAGGATAAACAGAGGAAATGTGAACATTGACCATGTGATCTCAAAGCTTGCGATGCCTGCACCAGTGATACTAAAAAGTGCAGTTTGAGTTGCATTTGATATAAGAGTGTTCCTTGCAACATTTTTGAAAGGATGTATTTATATTTAGTTTGAGCGAGAGAGAGAAAGTTACTGGAGTCTACCTCAACATCACTTGAGTTTAGCTTGTGTGCTCTTTATGAATTCTAACAAAACTCTAGCTATTCAAGACCACTTGTGACAGACTTGACTTTTTTAACATAAGTAAAAGTTAACAGCAAAGTAGAAAAGTATGAAGAAATGGACATTGGTGCAGAGAGGAACTCCGCCAGTATATGTCCTGGAAATTGGAGAACACTGCAATCCCATGCTGCCTGGAAGAAAGGTCACCAGGGCTGTCTAACATGAGAGCGGGCCGGAGAGGCACCAGAACAGTCCGATAAGGAGCCAGTGACCAGCCCTCTAAAGGAAGCTAAAGGTCACAGCTATGCTGTTAAGGAGCACACAGGGCAGGAATTTGCCCTCATGGGACCTAGATATCGCTCAGCTCCCTGTTTGCTCAAGAAATCTGCTGAACTTTGGTTTGCTCAGAGGGAGAGATGAGTATTGATTTCTTCAAGTATAGCGAGTAAAGTGGATTGGTTTGTTTGTATGTGGGTCTAGGTTTGTCTGAGTTTATGTTCTTCATCCCTAGCTTCTCTTATTGCTCTCAGGCTAATATCCCCTGTTCATCTCTTTGTTTCCACAATGCTTTGCCCACCCATTCATTTTCCATTCACACTATTCTGTCTTTTTCACTTCATGTACCTCTCCTGCTGTTTGGGTAATCTTTCCATTGCAGTAGTGAGTGGCTAGATGAGACTGAATTAATCATCATCCCCAATGATTCATCTGCGCTAAAACATGGAGCTTGTAAAGGGCAGGCGCACTGCTGAGTTGTTGTGACTCTTTCAAAATTGGCTGAATATCTAACATGATACTTAACAAATGTTGGGATTTTAATTTCAATATAGTCTCATATCAACATGACAAATTCTTTTGGTTGCCAATTACTTCCCAATTGCATGTCTCTTCAAAGGGAAAAGAAAGAGACAACAGACAGCATTTACTAAGCCCATCATTATCAATTATGAAAATAAAAATGCTTACAGGTCTATAAGTATATACACATCTTCAGCTCCATCACTGAAAAAATCCCGGTAAGCACTTCTTTCACAGGAGTAGCTCACCCCTGAATGAGATCATCTGCAGAGAGAACTAATTGCCGGTCAGCCATTTTGCTTGGGGGACAAGACAGTGGCATAAAATATTAACGGAAACTCTTGAGATACAAGCAGCGCGCCCATGACAGTTGGAGAGATTTATAATTAAGCAGACGGGATGAAAGACATAAGACACACACTCATCATCCGTCCCTGACCTTCCCGTGCCTCTGTAAGACTGGTACATGCTGGTGTGGCACAGACAAGCAAACCGCATGAAGATTAATACACAGTTGGCCGGGCTGACAAAGCCAAACTGTAGAGTCAAAAGTCATTAACAGCTTCATGCATCCCAGAGTGCACCAGGAGCGCCAAGCCCAGGTGCCTGGGGAGACACAGTGAAGGTCAAGGGTCATAAATTCACAGAATGTTGTCTTCACACACAGTTAAATTTGGCCCCTGTCCTTCATGCTCATTGGGCTGATTCAGGTACAGAAAATAGTGCCACCTTTTGTTTTGGGAGAAACGATCTGTGCACGATGCAAGCAGTTTAGAAAAGCTTTTAAATGCACCATGTAGACATGATGAATGAATTTTGACACATTTATCATGCTATTATGGACTTCTTTAACACAGAGCAGTTGCACACAGTGAATGACAGATGGTGCAAGAGACACCAGTCCACCCAGAACCAGCTCAACAAAAAGTTGATTCCAGACAGAGTTAAAGTAAGTGTAATTAAATTAAAATGAATAACTTCGAATCCAAATGACAAATTACACTTCAACGCTGTTAGATTTGTAGAGTTTCAAGTCATAATGTCTCTAATTGGTCTCAACTTTCAGTCAGCTCCAATAGAATACTAACCAACCTCCCTGTTTCTATTTGTATCTGTAAACAAAGTTTTAAAACACACAAAAACTTCTTTTGAACTGCTGATCATGATCACAACCCACATTCGGGACCATTAAAATCTAATTTATTCCTCAATGGCCCATTCCTGTCAGCCACATTTTATGGAAATTTGGATTTTCTTCAAACGAGGGAAAACACACCCAAAGACTTTCCCTTTAGCTAAGGTAAAAAAACAAAAAACAAAACAGATTTACAAATGCTATAAGTGTTGTGTAAACCCATCACTGGAGCACATTTAACACATTGCTCATTTTTATTCCAGGAACAAAGGAAACACCGGCTCTAGGGGTGGGGGCTTTTGATGGTGAGTTTAGGTGACAGCTCCAGCCAAATCCCCGTCCCAGCTCAGAGGAACCATTGTATCCTGGAATTTAGATTTTTTTATTTGTTCCTTTAAATCTGCGACCAAGAGAGATGCGGTGTCTTACAAACTTTGTCACATTTGGAAGGAGAAATACATCTGGTGGAAGCTGGTTTTGTGCTGTAGCTGTGGCCTGCAGGGCTCAGAGCTGGGAAACAACACATGTCTACATGGATGAAGCCATTTGTTTAGCTTTATGACTGAATTAAAAGTCTGGTTGTGCTCTGGAAGCTGTGTTGCACATGTATTTGTCTTTCTGTATTCACAGATTGCACATTCATCTATCATGTGTTAGATCTAATGGCAGATTGTCGTGTAAATCTCTTTAAATGTTTGATAAAAGGCGAAAAGGGAAAAGAAGAGGTGTATTTTTCAACTCATTATTCGAGTGTGATGAAATTATATCCCCACAGGCTGAAAACAGTTTGCAGTGACTTCTTTTAAAAAATGTAAGCACAGCAAAAATGAGCCCATGCCTTCTTATAACCACTCAGCAATATCACTCCATATCTCCCGCCATATTTCCCAGAAACCAAAACACTCACAATGGAGCCATAAGCTACAGCACAGAAAAATAAAAATATGACTAAGAATATGCATAGAAAGCATTTCTCGATTGTATTTCTGCTGCATATGGACAGATCGTGGCAAAGCTCCATGATATTTCTGTGCCCTGGTTTTTTAGGGAAGTATAGTTGCACTGAAATGTGCTAATTCTCTACTAATACTCTTTTGAAATCAATAATCTTTGTAAAAAATCGTGAACTCAAGTGAATAATGGCTTAGTTAATTGAACATTCTGGCTCATTAAACAGACCGTAGAACAATTTACCACTTTTGCAAAACAAGCCTTATACTCGGCCACGTTGTTTGAATCCAGTAGACTTCCATTTACAAGACGCCGCTAGATTCACACCGTTGGAATCTAAAGCTGAATCTATTTTCTCGCTTATTTTTGTCATGTTAAGGCAGGGCTATGCAAGGTTTCACACAAATACGAGTGGGTTGAAATCTGACAACCATTTGGTCTCCATTCTTTTCCTTTGTCACATTTTACTGATCTGAAAAAAAAAAAAAGAGAAGGTTGTGAGGATGCTTGTTTTGGCAAGGCTTCAGTTGTCCGTGTCATGTGACTGGAAGCAGATCCACATGTGGACACATCAGATAGGAGCCCCCGACAATGCACACATCCTAGAGTAACCACCGTCTATTGACCATGGATGGTAGTTTCTCTCACTGCAGTGGGCCCGTGCACAGATTTCATGTCAGATTCCACAGCCCTCAGTCAGTGTGTCTGAAAAGGCTTTAAACACATATAAGTGGCTCCCCTGCTGCGATCAGTCAAAGAGCTTTTGTGCTTGGAATCCATGCATTGTGAGCGTACGCGTGTGTAAAGACTTCAACACGTGTAGGCTAAGTATAGGACACATCGGCCTACATGAAAAATATGTTAATACTGCGCTATTTTTAAATGCGCGCCCTGGAAATCTGTCGCTACTTAGCGTTAAGATCCACCTGCTTCCACAACACACAGGCACATTTACAAAGACGAGCGAAGACAATCTGTGAAATGCTTACTGTAACTTTAAATAATGCTTTTACTCCTTTGGGCATAATTAGACCTGCGAAAACAACTGCTGCACTTTTTCTGACAGTAAACATTGTAGATTTCCACTGCAAAAATATACTGTAGATAAACATTGCTCAGATAAGGGCTGAGCAATATAGCAACTCACACTTAGCTTATGCTTTATGCGTTCCTTCTGAATACTGACAAACATATTTATACATGTTTGATTTGAGTATAATCAGCTGGATGTGTTTTAGTCTATTAGGTCATTCAGAGACTATTTTTGAACAAAGGAGAAGAGCTGCACAAGAGATGAGAGATTAGGGCTTTTTCTTGCTTTAGTGTGTGTTTGTGTGTGTGTGTGTGTGTGTGGTAGCTTTAGACTTCTAGTTAGAGTGCACGAGTCTGTCTGTGAGAGAATGGACCTCTGGGCCTTGAGTTTGTGTCAGCCTTGGACCAGAAACATGAAATTTGCATTCTTTAATTAACATCCAAGCATTCACTGGTGGTTGTAATTCTGAAACTTGGGCTGCCGCTAGTTTTGGAAGCACAAAGGCAAACAACCCTGGAGGGGATTTTTCACTTTCTGTGTGTGTTCTAATGAAAAGGCAGTGAATAACTGGACTTTATTGGGTGACATTTGGATGAAAGTTAGAAGCGTTTGTGTTTTTAGTTTTACAGCGCTGCAGGATACTAAGATGTGGGAATTCTGTGTCGATTGATGTGGGTGAGAATGTGAGGTGGCATGAGGTGTCAGGCTTGGTTTGTGTAGAGGGATGTATGTGCCACTATGATACGATGTTTTCTCTCGTGATAACACCAAACAATACATGCCTGAGGAAGCAACATTTCCATTTGCATTTGGACTTGTTTAAACTAAAGACTGTCTGCTTCACAGGTCAGTGGTGTAAAACTGGTGGAAGTTTTGTTTATCCATCAGACACAGGCTTTAGGTTGTTTTCTGGAGATACTATGAGGATAACCGATTTCTAATGATAGATAATCAAATAAATGTGGACAAATGTTAGTCATTTCAGAATGAATAAGCCCAGAATAATACATATTTATCTAAAATACATATGAGAAATATTTCGAAGCCATATATCTCTATTCTGATGTTGATTTCACAGATATTGGACTTTTGGGAGACATAAGCAGCACAAATAACATCCAGCAAAGGAATGCTCTTTCTCTCAAGGCGGCCACAAGCAGTATATGCTCTGTCTTTATTGGTTAAAATACAATAAAAGGCTGCCTTGGAAAACTGTGAACAATGCAGCATAGAGTAAGTGCAGAGCTGAGTCGGTGGATAACATAAAGTAAGAAATGCATATAAAATAGTCCCATTACTTGGGTTAAACAGAAGAGCTCCTATTCTATCTGTTCTATTGATTCGAGTGGCCTCAGGGGAGTAGAGTCTTCCTCACGTTACAAAAGATGACAACATGAAAGAGCTCCATTTTCTTTGATAAAACACATACTGTATTCTATTTGAATATACACTAATGTATATCTGCAAAATACATATATCCCAATAAGAACTTCCATTTGTCTCCTTTGGTAAAGCCTCAGGGTGAAATAAGCTCAACACTGGAAATGTGAAATAATATGCATTGCTTTTACACCAAGACAATTTGTTTAAACAAATAACTTCCAGTGCAGTGGTTGTGAATCATTTGCATTAGTTTAAAGCCTAAACGCTCACATGGGAATCTGAGCCGAGCTGTGCAGTGCTGTTATTAAAGATGTGCTGAATGTTGCTTCCTCATTCACGGTTGCACTTTGACAATCGAGTCGCACACACCTTATTTGGTTTTACACATCACCGTTAGCAGCACTAAGGAAAACAGAGCTATACAGTTTCTCTTAATTGCTGACGGGAGTTTTCATTGATTGGGTGCGCTCTCATTTCTGTTACATGTATGGCCTGTAACGCCTGAGAAAGCCATTGGATCACATTGTCGGGGATTTCTTTAACAACGTTCCAGTGCAGTTTGTATGATTTATGTGTGATATTACTTCGAAACAATCAGTGCACACATTGCCAATCACCTATGAACACTTCTTCACTGCTGATTGAACATTTATAGCCAACACTCAATAGGGGTAAACTCTAGGCCACAGGGTATTTGTTTCCTTTAAGATAAACATAAGTCACCCCCAGGTTACAGGGCATTAACTGGAGCATTGTCTTCATTGCTACTTTACACTAAAAAGAGAAATATGTTGGTTCTCACATCCACACATGAACAAAAACATCAGTTCAGGTAATATTATTATAACATTGATTCTCTCATATTGCATTTGGCTAGATTTCCCGTGGGAGAGATTGAGACATTCTCAGTTCGGTGAGTCTTAATAAAAAGTATGAGTAGATAAAGCGTTGCTTGCTGTGCCAGTGCAAATACAAATTGATGTTTGGTGGTTTGTGATCAACTGTGGCATGCATGCTTACAATAAAAGCTTAAGAAAGTATTTGAAAAGGCTGACTGAGGATGCTGGGACACAAATTGGTATCGGAGACATCGCTGAGGGAGTTGACTTGTTGCTGTTTGTACAGAAACATTTGAATTACTGGATGCTAAGAGGGCATTTTTCTGCAGGGGACCAACTTCAAACTACACTGTGGTTTCTGTGTTGTGTGCCTCATTGAAACGACTCGTGTGCCCACTTCCACTGATTGCATGAGATGGTCACGTCGAGAGCGTGGCTTGCTGCGAACACGGACACAGTGGGGTGGATTTGAGTCTGTGCACATGAAACTGGAAACATCAAAAATAGCAGGGAATAGGAATGTAAAGTCACATACTGTATGCACTTGAATGTTGGCAAATAAAACCAAATATACAAACACAGATATAATTCTTAGTTGCTTGGACAATTGTAAACTTGTAAAAAAAATAATAATAAAAAAAATACTCCAGCTAGTTATCACAAGATTTTTTTTTGATTTTTTTTTTTAACATGACAATGAAATATAGAGACAGTAACAGTCTTTGAGTCACTGGAGCTAAATTTGAGTTGTTTTTGTTTTCATTTTCGAGATCCATCTTTATACACAAAGGACCCAAACAGTTCTAAGGTTAAGTCACAGAATTGCATAGAGTCAATTAAAACAAACAAACAAATAGAAGCTCTCGATCTGTTTGGTTATTAATATAATATCTACAGCAGAATTTGAAATCTGCTCCCCATCTCTGCTTATAGCACATGTTGAGCTGTGGTACAAATAAAGAAGCTGTGCAAAAAGGGTAGAGAGAATCAAACATGAGGGAAGGCAGTGTGACGAGAAAGCTTGGGAGGAGGATAAAGAGAAAAAGTGTGCGTACATGATGAAGGGAGCAGAGAAGATGAAGGAGAAAGAGGAATTACTAAAGATGTCATGTGTTTGTCGGGAGTAGCTTTGGGCTATAACCACCAGTCTGGTATCTTTTTTTTATTCTCCCACTAACAACCACCACTCAATATGTGTTGACTCTTTAAAAATAGTATCTGTGTCCTTCTTTATTAAAAATGACTGAGCACTCACATATTTCTGTCAGCATTAGAAAACTAATCAATAACGAGTGTCATTGACAAGTTTTATCAGTGATTTGCAGTTGTCACTTGTCAAATCTTCGCCCGACACTTTTTGCCCTGTCTGTGTCACAGTCTTTCTGGAAATAGAAGAGTACGTTCTGTGTGTTATCTCGCTCTCACACCAGGGTCCGATCTGATTGGTTATTTGGCACCAAGGACGACACGGCCATTCAACTCTTTGGGGATTATGGAACCCTCCAAAGTCTGTGGAAAAGGCAGGCATGAGACAGGCATGACATCTTCACTGTTGCCACTCAATAAGCTTCTCCTCAAGTCAAACACTGAGTGAAGGCTATTATTTTGTCAAAGACGTATATCAGTATTCAAGGCATGGGGAATGTGTAAAAGCAGAGTAAAAAAAATAAAAAAATCAAAGGCACAGAGGAGAAAATGTGTCGTGAGAGCCGAGGATTTGCAGGAAGTTTTTGCTGAAAATCTGGAGATAAAGCTTTTCGATCTTGGTATTTGGCCCTTTAGAGCCGTTGAGTGGTGTGCTGCGGAGGGGCCAGATTAGAAACGAGGGCCTGCCTCAGAAAGCCAGATTGCCACATCAGTGTTGTTTGACAGAGCTTTCTAGTATTGATCCTGAAAAAGCCAAGGAAAGCTTCCAGATCTGATGTCTTTTCCATTAGCAAATGGTCTTTAGCTCATTAGCCACTTCACACAAGGCTTGTTAAAGGCCACACAAGTTTACGCTTAATGCTAAAGATGCCTGAATAAACTTTACCCAGAGCTAAATTGTATGCGAGCCCATTGATCCACGGATTAAATATTTACCAAGCAAATCTGTAAGAGAAATCAGATTTAAAGAGTGGATGGATCTGCTGCTGCGTTCTGTGAGGACACTGGAAGGGTACAGACAGCTATACTTGTGTTGTGACAGACACTTTTTTCTACAATTACTGCTCCATTTCCTAGTTGTTGCTAGGATACCCAAATCCAATAGTTTTGAGGTCAACTCCCTCATGTCTTGTCTGGAAACAAATGGGACGAACACTAGTAAATCAAAAATCTATCTCTAAATCCTCCATGACACGGTATCGCTGACTATCTGTTAATCCGAGCTTGTCACAGTCGAGGTGGATCAAAGGAAATAGGAAGACATTGCCATGATCATGTTTTGCCAGGAGCTGTCATGTGATGGAGAGGGGTCTACTGGTGGTCTCTAATCTGTCCCACTGTCCTTCAGTGGACTCCAAATATCTCTCTAAAATCTATCTATCTCAAAAAATGATTCTACAAAGAAGACAAGGCGTCTTCCACAGAAACACTCTGTCTCAAACTTAAAGCTGTCTTTGAAAAAGTAATAATGATGCAGCCATTTTCCTGTTGCAGCTATGATGTGCTGATTGTCCATTGTTAAGGTAATTTTAGGCTTTGAATTTTTAGTTATAAAAGTAAAACGCTACAGAATCAGCTCAATCAATTGGAACAATATGATGCATGACATGATGCACTGACTGGCGTTTGCAGCTTGTACTGACTTATTTCAATATCATCTATTTTGGAAGGAATTTGATATGAGTAATGACATTTTGTGGGCGGAGCCTAAGACCCTGACCCAGCCAACCTGAATTATGCCATACGTAATAGGATTAAAGAACTGCTGCGTTATTGGCAGAAGTCTGCATGTAGAAAAGGGCCTTTTAGCTTAAATTAACTCCTCTGGATGGCAACATTTGAATTTCCAGGAAATGTATAATATCTTGCCTCGAGCATTGGCATTAAGGCTAATCAAATTGCTAAATAATGCAAAACAACATTAAATCATGCCAACATTTAGAATAGTGAACCTGTACAGCATCTGAATGTGTTGGTTCTATTAGCTGGTGCCATAAAAGCTGTGCTGACTCTTTTAAAACATGTAGTACTGATTAAAAGTGGGTCTGTGGCTGACGTTTTGATTGGGAAATCTAAAATATGTTTCAAAAGATTTGTGTCTTTTCCCCCTCACCCATTGATGGAGAATGTTTCTCTTATCTCAGATCAAATTTTACCAGCGGGAAAGCGTTTACCTCGGTTGCACAGCGTATGTTAGATTTGAATGTATCGTCATGTCTCTGCAGCGATCCATCTCAAAACCAATTTCCCTCATACTGGCCATCACACAAGTGCAAACACAGAGCGCAGATTTCCATAGCCAGCACAAATGAAAGGCAGTAATCATCTTAAAACTCATAAAAAGTCTTTTACCCCGGGGTCCCTCAGAGAAGAGCGAGCAGCACAAAGGTTGCTTGAATGTGTGTTGGAGTGCACATGCCTTTCTGACACCATTCACGTCCACAGGAGCCGGCCGTCTTGGGAAATCTGCTCTAAATTGGACTTTAAGCAGACCTGAGTACGCCTAATGAGGTGCTGATCAGGAGGGCAGGTCTGCGGCCGGAAGACAAGATGGCCAAATAGTTTATTCTTAGTATTGACACACCCAGGATGGAGGCAGTTGTGGGTAGAAATGAGAAATCTAGCTCCTGTGTGATGATAGGAGCAGGAATGTTTATCATGCCTCTCATGCCTTTGTTAATATGCAGTGTGGAATATATGGGATCCCCAGGAGGTTAGATTACATGCACAGATGTAAACAGCGCCGCACCAAGGACTCAGAGGCTCTACTTAGACTTTCAAGTGGCAATGTCACACATCACACGAAATGGCAAGTGTCTTACATCTAAAGAAAAATACCATTTAATGTACTTTGTTTACAAAAATATTTCCTTATGGTGCTGGAAAATGTTGGCTGCCTTTAGATGGAAATATGCAAACAGCAAACCTCCTAAACAGATCTTTCATACAGAAAGCAAAGTCTACTACATAATACAAGAAGTGAATTATGGGTTATATAATTCTTTATCTGCAAAGAACAAAAGTGGCTTGTCGATAGCTGAACAGAATTAGTCCTATGTAACAGACGGTGTATTCAAAGACAGAGACCAATGGAGCTCTTCTGGGGATGTTTTCACAGTTTTTCTGAAGCTTCAAGGCAGACATCAGTGTTTCCAAGCAATATGTTTCTTTTTAAGGATTGTGATTACATTTTCTATTATCCAGCCATGGATTCTGGCACACAACTCTTTGATCCGCTGTGTTGTTGTGACAAAGTCTGACAGAGTTCTTGTGCGGATTCAATACAAAGTGTCTCGCTAAAGTAAAACTTATGAGCACACGGCTGTTATTCGGCTTTGACCCGTAAGTGAAGTGGACTGGAGAGGCTTGAATGTCTAGACTTGCCAGTATTTTTACTGTTACTGATGGGAAAATTTGATTTCCTGAGCTGGGAGCCAAGAGTTCGTAGACTGTTAGTGTGTCACATCAGGCCAAGTGAAGTCAATCACTTGTGTCACTGCTTGTGGCCATGTCTTACAGTATGTTAATTGAAACTGTCCCTTTTCACAATTTTACTTATAAAAGTGTGCAAATTAGCCTGGGCTATGAACACTGTGATACATGCATTGGATTAATAAAGGAGATAATCTGTGTTTGTTGTATCAGTCCCTAAATAAATAAATAAATAAATAAAAAGATGCTTGATTTAGAAAGTTCAAATTGGTAGAAAGTTTTCTTTGTTTCCTTCATTTTCCATTGTAACTTTGACTGACTCGTTTTCCCAAAAGCCAGCTCTTCTTTAGCCCATTAAATCTATTCACCCAGACTTCTTGTCCTGCTTTTCTTGCCGTACAAAGCCATTTGCTTCAGTCCAAGGCTCTTGACTCGGTCACAAAGATAGAAAGAAACAAAATGTTCTGGAACCACAGCACAAAATTGCTCATTCACTTCCTTACACAATCATCATCATCATGTTCTTTTTTTATGAGTTTTACATGGTGCAGCACTTTCACCTGAACTCATCCAAATTTAGTCTTTAAACACAAAGCTTATGTGAATAAAAGCAATGAAATGTGCCACTGCCTCGAGGTGGATTGCTTTACTAAGTGCATGTCGTTATCGCCAAGAGTTTATCTGAGGCCAAAGAGGATTTCATTCTTGGACCTGTACTTTCAAGTTGGGATGCCAAGGCGCTGCTTTGTTGCTTAATGTTAATGGCACTTCACTAAAGGCTCAAAGGTTCATTCTGCATTCATTTACATACCCTAAATACCCACCGCAAACCTAGTCGAAGCTTGACAATAAGTTTGTCTGGACCTCAGTGAAGCATTATGCACAGACTGACCCTGGAGGCTAAAGCGGCCTTTCTTCCTCTTTGGTGGTGCCTGTATCTCAGAGGCTGGGCTTAACTGTGAAACGGCGAGTGGGAAGAGAGTCAAAAGCTTCAAAGGTTGGAGATGATTTCCTCAGATCTTCACTCACTGTGGTATCATCACGACAAACGCAATTCAATTGTCTATGCGCTTTCCACTTCAGAGACTTTGACTCTTTTGCCTTGAAAGCAGATAAGAAATGAAATGAGAGGAAGTCAAAATGAGGGCCATATTAAGTGAACCTTCATAAAGTTTTGAACGCTAGGTGGGATCTAAGACAGCTAGGTGTCATTACTCTTTGATGCTCATTTCACTGAGGTTGTACGTCTTGATTTCTCTCATTGAGAAACATCTACAAGCCACTGTCTTTACCTGCAGACTTTGAAAAGGTCATTTAAGTTTCTCAAAGCTTAAATATTGTAACTGCACATACCCAGAATTCAATCTAGTTTCTAGTTTAAAGTCAGCTGATTGTCTCCAGCCTGACCTTACGCAAACTCAGCCATATTGCACTGGCTTTCTGGTTATAATTCAGATTTATTTTATTTTCTCTGTAATCACTTTAAAAGCCTTTGTGCCTCCACGGACAAAAAATAATTACTTACTAGAACTAAAACCACTGCTGCTTGTTCTGAGACTCTCTTTATTGTTTGTGCCTCAAAAAATCGATTAGTCAATTAATCAACCAACAGGTAGGTGTATAAATAGCTATGAAAAATAATACGTCTAGTTCTAAGGTTCGATGTTACCTTTATATTGCCCCATAAAGCACTTTCTGGGATGGCAGCCTTGGTTTGGCTGCACTGTGGGGTCATGCTGTTCCTGCCCATGTGTATTCTTTTCACCTTTGGGATATTTGAACCTTGGCATTGTGTTTTGCTGAAAGTTGCTGATTGTTCTGTGCGCAGGGTCATGGAGGGAAATCACAGAAGAAGCTGAATTACATTATAGCTTATTTGGAAGCCATAAGGTTTCCCGGGAGCCATCCATCAAATGTTTGAGGTGTTTTATAGGGGCCTGTAAAGAGGAGATTCTGCACACACGGCATAGTCTCAGGTAGTTTCCGCTGAGCAAAACAAGTACATGGCAACAAACGTTCACCTCCTCAAAATAAAGCGGCGGGTCAGAGGCAAAGATCAGCCTGGATAGCTGTGCAGCAGAAGTTTCACAATCTACACTAAACAGGTTTATGTGCATATTCATGTCTTCATTGACCCCAGAGGCCCGAAGGATTTAGCATATTTTGTATACGACCTCTGAATGAGTTGATAAAGAAGCCTGTCCACTGTTTGGTCTTTGTGCTGGACGTGTTTGCATTGGGGTTGCATAAGGTAATAGTCACTAGCCAAGGTCATACTAGAGAAGCACTCAGAAGAGAAGTGCTTACAGCTAAAGCTAACAAGCTGCATGTATTCTTATGCTTCATGCAGTTGTCCTAAGATATACACTGCTTCAGCACCACGGACAGCGCTGGTTGTGTCGTATTACTTCTGCTTCTGTTTGCTTTCTTTAGTGCAGTTGCTTTTTTCTACTTGTAAAATGAACTTTAAGCATTATAAATCTCATTACCTGTATTTTGTTGCAGTCTGCATGTAAAAATAAAACAAAGTGAAACCAGAGTAATGAGCTGAAGATGCTGTGGCTAAAGACAAGAGAATGCTACACAACTCTATTCAATTTATGTTGTTTTGTGGCACAACATTCAACTTCTTGCTTGTAGGAGGATTTACTGATGGCTGCACACTTATGAGAGAACATGTGACTGTGGTACTTGTGTTGCAGACTGATTGGTTTTGAATTAAGTGGTTGTTAGAATAGCATACATTGAATACTAAAGACATCAGTAAAAGTTATTTCAGTGATTGGATTTCTTAAACTAAAACTGAGTCTGGCATCTATTTTTAGGCAATAGCTATTTGTATTGAGTCACAAAAGTGAAGAAGTGAAGTGTGTTCACTGTGGGGCTTATTAGTAATGGGCCGTGTCCTGAGATGCTCTCAGCAGCAAAGACACAGGCTAAGTCCTCACTGCAGCCAGGCAGTCGTGAGCCAGCTAATGGTGCCGTGTGATACACGACATGAGACCGGGCAGCATTTCACACTTTGGACTTTTTTATGCCTTTGGATGGTTTTACATCACCTCTGCAGTACAAGGCGCCAGTTAGCACATTTACAACTATTATCCCCTTCATCTCAATAAAAGTTTCAATTATGGGACAGAAATGGGATCAGATAAATGGGCCGTGCTCATGAAATACTGTACGCTCATGTTGGGAGAAGAAGAAAAGACAGAAGGGAACAAGAAGCAGAGGTGATTCGTGTGCAATGAGGCTAGCTGCATTTTATTCATTTAGGAAGTCTTACAGGAAATGTGTATGTGCGGCTACACTGTGGTTCTTCCTCTAATACACAAATGTGTTTAAGTGTCATCTGTGTTAATGAAGGCTATGGAAATGATGTGGAACCAAAACACTTCTGATGGAAATGTCTTGAATTTAACAGCGATTGTGGATTGTATGGTGTGTATAAAAACATGCATATTAAACACGGTTTACCAACAGCAGTGCAGTCTATGTATTTTATTGCTCAGTGAATTCCTGTCTCTTAGCATCAAACAATGATAATAAGGCGAGGATAAAGTGAGATTTGCTCCTTTTCAGTTCTCTTAAACAGCAGAACAAATGGCTGATTCTCATATGGAAATCACCCATGCATAGTGTATGTGTGGATTAGTTTTTAATTGACAGCATGCTCTGGCAGATATGATATTTTCTGTTGGCTGAACAGGATATTAGAAGATAAAGAAGGAGCGAGTCCTAAACTAAAAGCTAAATAGGTTTGACACATAAATATGCATTAGTTCTTCCACTGGCTTGTGTCTAGGAGCCAAAAGCATCTGTTAAATCTTTTGAGAAATAGTGATTGATGACTATAAACATTGCACAAGATGTGAACTTGGATAATACAGTAAGAATTGTTAACTTTTAGCCCAAAAATACTTATTCTCAAAGTCATTTTGATGGTTCTTAGCCATGAGATCAGTAGAATCATGTCTATCTCGCTGACACAGTACCCTCAGCTGGACAGAAACCTCCAATATTACCTCCAATATAACACTGCACAAATAATAAAGAAAATAGGCCGATATACTGGACCCTAGAAGCGTCTTATTTGTATAAAATAAACTAAAATTACCCTAATGTTTCAGAAGACATGTTTTTTGTTCCAAACTGTCTATCTTAAACTTGTAAATAAACATGTCTGCCCCGCCTGCTGGTGGGGAGGGATTTGTGCCCTCTGCTGGCTGGTTACACTGGCTTGCTTTAATATGGTTGCTGTTAAATCCATTTTATTTTAAAAAACCTTGCTGCATGTGGAGCTGTAAACATCAGAATATTCAATAACCTGTTCTTCATTCAATACGTAAAGATCTAATGGTGATTGTTGGATCAAAGGTCTAAGCCAAACTGAATTTATGATTAAAACATGCACATGAATCATTTATGAAACTGCCCAGGAATGCAACATGTTTTTAAGTCCTGCTTTCACCTCATGCAACCTTTTTTAACTTGTTCTGGGCCTCGATTTGCAAGTAAACAACAATTGGAACAAGCAAAACAAGGCCTACGTGGGTTGTTTTCAACATTAAAGTCCTACTGGATCTTTGAAGAAGACTAAATCTTTCACAAAGACTGCAGCAAACAAAATCACATTCATTTATTTGCACTGTCCTTGAGACTATCTGAGTAAATGTCACCATGTTGGAGCCATACTTAGATAAAACTATCACTATAGCAAATTTGGTATGTGTCATTTCCTTTCACACATGCACAACAATGCGTAAAGCCTGTGTCACAAATCTCTTTATCCCCGCAGCTGTCTTTACAAACATAATCTCCAATTTACTGAGGCAGTCGTTCATAATACTAGCCAAGGTTATTTTACATGATCTTGTGCAAAGTAGGGCTGTCACATTAGGGCATAATAAGATTCATATTTCACCGACTAACTGTTCCTGTAGATCCGTGTGTGGACTGAGGCCAGTGTTACATGAGGTACAGAAGAGTCATGGTCACAGGTTGTTCAAGGATGTTCTTCCACAGATATTCGCTCACAACCGGATTCTTTTGAAGTCTTTTAACAGCTCTAGCACATTTTCTTTCCTAACTTGTTTGACAGTTGGCCAACACAAAGAAAAACTGTCTAAAGTTGTCAAACAGAGGAGCCTCCAAACTGTCCTTCCAACATTTTAAAGCCACAACATTGTGTTTGTGCCGACTGTGTTTGAACTGTTTATAGATTTGGATCGACATTCAACAATTTTACTTTGTTATTCAACTAAAACATCTTAAACATTCACTATATTTGTAATTATCAACCAATATCTGAGCATGTACTACAACAACTTCATTTTTGTGGTTTTCAAATGCTTGTAAAACATGCCCTTATATTTTTACTGCTTTCTTGAGTGGCCTACAACTGTGTAGCACATGTCTTGCTGTGTTTCCTGTATCCTACCTGTATCATATTTAATAATGAATGAAGGAATCCTCCAGTGCACACAGACACTCAGGAGTCTAAGGCCATTCTAGTCCCTTTACAGATTTTCACACTAACACTTACCCGTGGCCTCTTAAGCACGGCAATAGGCTCAAGTTGGGACAGAATATGTTAGTGTGACTTTTGACATCTGTAATCCTACCCCTCCTCTTTCTGTCTCTGGGTTCCTTACAGTCTTCCCCAGCAGCGATGTGCAGACAGAGCCTGTGCAGTCGGAGAGCTACTGACCGTCGCTGTGGAACAGACCCAGAGATTCGTCAGCCAGACCAAGGATCTGGGCCTATAATGAGCAGACGGTGGTCCTGTGTTAACACTGACGCTAATGGATTTGAACAGTTCAGGAGTGGGACAACATCCCTGCACACTTAATTCAAATGGGGATTAGCACCGAGAGAGGGAGCAGTGGCTGAGGACAGACACAGTATATGAGGGGAACAGACACAGGCCCGTGGACAGAGGAGCAAGGGAGTACAGTGAAGTAAAGTGTGGAGCTGGTAGACAGTGAACAACTTGTTCTGCTTATGCCTGATCACATTCAAGTTTGAGACTCTATCAGTGGAGTAAAAGTCAAACTATGGATTGGATAGAGATAGGATCAGAGCTCACTGACTGAAAGTAAGAGAAGAGTTGAGTGCTAGACCTCACTGTGTCGTTAAAGGAGGAAGAACAAATGCAGATGATTCCAATTATATGTTCTCATTACATTTCATTCTTCTTGGCTCATCTGCAGACCTTAAATCTGTGGCACTCATAACAGTCCCAAGGTTCACTTCTCAATCAGATTAACTTTTGTGAATATTTTTTACTGCCCCACCCTCTACAATGTGCTTAATGAATCTTACAGTAAGTAAAGTGTCATTAAGTCTGACACTGTTATCATTACACACATATATTTATAATTACTGAACATGCTCTGAGGTGTCCTAACGCTCGTGTGCGCTGTTCTGTGCAGTCCATAAAACAAGGCAATGCACGTCGTCTCAAACATCTTTATTAGTGTTTGTTGCAGTGCATTCATTAATATTTCAATAGTGATGAACCTGAAGTTTTGTGGCTCTAAGTTAATTAACACACTCTGTGGCCTTATTAACACCCAGGCTTCACAATAAGTGTAACCACAGCATTCTCCACGCTACCTGCAGCGGCAGATCATGAGCTGATTTTCTCACGCTGTGTTTGTGTGCAGCCTACACCCTTTTCAAGTGGCTATGCAGGTCCCTGCTGCTTCATCTAATGCATCTTGCTTATTATTTTCATAGCAAATATTTAACAGCTCTTTTATTTCTATTTTTTCAACTTTCACAGTTATATTTATGTTTGCTTGACCAACTCTCCTGACAGCCATTTTAACTTTATGAATTCAGTTTGCTTTTTTTTATACTTTTAGACAATCCTCTTAATAACTTTTTTTACACAAACATCAGTAACTTTTCACTTAGCTTTTATAAAACTTGATGTGCGATACACAGTTAGAAAACTATCTGTGTCTAAAAATATCAAAAAGCTATTTAGTGGCTTCACTTTAATTGTTTTGAAAGAACTTCAACTTCAATTCACTAAAAGGGGGTAATCCTTGTGAGATCATCCTGCTAAGAGTCAGTCACAAACAGAATAAACACCAATAAAAACCTTGGTGGTGGTTATAAAGAAGAAGGAGCAGGGAGTGGGAGATGTTGCTGCCACTTTCATGCCCATTCGCTGGCTGATAAAATTATTCAGCATGAATTGTTGATGTCTTGGATAATTGCATGTTTCCATGGATACAGTCCCTGAATATGGCCCACTCTCAGACTAGACATGGGAGAGATGGGAGACAGTGTTGGTGAGATTAAACAAGCTGGGAACATGGTGAACTTGCACAGCTGGCTCACTGACGGATGCTAGCACCCAGACTCCAGAATAGCAACATTAGCACCTTTGCTCTGGAGCTGTGTCTTGTTTCCTGCTTCTGTGGCCAATGTGTGCACCTTATTGGAATCTCAACACAATACTACATCAACTGTGGGCTTATGGTCTTGGAAACCTGGATTTATTGTAATATGTTAAATAAACTTTAAATAGAACTTAATCAAAGTTTGTTTCTTACTTATACTTATATTCACAGGTTGACCCTCAGAGACAGAAACTGACTATAATAGACAACTATTCACACATACATTCATTCTTAAGGAGGACTTTTCTCGTTACTAAATCACATATAGGTCTAGTCTTTAGCAACTGATTGCTTGTGGTGTGAGGCAGTGTTGTCAGCTTTGCAAGCGCCCACCAATATTTGATCTCAAAGTTAAAAATAATAATTAGACATAGGCATGTAATTAAGCTTAATACCAAAAGCAGTTGGAGGCCTTTCACTTTGGGCCAATCAGATTAAAACTGCTATAAATACATCATGGCAGAAAATAAACATTTGTGACTTTGAATTAGTTATCAGTCACCTTATCTAAAAAGCTCCCAAACCCATAACAAGCTTTACTCAACCCAAAACCACAGCCTTTATTTGAATGGTGGGCCTGTTGTGTAACTGAAGCTATATGGATTTGAAAATTATACTTTCTTTACAAATATGCTCACAGCACAGAGTGGACCAAGTGTTATAAAGTGGAAAAGTATGGTATAGACAGAGCCCGGCGGTGGCTGTGGGTTCAGCTAGTTAGTTCTAAATGCATCAATGGACCCTCCTTTCGACTCAGGTGGTAAATGAAGGGGCAGGGCCCGCTTTACTCAGTGGGAGCCTTAACAGGAATCCTCTCATGCGTGGAAGTGAGCGGCCTGATGGCTTTTCAGCCTCAAACTGTCAAAGCATTGGTGAGGAGGCAGTGTGGGAGGGACCGCTTTTTACGCGATGCAAATTGTAGAGAAAGGAAATATGTGTGTGTCATGGGAGAAGCCAGCCTTCATGTGCAGCTGTATAATAACATTTACAGTTGACCTCTGGTCAAACAGTGTGAAGGGTCAAGTGAAGTGTTCTCTGCAGAGGAATGTAGATCAGGCATTACCCACTTCTGCTGATTGTTGATTTCTTATTTGCCTTTGAGCAATAGAAAAAGAATAATAAATCTTCCAACATAATATCAATGTTTTCATGTCAACTATTGGCCTCCACAAGTTAAATAAGTTTAGTTTTCTATATGAAGTTCAAATGCTTCATGAATCGAGTTTTGAGTGATTCAATTGCATAGTGTTTTCTTATGAGATCCATTGGGTAGAGAATTTATACAACAGCTGGGGCCTGTAGAGTGAAACCTGCAAGGACTCATTTGTGTTGCATATCAATGCAATGCTCAAATGCATTTTTGAAAATAGGGCCAATTAACAGGCTAATTATCAGGGCCATGGAGGACATTTTAATCAGGGGAAAGAGCTTAAGTGAAATGCGGTTGTCAACAAAGGCGGGTGAAAGACGAGGGGAAATGCATTTGACTGCTTTCACCACGGGTTGACCTTTGGAAGAAACTTTTCTGTCATTTAGTTCTTACAATGCTGCACTAACATGTGCGATTATTTACAGGCAGTGACAAGCCACTGCCTGTAAATGGCACAACAATCACTTTCATGGATTGCTTGTTCACGAGCAAGAGAAACATTCCAAGTAATTTTGGGGTTTCATGGTCAGTATGCAGCTTCTAGAGAAAAAGTTATTATTGTCATTATAGAGATGAAGAATATTGTCTAGTCTAGTGTGTTGTGTGCGTATGCTGCAGAGGGAACTTCTACTACAGCTGCCATTTTGCAACAATGGACACAGCGTCTTTTCCTCTGTGGGTGCAGAAATCAACAGCACAACACAAGGTCAGGAGACTGTTCCTTCTTTTCAAAAGAAAGCATGTAAGATTATGCAAGTGTAAGATTATAAAGAGTGTAAAGACTTTCCAAGAGGATTTTGAGGTGTCTGCGAGCACTAAGGGAACATGAGTATTTGCACTGGAAAATAAAGTTTATATGAATTTTCAACAGGATGCTGTTGGAGGCAAAGAGCTGATGCTGTTGGAGGCAAAGAGCTGATTCTTGACCATTTGGCACAGAGCCGGCAGAACTGAATGCAAATATCCTGAAGGGAATATGGTAATGTTCCCTGGAAGACACATATGAAAATGTGTTTACACACTGAATAGTTAATCATTTAAACCCATGGCACGATTGTGAATGTATACATTTAAACATGTGTATTGATGGAAAGAATGTGAAGCCAACACAATAACCATTTCACTCCACACCGCGCAGTAAATCAACGTAATCTCAGTTCTCATCGTTCTTGCCTTGTTCGTCAATTACCTTTCTCATTTCCAGAGCAGAAGCCAGCCCTAGAGAAATAGTTAAACATATGCAAGGTACTGTGTCCATATTGCTTAACAAACATGAGTAGGCAGCTATCAGATGTCAACATCCATCTCTTCATTGTGTCACTAGGAAACCTCAGAGTCCCCAGAGTGGTATAGAATTACACGCCCCGCACAAACATGCATTTATATTAGAGCAAAAATAACTGAATTTATGCGTCTGTTTTTATGAACAGTAATCCCACATTTCAGTAACAAGAAACAGATGAAGCTATGTCTCTCTAGTGACAAAGACAGTTAGAAAACAGTTATAAGAAAATTGATGCCAACTACTAAATCATGACACCATCAAGATTTATTTTCCTCTATCGCACCACATCCTCTTCACAACTCTCATCAAAACACAGGAGATAGTTCTCGGCGGCCATTTTTCCCAGCTCTATATTGAGTATCTTCCCTTTCATTATACATCAATATCAAAGCACTAACAAGCTGTAGCCGTATTTCTCTTTCTCATCTCCCTAAAATTTATCCAGATAATTAAGCACTGGGGACACAATTAGGCCGACAGGTATATGTGCCTTTGAGTTAATAGACTGAGTTAAAGTGGTAAGTGTAGGGAATAGTGCTATATGCCTGGTTACTCCCACTCACCAGCTGTCCACTTTGGACAAGCCATTTATCTTTGGACGCTGTATTGATCTAAACAAAAGTTATAAATGTCTAGCCATCCACAGCTAACATTACACTCACTCATTACAATTATAGCCCTTTCCTGAAGCATGTGTATATTAACAATGCAAATTTTCCACTATGAGTAGCTACATTTACAATGCAAATGTACCCTATAAATTATAAAGAAAGGGT
This sequence comes from Rhyacichthys aspro, assembly GCA_036850595.1. Classification (NCBI taxonomy): domain Eukaryota; kingdom Metazoa; phylum Chordata; class Actinopteri; order Gobiiformes; family Rhyacichthyidae; genus Rhyacichthys; species Rhyacichthys aspro. The sequence continues at coordinate 6,561,260 of CM072149.1, forward strand.
GTGTAGCATTAAGGTGCAATTAATCAAACCCATGGCTGATTAAACATATGTTTGAGGCTCTCGCTTGTTGTATATTAGGCTGTAGAGTTTAAAGATTATTTCCATTCTACAAGTCTGAATTGTTGTGATAACACGAAATTATACTTTGAGCCGTGTTAAACAAGATATGAATGCTGCAGTGTTTCATTTTATTAGGCGTAAAGCTCACAGGTTCCGTAGCAATCACATTTGTATTTGATCTTCCTGGTTACTTTTTTCTGCTTTGTGATATTGATTGTGAATTTTTAATAAGAGGGATAAAATCTGAGTAAACAAATGTGGTTTTCAGCAATGAGAATACAATTACAAGTCCATCATGGGGCCTTATTCTGTGTGTTTTTTTCCATTTACAAATCCCCAAGTCATTAAGCGACTGCAGGGAGAAGGGGGAAGATGTACTTTGTTTGACTAAAGCCGCTATCGGGCCTGCATATGAATCAGTCTCTTTCTATCCAGATCAGCATGCCACTTGGACGCCCCCACCGCCATCTCATCAGCATTCAGTTAAAGTGAGTCAGACACTTCCTCGTATAGAAAACTGTCTGTAACACTTAATGTCATTAAGGGAACCAGATCTGACAGTGCGCTGTTTGCTCGCAGACACTGATATGACTGTTTGGAGCTTCAGGTCTACTCAACTCACTGTATTAAGAAATGGGATGTGGCGACATGTTCTTTGCTCTTTACTTTGTAGAAATTCTCTTACTTATCATTGTCCTAAAACTATATGTTTGGGTCGTTCCATTTGCTACAATTTTACACATGAATCCCCAATAATCACCTGTAATCATTGATTAAACAAAGCTGAATCAGTGTAAAGCTGGATAAGCTGTTAAAGCTTTTCCCCGTTTGAGAATTAGAGCAGTAGTCACATGCTTATTTCATTATATGGCTGCTTATTAAGGCAATAACTCATCTGTCGTCTCAAAAGAGGGACTATTTTTTTTATTGAATGCATTCTGCAGTTTCCAGTTTGGTGCAGTTTGTGTTTTTGTCAGACTACATTCCAAACTGGAACGTCCCAAAGATATTATAATAGTTTGGTACATTTTGGAAAGACAGTGTTTTCATTAAGAGCAGGTTTTGTAAAGAACACTTTGATGACCCTCAGATGTTTCTGTTAAGGCAAGAACAATCTAATAGTGACTTGTTTACATAAAAAACCCTGGAACAAAAGACAAAGACCCTATGCTTTGTGAAAAAAATGCAACTGTCCTGTTGTGGCCTTTTATCTCACGTGGACTGCACCACTTTCCACAAAGAGGTTTGGATTAACAAGAAAAGAATCCTTATAAAGTGGTTAAAATTTAAATTCCTTTTTGCCTTGAAAATAGAAGGGAACAAAAAGAACAAGGTAAAAGGTATTATGCAGATTTTTTTCCCTCCATTTTGAAGGTGAGCTGTGATGCAGCCTTTAACATGCACCTGCTGATGCTGTGAGCAAACATCAGGGCCACAATCCTAAACAAAGGCCTTGGCTAAACATTTGAACCTGTGCATGACACAAGCATAAGGAAAATAGTGTTTGTCCAGTTTTGTGCTTTTTATTCTTCTGTAAACACATCTAGGCTATGGGTTAATTATACAGGTTCTAAGCTGTAAAATGTAATGTTTAATGTTGCTACTTATGCCTTGAAAATATGGCCTCACTATTTCCTCGATTACAATGCTTCAGTAAAAGTGATGTTTGACATGAGTTGGACTCATGAATGTCGACTGAAGCCTATCAAATACGATTGTGGTATTTTGTTGTGCTTCCTTCAGACCAGTGTTCAAACACGCTTATTTGGATACCTAATGTGATTATCTTGTAAATGTAAAGGCTGTGTGGACCTCTGTAGAAAGGAAGAGCTGAATCAGCTGTATTGGGATGGTCTTAGTGCATGAATCCTCCTCCTTTGGTCTTTGAATGAGAGCGAGGGAGGATGATCACTCTTGTGTGGGCTACTTTTATTAACTGTGCCAAGAAAGAGAAAAAAGGAACCACTGTTTTCTTATTTTCTGCTTCTTGTAATTCCAGCCCAGGTTCAATGAATCTGAACATAACTAAAGGGATTTTACAATGATTGAAATGTTACTCAATTGATATTCCAAAATTTAGCAACTTCTTGAACTCGGTTTGAACTTCCACAAAAATGGAATGCATAACACTGATAGTTGGCATGCAACACTACACTTAAGTAGGCTATGCTTCAAACGCATGAATGCGCACGGGCATGTTCAAGTCATAGGGCTTCTGAATCGTGCAACAATCTTCTCAACTCTGGAGTATTGAGTCGCTGCTTTGATTGATCGGCCTGCTACAAACCCAAGACAACTTGGAGCTCTCAGAAGCTGAAATGTGTGTCTCTGCGGCAATCACCTCAATATTCTCCTGAAATAATAGCTGTCTTATAAACCGAGGAAAAGATTCGAATAATGCCTGCTCTAGGCACAGATGTCAAAGACTTCAGTGGTCATATTTTAGGAATGTAAAGAGGTGTATGAGAATGAAGGCAGGTTCAAAACATCCAAAATATAATTAATAGACAGTATGTGGACAGACTCTAAAGGACATTAAATCCAGATACAGATTTCACTGATCTCAACAGTGGGAAAAGTGGGAAAGTCCTGTTTTTTTGTCCCATCCACTGCCCACTCCCACTTTACAAAACTCTAAAGTGAAGATGCAGGAAGACTGTGAGGTGTGGAACTGCAATGTGTAATTTTGCCACCAGACAGTGCCAAAACCTACACTTCCTGCCTTTAAAAAGAAAGCGATTTGTTGATTTTTGTAGGCTTTGCAAACTTGAAAATATGAGGGAGAAAACTGAAATAGCTTTAGCACATTCCTGGTTTCATGACAGACACAAACAGCTTTACTTCCACTGCACTCCCTTCTGTCTGTGCTGCACTACTGAATCAAGTCACCTACTGTCTACTCTCAGGTATTTGTTATGCCTTGCTACTTTGCCCCAGTCATCACCGGAGACTCCATTTCCCCTTACACAACATTCAGTGTTTTGCTTGCACTGCAATAATGAATGAGCAGGGGAGCATATGCTGATTTCCCAAAGTGCTCATAGTCTCCACGGCTACACTACGTCCAAAAATAGAACTCATATCCTCCGAAGACACTGTGGAAAAAAAGCCAATAATCCATCTTTTATTAGGAAAATTTTAAATAAAAAGACATTAGAAGTACAAGTTTGTTACATTTGTCACATAAGAGTATTTTATATGACAAAAATATATAGTTTTGGCATTAAAGGATCAAAATATTGCACACAGCACAGAATAGTCTCCTCAGACAAATGTATAAAAGGCAATAGTCACTGAGCAGCCGCTTTTCCTCCTCCCTCCTCCCTCCCTCCGTCTCTTCCTCCCTCCATTTCATTATGACATGATACGGGTCAGTGCAGTATTGCTACACTGAGCTGCCAACAAGCATATCATTTTCCATTAAGATCCCTCTCAATGGTTGCAGTGGCATTATTGGTAGAAGGAGCAGACAGAGAGTAATGGAGCTAAAGTGATGGCTCTGTCAAATAGACACTGGTGAAAAGTACCCTATAGAGCAGTAATAGACCAAAGTCTCAGTGAATAGCGGGCAAAGGAGAATGGCAAATTTACTCTGTCAGAATACCAGGTCAGTTTACACTCACAGAAAAATAGGCTTTGAGCAAATAAGGATGATTTTTTCTGGATTTCTAACTAAAGTCGGTAATTATCTTTCTCTAATAAGTAGCGTTGAAGCTGTGTTCCTATAGCTCACCACTACCTCTTCCTGAAATAGATTTATTCCACGTGGCACTCGCTGTAATAGGCTTGTCCACAATGTCCGGCGGTGATTGATTTCTCCCATCATGCATCTCGTGTAAGAGTCCTTTGATTTACACTTTGTTAATCTTCGGTTACAGCTCCAAAATGGTCAGAACCAAAACAAACTATGACCTCCCCTTTTTGGGAAATGTAAGCTGATAAGTGGCACAACTGTTGGCTATAAAACTCATATCAAACATTCTTCTTCAATATACTTTTATCAAATTAAGAAAAGAGTGCTGTTGTTTTTTTTGTTTTTTTTTGCTTTAAAACCTCATACTGTAGGTGCATATTATATATTTAACCAATCGCATTTTGTGCATTATTAGTCCCTTTTCTGACACTTCTGATCATATTACAAAAGTGTAATTATGTTACTGTGAACTCTGTGTATTTACAACAGATTTCTCCAGATGGGCACAAAAAATAGTGAAAAAGCTATTTTTGGGGGAGATTTTGCTCTGAAAAAGGTGGTTGTTTCTTTTAGAGGACACAATGAACAATAGGAATGTGTATTTGTTATTGTGGAGTAGATTAATGATTAGGGCTACAGGATTCCCAACTTACTGCTGACCACATAAGAAATGCGGACCATAAATCATGCAAACCTCTTTCCACGCACAGAAACTACCCAAAGAGTAGAACCAATTAAGGCTGCGATGTTTGTGCGACCACTTCCCGTTTGAAAGCCCCCACATATTGCAAATCTCACATGGATTTATCATGTGGCATAATTTAGCTGGTCATGTGGGTTTGGTTGGAGGGTTGAATAAAATATTGACACTTCAATTTCTTCCCAGAATGGCCTGCAAATATCTATTCATCCTGTAAACGGTGACCCAATCATGTATGTGTCATCGGCAGCTGAATAGCTTTCACTTGCCATTTGATCCCTGTTCCCCCTGCTCTGCCATTATTCCTCCATCTTTGTTCTGCTTCTCTTTTATGGGCCATGCACTATAGCACACAACACACACACACACACACTGAACAGGAGCATAATTAACAGTGAGCGTTTGAAGGCGAGAAGTCATATTCTCATTACAGGATGAATCCATAGCTCAGACGGATACACACATGCATCCACACACACATATCCACAGAGGCAGGGATCTGGAGGGCAAAATCCCCTCCTCAACAAAGGCAGAAATAAGAGTGTGACAAACGGACGGACAGCATCTGTTTCTCAGTGTCAGTCGGCGCCTGGTGCTAATTGCAAATGCCAGAAGAGACAAAACCATGGCAAAGGTCTGTAGCAAACTTCTCTGCACCACTGTTTTTCCTCCTTTTCTTTTCTCTTCTCTTTAATGCTTCGGGGGTAAACAAAGCCCCAAGGCCCGGTGGCAAGAGAAATCACATTATATATGAATCGCTTCATGCTATCACTGGTGTGTGTGTGTAATGAATCCCAACCACAGGCTTTCTATTCCCCAATCACCCTCTAATGTGTTCCTGACAGTAGCTGTCATGTCAGGGAGCACGTATTGAAAAGCCCCATCAGTGAAAGGGGATTTATCAGTTCCTCTGCTAAAACCAGCCTAACCTTTGATATGGCTTCGCTTCACGTTGCGTTTGAGGCTCCAAATTCCAGGACCAGTTATTTCAGCGACTTATTAATGATAGTGTAACAAACACATCAACTGTTTGTTTAGTAGTTTAACCAGTGGCTTGTGAAAAAGATGAAAAAATGCTTGTAACAATTATCACATTCTGGAAACATGATTCATACAGCCAAAGATGCCCCTTGTTCATTCACAAAGTTAAAACACAAGGCCAGAAGTACAAAGTTACTAGCATATGTGTTCACATTGCCCAAATATTGTGTAATTTATCTGTTCATTACTGCCGTTGCCGTAGGAGTGATAAGCGACCATCCGTGATACCCTCTGTGTTCATTTGCTGTTTAATTTCATGCAAGGCATTTATCAACCAGATGTTTCCAATGACTCCTAAGAGGAAGTACCTGTGCTAATAAATGAGACTTTATCATTCGTGAAAGACTGGTGTGTGTGTGTGTTTGTGTGTGTGTGTGTGTGTGGAAAAGAACTGCTGCTGACTGCGAGTGTCGGTTAATTATAGGTCAGAAGAAAAGTCAAGATCATGCGGACGTGTTTTATATCTGGGTCAATCGGGAGTGATAAAGTCATGAAAAGAGTGCACCTTGTGAAATCAAATACACTTTGCACAGGTGTCGGTGTATGCTAATTGTGTGTCATGCTAAGGTCACAGACTCACGTGTTCACGAAAAAAGAAGCTACAGAGAATCTTTTATGATGATTACAGACTTCACCACTGGGTTCCATGAATTAGTCATGTACCAGAAGAATTAATAGTCATTGCTCTACTCAGAACTAGCAGCTAATGTTTTTTAAGATAATACAAGCTGGTTTGGCATACTGAAGATGCTTTTCTCTTCATTTTAAACTTACACAGTTCTGCATTCATTAGTCCATTAATGGAGAGAATTGTGGATGTAATTCTGGGAAGTACTCATTTGACTCAAAGCATGTTAATGCCTGGAATTGAAATGAGACATGTGAGCATTCCTTAAATAAGAATACATTAGCTCATACTTATTTGCAGAGTCCTTTTTCCATGATCACCACCTGCTGCTCTGATAAATTAAAGCTAAGCTCAAACACATTGTGACAGATCAATTAATAACCCACTGGGCTGGAACAGACACTTCTTGATGTTGTTGTTCAATGCACATGATGGTTTAAAGTTACAACCACCCCATTAATTATGAAAAATTAGCCTTAGGTTATACAGCCGCTTTCTTCTTTTTACCTTAAGCTTGAGAAAGACTTTTTAACTGCAAAACCCAGCATGGAAGCTGCCCAGTGGCCATCTCAGAGCACTAAAACTAGCTCTGTGATAAAGAAGTGCTGTAAGTATGCAGTAGTTAATACAGTAAAGTTGAGGAATGTTCTTAAAAAGGCCAGCACAGACCTGTGTCAAAACTCTCTCTGTCAGTCACTCGTTCACAGTCCCACACAAACCCTCCTTTATGACTCATTGAGGATTCCTATAGACCTGTACATGGAGACACTGTATTGTGACAGAATGTAATGTAGCACATGTGTCATGGTCACAGCATTTCTGCCTCTTTATTACTGGAATAATGTCCACCTTCAGTCAGATTGGTCCAGTTCATTAGCTGCCACTTTATTACAATTGCACAGTGGGAGAAGAAAATGAGCACGTTGTCCTTTTCGGTGTAATGGAAAATGTTTTAAATGAATATCAGTCTGTTACATTATTTTTTTCAGGGAGGCTCAATTTTAGAGGCTAAGAGAAAAAAATAAAAAAAAATAAAACACTTGTCGATTCAAGGAAAAGTGTTGGAGTGGTTACTTCTACTCCACGCTGCAATCCTTTCTGGATGAGTTTGTCAGTGTCAGTGCTGGGCTGAAGGCCAATATATGAGGTGTGAAAGCTGATTTATGAACAACCGTGTCATAAATTGTAGCATAAATCAAACAGGTGAGTGGAATAGAAAGCTGTGTTTTTAAACTGTAGTGCTTAATAAGGCAGAACAGTTACCTTGTAGCTCCACAGAGCACACAAGGGTCATAAGGGCATTTCAGTAATGGTACACTTATTTATTTATTTAAACTCATTTTGTCCGCCGTCGCAGGTGGTGATTTCCTATCAGCAGGCCACAGGCGGTTCCCACCATTTTTATGATTATGCATCATATGATTACTGACATGAAAAGGCTTTAGTCGCCCCATGCAGAGCTGTTCAAAGGTGAGCCACTCACAGCTGCACGTCCAGAGGCTATTAAAGCTTTTGGCCGGAGCAGGAGCCAATAGGAGACAGTTAATGACCTAGGTAATAGGTGGGGAATACTGACAAAAGTGGGAAATATCACGCTAAGTTCAAAGGGTCATTGGGTTTTTTATCGAAACTAAGTGAAACTAAGAGTCTGCACCAAATTGATTAGTCAAACATCCCTCCATTAGAAAGATTTTAAGAAATATAATAAAATAAAAACTCAGGTACAGAATTCTTCTTTAACTCCAATGTGTAATTGTTAATTTGACTGATTTTACGTCAAGTCAAACAGACATAAACTCTAGACCTACTACATAAAGTCTTAACCTGACATCTCTTCTAGGTAAAAGTGGGTTTTACTCCCATCCACAGGTCAGTGTTCACAATGTAAAGACAGCAAAATGCTGTGGTTAAAATCTCAAGTTCAGGTGAAGCATTGTAATCATTCATAATTCATACAGTAACTTGTTTATCATGGTGGTGAGAGGAGTGCTCTGTTCATAAATGATTGACAACCCTGAGCTTTGCCTTCTAGCTTGAGCTTTGAGACAAGAGTCATGCATGCACAAAAATCTGCCATATTTGTCACTGCAACACACAGGAGCTAATTAGAAGTGTTGACACCTCCAGTGGAGCACAAGAACAAGCACATATTTTATCACAGCTGCCGCTAGAGTCATGTGTGAGGTGGGGCATCGTTAAATATTCACAATAAAAGGGAAAGAGAAAAGATGGAACTGTCAAAAAAAAAAGAAGAAAGAATCCGAAGATCTGAAAAAGTCTATGTGGTTAACACAAATGGATGTTTTGGCATGTGAGGCAATGAGCCGCTGTTCCGTGGGCAGTCAGCATTGTTCATTCATGATAAATGTGCATTACATGCATGAGTGCCTGGAAAGCGAATTGAAAATAGTAGTCAGTTCCACAGTTTGGGAGAGAAAAGCTTCTAGGCTAAAAACCTGACATGTTAGTCCAAGCGAAACATGAGCTGTTTTGATGTTAAAAGTCCTTTTACATTTAGCAGCCATTTCTTTGCTGCTCAGGACTGTGTTGGTTTAAAATTTGGCTCCTGAAGTTTCCCACAGGCCAAATGCTAGCGATTCCAGCTGAGGAGAATGTGTTAGCATGGTGTGAATGGCTACTTGAGGTTCCCTTACAAGTCATTACCAATCTGTTCATTTCCCCATGACGTGGTTATGGCCCTCTCTCTCTGCTCATTTAAATGTCTCCTTTCACACACTCTTCCACATACACAACAACTGACATTTGTGATTACAGTGATTACCAGTCGCTGAAATGAAGTCATATTTTTGTTTCCAAATAACAGACTGTCAAAGCAACAAATGAATCTGCTTCCACCAGCAATGCGAAATAGACATATTATTTTCAAATTTCAATTTATTTTTCTTGTGAGGGCTGCTGTCTTGTGGGGCTGCCACTCATGTGATTGTTTTCCTCGATATTGTTAGCAATCAGGCAGTGAGACGTTGCTGCAGTTTGTCAGGAGGGGCTTATTTTTCAGCTGTTGTTGCCTCTGTGGTTGAATCATATTCAGATCAACATTTGGTTGTGTTCACAGAACGAGCATCAAAGGAGATGAACTGTTGCGTGTGGTTTAAAACTGGTCTGTTTGTGTTTTGCAGCCAACAGCTGTCCTCTGGTGCTTTACTTTGGAAAACTTTGATAAAACTTTGAGCTGTGTCTTCTTTTCTTCTCTTCCTTTTACAGGTTGGGACTTACATTTACCCCGACAGCTTCTCAAAAACAGAAGACATCTCAGCTCCGAGCCAAAAATGGAAAATGTGGACGAGTTCATCAAATTACAACGTGACTAATCTTTTACTTAAAAAGTTTCTGAAGTCTTTGTCCTCATTCCTCTAAATCTGGGCTTTCTTCACACTCAGTTGTTTAAAAGACTTGAATCATCACTGTCACACTAATCATTAAAAATGGATCTGCGCTGATTACAGTTGGTGGCATTTATTTGTGTGCAAAGGCATTGTCACAGAAAAGTAATAAAAGGACTGTGAAACTGGTGACACTTACCAAAGCAAAACAATTTCTCTGTGCCTCAGAAGCATCACACAACAAACAATTGATTTCATGCTGTGACTTATACTTTATTCATTGCAGGGATATGAATCTGCCAAACAACAGGCTAACTTATATGACTTGAAAATCCTCCAGCAAAGTGATAAGGAAATCCTGACCCAGAACCATGGCTCTCTCTGATGTCTTATTCATTTCAACACGAAGCAGGTAAAAATTCAATTCTCTTTAAACCCTGGGGAGGTGTACAGGTCGGTTCCTCTGACAAATTATATTTGTTTAGTTCTGCTCTTCTGCTTTAGTGTCACACAATCAAAACAAAAACACATCATTCAACCAGGATTTATAGCAAAGGCTTCAGTTTGGGAAGACATGGACTATCATGCTCACTTCTTTAACGTAAAGGAAGCCAATGGAGGGAATGCTCACATATACACAGTGTATATTAAATCCCATTCATGTTGCAACAATGTTGGTCAGTCATCAGTTGATTGAGAGGCTTTTAGTGGGATTTCTCATAGAGTAACAAATTAGTATATAGTGCATTAGTGTCTTTTACCATTTGTTCAACTTGATTTGATGAAAGAAATGCAGCACAGCAGGGTTTAACATAAGGATCTGGTCAAAATGGAGAGCTAACAATAGGTCACCGCACACACCTTGTAATAAGTGATGAAATATGCACTATGTTGAATTTCTATGACATGATCAAACAACTGAGAGGACACCTCACACACCTGCGCCCCTCATAACCCTGATCAGAAGTGTTCTGGTTGCATTTTGAGAAAGTTCAGTCTTCGTTCAACACTGGAGTAGCTCTGATGACTCAGTGTGTTTGTAGAGGAGCGAGTGTTGCTGCATCACAGACATATTTGATCCTTCAATTATATATTCTTTTTGTCTGACTCAGAAGCTGCAGGGGATCTACATGGACGTGCTATTTTTACTGTGGCCCACCCAACTGTACTGTCTGTACGACTTAATGGGAATGCTCAAAAGGCTCAGACTGTTCTGTACCGTAGTTACCCACATATCCAGCAGATTATTCAGAGCTTTTGGAAAAAATGCTCATCTATGTACTGTAACATTTGCTAAATTCATTTTTTACATTCTATTTGCACAATGCACAAAGCAAAGTGCACATTCAGGCCTGGCCTTCAGTTTCAGTTTGGCTCCAGCTGATGCATCCCCAGTTTCTTTAAGGATGTCCTGTTTATGCTGCTACCTTCTGCCTAAGGAAACAGCTCCTTTCCTTGGTTCAGACTTGATCAATATCATGTGTGTTGTCACTGCTGCCTGCCCTGGGGGTCAGGCTTTCCTTGCTATAGGCTTCAATGTATGCACAGAATAGCAAAAAGGCCTCAGCGCTAGATATAACCTCAGGAAAATTCTTGGGCTTTTGGCTAAAATGGGCCTGACTGAAATGGTGTGTGCCATGCTCCAAGTGGAAGTGACCATTTCTCTTTGGGTCACATAGATTTGCATTGGTGCTGGTGTTGTTTATTCATCCAGAACACTGTGCTTCTCAGTGATATTGTAAGGAAAACTGCATCGCCAGGAACCATAACAGTTAAGAAAAACTTGATTAAGATAATGGTGAACAATTAGAACATACCATTTGGGAAATGGTCTCCCAGGATATTAAAGCTTTCTCAGTGAGAGATAAGAATCCAAGCTTGTCCTACACTATGTTTGGTGAGTGTGTAAGGAGACAACAGTCCTGCCACAGTCGATAAAGCTCTGTCACTGAGAAGGTGGAACGCCAAAGAGCCTTAGGCTTTGGCTCAGTTTGAGACGCCCCAAACTGCACAGGCTGGAGGTTGTGGCCTGTTGAGCGGTGACAGGTTGGAGATGAGGCAGGGAAAAAGGACAAGAGTGACCGGCCACTGATGGGAAACATGAAAAAAGAACACACGTGTGGAATGGCAGCAATACTGTTCCATAGGATACAGAGCTGTGCGTCCTTTCCTGTCAATCATACGTGCACTGCTACACAGAGATTTCTTACGTTATAATCATACAACTATAGGAGACTCTTTCATGTTTAGTTGATGCTGCACATGCCACCTCCTCCAACAGTCTTTTTCAGTATTCAGCTCCCGTCACTTCACTGGCACATTATGTGTTTGTCAGGCGCAGGCCCCCCGAGCTCAGCCAGGCTGAACTCCAGCAATACGTCTCTCTTTCATTACTTTGTCATAGGGATCCAGTGGCCTCCAACGCCGCCCATTAATCCTGTGCCAAGTCCCCACCCCGAGTTCCATTTAGTTTCAGAGTCGAGCTGAGCCTGCCCATGTAGATGCATAGACTATCACAAAGGTACAACACCAATTCTTAAAAAGAACCCCTCATATTTATTTTTTATTTATGCTTTAGTCTCTTTAAGCTAGAATGATTTTGAGAACTGTGTCCTGTCTCATGGATCATATTTATGCAGGAAAATGCATGGAAGCTGACAAATTGCATACTTTATAGCTCTGGGCGGCATAGCATACACAGCACATGCTAATTTGTAAAATCCATCACTTGATCAAAACTGTACCCTACAGGATCGTTCCACGCCGTTTGATTTACGTCTGTCGTCCTGGGTGAGATGTATTATTTTTATAACAAAGCAATGACTTGATGACAGGCTGCAGCACATTTAGAATCATTGTGCTGCCATACAGGAGCAGTAAATTACATGGAGTGTGATTTCCACCATATCTCCTCAATACATATCAGTAATCAGTTAAACACGACATATTCTGTTTTATTCCTTGGTCTTTATATTTCTTTGTGGTTACATTTGCATATTATTTATTCTTTTCATTCTGTAAGCTGCTCTTTTCTGTGTTTTAATGAATGTTTTAAAAAGTATAACATTTATGTATTTTATGGTGATATATTCATCCTAAGTACTTGATTTCTGCATATTATTATTATTATTGTTCCTTTTTGGAGCTTGAGCATACTTCTGAAAGGCAAAAATTGTAAAAATAAAGCCTTTCTGCGACAATACTGGCCAGTACATTTTGGGTTGCTCCTATTCCATTAAAAACGGCTAAGATTAATTAGATATGAATATTTATTACTTTATTTAATTAGACTGGGCTATAATTATTTCATGTGCCTGTCCGACATGTAATGAATGACAATGAGCCATTTGAGGATAAACATATGAGAATCATGTGTATATGTATATGTATATGTATATATATGTGTGTGTGTGTGTGTGCCATCAGTAAGAAGAAGAAGAATTACATTTTGTGGTTAAGCATATTTATATTGGGCTGTTTAATGTGATGGCTGAAGCATCAACACTGCATTACACACATGAATTATTCATCATGTCCCAGCACATATCTATTAAGTGGCTGTTACAGTGATGTGACGTGTCTAAATGTACATTACATTATGGCAAATAAATACATTTATACATGTTAGAAAGCAGATGAGGATGTCTGGTAAGTCTTTTAGGGAAGGCTAATTATGCTGTAAACATCAACAGAAAACTCACACCAACCAAGGTCAAATTTAAAGGGATTCATCTGATTATTTCCTGAAATGATTCTCAACAGTTCAACCCAAATGTTTAATGCTCTCGATTACATGACAAACATAATGAAACATTGATTCAAAGCTCACTGATTGACTCACTGGGAGTCACTGCCTCTAGAGATCTTTTGTACATAAGTGGCAACAAATATATTGGATCCTCTGAGAGGGAGGTGAGTTGCATTATTGAGCATTGGGATTATCTTTGTTTACCGCATTGCTACCCTTAATCTCCCTTTATCCGGAATCCCTGCTCATGAGTATGACAAATTTATTTATAATTTGGTTAATTTGTGTTAAGACGTGTGTACAAGCTGGCTCGATTTGCTCCGATGCCCTTCACTTTCCTCTGAGTGCTGGAAATAAATAGGCACACTCCTCATTCATGTGCTGTTTTCCCATGCATACCAATTGGAGCCAATCGATGGCATCTTTTAATTGAAAATAGATGGAGCCGTTTATATGCGGCGTGATCTGCTGCACCTTTAGCCCTACTCCTCTCACATGTGGCGATTGCTGATATACTTCAGATTTTTTGAGCGTTTGTTTGAGCTTACAAACCTGCCAGGCCTGTTTTTGCCACTAAGAATGCAGTAAAGAGCAGAGTGGTAATGTCATTAGTCAAAGATGGAATGTTTAATCATCCCTTTGCCTGGTTATTGATTTGCCATTAGTAGACAACTATTTAAAGGAAACCTAGAATAGAATCCTGAGTTCCAGACCATGGCGTCTCTTAATCACCAGTGGGTGACCTTGGACTTGTTAAGTGATATCACAACATCACATCTCGTATTACAGATACCTGTGCCTTGTTCTCCAGGATAATACATCATCAGCCGGTGCCCAGAAGGCTCTGGTGATTGTGCTCTGAGTGCACATAAGGGATTCATGAGGGGACATAAAAAGTAAGAAGAGGAAGATGCAACACAACGACACAATGAAATGGCTCCCCGGTGCACCACAACTCTGAGGCCACTTTTGTTTTGCTTCACTGCAGGTAAACATAAGAGTGTGTGTAAATACAGCGCTGGGGATACATTTGGTTTCCACTATTCATTGGTGTTTATTATTTATCTACAAAAGCCCACATACAGAAACAAGAATGCCAGGCTGTCTACGTTTTGACCTATGGATCATTCAGAGTTAACAGGTGTTGCACTCGTCTGTCCATAGACCTAATAAGTAATAGTAGTAATAAGCCTTGAGACTAATATGGTCTTGTCTCAACTGTTTGTTCAGCAACATAGTCAACTTATCTTCTCTAATCCCTTGGGTACATTTCATTTGTTCATTTTGCACTTTTAATTTCACATTTTTGTCTCTTAAATTTAAGACTGGATAAGAGCTACATGTGCACAAGTCAAATCTGTTGATTACCATGTGGCGTTTGATTAGGAGTAGAGGTAGAATCACAATTTCACTGTGTAAATATATTCTCCTCTCACAAATGGACCACATGATATAGAGCTTACCTATGTGCCATGACAGCCAGCTATAAATCCCTTTGGGGAGCAGATGTTTGCTTTGTCTCAAACTGTGACACATGGAGTGTCAACACTTCTAACCTAGATTTCTTTCCTGATGAGCACTTTGTGTGTGCTTTGTTCATGCAGCGTGAACTGTATCACCATCTCAGTCAGAACTGTCTCACCATCTCAGTCAGAATGAAGCACACTGGCAGACCCACCTCGGCTTGTTTAGGTTTATGACCAAATATCCACGCAGAAGACATACCATCTGATAGTTTAGAATTTTATTGTCTCGTTTTAACATGAGAAAATCCATATACTTCTCTTTAATCAGAAAATGGTAAGCAACTGCACGCCACAGCTACGCGAGATCACATTTCAAGAGTATTGTCAGCAATCGATCCCTGGCTCACACTAGCTTCAGTCAGCCTCTTACAGATTGCAGCGCAGCATGTCCTTCTGTCACTGCCATGCAGAGCTATAAGTATTGTGTTTGACACTGTGCACCTTCCCAAAAATCACTCATTCATGTGTTTGCTCATGGCAGCTCAGCAACTGAAAGTTAAGCAGTGTTACCTCCTGAAAAGAAACATTGAATCCTTCATGGTTTTCTCTATAGACTTTACGAATTAGCTGCTTTTGGCACAAGAACTATTGACCATAAAAAGCACAATATGCAAGATAATATCAAATAATGCATTAAGTGGTTGTAGTTATTCTTCTATTACTGCCATCAAACCACTGCTGTCATTTATATGTAGTTACTGATGCATGTGTGCTAGTTGTTGTTTTAATATCATCAACTCCTTCTTATAAAGTGGAGACTGGTTTAACACAGCTGACCCATCATCCTTTGCAGGTAAGTTTGGTCTAGCAAAGTTGGTACATTAGTACAGTGTCAGAAAAGGATGAGAATGGTCATTGATTCATGATATATTACATCTATATATAGTATAGTAATGCTGAACATTAAGGATTAAGTGAACTCCTCTCTGCAGGATCCCACTTCTTCTTAGACTTTGGACCTCAGAAGGTGAATACATGAATACATGAATGCAAATGATTGCATAGACTGAAATGGGGCATGTCTTTCTTCTACTCAGTGTGTGGCCATGACAGATTCACGGCCTTGTTAGGCCTTTGTTTGCATTGCGTCCTCATGTTTTCTAATAATAATGTGCTTTGATCAACTATACCAGCTGCAGCTTGTAAAGCCCAGCTGAGGCAGCTGGGGAAAGCAAAATAGTGGATTTGCCATAACCCATCCCATCCTCCACGCCTCCTCACTCTGTCTTTCTCCCTGATCTGTGTCTAGTGGAAATAAACTGTTCTTTTTATATCAGGAAACAGCCACACAGCTGGTCCACTGTCACTCTGACAGATTTTCACAGCCATGCAATCCATTATCATTGTGATCAATTATCATTTTGTTCCCAGATGACCAGTTCTGTTTGGTGGACCCTCTGCATATTTGGGAACAATGATGGAAGGGCAAGTCATTTCGGAATGTGTGTGGGCTGATTGGATCTGCTCGGAAAGCTGTTTGTTTCCTGCCTCTGTGGTCGTTATTGTACAAGTTAAATTTCACCGATTCTTAAATTTTAATTGAGCTTTAGTCATAATTCTTGGCTTACGGAGCCTGCTGGAGCAGTTATCCCTCATATAAGTCACAGTCAAGTTTAGTTGGAGGGCAAGTGTTATGCTATAACTGCATGAACCCATGGAAGTCTGCCATTTAACATTAATCAGAATCTCCGATGCCAGAACTTTGAATACTAACCTGAGCGTTTGGTCAAAAAAAGTAACTAATTTAACTGACAATACTATAATATATTATAGAGGTCAAAAGTCCAAAATCTGCCCACAAAAATGTCTATTTAACATTTGCTTGCTGATGTAAGGGTGTACATTTTATCAATGTTTGAAAATGCTGATATAATAAAGATGGGATCCCTGGGCAGGTGAAATCATGTTTAGTGATGTTGACCCATGCTTGACCCCTCTCTTAAGCTGAGCACTGCTGCAACATTGGTGAAACTGCCCTGCTGACAGTAACAAGCTACTTAGCAAGCCAGTAAAAATGTGACATCATTTCAACAAACATAAATGAAGTCACACGACATGCATCCAAAAAGAAGTTCTAATCATTCAGATGGAAATCATGCAAACATAGCACTGGGATGTAACAAGGCAGTATCATAAGCATATCTTGTTGATTTCTCTCAGTGCTAATGGCAGTGGTATGGGATTGGTATTGATGCTGTTTAAATGAAGCTGGATGCTGGTGAAAATGCGTCGATGAGGACTCTCCCGGCCTCTTGCTCACTCATGCTGATTGACGTCAGTGAGGACGTTAATGTGCAAAGAGAAAAGTGATTTGGACGTTGAGTGAGTGTTTCCATGTGTGTGTTGCTGGTCTTGGAGTCCCCTGCCAGCGACACGTTTGGTGTGAGACTTCTCATGCCAAAATGCCAACATGACTGAGAATTCAAGTTGAGGTAAGTGCGTTAATGGACTCATTTGGGAGCTGCCGCTGTGTCAAAAGCAACTTGTTAGAATGAGATCAAGAGAGAGGCCTGATTAATTATTTGCATATATTAGATTGGCGTAGCTGCTGATGCTACAGCCATGTCTCCTGATATCGCGCTTGTCCAGAGAGGTTTAGCCAGTTTCGACACTCATAATAAAAGGATCATCACCCACTAGAGATGTCCTACATTCATTTTCCCAAATGTCTCCGAAATAGAAGTGAAGCCAGTTATTATTCAATGCAGTTTAATACTGCTAATTTAGGACGAGGGCATTTTAACGCATTGATTCACACGGTGCTCATCTGCTGGGTGCCTCCAGGTTTGATTTGAGTTTTCTGGTGATGGTTGGATACATTCAAGCTACTGCTCAGTGTGCTTCTGTCGGCTTAAATGCAAAAAGCATTGTTTGCACAGTGGTTGAAAGTGTGTTTTATTTTGCTTTAAAAGGTATAGGAAATGCACAGGAAGAGATAATTCATTACAGTTTCCTGCTGTAAAAATTGTGGGAATCGTCAAAAAGACATGTTTCTAGCAAAGAGCGGCAGTGAGAAGTCCTTTCATTTCGTGCCCTCACTTTTTTTTTCTTTTTCATAAGTGTGAAAGTGAAAATAATCCAACCAATGGAGGAATTGTAATTAAATTTCACGCAGGATCCCTGCCACTTGGGAAAGATACTTTAATATAGCTGTAGGGGTATTTCCTTTCAAACAAGCCTCCTCCCTCGCCCCCTGCAGTGACTTCTTTTACTTCCTGCCGTGATGATGACCACCTTATGCAGTTTATTTTTTTTATTTACAATGCACTATGCATGTGATACATATTTCATAATTCTGATCTTGTTTTATACATTCTTTTTATGTTATTCCCTCTACGAGGCATAAGCAGCTGCATTTAAGGGAACAAGAGAAAAGGCGAAGATGGCAAATGATGCGACATGAACAGCTTGTGTATTCATCTCTACACTGCAGGGATTTAAAGATGAATTAAATCTTTTGTTCACTTTGCTTTGAACAGAGAACACTGGAACAATGTCTCAACCTTATGACATTTCAAACATCAACAATTTGACACAAGATCTATTTGTGGAGCATTTACCTTAGGAAATAAATATCTGGCCACAGCCAGTTTGTTCCGATCTGCATTAGTTGGCAGTGTATTAAAAGCAAAGTGGAAGTTTATTTTATATTTTAGTGCTAAGTCTAGACTGAATAATGTGTAAACTTGGTCTCCAGCGAAAATATTACATTGAGCTCCTTAAATAAGCTCAGCAAACAGGACTGAAATGTTCTCCAAGCTTCTTAAATCTTAAATAGTTATCTTTCAGAACATTTTATGCTCAAAACCAAAAATCTCCTGGTTACATTATAGTCTTTTGTGTAAAATACTATGCACGTTTTATGGAAAGTATACAGCCAATGGCAACTTACTGCTCTCCACTTACATCAGCCCACTGCTATGAACCAACAGGATCAAAAACATTAACAAGCCATGGGCAATGAAAACATGGAGTCATTTTTGTTGGATGCAGATGTGAGCTGAGACCAACATCTTAAGCAAGTGATGTTTAATGGTTTAAATGTCCCGCTGTGTATGATATTTGATGCATTAATGAAATTGCATTTTAGCAAACCCAATCACAGCATGGGATGGGTTTTAAAGTCATATAGTTGTTAATAAACTTAACTGCCCCCATCAGCTTGTTCTAATCTGAAACATGGCCTAAAGTCTGTGAGCCACAATAAAATTACACCCTGCTGAATTAAGTATTGGTTAAGTCATCAGGGTTTGATGTGTGAGACCTTTTCCATAGAAGAAGAAGTGAATTGTTTGAAAAAGTGATGCACAAAGACAGTCCATCACCGCTGACTCCTGCTACGTTGCTACCACAAAGCACACCATATGGAAGGAGACATCCAGCTGCTGCCAGCTATTAATCAGCCTTTAAGACTCTCCTTCGGGTGTCCAAACTGTTTCCACATTCCACTTATTACACAAAGGGCTCATATGATGGCTTTTCACCCATTTTTAGAGATGAAATGATGGTTTACATGAACTTGTCAGAACACCACCTCCTCCATATCCATTGACTTATATATGCCAATATTTCAAGTATGTCACTAATAGAATATAGCATTTGAGCTTGTAATGACTCTTGGCACAAATAACCTGTCGATGTTTTTTGAAAAATAAATCAAATCTTGCCATCACTGCATCCATCTAACCCCCATTAAGGCTTCGTGGGACAATTGCATTCACTAGAATAGCCTTGGCTGCTGTCGGTGAAGAAACAAAGTCTGCGGCAGATGAGTCACCTCTCGACCTCTTCGAAAGGTCAAGATATGAACAAAAGGTTAACTAAAAAGCAGCTCAACTTTCTCGACTCCTTGCTATTGTACAGAGTTATCAACATAGTTATCAACACCATTCAAACTTTCCATGCGCCGTTACTGACGTCAGCATGATGAGCAGACACAAGCTGTTCCTTGTCTGGGTGTGAGCATTTGGTGAATTTGTTCATGTACAATTCATTTTGTATTTCAAACTGACTGTGTGCTACAAGTATTCCAGACACAACATCTTCCTTCTGAGCTTGTGTTTAGAAGATGGCTTTTGGCATATTTGAGATAGTCCAAGATCTGGGCATGGAAAGGTAAATTGAGCTCGTCTTAAATCTGCTGCACCAGTTGATGAACACCAGTGTAAATCGCCCCATTAATCCTAGCCCACATCACTGCCTGAAGCAATCCAATGAGCCATAGTCTTTACAATACTTACAGTACAATAGAGAAAAAAAGGTACGTTGTAATGTACTATTAACCTCCAAAACCCAAGAAATAGTCACTGACTTTAGGCACCATACACCCCAAATTCAAAGTGACTTCAGTGGAGAAGATATTGAAATAGTTTCCACCCATAAATAGCTGGGAGTGTGTCTGGACAAGCTCGACTGGTCCATAAATACAGATGTACTTTACAGTAAAGGCCAAAGTCTTGTAATGGAAACAAACTGCTAATATTTTATCGTGCAGTAAGTTTTTCATGCTGCAGTCTCTTGGAGGGACAGTCATCGCAGGTAACGAAAAAATAATAGAAAGGGCTGGTTTATAGGTGTTAGTTAGCTAGCTAATTGGGAGCAATGGAAACACAACAGGATGGATGCCATACTGAACAACTTGGACCATCCACTGCTGACTGGAAAAATGAACCAGTCTCTGAATCAGTTCATTTGAAGAGACATAACCTCCTTATCTCCAAGGTTAAATTCAGTTGTTATTTGAATTTGACCTTCCACATGTCAAAACATATGACCAAAATGATGCAGATTTCTTAAACTGTTAGTTGGACAGCAACTGTTAAGGTGTATCTGTCTCACTCCCAGCCTCTACATGCCTCAACTGAACTTTAGAAGACCAAATATAGTATGTCTAACAGCTCCTTTTACCTGATTGCTTTTCAGCGGCTGGTTCTGTGGCATCTTAATGCCATCAACTGTGGTCTTCTGCTCGGCACAAGAACCTTTACCAGTAGATTATTTTCTCTCTTGTGATTTTCTAACTGTCAGTAGTGATGGCATTTGCAGACCTGAGGGTGCCAGGCAGGTGGCCTTTGTGTTTTAAATCAGTCTGTCACTATAGGGGTTACTTGACCTCAACTGGCTTTTGCTGGAAACACTTGGTTTAAAAATGAAAAGAAGCAAACGCACCTATTAACTGTTGGCAATGTCTTACATACAGTTCAGTTTAAGTGACTTTAGTTCATGTGTTTCATAACCAAGAGAGTGTTCTTAGAAGTAATTTAGAAAAGCTTGGCTTACAGCCTTAATTAAGACTAGTCTTGACTCCTGCAGCCAGACTAACATCCACAAACATCCCTTTTACTCTTGAAGTAAACGAAGCAGAGGAGAATCTAAAGAGGAAATACACCATCTTCAGACGTCTCACTTGCAAATAGATTTTTTAGGTTTTAAAAGTCCTGGAAATGGAAGGGGCAGGAAAGAGCTCCGTTGTGAAAGGCTTGTTTGTTTAATAAAAATAAGAAGTTATGTATGTTTCTCAAGAAGAGACTTAATGAATGCAAGTAATGAGAGAGTTTGTAATGATATTGATTAGATTTCTAATTCATTCACTGCGGGTGCCCTGTGTCTGAGAGTGTCTTTGATCTTCTGGATAAATACAAAGAACACAGCATGTTGTGTTGGACATGATACCTAGAGAAACACAGAGGTAAGCCTGACGTCCATCTTAAATTCCACTGCTCATTACTCTTGACAGGAAGCTCATTTGCATCTGCTCACATTGTTAGCTGTTAGCGGCTGTTGTTCGGGTATCACCAGGTAAACGCCACTTGTCCTGAACCCTCCAGCTGCAGGTCTACAAGAAACACGGCCGATACAGTGACACACTGCTCCACTCCCATTAACCTCTGTCGACAAACATGGCCGTGGGTGGGGTAGGGTCCAGGGGCCGCTCTGCATTTGCAGCACAGGTTGGAGTGTGAGGTAGATTGAGCATGATGAATGTTAATCGATGATACTGTATGTCCTGAACTGCATAATGAGCTTGTCTCTCAAGTCGTCCACAGCTCAGCAAATAGAGTTTGGCTCCTGCCCCTGATTTTGTATTCAAGTGTGTGCAGGTACGCGCCATTAAACTGCACTTGAATAGCTGAAGGAATATCTGCATTGCTTGTGTTTGTCATAAATTCTCAAATCCTACCTTGAAATGATGCCAGATTTGCGTGCCAGAGAAAAATTACTTTTGAAGTTGTATTGTTGCACTTTGATTATCATGCTATTCAGCATGCTGTACTACTTTGAGTGTGTTTTTCACCCGGCTGTCATATGAAACAAGCAATCAAGGTTAACAGTCTGCTTTGTATTCACCCTCTTTATTTATATATTTGCTCCTTCAGACTTGTTTTGTTGTTTTTTTTTTGTTGCTGGAAATGAGAACAGGCTGCCTTCATCAAAGTTGAAGGTTGAAATCTAAGCAATCTCATTATGATGCATTATTTGGTTGCTTTTTGCTGATTATGTCACTAGTTTCCTTCTGATTATTTCACTGATGACCTATTCAGAAATGTACTGTCAAACGCGTATTCAGTTTAATGAACAGACAGTAGGACAAAAACACTGATTGGCAGTTTGTGTTCCATTCTTGTACCACTATCACTTAGTGCACATTTTCTTCTTGAACATTTTGTTCAATTTTAGCTTTGTCTAAAATTGTTTCTAAATTGTAAAGTAATGATAAATCTGCTGCACCTCAAATGTCCATCTGTTATTTTTATTTTCATTTATTATATACTTTTATATTATGTACAGTTGTTTAATGTGACTTTTTTGATTTTTTGGATTTATTAGTTAGTTATAATAACAGTATTTCTTTTACTGGGCAATAGCACCACATTTCATGACTACATGCTATCACTATCATGTTTAAATCTCAACTCTGTCAGCAGTGACCTGTGAAAATGAACATACCTTTAGTGGTGCTCCATTTCATCCCCCTTACACAAAGAACGTGTCATCTTGCAAACAATAGAGTTAATCCAAATGGACACAGTGATGCAAGAGAGGGCAATGTGTGGGATTTCTGCTGGCTTCGACGCAAAGGCCACGATCCCCCTTGAGTTTATCATTTTCGGTGCGGTGACTGCTGCATAAATGGGATTTGACGTGTCTGAACGAGGCAGAACGACAAGCTGTGAGGATTGGTCTTATAATCAAGGCTTGGTTGCAATAATGTGGAAGGGAGGGGGTCTCATTTCCCCTCATTAGTGGTATGTGGAGCTGCCAAAGCCTATAATAATGTGTCTGCAGATGTAGGCTTGTCTTTACAGAAAACAGCTGACAGGCAGGTTGCATACATTCACACATAATGCTCTTACACTCTGAACAATCGCGGCAACAGCTTAACATTTGGCAGAATTAGAGCTTGTAACAATCCAGCCCCTTCTCAATCATTCAGAATGTGAAATAAATGCACAAGAAAAGATGTATGGAAGATTGGCAGCAGAGATGAATCAAATACTGTGGAATGGGAGAGAAAAAACTGATGAAAGTCTTAGGAACAAAATGAGTGAAGTGATGAAGAAGAGTTCAACCAGTGATGGAGGGCAGATTGACTTTAAGCGACCATGCTGTTTCTGTTGTTCAGACTTAGATTTGGTCTTGACATGCCATTGTTTTGAATTGAAGATGGTCACGGCCTGGCTCTGCTCCCCGTGTTGTGACAACAGGTATTCACCTCCAACGCGCCTCCCGGTGGGATGACAAACTCACAAAATAAAAGAGACTTTTGTGTTGGATTCACAGCAACCACTTTCAGCAGATGGAAACATTTGAACGTCTCATAGGGCACACAGGTTTCCCCCCAGCTTCGACAGCGAGAAGTGCACGGAGGCCATCTTGGACTGCACTCAAACAGCCAGCAGTGACTGATGAGCCCCTGGGATATTTACCCCTGGCCAGCAGAATAAACAGTGTTTTTGCCGAACATAACCCTGAACTGCCCCGAGAATTCATGCGGGGAGTCGGCAGGTCCCAGAGCCTTAAATGGTACACAGTGAACTGGCATCCACCCGTGGAGTACAAGTCAAACTCTATTTTGACTTCATTCCATGTCAGACTTATACTAAAGAATAATTTACAGACCCATATTCACAAAATGGCTGTGTGTCCTTCTTCTTCTTCCCCCATAGTAACATCATGTCCCTGCTAAAAGGTTGCAAAAATGACCACTTCAAATCAGAAGAGCGATAATCTTTCAAAGCTGCACATTATTCAAAACTCTCTCAAAGGTGAAGTCCCTAAATAAATGACCCACTTTAGAATTCTCTCTCGCGTCCTTCTTTTGGGGCTGGCCGTGATGAGAGCTATTGTTGCCGTCAGTGAGAGTTAAAGAGCGTCTCAAAGTCAAAGAGACATAAATAACTGGTGACATATAGCTGCTTAATCTCTTGACCTCATCTTTGTCAGCTCACAGTGGGGTTTAAAGATCAGCAGCTCACGTGACGCTGCCACCAGTAGCTGCTCCAGTCACAGAGGAAAGGATCCCACACCGCAGCAGTCTGTTCAGTGCATTGTGATGTGATAAATGAAGAAACATGACTTAGGGGCATTAATTATCACATCGACTATGGGGACACTTGCATTACTCCAGACACTATTCAAATGTACATTTCAGAGAACATATTTCACAGTCCTGCGCTTCTAGAAACTCAATACTGGATCAGTTTAGTCACGGATGGATAAATGTCACAAGGAACCGTTAGCCTTAAGCATCAGATGTTTTTTTACAGTGACAATGAATGAATGCACTTGGTTATTATATCCACATCAAGACGCTTTTGCAGTCCACACCAATCCTTAAAAATAGTAAAACATAATGCTGTTTGATTCAATTTAAGCTCATTATAACCAATGGAAATGCGTTTAGTTTATGTGTGATCTAATATAAATTGAAACATTATACGATAGAATATATTGAACATTGATGAAAGATAGAAGTTCACTTTTCTTAGTGAATGTTATGAATAAAACTACCTACAAATGGTAAATTGAGTACATTCACTGGGGTTCTCTATTAAGGTCTGTCTACATAAATCAAAAATGCACAGTAAGTTTTGGTTTTAAAGTTCAGATTGCTTCTTTGATTGATTGATTGAAAGAAATGACATATCTATCTATTTATGTATAAACCAATCTAAAAGATTCATAGAATGTATTTAAATCATTAAGATAAATATGTGTGTACTCATGCTCATCAAAACACAGACAGGTGCAGCTTTGAACACCTGTGATGTGTAGCATACAGGGATTAATCAATATCTCCTTTTCCCTCTCGATTCAATGCGTCTCAACCTGGAGCTAATCAAAGCATAAGCTCGGCGTGCCATTTAATCCCATCATCATGTCTCCCAAACACAACATGCTTTTTTCCCTCTTCTTCCTGTGTCTTCGTTTGACGAGGTTTAATTCATGCACAAGAGTAAATGTGATTTTATTTGAAGAAGCAACCGTCCTTGAGCTTGTGATAGAACTGTCCGATTGGCTCACTCTTTCACACCTCTCTGACAGTCTCTGAGTTGAGAACGAGTTCAGCCTAGAGCCATGTTTTAAATACCAAGGGTCACTCTTTAAAAGATCAACACAGATTTTAACTGATGGATTTTTCAGAGACTGAACTAGTTGAGATTAAAGGCTTCTTTTAAAGAATCTTTTCAAAGGGTGCTACCATCTC
This sequence comes from Rhyacichthys aspro, assembly GCA_036850595.1. Lineage (NCBI taxonomy): Eukaryota > Metazoa > Chordata > Actinopteri > Gobiiformes > Rhyacichthyidae > Rhyacichthys > Rhyacichthys aspro. The sequence goes on from CM072149.1 coordinate 6,586,709, forward strand.
ACCCATGACTAATTTAGTTAGTGCTATTCTCCATACCGCTGCTGTAAAGTCGCCTCTGTTGCGACGTTATATTCAGAATTATGCTAAAATCACATCCACATGTAACGCAACCACTTTATACATAGCCTTTTGAAACAACAAGGCTGAAGGCAATGCACAAATCTGATGAGAAAAAAAGGGAAACAAGAGTAATGATGTGAATTACACAAGTCAAAAGCCTTCATAGAGTTTGAAAACGAACTGAATTGCTCTTCTCTGTTCTGTTGGCCTGAATGTAAATTGAACAAGGAGCTTTTGCAAACATGAGCTGGATTTTGAACTTTCTAATTTGGCTGCAAAACTGTCATAAGAAATGAAGTCATTCAATAATACGACTTGTTTATTTGACCAAACCTGCTCCTCGGATCGTTCCAAACCGGGAACAGAAGATGAAGTGTGCAGTGTACTTGTCTGACCTAAGAATGCCTCAGCCTCGTGTCCAGGCGCAGACTAATGCCTCTGGACATGTGTCTGAAGTGTGCAGTTAGAACAACCACACCCGTCTCACTGTATAAAGAACTATGAGGGCGAGGCAGAAAGCACATTGACAAAGACAAGTTTGTGCGCTTCTATTGCGCATCATCTCATAAGGCCTGAGGAGGTGGGTCCACTTGGGTAAAACAGCCTTTTAAAATCTTGATGAAACAATCTGACTTAATTGTGTTAAATTCAAAACATTTAATCTGCTGACTGACACCACAATAAAAGGTTTAACAGTTGCCTCCACACTTTCTGTTGTGACAGACTGGCACTGGGAAGGAGGAAATCTGAACCAGGATTGGGAAATGGGAGGATGCCCCATTGATGTTTTTGTAAAGTGGCTAAGTGTGACTGAAAGCTACTCTTACTTCACAAACAGAATAAGAGATTTGGCAGAGCTGGAACAAGCTGACAGAAAGAGAATATATACATAGTAAAGCAGGATGATGTGTTGTGAGCTTGTGTTATTACATTACCGTGTGCTGGTTGGACCCCCCCACCCCCCACACCCCCCACCCCTGCTTCGCTTCTCTCTTCACCCAGTGGGAGTCAAAGGAAAATGTCAACCAAATGGTTCCCATTTAGAAGCATCTGGTCCCTCCCAGTAGATTCGGGGCCATTTATTATGTCAGGTAATTGTTTGGTAATCTCGCTCCAGCCGTCGGCACAGCTTTTGATGCCTTCAAATGAAAGACAGCGTCACTCCCGACAGCGGCTATTCCCTTTTACCTCCACCTTACAGTTTGGGTAGTCTTTGAAAACACACTGCGCTGCGGTGTCTGCCCGGGACACGTTCAAAGGAAAACATACCCCTCCTCACGTGCACTATGCCCCGCTATTAAAGGCATGAGAATCTGCTCTTAGAGATACACTCTTCAGTCAGTGTTGTGATTATGTGTCAGTGGGTGTGGGGCAGAAGGGGAGAGGGAAGGCCTTGTTATCTTCATGGCTGAACACAAACTAGACGGAGGGAAAGGAACATCTTTCAAAAAAGTCGAGCTCGGACTTGAAGAGATAAAGACGGAATGCTCCGCTGGCTGGCATTGTGAGAGGGAAAATTGCGGCAGAATCATCACAAAAGACCCAATACCCCCTGCAATTTACTTTCCAGATAAAAAAAATCATTGTAAATCTTCTGTTAAGAGACAGAGTGACCACAGCTGTGTAGGCTAATCTATACTGCCCATGCAATGTTTCCACTTGAGCATGACCTCATGCTCTTTGAACACTGCACTGAACATGTTAACTGTGTTCCTTTCACTATGTGCTTTCACAAAACATGTGCAAACACATGTATTGGCTGATTTATTCATTGCTGTCTTTTCAGTGTTCAATACATGTGCTGTGACCTGTTTGTTAATTAATGCTTTGTGAAATGGTACAGCTGCCAATGAGCCATGCTGCTTGTGTCTGATTCAAACAGCAACAGCATGTGATCATCTATTGTCATGTTATCTGGTTCTGTTTAGTTTTCATTAATGCATGGGCAAAGCTAAGCAGTACAGTAAAGTTTACATCAAAAGCATTACAAAAGAGAAAAGGATAACAAGCAAAACTGAGCCTTGGCCAGAATTATGTTAATGGCTGGTGACTAAATTACTGGAAGTACACACTAGAACATTTACATCACATGCTAATTGAGAAAAATCATTGGTAATTTAGTACAAGCTTCTTTGAAAGTAGGTTGCCCAAACTGAAGACAGCAGAGGTGACAGTAGGGGGTAGTTTACAAAGGCTATCAATTTGAAGTCAATAAAAACAGTAAGAAATCTAAACCTAGCCTAAAGTACATGTTCATTGCAGGGAGCTCCCTGCAGTGTTCTTTTAACTTTCTGCACTGCTGCAGTGCCTTTACAATCATGTGAGTCCAAAGTGATGGCACTCAGGCTCAGCTGTGAGGGTGGCACACTGCCTCTGACACGAGTTATGAGAGGAATAACTGCGCTGCTGCAAAAGCTCCTTCCTGCCTCAAGATTCAGGACCGGGGGCTAAAACATTCCACCTTTCCCATATCTTTTACACAATAAAAGGGAGGCCAGAGGAGCCAGCTGCAGTGGCCATGTTCTTTTGGAGGAGCCTTAAACGAGCAGTTCAGGTAATAACCGGCTGGAGGTTATGTCATCTTCAAACATTACAATATTAGCACCTTCTGCACCAATAAATGTGGGGGTATTTTAAGATGTACAGTGTTGCATAAGTGCCCTTTACAGAGTTTCTATTAGTTAGAACAGAGCAATAGCAGTAGTATATGTTACACTATATTATGATACATCATTTTACTGCAACTGTGGCGCACCAAAAACTGATCTGGAAAGTGAAGTGAAAATTTACTTTCAAACACTTCTACAAAAACTTTATCACAATTTCACTACAGTCAGAATATTTGTTTTTTTGTGATAACTTTGAATGGTTTGAATAAATAGGGAGCAGTAAAGTGGATAATTATTCCACAAAAATCCCATGTAATAGAATCCAGGCCTGAGGCTGTGCATTTGTTAGCATACAACGAGTTGAGGCTCCAGGGCAAGAAAAACACTGACTTTCTATATTCATCCCTCAAACCTTTATTCATTATCTTTTTTGGAATGTGCAGCATTTAGAAAAGAGGATTTTATAGTTTCCCTGTTATTCTGCTGTTAGTTTGAAGTTACATTCACTTGTAGACTTCCCTAATTAACCACAGTGTGTCTTTTCAAATGCACACCAGGCATTTCAGCTCAAAGTGAAGGCAGACTTTCACATTTGTGTTTGTAAAGATGTGCCCCCAGTGCCATCAGGATTTCATTAAGTGTAAGTCAGATTTACAAAGAATCTCATACTTGATATGAGTGCACTGTGTGCTTAGTCTGAACTCTGTGCTCATTGTGAAGAGGACAAACACAGATTGGTGGATTTTGCATCAAGGTGATCACATTTAAGCGAACTGCTTTAATCATGTGCTATTGAGTTGGTGAGGTGCAGCTGATTACAGATTACATTCAGCTACCATGTTGCCTTCGGGCTCAGAAGCAATTGAATTCAAGTGTCACTAACATTGACTTACACTAACAGAGGGTAGTCTTTAAAGTAGTCTAGAACTTCCCACTGAAATGTAAAGGCTGTGATACTTTTAGTTATTTGAATCTAGGCATTGTATCTAAACATGGGGCTCCTTACTGCAGAGGCTTTATGAGGAAATGCAAAAACACTTGTAGATTTCATAAAGGCCTTCATGATTGCCAAGTCCAGATCGATCTCTTAACAAGGGCCCTTTCACAGGCCTGTAGTGAAAATTAAACAGTTGATAAACTCTGCAGTAATAAATCAATAGCCTAGCCTTTCTCCCAGCACTCAGTATATTACATGACATGTAATCAGAGGGCGGAGGGTTTTATCACAGTCATCAAAATGCTTACTTAGAGAAAATGTATGTGGATGTGTAATGTAATTTTGCTGCATTTTCCTCAGGGAATTATGAGACACAGTGAAAGTGCTGCATGTATTTCAGAATGACTGCCTTCAGTAATCTGCCTTCACTCCAGCAGTCGAGGGAAAGGGCAGCATCCCGTGTTGTGCCACGCAAACAGCTGAATTGTGCATGTCGTAATCACTGATTTGGCTAAATAATACATTAATTGCATCAACAGTGGCTGCAGCAGAACTAAGCTTCTTAGGCAAGCTGCTTGCATTGTGTGCTTTGCTGTGCCATTATGTGAAGAGAGTGGATCAATGCAGGGCCCTAATGGTGCTGCTGGTGTGCTGTGTGTCTGTGACCAAGGGAAAAGGGTGGATTTTCTCCATCGGGAGCCTCCGGGGCAGAGTACGTCTGTCAGGGCTTTTACAGCAAACATGATAACATTTCAGCGTGCATCAGAGGAAAATGCTTATTCTTTGTGTCATTTAAAATCAATAACTACATATTGTGGCTCTATTAATTCTACATGGGTCATAACATACAGCAGGGAAGTCATGCAACATGGCACATGGGTTATATTCAAATCCATTATTTATACAAATCATTTACTGCTCAGCGGGCCATTAAAGTTGTAAAAACAGTTTGTGTGTGTGTTGTATTATTGAATGTACGTCAGTGATGCTGCGTATGAGCAAGAGGTGCATTGCTGTACTTTTTGCGAACTTTCCCTGATGTCTCCCTTGCTAATGACTAAAGGTATTGACTATTTCAAGAGAGCATTCAATGAGCCTATGGAAAGCCCAAGTTTCAAGTGCAGCCACATTATTCTGTTTTCCTTGCGAGACGCCTACATACATCAGGATGATCCATCTCCAGAGTCATTAACAAAATCACTTTAGTGCGCTTCTGACAAGCCTCAGTGATTGCCGCTAATGAACTTAGCACATCACAGATAAATCAAAGCACAGAGAAAGAGTTAGTTTATGCACAGCTCCAAAATAACCAAATGATCTCGGGCGACTATTCTTTAAATGGCCTGAGGAGATCAGTGACACGGCTCACTCACTGATACTGGATATTAAAAATTCACACAGCCGTGACAAACAGTGAGCAACAAGCAAAGGAGGAGGGCAAGATGGTGCTGATATAATGAGGGTTCTTCTGAAGAAAACGAGACAAAATCATTGATTTTGTGTCTCTAATATGTACTCAGTCTTGAAGAAAGTTTTGATTTAACATCCATAACTTTTTAGTTTTGTTTGCAGAATGAAAACAGATGGTAAATTTTAAATGTGTTGTGTGGTATAAAGTGCTTATTATTTATTTAGTTCTCCAAACAAACAGTTAAAGTATTTTTTTGTCAAAACATAAAAGATGTTAATTCTAAACTGTTCAAAATAAATGAAACTATCCAAAATATTCATAAGCTTCATATTTAAATGATAAAGTACAAAGTTTTAGTGCCATTGTACAGCACAAGTGAATGTTAACAACAAACAATAAACATTTAGGAAATTATGAAATGTATTAAATTCTGATTAGACAGAATAAACAATAACCAGTTTGTTTATGCACACTGTAGCTGCTGCAATGGAACAAACACAAAGCCCAGACTCAGCACAACAAGCAGCATCAGAATAAGAGAAGCTAACACCAGATTTGAGGTTATCTTTTCTCATTTAAGCCAAAACCTGTTTATTACCAGTTATACATCTGTCAGTAAAGAGGCAGTCAAGAAAAATGTCCTTTAACAGTAGGATGGCTGTGAGCGCTGCGTGTAAGTTTAATAAACTCTCCCCACAACCGCCCTCAGCGACCATGCGTAAGCTTTTTGCAATAGTCGAGCGGGTCGCACGACGTCTCCCAGTTTGATTTATTTCATCCTGGAAACCCGCTTATCATTAGTATTCCCTGTCGTCAGCGTCGGCGCTACAGCTGGGGCGTCCCGTCATGTCTGCTCGGCGCTGTGGTTGTAGCGGTTTGCCTGCACAGCTCAGGAGAGGGTGGGGTGATGCTGTCTGCTCCACTCCTGCAGATCATTGATTCATAGCCTCATGTAAATTTCATTTTGTGCTTCCTTTCCTTGTTCATCAATATTTCAGAGGCCCCTCCCTTCCTTGTTTAATAAAGCAACTTCAAATATTTGTCCATGTTGCCTGATTTGTCTGTCTGGAGCTTCTTTGTAACTGCTTGTCTAAATGACTTAATCACTGCATGAATCAATTGGGGGACTGTGGGTGGGATTTGCAGGGTGTGAGGATGGTAAAGGTAAAACACAGGATAACTGAGCCGCTCTAGCTACTATAGACGATGCATTAAAAGAGCCTTAATAAGGATTCACGGATAATGAGATGTAAACATGTCATGTGGCCAAAAGTTGCCATGTTTAGAAAGTGCTAGACTGTTTTAAACTTGGCCTATGTTGCATGTTCAGTTTACAATAATGAGGGCAACCACCAAAGGCCAACTCTGTATTCTGTTGACCATGACTCCCATCTAGATTTTCTCAGAATATCTTGAATAAAAGCTAAAATATACACACAGAGCGTTCAGGATTTAGTAAGAAAATGGTGCCTATGGTGAAGAACTTTCCTGGAACACAAATGAGTGGCGCTGTTCAAGTTGCATGATTACAAAGAACTCAAGGAGACTTCCTATTAGGGAGTGAGCCTCAGTGAGTCTCCGCAGCTCAATTATAACCCTTATTATTGAATGTGAATAAATGCACAGTCGCCCTTAGCGCAATTAGAGCAGACAAGAGCAGAATGAAAAGTACTGAGTTGTAAAGGGCAGGTTTGAAGTGTTACTGGAGTCTTTGCAACTAATTGGAGCTTCAGTTTGCTTCAGTTTAAACACTGTACACACCTTTATCGAATCCTCTGCAATTGGTTTACTGGACATAAATAGTGATTTATGCAGAGTCTTGGTCCACCTGGAAGCTCACTGGAAACAGTAAGCCCAGACCAGTGAGTTTTTGCTTCTTCACCACCTGGCTAGATAACATGACCTCTATTAATCCCTATGACTGGGATTTTATCAAAGTACTGCACAATATGTTCATGATACTGCCAAAAAGTGCAGGAAAAAACCCTTATGTGCACTGATTGTAGATTCATGTAGTGCCCATGATGTCAGCACACAATCTTTTTTTTTTTTATTAAATGTGCCCTACCCAATTTCAATTTAGGTTTCAGACAAATACTTCGAGCCATTTATTGTCATTTATTGTTGTGAATTCATGTGTATTCCTGCAGTGAGATATTTTCATCCCATACCATCTCACCCTAAATGTTTGTACTACCGAAGGAAAATCGACTCAACCAATTACAAGTAAGAAACAGTGGACCCCCGTCTTAGTGAATAAATTGTAGCCCCCGGGTTTGTAGGACCTCACTTCCAGATTGCATTTCAAACAGAATTCGTCCACTTGCACAAAGGCAACGTCCCGCCATTGCAGTCTAATGAGACACAAAGGATTTTGACACAACTGCAGAGAGTGCATCTGACTTGTAAAGCAGATGCTTTGAACATGTTTCAGTTGTTTCTGACTGAACTTGGAGCCTCTCTGTCCCCTTCCCCACAGCAAGGCCACACAGTCAGCAACGTGTTGATCAGGAGCACGACTTCTCTGGAGTTGTTGTGATTATTTCAAGTTACATAGGCCAGTCTAACTTAAGCTAGAATTACACTACTTTAACTGTAACACAATCATGTCTGTTTTTCTACAGCTGTTTGTGGAGTTTTTGAGTGTTCAAGGCATCTATTATAACAAAAAAAAAAGAAAAAAAGATAGACCAAATTCTACATCCAGTATTAACTCCACAAGGTTTGCTGTAAGAATAAAAATAAAGTTCTAAAATGTCTAAGATAAAAGGCATGACTACTGCTATGCCACATGAAAGAGAAATGTGAGGTGATGACGACACTAGTTGTCCTTGTGAGACAAAAGACTTCTTGTTGTTCAAAACACAGCTGTTGCTTTTGTTTTGCTGTTAATTTCACAAGTCTGATGGAAATGTACAGCTGAGGCATTCACTGCAGGGAGTGAGTGGGACGACTGAGTGTGGCTATAGAAGAGATTGGAAGTGCAAAGGAGTGCAGTGAGCATTATTCATGCAACACAACATGTTGACCCATTTGTTGGGAAGATTTGGGAGAAAGCCTGATTATTGTTATGCGTTGGTAATTGATTCTCTTGCTTTGAGAAGAAGGTCCAGGCTTTATGTTTGACTTGATTTAGAGGATTATCAAGCTTAAAATGGAGAGAGACCTCAAACTCCATCTCGACCTAAAACCCCTAAAATCCTCTCATTTGCAATCATTTTCCCATTCTGTCAGCTTTGTTACTCGTTAATGGGTTATGTCAACTGGCAATCTTTCTCACAAAAGATTCCTTTGGTTTCATGCAGGACTAGATCTTAAAATCAAGGTACTGTTAATGGCTGATTTCTATGTTATTACCTAACAAAGTGTGGCAGTGTGGTCCTACAGCCTCCTACTGAAGCTGGCTAAAGTCGAAATGCGTAATTGGTTCCCTCGTCCTGTTGCACCTCAAAAGGCTTAGCATCATTACTGCCAGGCAGAGCGACGAGGAAGGAGAGTGAGCAAGATTCCCGACAATTATCTGTCCCCGGCGAGCGCGGCCTGCAACAAGAACTGAGGGAAGGCATGGAGGAGAGGCATATCAAAGGGACCCGTGTTGCTTTTTTCGTCATGCAAATTTGCCGTCATTCTGCAGCCTAAGAGGGAGAGCCTCACAGAGACAGAGATGTGGGCTGGGAAGGAATAGGGAAAAAAAAAAAATTGCATCACTGTGTTTTCTCACAACACAGGTTTCCTTTCATGGCGAGACAAAACTGTGTTTGCTTATGTGTAAAAAAAAAGAAATGTTAAAGTTGAATGACAAATTGAAGCAGAGTGCAATACATAGTTTCAGAACAATGTGCTTTACACAGCTGTGCACAGATTTAACACAGCTCACAGTTAAATTCTGTGACTTCTTATTGTTTTTTGTTTTTTTTTCAATCTATCAAAGGAACAAAATTTCATATGAATCACAAAGTCAACATAAATCAAAAACTCATTAAGAACAGCTGATATCAATAAACCAGTTAGAGAGACAGGTGTTTAGTTACGATTACAGCAAACGTGCAGAAAGATGCGTGCAGTGGAAAATCCCACGGTTTGGATTCGGATAAAGTTGTAGAAAACCAGAGATCGGGCAGTTTAACTTCAGCTTTTTTGATTTGCCTGAGCTCACTTTTGGAAATGCCACCATCCTTTAACCAAACAGCTTCAGTACCATCAGGACATGTGCCTTTAATAAAAGCAGACATGATGGAGCTCAGCGTGCCATAGGCGGCTGTGACAATTGCACACACTTCACTCTGACAATTAGGGGTTATTTGAAGATTTGCTGGGATCACTGACGGTGTGGACTATCCACTTGGCGGGATGTCACAGTGTGTTGTTCACTCTAGCTGTCATGCCGTGATGGGAGACCATTACATTTGTGCTCTGAATCTCTTTAGCTGTGGAAAAGTGTTCAGTGTACACTCGGGGGAAAAATTGAGGACTTTCTATTAAAGCGGTTTTGAGCTCTAAGAGGCTTTTTTGCACAAACGTGTGGATAGAGGACAGGAAGGGTCGAAACGCCATTAAAGGGCAGTCAGCAGTTCAGCTACTTTAGAAGCTCCCTTTGTTGTAAAATCTGTGTGTGACATGTTCATCTTGACACACTGCTTAGTTTATACTTAATATATGCATTCATCTCACCCATCCATCTATCCATCCATCCATCCCACTCTGCAGGCTGAGAAAATGAGGACACACTTTACATGCACCACAGCGGCTGCTTAATAAAGTGAAAACATGAACGCTTGCCTGCTTATCCCAAAATTAATTAGCGGAAAAATACCTGTCGCACATACTATAATTACTGGCCACTCACTCCGGCAAAGGCCATCGCTGACTTGCATTGCTGAGTGCTAGACGACTGGAGCACACCATTAGAAGTAGTAAGTATAAGACTGAGCCAGCTTAAGACACAGACGGAGCTTTTCTTCTCGTTCCCCAAAGATGAAAAATACTGCACCATCAATTGTGTTAACAGGGGGCTGATATCTCCTGTCCCTGAAGCTGAACTGCAGGCTTTTTCTCCTTTTAGGCACAACACAACACATTATGAACTACAGTAATTCTTATTAAACAATTGCTGTGGAAATTCTATCAGTTTGATGTGTACATAACAGTCAGCAAAGTAAATAGAGGAATATTGTAGCGGTGTGGGTTGAACAAAATACACAGGAGTTATTAAATTATGAAGGAAATAGTAACTAACACATGTGATTCAGTACATGATTTTCACTTTTCTCCTCTTTTCCTTCAGAAGTCAGGTTGTTGTCACATAAACTCACACTCTTTTCTTCCCTATTTGTGTTTGTCCAGGATTGCTGAGTAATAATGCGACTTCTAACTTGTCCTTTAAGCTTTAGCAGGTTAGTATCATCCGCTGCAGTATTCCCAATAGCATCATAAGTATCCGGCTTTAATGTTAGGCGTAAATACAGTGTGTCACCGTGAAATTTGTGCTCAGCCCTTTAATTATAGGCGCTGATAAATCTGATATGGGATGTTATTTATCTTATCACCTTTAATCAAAAGATATATGATGTGTTTATTGGTTGGGCCCTCTAACTCATGTGCTCACACACACACACACACACACACACACACACACACCGCATGCCCAAACACATTGCTGGGTGTGCAGGGGCTTGCTAAATAGTGTGACACTGATGTGGAATGATTAAAACAGAAGATGGGAGATCCCCCCAATCCCACCGCCTCCCGCTCTCCCGCCCATCCTTCTCATCTCATCTATGCTCCAACAGTCACATATTCTTTGAAGGAGAGATTTAATTGGATCTCCTCAGAAGGTGCTGTCGGATTAACCAAGCAGAAAAACAGAGTTTGGCTGGTCATGCTTCTATCGGGGGCCTCAGATTGCTTCCGACAGACAGTGATCCCAATAATCCCACTGCAACATGATAAAGGGGAAAGATATTGGATCAAAGGCATATATGCATTTTGACTGGGCTTTGAAGGCAGGCGTGGCGATCCGATGCTGAGATAAGTTTGCGGTAATTATATGTAGGCTTGACATGAGACGTGAAACTGAATCGGATGTGGCAGTTGTACTCTGGGCCTTTTTCTTTCATGAAACCACTTTAGAGTGGAAATTTGACGACATAAAGCATTTCTTTCATCAAGTAACATGACGCTCACAGTAAACAGTAAAAAAGATGTAGAGACATACTTCTGTTGCATACTACAAACCGCAAAATGATTCATCAGCAGCTTTCCAAATACATGCATTTGCACATGATCTACATAAGAACAAATGTGGGACCCTATAAAAGGACCCATTTTGTGTCTTTCCATTATTTCATAAGAACACATATTTCTGCTTATTATATCAAAGTGGATCAAAAACATTAAACTCGTAGTGTCCATTAACGCTGGACAACCTGTGTGGTCACTCTCTGCATCATGCTAATAGATATGTTCACACTGACCTTGTGTGTGACTGTTTATACATGTGTTGAGTGGAATAATGATTACATTAAAGGCCTAAAAGGGTTGACAGTTAATGAATAAAACATGATGGCAATGATTTCCCTTCAGGATCAAACTTTTAATCAGTAAAACATATGAGTAGCATGAAAAATATGTGTATGGCCTTCCATGTCTGGGTTCTAATGCGCTCGTGATTGGGAATGGGGCTATAGATTAGCAACGAGCTAGACAAATGTCTGTTGACAGTGATATCTCACCCCACTGCTGTGATTAAGCAGTCCCCTTCTGGCGCAGATTATAAACTGCCTACTTCATTGAGATTCAAACAATTATGTATAGTTTACAGCCAGCGTTTCTAAACTGTGGGTTGGGACCAACAATGGGATGAAGGGATGCTTCAGCGGGATGCCCACAGTTTAACAATCAATACCAGAGGAAAGTGTGTATAGCCTAGAATCTGTCAGAGCAATTAATCAAAGCACTATACCACTAAAATGATTGTGTGTGTGCCTGATGACATGCCACATTTTACTGCCACACCTGGTTTTTCTTTTTAAGCACACTACAATGCCCAGTGATTGTGAAATTTGACATCAATTTGTTGCCTCCAGAATGCTCATGTTTTTCAGCGCTGGTGGTCTGAGATCTCCGGGGAACAAAGACAGTGAGGAGCCAAAGAGTGTGACAGTGTGGAGTCCAGATTTGCCTGGGTGAACGGCCTAAAACACTTCTCAACACAGTTCTGGGTAGCTTATAGTATCGCTTTCATTGGCCGTGCCATCTGATCTCATCTCTATTCATAGAACTATTCATGTAAGTGATACGGAAGTGGTCATAAGAGACCGGCCGGGTTCCACATTTACATTTCCCATCAGCTAAGACTCAACCATTACCAGAAAGAAGAGTTTAGGATAGATGTAATTCTAACAAAGGCAGAATGACATATTAGCAGTAATAACTTTTTAAGGTGCAGTTGATTCTGGGTTTATTTAATATTTAAGATGGTTAACATTTCAATTCCTTGTATACTGCTTGATTATAGGTCATGTAAGAGTAAGCACTAAAGTATTCAAAATAAAAGACATAACACTTGCACAGACTGTATCCTCAAAAAAAAAATAATTAATGATGTGCTTACATGAGTTTATATTTGAACAAGGTTTGTGTATAATGCAGCCTGGACATGTCTTAACACTCTACAGCCTGTGTCCTCAGTCCTCAGTTGACATTGCTGCCACAGTTTGTGAATGAGTCATGGGCTCCACAGTACAATGTGTCCATTATAGCTGCACTACACAGACTGAGCTATAATGGAGGATATGTGTTCTCGACCTTGGCAGACGCTGTAGATGTAACGCTCTGAATGTTATACTTCTCTTCTCAAGAGTGCATTCACACAGTATATAAGTCTAATTATAGCATTTGCATTCAATCACAGCAACAGGTTATGTACTGTATCTGAGAGTAGATGTACTGCATGTTAGTTGAATCAGTGGGAGAGAAGCTTTCTTTTCTACTTATGAACTGCAGCCAAGCACATTTTGTTTCTGATCTTAACCAGAAGCACATATCTAATGTCTATGACTGTCTGTTATCTCAGAAATATATCAGAGAGTCAGAGGCTGCTTGTCTCTGTCAGACTCAGACGAGAGCCTTCATGCTCTCATTTCCACCACACTAGACTGCTGTAATTCACTTTTTACCAGACTGAAAAAATGAGTGTTAAGTAACTTGGGCTTATTCAGAGCAGTGCAGCACATGCATCGAGTAAAAGGGTCAACCGATTTTCTCAAATAGTTCCTGTTATTATGTTCTATCCCTTCAGGACAATAAAATACAGTTTTTCAAACTCAACACAACAAGGTGCTAAAATAACATACAGACTGTGGCCACTTACGACACAGGTTGCAGTGGACTGACAAAAAACAAATCTTGAGTAAAGCCCATTACGTTATTTATCATAGCTTTCAATCAACCACATAATAGCATACTAATTAACCTTTTCACTAGCAAAGATGTACGGCCAATTACCCTGCTGGACTGGCACAGCCTGTTGTAAAATGAGGACAAGTGATAGCCATGGCCCGTACTGATGGCTCGGGTGATGCTCTGTGTTAAAACATGTCCTAACTTGAGTTTTGAATAAACTAAAGAGAAATAACTAAATGAAGCCAGTTAGTTATTGGTATATTATGCACAAGGTCCGTGTGGACCATGATAAACCCTTGTGTTGGAAATTGCTTTTGATAAAGGTCATACAGTGAAAGACCTGCTGGATTCAGTAGACATATTTAATATTCAGAGCTGCTGCTGGTGCATTCAGGATGTCTGTTGTCACACACTGCATTAGTTTAGTATCATCTTAATTACTGTTTACTGTCAACAAATAATGTAATATTTGAATAGAACCTAGTTTTTTAAGTGAATCACGTTTTGCCAGAGGCCTAATTGTCCACATATGTTATCATTGACTTGTTGTAAATGTGATGCTGACTTTGTAGAAGGTCAGCATTCAAATATGTATTTAGTCATGCACTTTTTTTGAAGTTGACTGTGGAAAATTATTATTAAGCAGTATTTATGTAATGGCACATGTACCCCCTGCTGGTCTTTATGTCTGGGAGAGAGTTGCCCCCTCCCCAGTCTGAAGTGTGTCAGGATGCCTCCTCCCTGTGGACTGTGGCTCTTTGTAGTCATTCCACATGTCTACACAAGAAGGGAAATGCAGTAGGGATGACTCCGTCTGTGTTCTGAAAGAATAAAAACACAGACTTGTCCTTTAATGCTACACAGCGGGTGAGGCTGATTCATCTTCGCCTGTGTCTTGTGTTCTAATGGGCTTGTGAAGTCGCGGGGCACTGCTCTATTTGTGAATGGTGCTGACAACAGAGGCTACTTGGCTGATGGCGCGCTCCATCTGCCGTGATGGACGGCGCCAGATTGGAGACACTTCCTGGGTGTTCTCCACATGCCCACAATCGCTTGAGGTGACCCAGGTCCACACTCAATTACCTGTCACTTTCACATGACAATAAACCGTGTCCTATACAATCCAGAGTACTGGCACATGAGATAAAAACGTTAGTAGCTTGGACTTATTATTTATGCAGTAACACTCAGTACAGGCCTCAGTGTAAGGCTTTTTATATTAACTATGCACAACAAAAGCTGAACAGTTCGGCGCTTTTTTATTGCAGCTGAATTTTAACATATGTAAATATTAAAAACACACAAAGTCCTTTTTCTATTATTTGAGTCAACACCGTCAAGACAAAACAAGCAAATGTTGTTGCCAGCATGGGTGCAAGTTATGGCTACGGCTTATAGTGTTTTGAACAAGAATGGGACACACAAGTTATTAAAAACTATTTTGTGAAGTTAAATATGACCATGCTTGATCTACACAGGGTTCATCAAACTGAAATCTTTGAAATGCAGTGCTGTCCTTGATCTGGGCTGCTCCGAGGAGAGTGGAGAGGGCCAGGCAGACACCAGGCACTAAGCAAAGCTTTCATCAAAAGAAATGACTTCGCAGTCTGGGAGTCAAAATGTACACAGTTAAAATTGTCAAGTCTTAGTATTACTTTAATGGAACCAAACTCAGAAGACTTTAGCAAAACAAAAAACAAATGACCCAGTATCATTACATGTTTTCAAAAAGCCCATGTTTCTCCAGTGTTTGACAATATTGTGCACATTTCCCAAACTATCATGACATTTTTCCCTAAAACTTGTCACATTTCCAGCAATTCCAAAGACTGCTATATACAACTACTGACTACAAACCATATTTTACCTTTGTTTAGATTGTTCTGCTTTATTAGTCTGGCAATTAACTTATTGTAAATCCAGTATTACAGTTTTACTGCACCAGCATTTGTTAGTGTCCCTACATGAACTCAACTTCAGGATACTTGTCACCTTACAAAGCATGATCAATGTCTAATGGCCTGCAACAGCTGCAAGTGGTCTATTGAAATTGATGGAAAACATTTTGCAGTTTCTGAAATTGAGGGCTAGGAGAATAAATTATTTACAGCAACACTTGGGCAACACTTGTTTTTGTGCTTTGACTTTTTGCCAAATATCCTTTTTATCCAGCTTGTATGGACCTATTCATTTGGGGCATGATCAAGCGAACAACGCTGTCTTGCACTTGAAAAGGAACCACTGGGGTATGCTTTGGCTTTGTTTAACCTGCTCCTGAGCTAAACAGAAGTTGCTCTGACCAAACTTCAGTAACACTCAGCGATAACCCAGCAGTTAAATTGTTTAGCACATGTTGGATGTGAAGACAAAGTGAGAAGTGACAAATTTCTCAGGAGGCAGAAAGATAAGGAGTATAAAATATTTAAACATAAGATTCACCCAGAGAGTTAATTGGAATTATGGTCTGAAGTAATTATAGCTGATGCTTGTTGATAAGCGATAGCCGGCACATTATTTGGCACATTCATTGATGCGTTACATTGTGGTTTGGTTGACTAGCTTGAAAATTTCCTCCAAAAATTTCTAAAACTTCTAACTTGCAAGGAATCAAGGAGTGAAATGTTTTGTTATGAAAATAAAAATGTTCTGCATAAATGTATCCCGAAATATAACATAACATTTATATAATAGCATATGTCATTGAGTGCACTAGTAATTTCGTAAAATGCTAATATGATATATTATGGGGTTGTTTCATCAGCATCATAAAACAGAAAGAGAAGATTATTGAGATGAGTTGTGCTGGGGCCATACTCCAGGCACAAACCGAGTTCAAATATCAAAGCTGTGTATGATAGTCACCATAGAGGGGTTTCATTCCTTTAATTACAACCTAATGCGCCTGCCGACATAAGGCCTAGTTTTAAATGACTTAAGACATGCATATTTAAACAGCCAGCTCATTTAAAGGAGTCACTCCATAACACAATTGGATAATTATGGAAATAAGTTCATCTGATCCAAATTCAATCTATTCATATTCATTCCATCAGTCGCACATTGTTTTCATTCCACTGCAATGAGCTATAGTATTTTATTAATGTTTACGCACAGACGAGTTGATGTTAAATATTCTGCAATCATTTACTGACAGAGAATTTGTCTAATGTTAATCAAGACATACAGAAGATTTAGAATAAAACATTATGAAGGCATTCATCAGAGAGGACTTGAAATAGACTGTCAAGAACATTACGCTCATTAGAGATGTGAAAAACAAAAGCAGATCCAGCCTTCGGCAACTGCCATCCATTCACTCATGAGTGAGTGTTTGCAGGTTTTTCAAGGACTTATCAAAGTGCTCATGACTCACACAGCTAGATGCAACATTCCCAACAGCTTCAATTGACTAGACAACTCCAGTGTGGGCCGGTTATTGGCTCACACCCTTCAGCAAGAGTCAAAAGGGGACGGGGAAAAGCTACCATTAAGGCAACATCATTTGAGGCGACCAGTGTGCTGAGAGTCGCTCTCAATGTCAACAAAGGCAAAAGGCAACATCACTAGGGCAGAAAAAAACACACTGAAAAGATGCAAGAAAGATACAAAGACTACACAAATTGCCAATACAGCTTCCATACATGCATTTGCACAAAAGGCTTTAGGCAACTTATTGAGGTTGAGCCTTAGCTCCAAAGAACAAACTAACAAGGGTGACGTAAATATTACATGAGACTAGTTTGCACAGGGCCATGCAACAAATCCTCCAAACATTCAAAGCCACGGCGGGCGCCACATGCAGAAACGTTTTAGGAGAAGAAATGGGCTGAGTTCAGAATGGCACACTTACTACCAGTGGAATGAATGGGGCCAAACACTGTGGTAACATAGATAAACAAGGGGTAGGTGGCGTGCCGTGAACAGTATGCCATTTTGAATTCAGCCTAATGGGAAAATAGAAGCAGGAATGAAAGAGTTTAAAGCAGCCATAGACTGGAGACATCCGAGTATGTCTCTAATGCTCTGACACTTGAAAAGCCCAACAACAACAATCAGCGTTCAACACAGTTTGAAATACAAGGCTAAACACAAGAAGTGAGAAAGTTGAAAGATGAAAAGAAAAAGATAATTGAAAATGGTTGTACTCATTTATCTGAAGTCTTCTCTTGCAGATGAAGTAACCTCAGACTGTCAGGTAACACTTCAGGTGTTTCCTCTTGTTGACCAGCTGTCAGCTGCTAGCTTGGTCCCTTGTCACTCAGAAGCTTGTTAGCTGGTATTATTAGAGACGCTAACAGCTGTTTTTACACAGTGTTGACATTTTTTTCTTGGCAGCCATCGTCCTAACAGTAGGTAACTTAGTCTGAGCTTTTAACATTAGCCAAGTTGATTCCAGGCGACAGTTCTTTCATACTTTACAGAGTTTCCAATTCCAGGTAAAGTTCCACTCCAGTCGCTGCTACATATGTTGCTGCTTTCTTCTTTGGTCATTGTTGATTACATACATTTAAAATAGCAGATTTTCAGTAACTTCTGTCTGATGAGCCTCACACAAAGGTGTTTGGGGTGGAGCCACGCAGGTGAAATCTCTGTCTCTAATGAGTCTGGCTTCGTTAAAGGCAGCTGTGTCCACCTCTGACTTTAACGAAGGCAGCTGTGTCCACCAAGGCCGTGGGAAGTGGGGGTGCTGAGGGTGCTGCAGCACCCCCTAGTGGCGTGATCAAAAATTCAACAGTGACAGCGAAAAAAATATTCAGTGAAATAAATATATTTAAAATATTTGTATTCCCATGAATCTAAATGAGTGTGCAATAAATACTCTTTAAAATATTTTAAAACTATACATTTAAGTTTGGCGATTAGCTAATCGTTATTAGGCTTTGTTTGTACCTTCAGTGTTACCGGCGTCTCTAGGTAAAATCAACGCTTGCAAAAGAAGAAAACAATTGCCTCATGTAAAACAAAAAAATGTCCAGCCAGAATTTTGGACTTTTTTATGCCACCGAAAAAAGTACCATGGTTTATTAATAACGAGGAGGATGCTGAGGCTTCGGCTGTGTCTGGGGAGAGACTACGAAGCAGGAGCTGTTGCTGTTTATGGTTTGCCAGCTGTGGTGTTTGTTTCTCTTGTTGTCGCTACTAGCGAATACTAATAAATAGAGGGGGGGGGCAGCACCCCCTAACCAAAATATGTTCACTTCTGTGCATTACTTTACCACTAATGAAAGGGAGAGTGCCACAGTGTCTTTGAATGGTACATTAAAGACAGTAGGGGGCAGTGTACAGAGGCTGCAGGTGGCATATAATATAATGATGTTGTGGCGGCGTGGTTAAGGTGACCTGGATGGACAAATGCAAATACAGAATGTATTATGAAATCTCATTTATAAATGTATCTGTATGAGTATGAATGATTCTGAGTTTGTCAATTATCAGGTTTAATCATTGGCATAACCTGTGTATCATTTAATAGATTTTTAATTGAGAACAATAAATGAATAAATAAATAAATAAATAAACAAATAAATAAATATGCAATTTTGAGTGCAACCAAAAAACAAATAATGGCTTTTTTTTTTTTTACCCTTTTTATTTATTGCTTATATCAAAATGACTTGAGGATGAATTCAATATTCAGATTTCATTTGTGTGACCTAGAGTTGATGGGAAGTCGCTGTTATGGGAAACTTAGTCAACCTGTCAGGATATCGTCAGCTCACCCACAATGGTTTTATATTGTTCTGCAGAAATAAAAGAGTGACGTTAAAAGAAAATGCAAAGAGCAGTGTTATTCTGAGGTGAATAGATAATACTGACATATGGGATTTTTACAGCATATGATTAATGAAGATGGTAAAAGTAACACCCCACATTTGTTGACAGAGAGCTTCTTTACAAAGTGTCTGATGTGGAGCCGCTGTGGGCATGCTCTACTTGATAGGAGTGGGTTCATGAAGACACTTTGATGTCCTCTGGTTTGCCCCGAGTCCTAAAATGGAGAATCAGTCAAAGGGGGTGAGAGGAGCTGACATTAAGCAGGCTACATTTATGTTTCAAACACTCCAAAGAAGAGGTCAAAATGATACACAGCTTCTGTGATTGAAATGTGGTGCTGATAATGTTTAAACACTACGGGAACCAACCATTGTGGGATGCATCGTCTTGATACAAACGACCTTATTGTTTACTCAGGAGGAGTCACAAAAAGTGTTCTCTGATGCACTTGAATAATGCATAAGGTTACAAATCATGGAATCCATTTTTAATGTGACAAAACAGGTGGCCACACAACATAAAAATATATTTTGAGACTGTGATGGAAAGTTTGAATTACACAGAGAAGTGCTTGGTTGATGTGTCCATTTGCATTTACTTGTATGATTCTGATTGGATGAACAACCCAAACCATCCTGCCCTTGTTCTGTAAGTACTGTACGGACACTAGGGGTAAATTTGACCTCTTAGAGAAATCATATAGCTTTATGTGATGGCAGCTTTTGGAGTAATAATCAAATACACTTGCACTTAAGTAGAAACCCCAGCCTCACCTGTTTGCTCCTTCCCCTTTAGCCTTTCACTCTCACCTGCCTCTCAACTCAACACTTTGATAAAAAGCCCAATCCAAACTAGAATAAGACTAGACATAAGATTCCTTCCTTTTCTATTAAAGCTTTTGGGCTGACCTGCTGGTTATCAGAGTTCCTATGGAGCCAAACACATCAGAGGACCCTGCATCCTATCAGCCTATTTCCATTAAATACCTTTTGAAGAAGGACTTGGTCTGGTCACTTCACAGAATGGCTTTCCGACAGTAAACTCCTTTGATTATTCTTTCCCAACTTCTTTGTATCTGTGCTGCCAATCTTGACGTTGCTCAGTGACCTATTTTAAAAGTATTCGGCAACATTACTTTATATTCAAATGCATGAGGTTGCATGAGTATATGAGTCTTCTGAAGCAGCTGTGAGTTTAGCCTCATAAAACAGTCATCATTCGTGGTCCCGAGGGATCGTGCATGTAATCCCATGTGCTCTATTCCTTATAGAGGAGTGACTGCACCTTTAGAAACCACGTAATATGTAGTTCAGGACACTTGTGACTCCTGCTGTGTCCTAGTTCACGGCAGCATCCTCTGAGAACTGCATTTCTTAAAAAAAAAAAAAAAAAAAGGAGAAGAAGAAAAGAAATGAAAAAGTTTGGCCTAATTCAAAATGAAAGCATTGTGTTTTCCTCTTAAATTAGCACACACGGTGCACTAATATAATTTAGCAACACCTAATGGTTGTAATGAAGCTTTGTCTCAGTGCGGTGGATTATATCATGCCCTTATTGTGTAGCATCCGCACTCCTGTGGCAATTGATTAGTTGTGCTATAATGAAAAGGCCAAGGTGTAATCTGGGCAATAAGGACAGATTTCCCAGTGTGTTTTAATTAATTCTGCTAAATTAGTATTTTGCCCTAGTTTTCTGGTTCTACTATGACCACATAAATTGCTCAACAGTAACTACCTTGGTGATAAAAACAGTGTTTGTGAGGTTGTTTTGGACTAAGTCATTTTGTGAAGATAATGGTTGAGACATTACTGCCGAAGTAGGTCGCAGTGTTGTTCAGACTTGGTACACTTTGATCTTAGTCTCTTTAATGTGGTCTTGAGTACAGCATTTGGAGACATTTGGAGTGTACCTTGTTTGATCCAAATCAATGAAATCAATGCTAGTTTTGGTTTGCCAAAGAAGGCAGTGGCAGTGGATAAGTATAGGTTCAGATTGAATGACTGAATGTCGTAGCCTTTGATTTAGGCTGGAAAACATCTCATTAAATCCCCATTTACAACTCGTCCTTACTGGATCGAATGACAGCTACTTCCCAAAGTGTCTGGAGGGAAATAGTATTCTCATTTTCATTTCATTTTAAACAACAGATACATTGGTTTTAAGTAGTTCATAACTTAAAATGTTCTTCTTTTGATTTTATTATGTGCTTCCATTTTTATTGCAACAAGAACCCTCGCTTTGCTCCATTACGCACGGCGCCAAACTCCCCAAAATCAAGCACCATTCACCAGTCGGAGTCAGCGCACATAACACATCGCAATAAATCAACATTAAACACCGTCTCCACTGCACTCCCATGACTATTTTGTCAGGGTCATTTGTGATCTTGTAATTACACTGCGTCCTGTGCGTCAACTTTTAAGAATGATTTACAGTACAGGGATCATCTGGCCTCATTAATCATTCTCATGTTAATAGGTTCCAGTGTTGCTTGTCTCTTCTAGGCCCAGGGTGAACCGAGGATGATACCAAAGAACTCAATATTAATGTTGAGCCATTGCATGCCATTACTCACTGAAGAGGACACTGTCATTGCGGATCATGATTGTGGGCAGAATGGAAATGATACGGATGATGTAAGGGCTGACATTTTTGAAGTTACATGCACCAACGTTTACAGCCCAGAGACCGGCCCAAACAACACAAACATCCCTTTAGGATTCCCTTCATCTCTGAAATGG
The DNA here is from genome assembly GCA_036850595.1 of Rhyacichthys aspro. Classification (NCBI taxonomy): domain Eukaryota; kingdom Metazoa; phylum Chordata; class Actinopteri; order Gobiiformes; family Rhyacichthyidae; genus Rhyacichthys; species Rhyacichthys aspro. The sequence goes on from CM072149.1 coordinate 6,608,645, forward strand.
ACCTTGTTTTTATGTAGTTCAGTCATTCCATAAGAGAAAAGGTCAGTGCCATTTAATACTAATGCACTCTAATGGCCGTGAATGCAAAAGGCAGTCCATTTTATTATGGGAAGTAACGTCTCATTTCACCGACCCATGTGTGTTGTGACATAATAAATCCAGACGTCTGCAAATGTTCTTTCAACAGATGACTCTGTGTGTCACGGGCGCCAAGGTCAACCCCTAACTTCATGATAGACAATGCTCATTTCAGCATATGAGATTTACTATACATCAAACAGAAGAGACTTGCCTGGAGGCCCATAGGGATTTGCGTTGGCTGATATTTATGGCCAAGCGTATTTTACATCGGACTACTCCACCTTGACTTTCGACCTTTGAACGCAGCATTTGCACTTAGTCAATGATGTATTGATAAATTGCAACAAAAGACAAAACATCATGGTCATGAATAAAGTTTTTGAGTGCAGTGGAAATAAGAAGTGACAAGGAAGTAAATGGAAATCACAGCCTTATAATGTGTCTACTGTTCTGACAAGTTCAAGTTAGCTTCGGTTAAGTTTGGGTTAACCTAACAGTGCCCATCTTCTTTGGGGCTAGCATCCATTTTTAGTTCACAATGGTTATATCTGTGAATAGAGTGGAAGGGATGTGTATACAGTCAGTAGTTTAGCTTCCAAAAACAGACAAATAAAAAGGGTCTTGAATAGTGTTTTTTTCCTGTGGGCCTCCAAATCCATTTTTAATATGATTATAAAATGGATGAAAATAATCTCAAAATAGCTTTTTATTGACATCCCATTTTAATGAGTGCTTTTGGTAGTGACTACATGTAGTGTCAAATAAAGATTAAAATTATTAGTGCCATTTGTGATCCCTTGTTGTAATTCCAAACTGAAATAAATTGGCGACATGATGTGTGAGGCGGCTTTGAGGTAAATCCATGGATTCAGTGACTGCTTCACCTAATGAGCACAACTGAGAGTCAGAGACAATTTTTGCATTGTTGTTTTTTTTTGTTTTTTTTTTATCAGCATTTATTGTAGGCTGGCTGGTTTGAAAGACTAATCCATCCAAGAATACAATGTGGAAATACTTAAAAGCAGCCTTTTTTGTAACTGTCAACAATCACCACCTAATAAGTTTCTAAAATGAAATCTTTCATTTGGTGCTGGTTAAATTGTCTGTATCACAGAGGAGGTGTAATTAGTGATGCAAACCTAGTTATGAATAGAAAGTGTTGAATAGCACTGTCTAAAGACAGCTGGACTCATGGTCATTATACTTTTACATCTTATTATTTTGGGAACACGCAGTGAAAATGCTTTGGTTTGTGACAGTGCTGTATGACTTCTCTGTGCTGCAGAAAATATTTTACAAACTGGAGTTACATGAGCAGCATAAAAAGCATTTAGCACTATTTTAATTTATTTTCTTGTTAATTACTGTACATTTTCCAGTAGCCATTTCCTGATCTCTACTGCTTTTTGATATAGTGATAAATATGCCACTAAAATAAATAAAAGTGGTGTGATTTAGGGCCGGACTAACAACAAGATTTTTTGTTTTATTTTTAATTTACAATTTAAAGACTTCCTCTATTGCAGGCTTTGTAATCTGCTTTAGCCAGTATCTCACAGACGGTGCAGTGATTTTACCTGCTGTATAAACGCTGTGGTGATGTGCTGATGCTGCCTGGTTCAACACACTGGGCACACGCCTAAAGGGACACAGTTATTTCACCGTATGATCTGCTAAGCTTTTATCGGGATACCTGATGTAACTCCATTCCTGATCTCGAAGAAACTGAGCTAAAATGACGGTAGACAGCACTGGAGAACTGCTGATGGAAAGTGGGAGGGGGGTTTCTCAGTATTATTGCAGCATTTAGCCGCAGGATGTTTTGGATGCACCAGGCAGCCAGCTGTTCCACCTCATGTCTGCACGCTGACTTGTCACCATGTTGAATAAGCCAGTGTGAACAGTTGTGCTGTCAGCAAACTTTAGGAGCTTTACAGAGAGGTCTTGGGAGGTACACGCACTGATGCAGAATGAGAATAGCAAGAAGAGGAAAAAACACTCCCCTGTGGAGGAGCACCACTGAGGATAAATGTGTCTGCACTTGTTGTGTCTTAATGCTGGGGGTTCACCAACAGATGTGAATGGGCACATCGGTGATAAGAACAGTTGGTGTAAGTGTGCAGAGGGGGTATGGCAGCTTCCACTTGTGATAATTGTGCAGCTATAAAGACAACATTTCTAAAAACATAATCCTGTCATAGTCTGAAAAATACTGGATGAAATCAGCCAGCTCCTGAAAATAGTGGCATATTTCCTTACCATCCAGCTCCTAATTTAGACAGAAATAGAGTATAAATTCCCAGATTAGTCAAAACTTAAAATGACCTTTAGTATAGTATTATCTGAGGTAAATTGTGTGCAAATGTCACATGCCAAATGCCATTTGGGGTGTTTTTAGTGAAGAACTGCTAATTAGCTGGAAAAGAAAAGAAGGGACTATATCAGCTTCAAGTCTGGCGGTGCAATACCTAGCTTGTAATTGCAGATGAGCTGGGGTATGTTTTTGGTTGTAGTGTAATGTGGCATTGTGAGCTCAAACCCTGAGGAACAGCTCACTTATCACTGGCCACGGAAAAATACAATAGGTTTTCACAGAAATTTGGGATCATTTGTAAGAATCTCATTTAAATGAATTTGTATTTGTCAGTATTACTCCACTATGTCCTTCTTTTACACAGCTTCATTTGTAAATCGATCTCCAGAACAAGAACACAATGTCTTCATCTTTTCGTTGCTACTATACCATTTTTGAACAACTTTTCAAACATGTATAGCTGCTGTGCCCTGTTTGTTCCTTTCTGTTGCTGTGGTACAACTCTGCCAACAGAACAACATTCCTTTAAATGCTATGCTTGTATGGTTTCGATGGCCTTTGTGCCATGACTACGGTGCCTGCAGAGGATATAATGAAACTCACAAATGTGCAGAGGAAAACATAAGGCTGTCCAAAACGGAGGCACAAAAAATAACCTTTGAAAAAGATCAAGTGTGTTGGTCATTTGATGGATGGCCAAGGTCAGGACTGCCACTGTTAGCTCCGGGCTGGAGTGCTTGGGAAGATAATTTACACCATTATTACTGCCATACTTCTTCTTCCACCTGAGCTTCTATGTCTGCTGCATCCACGAGAGGCCACAGTGAACTCAGAAGCTGGGAGTAACACTGGTTTAAACTGGAGGCTTTTTTTCCCTCTCAGTTTGGTTGCACTATCTACTTAACAAAGCAGCTGTGTCTACTTGGTGCTGCAGGGAGGCTTAGGGTCAAATAATTGTTATATTTCAGTATACCACATTTGTGCAGAGATTCAAAAACACCCTCTAATCTACATATGTCAAACTCAAGGCCCAGAGGCCAAATGTATTTTGTGTAATTTAGAAGGTGATATTTTTGACACTAGCTTTTAGTTGGATTTGAACAGGTTTTAGATAGATTTGAATCAGATTCATTTGATTTGTTCTTGAAATCTTAAGCCAGTTTTTGACTCAAATATATGCATAATCTGTTCAAATCCATATAAAACCAGTTCAAATCCAAATGAAACCTGTTGAAATACATCTAAAACCAGTTCAGATTCATCTAAAACCTGTTCAAATCCAACTAAAACCTGTTCAAATACATCTAAAATCAGTTCAGATTCATCTAAAACCTGTTCAAATCCAACTAAAACCTGTTCAAATACATCTAAAATCAGTTCAGATTCATCTAAAACCTGTTCAAATCCAACTAAAACCTGTTCAAATACATCTAAAACCAGTTCAGAACCATATAAAACACATTCAAATCCAACTAAAACCTCTTCAAATACATCTAAAACCAGTATAAATCTGTATAAAACCAGTTCTAATTTAACTAAAACCTGTTTCCATAAACAGAGGAAATTAATGTTAAAGGAAGATGAAACCTCACATTCAAAATTCAATAAAAGCTTCCCAAGTGTCACAACCTTTGGCCCCTGAAAGGAGTTTGATACTACTGCTCCATACCTTTCCTTAAACCAGGTCGAGCAGTTAACTAATGACAACAAAAACCTTTTATTATTCCCCGTAATAGTCCCAAACTAGTCGAGTTGGTAAAGGGAGCTCCAGTTCGCAAGATGTTCGACATAATTTGGATCATCTCACAATAAAACGTCCTTAAAAACAGTGCTTACATTCCATAACAAGAATAGACCTCAGAAACATTTCCACCAGTTTGATTGAGGAACCAAAGCCCAGCTAAGCAAGAAGTTTGAAGAGTAAAGTTCTTAAAAAGGCCAGAAGGGAAGCAACTCAGGAGCGCTTCATTGACAGCGCGCCATGTGCTTTGAGAATGGGCGGCCTCGGAGTCAGAGCCTTTGAAGTGCAACCATCTCTCTGAAAGATTAGGCAGCTGATCGGTTTATTTGAAGCAGCACATTCAGGCTTTGCACAAAGGAAGACAAACACCCACCTAAACCGAGCTCAGACAACACACAAATACAAGCAGCAGATGGTAGATCACCGCTGTTTTTTTGTTTTTTTTTCCTTTTTAAAGATCAAAAGTAACATTAAAATGTATTTAAACTGGCATTGTTCAACGGAGAATCACATGAACATAAAAAATCAGTTAGTAGAAATGTGCCCGTCCGTGATGAAAATATGAATATGCCTGTTTAAAGTGTGTAGCAGGTCTCTGAATACTCTGTGTTTTATTGCTGTGCCATTTTGCCAGTAAAAACAGTTTTAGCACTGCGTGAACACATCACACTGATAATTGAGAGGGAGTGTTTTCATTGTAATTCAGGTCAGAAAGGTGTTTTTTTTCATCCACACAGCATGAATAACAATCATAAATTAATTTTACAAACTGTAGCCAAGGGGGGACCTCAGTCATAGCTTTTTATTTTCTTGTGAATCATCCATTATTATAGTAATCACTGTGTGTTAGATTATACCTTACATGCAAAAGGCTGTATTAAAATTTAGACTGCGCCACTGATCATTATTGCGAATCGGTAATTTAGATTATCCTAATGCACTTGTATTAGATATGAAAGAAAGATGGACTTATGGTTTTTGCAGTGATAATAAGGTGTTGGGGATTAAATCAACAGCTAACATTTTTTTGTCAAAGCCTGGAGACTAACCATAGCCTTTTTTTTCATAAGTGGCATACTGCTTAGCCAAGCCTAGCAATGAGCAGAGTAAACTAAAAACTGATTAAACCAAACAGTCTATTCCAAACACAAATGGAAATTAGAAGCACGAGTCGAGGCCAATCAAAAAATAAGTCCATGTTTGAGTCAAAATCAAGGCTTAATAAGATTCATTTTATTTGTTCTTGAAATCTTAAGCCAGTTTTTGCTTCAAAGATATGCATAATCTGTTCAAATCCATATAAAACCAGTTCAAATCCAAATGAAACCTGTTGAAATACATCTAAAACCAGTTCAGATTCATCTAAAACCTGTTCAAATCCAACTAAAACCTGTTCAAATACATCTAAAACCATTTCAGAGCCATCTAAAACCAGTTCTGATCCATCTAAAACCTATGAAAATCCAACTAAAACCTGTTCAAATACATCTAAAACCAGTTCAGAACCATACAAAACACATTCAAATCCAACTAAAACCTCTTCAAATACATACTTTTGCAATATACTCTCTAGATTCTGTGTGGGATATTTTCTTATTGGAGGAGAGTCGTTTAAATGCCTCTTTAAGTTTTTTTTTTCCCTTTACATTTTTCCATTCCAAACTCATTTTCATCTTGAGTGACGCAAATTAGTCCCAGCGATAACTGTTCTAAAAACGCTTTAAAGTTTGTCCCTGTCACATCCTTCTTTGGAAATGTCAGATCACGTGTAGTGCTTAGAATGAAGGCTTACCTCTGTCAGATATAGCTCTCCTAATTGATTCACCCACTGCCGCCGGACCATCTTTTCCTATTCACTTTTCTATTTTTTAATGTGATGTTTGGTGGGATCCTGCGAATCCATGCCGCAGTCCCCTTTCACACCGCTCCGAGGCCGACTATGGAAATAATCGAAACTGTGTCACTGGAGCTGGAAAGGTTAATCTTCGCAGACAGAGAGTGGGCAGTGCGGCTGAAGAGATAGACTTTGGAGTTTACTGCCCTGCTATTTGTCATACTAAGCCTCGCTTTAGACAAGGCAACTGGACACCTTGATCCGCTTAAATTAACTGTCAACATAAATGCAGCGCTGGGGAAAAAATAAATAGAACTAAAGCCCTACCTCGTGCAACCCCTGGTGTCCCATAACTAGAGCGTTGGTGCTTGAAAGAGGGCCGAAGCTGTGTTGACTGCAAGAGTTAAGACGACTCACAGAAACAGGTTTGAGGTTTATAACAAGGCCTTAAGGGCTACAACGTGACCTCAACCCCTATGGACTTCCCCGCACTGTCCAAGGAATCCATCTTGGAAGAGAAGCTATCCCAGTGGTGTCAAACTCAAAGTGGTGAGGGGCCCTGATGGTATAATAAGAAACCTTTCAGGTATTAGTTGGATTTTAACAGGTTTTAGTTGGATTTTAACAGGTTTTTGTTGGATTTTAACAGGTTTCAGTTGGATTTGAATGGGTTTTAGATGTATTTGAACAGGTTTTAGTTGGATTTGAACAGGTATTAGTTGGATTTGAACAGGGTTTAGTTGGATTTGAACAGGTTTTATTTCTATCTTTGTATTTCTATCTCTGTAGGAAAAACCAGGGGCCACATGAAACATTGCAAAGGGCTGCCTTTGTGTTAACGTGTGTGAGCTAACACGTGTGCTAAAAGTGCAAGTGGAAGGCAGTAGGTTCACAGAAGATTGGTAAAATATAGTGCAATGTTGACGTGTTGGGCATCCATACATCAATTAGAGTAGTGCAGTTCTGGGAAGTTAGGTATACAGTGTTTATTTTGAACTTTTCCCCTCAAAAGACATGCATGCAAACTGAAGTGAACCAAACAGAATTGCAAATGGGACACTGCTGCAGTAGAACTTTATATGGAGTGCATTTGATCATATAACAATAACTGCATAAGCTGTCACACACTGAATTTCGCTGATCCCACAGGACTCGCCAATATTACGGATATCACTAACAAAAATCTCAAAATAGGTCAGTGCCTGCGTCACCGTCTCCCTCCCGTATCTGCAACTTTACATCATGTCGGAGAATTCCCTTCGCATTTCTGATCTATTTCCCTTGGATTTGAAAAGACGGTGGGAGCCAGACACAGCGAGAAATAGCTCTGACCTCTTGTAAATTTAAGTCAAGGTCGAAAAACAACATTAAAATGTACTCCGCTGCCTCCCATCCGACAAACTGTAGACTGGATTCCAAACTGATGCACCTCATGGCATCTTGGGTTGTTCCGCGTACACATTTGGTGCTTGTGTTGGCTTCCCTTTAGGCGTTTTGTACAACCCCCCTGAACTCGTGTGCTATCAGGAGGTTTGAGATCCAGCACAGGCTCCTCTCTCCATCTGCCCAGCTCGCTCCACTCGGCCTGTTTTGACTTTTTGTTCATTTGCTGACAAATAGCAACAGACAGGACTGAAGAAAATATATGGATATGGTTTATCTTTCTATTTTCTACGACTCTTACCTTATTTCAACTTTTCCTTCCGTTGCACTTAATGGAGTTTTTTCTGTCTGAGAAAATATTGACAATGTTTCCTGGCGCATATGATGAAGCATCTCATCGTTTGCCTCCAGAGCTATGACAACACGTTCCCTGAACTAAAGGGTGTCAAACTTCTGCTTCCCAATAGTCTAATACACTGTGACCAATGTGTATTTGGGGTGTCGCTCTTGTTTTGCATTACAGTTTATGCCTATTAGATTTACAGTTGCTTACAGTTGTTGTTTAGTAAGACAGTTATCCCTTCTGCTCTTTTAACATTAAAGCTAGAGTGCCCCTTCTGCAAAAACAGACAACAGGCAAACCCCACCAAGATCAGCTAGTGTCTGACGAGCGATCAAATTAAAACTATTATTTATTTTTCATCCATTTGGCTGCATGTAACTATCAAGTGTAAAAGGGGTGTGTTTTATTGAGCTAATGTTATTTAGTCAGCTCAGAAACTGTGCAATAAATCTGTGTAATCATTTGGGAGTGCTGCAAATGCAAGGCATTGTATGTGTTTGTATTTGCTTACAAAGACACTGTTGTCTTCTGCAAAGTACAAGCAATTATGTGCGCTAAGCATTAGCGTCAGTGCTGGGAAAGAATGGCTAATGAAGTGAAAAATCTCACTGTGTCAACAGCTAAACAGTTCAACAGACGAGAAGTTGACCTGCCAGACTCAGAGAAGTCAGTCACAAAGCTCCAGCTTCAAACACAAAATAGTTATTGTAATAAACTTTACTGTTTCAGACAAAGGCTCGGGTAAAGCTTTGAACCGATGTGCTCAGCAGCCCTCATGGTGGCTTGAGTTTTAAAACCACCAGGTCTAAATGTGTTTTTATCCAAAGCTGTTCAGTTGGGGCCCCTCTGTGGGTCCCGTTCCAGCTCAGGTGATGTACTCATGTCCTGTCCATCTACTGTCTTTATCAAATGAAGGCATAAGGCCCAACAATTAATCTTCAGTTGGGAAATCTTTCTATCTCCCAGTTGGTTTTTATTTTTTTCTCTTCTCTACATGGATGAAAACCACTCTTTAGTCATAACATCAAACTCCATTTGCATCAACAGAAGGGACTGTTTATTTGATCATTTATTTAGCATGTTTGGGTGCTTTTGGGGAGGGAAAAAGAAAGGAATAGCAGATCATAAAGCTTGGCGTTGATTGTCAGAAGCACAGAACAAAAGGGCTGCAAAAGGAAGAGTGGCAATGTAAGAATCCAAATCTCATCAGACCTACTTGAAAAAAGTGTCCTATTTTGCAGCTTGTCAGAATATATTGTTTAACATAAAATGCATAAGGGATTGATATTTGTATGTGTATGTATATGTGATGCAGCCAGGCTGATTGGACTCAGCGAAGGTGAGCAGTACAACAGACCACACAGGTTAAACAGGTACCAAATTGTCTGCAGGAATCTCATGAAAGATGGGAAATTGTGTTGGTTTTTCAGCTGATAGACAGCGCCAAGGTGAAGGACGAGGTTTGGCTGAAATCATGCCATGCACAAACACTGGAAGCAATTGCCTTTATCATGCTAGTGATCTATTTTCATTCCTTTGTGGATTAGCATATGTAAAAAAAAAAAAAACAAAACAAACAAGGTTATTCTAACAATAATTTAAATTCATGGGATTTGTTGTAAATAAAGCACAGAATTAGGATCCTAACCTTTATTTTATGTTTTTTAAATAGGTTTTTCTCTGTTTATCTCAATAATGCATTTATGTCTGAAGGCGACATGTTTAAAAAGCTTTAACAGATGAAATCTCAGCAATAGAGCGCTGACTTATCTTAATTGTTGAAATAATTTGGCCAACATTATCTGCCCTTTCCACTAATGCTTGTTGATTTGTCGCTCGGAAAGCAACGTAAAACCATCCTTTATGACAGTCTCGAAACATAAAACCCAAAACATAAAACGTGCTGCTGATGAAACTCCAAAGAGAGCAGTGGGCAGCGGCATTAAGTTCAAACTGAAATTGTTCAATGGACTATTGAATGGGGTCATCAGGAAGACGACTGCACCATTTGCCGTGCTTCAAAGCCTAAGTCTTGCTTTTAGGGTCACGGGATAAGTGCAACATAGTGCTCAGAAGTGTTTTGGAGGAAAAAAAAAGCAAGTGGTGTTATTTAGGAATTATTCTGAAATATCTGACTGCAAGGAAGTCTGCTATTACATGCATTTGAACCACGTCTCGGCGGGAGAGAGGTAGTCACACTGAGCTGAAGTAGTTGTGTTACTCTCTTGGTCATATTTTCTTGTGTTCCTTTTTCGCTATTTTTATTCTTTTTTTCTTGGCTGCCATAAAACAGCGTGATCACTCCGTTGAGGGAATTATAGTCAACTCCGATGTGAATGTGATTAAAAGAAAAGCTTGCAAAGTTAAGAATACTTTTAGATTCATTGATGTCCATATTGTTTTACATTTGGATTAATCAAATGTCAGCAGTAAAGCTCAGGGATTTGTCAAACGTGCCCTGGGTCCACAGACCTCCAGCAGTCAAAGAGTCGAAAACATAATCCGCTTGAGTCTTGTTTATTATTCAAAAGCACTCTCCACTACGGATTTACAAAATACTTGACTCAATCGACACATTCGGCTTCTTCTGTAAAACCGGAAAAAGGACTTTGCACACTACTGTAAGCCATTGTTTCAGCACAGTCACATTCTGGTTCATGAAATGTGGATTAAAATACAAACAGATTAGTGCCAATGAACTTTTACCCCTTTCACTTAGGACAAAATATGCTAGTAATTCCAACCAATCAGCTTAGACTACTGCATTCAAACGGTATTTTCCCATTGTGTACATAAAGAGCCATCTGCTTTTCCACATGCATTACTGTACCACAAACAGACATTGTTTAGCCGACAGATGTTTGGTAGCCGTCCACCTTACTGTACATAGCATTAACTGATTTCCACATTGTTTGCCATTAGGCTTATAAAATGTCACCAGCAATGTTGCGGGATTTGGTGAACGTGCCCCGTGCCGGAGGACCTCTAACCGCAGAATAGCTTTGTGGCATAATCCGGGGAAAGTCTTGTTTACTATACAAAGCCAGCACCCTTCTCTAAGAGCTTTACAGAATGGAAGGATAGAATAGAAGCGGAGTCTGTGAATGCGACTCTTCACTTGTCACCACAACAGCCTCTCCAGAGAATTGCACAGTTGCAAAGTATGTAATTAGAATAATTGGTGCCGAACAGCAGAGTAAATGTTTGACAATATGCATCCCCGGTTAAGATGTAAATGCATTTTTTATCAGGTCACGGCAGTGTATCGAGGGAGAAGCAGCGGCTCGCAAAATGCCACAGAAAAGAAAGGAAAGGTCAGGCGCTTCCATGCAACTCCAGAAACTTATTTACCAATGTGCTACCAACATGTTTGTGCTGGAGTACAGTCAATGCTCCATGTAATTACAAGCTAGTTCAGTCCTGTTCAGGGTTTGTGTTGGGTGCTTGAGAATGGTTTGAGTATTATATAAAAGTCAGACTAAATGCATTTTTTTTTTGAGCAAAACCTAAAACACCCAAACAATACTATCAGTTCTAATGCATCGTGTTATTATTTTTATTACTATGAGCAATCTGTCATGCATTAAGAGACATTTAAGAGATGTACAAAACTGGGCTACATTTGAGAGCCTTACCATTATTATCCGATCATAAATGTAGGAGAAACGTATGAGAGTTGTATTTCTTTTTCTCGAGCAGAGGGCTGGAGATCTGGAGTCTGAAGGGCCCTTGATGGACTGCAGGCCTTGTGTTCACTTGCGCTCGACTCCATTACTTGCCCATATATAGATGGCTGTGGGGGAGAGGATCCCCCAGCAAATTTGATCAGTGAGATTACAAACCCCCGCATACTAGATCATTTAAACCTCATCTCATCTAGTCTGTCCATGCAGTGCATCTATCAGCTCCATTCTCAGAGCCGCTACAGGTCCTCCGCTCCGGGGTCTCACTCAGACGGGGTCAAGACAATGCGAGCCATGGCCCACAGCTTTAAAAAGATGCTTTGAATGGCTTCCGATTCATCACTGAGGGGTGGGAGCGCTGGCCTCGATGGAAGCTATCTTTAATGATAGACGGTCTTACGAGTGTTGCCGAGTCCTTTGAGAGCGATCAGCCCCAGACCGAGCATCGTGCGACACATAATCTATCCCTGTAAGTGGACACCAGCAAAGGGGAAATCTGAGGCGGATTTGTGGATTGGATTAAGCATTCCACTGGGAGATACATCACTACTGGCATCAGTTCCTGGAATTACATGGAATCAGTTACATGTGGTAGTTTTGTGTTTGATAGATGCTCCTCAGGAAGCATGTTGACATTTTTAGAAAATTGATCATGTGGGCATTATTGAGCAGTGTATGTAAGTAGTGAACTGTGGGTCGATGGGTAGTTAATAAGTGCAGTCCTAATTACATTTTTACTTGATGGTCTACAAAATCAGATATCAATAATATTTTCCATTGGCTTCTCATTTGTCATAAGTATTTAATACATAAAACATAAAAGTACATACAAGTGTTTTTAGTGAGAAAGGTGAGAAAAATGACATTTAACTTACAGTATCCTCATTAGTGCTTACATCAGGTTAAATGAGTTGATATTGCGTACACAGGTTAGAGGTGATCTTGGCACACAACACTAGAATATAATAAGGGAGTGCACTCAGCATCACAAGGACCTCTCATGCCTTTTTCTGGTGCTCTGACATTGCCTCTCATCTCCAGGCATCGGGCAGATCTCATCTGCATGTTGGCCCTGTTTCAGTTTTAACACAGGAAAAAAGCGACCAGGGGATCTTAACAAGGGGGAATTGGATAACTGCCCTCAATTATTCATTTATTTGCTCAGATGCGTGTTCAGATTTGTAACCACTTCATCAGGATGACCTCTGTGAGAAAACACCTGTGTTAACAATTTGCTTAAGTGTTGATAAAATACCCCTCTTAAACCCTAACTCCTGGCTTGTGCTGTCTCTAATTTAAAGGGAACAGCCTTGGCTGGTATATGGCAGCACAGAAAGGAAAAAAAAAACACTGTCTGTAAAAACAATTATCATTCTTTACTATGACTTTTAAGAGCTGCTCGAGGGCTAAGCAGAAACAATGAGAAGGACGTCTCCCTGTTTATGGAATTGCATGAATATTATATTTGCGCCCTGCTGAGAAGTTGGACTATCAGACTGATTAGCCTGTTACAGCCAGCCTTTTGTTTCCTGCATCTCCAAACATTTTCTTTGCAGCTGTTTGAGTTAATGCTGTCATTAGACTATTGGATCCTGTAGCCAAATTATAATGTGATCTCCCGCATCATCTATTCTTCTCTTCCCTCTAAGCTGATGAATAGCTTAAGGTCAGACTATCAAATTAGTGGCTCCCATTACTCCCCAGACACTAATGGCATCTTTATGAAAGGAAAGATATGTAATCTCTCCAAAAGCCTTTGGAGCCCAAACAGTTTATCTGTAGAGGAAATGTAGAGTGCAGTGCTTGGTGAATTGTAAATGAATTTTGAGTAGCTCTGGTGAGCACCAACAGGCACACTCACTTTCACTCATTAATGTAAGTGTGCAATGTTTGGAAGTAGCAGCTGCTTATTAAAACAACTTTTATATACACAATAATTACAAATATAACAAATTATATCACCATATAACCTAATATGAAGCAACAAATAATTACTTTACACCCACAGCACAGTACTTCAAGATATTCATAAAAACTGCAGAACAATTACTCTCCTCTTTAGAACAAGTCTAACATAGATTAATAAAACATTACATAGTCCTTACACGTCTCACTTTCTTTCAAACTCCATGTAATAAATGCAGCTGACACATAGGAAACCATGTTGCTCTTGCAGTTCTGAATTATAAAAGACTTTGACATCTTGTGGCAGCCATGATTCGAATTCCCTGCCACCTCAGAGGCCAAGACGGGGTTGATGTGGAGTAAGAGTGAAATCAAACAGCTTGGCTCCAGCATGAGACCCCCCGGACAGCCGCAATGAAAGTCCATCACTGGGTCACAGCCTCAATCCGTCACTGTCCACTGCTGCTATCAAGAGCAAGTCCAAGGAGAAGGCAGGCATGACTCAACACACGCACCACTCCACTTCAGACACTTCCACCGATGATTGATCTGCACTGCTCTCCTAAATAAACATATATCATTGGATAAAAACTGGACAGAGACAAGCTAGGTGTAGGACTTCTGTCTTTCAGCACTATATAGCTGCACTCAGTATTAGGCAGAGGTCACTAATATTTTACCTCACTTCTTTTCTTCAGCAAATATGCACCGGCCAAGAGCAGGTAGGATGAAACAGAATTTTGTCTGAAAATCAAACAACTTAATTCTTTAAAAAGATTCTCCTTGGACCTCGCTGAGCAGCAGTGGAGGTCCAGGTTATAACCTCAATCCCCCGCACAGAGAATAGAGCCTTACTTTCCATTCATCTCAACATAATACACGGCACATTCCAACTCACACTGAATACCAGAAGTCTGAACAGGAATCCTGACAGCAATGTTAGCTTCAAATGACAGATTTGACCATGTAACATTGCTTAAAGCATCTTTGTAACAAAGATTTTAGAGATTTTAGACTAACCCAACCTATTTTTATGCTTAACCTGTCTAACAGAAGTAATATTTATTCAGTCTGGTAGGACATTACTGTGCTATTTGAGCTAAAAAAGACCCCCAGTGACCCAGTTACTTCATATTATTACATTTGAATAGACAAAGAAAGTATAATGTAGGCCTTCACCTAATTTCTTTAAAGTTTGTGATGAAAGTTCGATTTCACGCAGCTCTTTGTTTGTGCTGGTGTTAATGCGCTGGTGCACTTTCAAAGTCACTTTTGCTGCAACACCCTCAGCATCACCTTTCTATGTCCTTTATAACGCTTTTAGCAAAAACGACATAGTCAGTGAAATAAGTGCATCAATAAAACTCTTTGGCAGTGCCCAACGTACCATTCTTATAAATGGCATTTAGTTTGGAGATGGTCAAATGTCTCGTCTTTTAGTTTAACTTGAACAAAATATAATAAATCATTTTAGTGTCTGGCTTTGACAAAAACATGGTATTTCATGTTTGACCTTTGTCCTTGAAATTTCCGTATGTTTTCAACTAGTGAACTTTATTAAATGACAACAGGCGGAGGTGAATACTCTGGACATGGAATTCTCTTGGAGGCAATAACGCTCAGATGCCTGTTGGAAACCTAAATTTCATTTCACGTTGCTTTTGTCTTCTTGCCCTGGGTGAAAGGAAGTGTGATGATCTTTGCCAGAGGGCAAGAAATATCTCTTCCCTGACTCTGTTGTCTGCTGCAGATCCTCTTTGACACAGGCAAGAACAACACAGGAAAGAAACTAAGGGTCACGCCTCACACTGAAAAGGCATTTTCTTGTCACAGCAACAACTGGAACATTTGCAATATTTAAGTGTTCTAGTTTTGAAAGATTATAGACTACACTCCATTCAAGGCAAGTTTTGATCTTCTAAATATCCAGAACCCACCTTTCAGATGTCCAATTACAAAAGAAATTCATATATGACAGCTTCAAAATTCAATTCATGTCAGTTTCATTTGGCAGCACAGTTTTCGATGTCACCAACCACTTTTTTGACAAATACAGAGCCACATTCTCAGCCTCAAAATACCATCATGTGTGTCAAAAGGTTTTCAAATCAATATTTTCCTGATATGTTTCCTCTAAATTGCTCAACCCTTTATGTACAATTTGGGGTGTATTTTTTATTTTTTTATTATTTTATTTGTATTATCTTATCTCTAGTCTTTTACTGCACATTGAAAGATGTCCAACGGCAACATGGGCCTCAAAATGTAACACAAAACTTAATAATTGGCTTTAAATTCAGCAAAAGAGTTTGTTGGTTGGAAAGCTCAGAAGTGCAGAATATGGTTTCAGCTCCAGCGTGATTGATTTCTTCTCAATTCTTAGAGGATTTGAAATGCTTAAAGCCATTTGTAACCAGCGAAGTCTGCTAATGCTTATTACAGAGACGGCAGACGTGCTGCAGAGGCACAGACTTTTTCTTTTTTTTTTTTTCTGCCAAAGGAACTTTTTGTATTTTAGTGAAGTGCTTGTTGTTTTTGTGCGCATGAGCTTTATGTGGTGGCAAAGCAGGCTTGTAATGTAGCTCCAATTATATGGTTCGCCTAAAGGGGAAAAGCAACGAGGCTTACTGGAGCATCTGCTACATTTTAAAGCAGTTACTGACCTCACACTGTCTCTCCTTCTGGGAAATTATTTAGCATTAAAATATATGTGACCAGAGTCGAAGAGTTTGAAGTGAAGTAGGGAACTGTATGTGTAGAACGCTCTGTTAAACCTGAGTCATTTTGGTGTGAAGACTTCCTGAATGCTAATGTAAGGCTCAGAAATGTGTTACAATTTGTGTTGGTTTGGCTTTAGTTAAAACACCTAATGATTTGAGCAGAAGGGGCCAAGAAAGCCGACACTGGGAAAAAAAAAATGGAGCCAAACTACAACTAGATGAGACAAACCAAATCAGTGATCCTGCTGCTAAACTCAACTGGCTATTCCACAAAAGCAAAGAGCCAAAGGTTTCAAATCTGTTACAAATGCTCTGCCAGCTTTTAGTAGGACTATTTTACACAGAAGAGTTTTGAGCCAGACTTCGATAAACTTTTGAGTGAGATAATGAATACCAGAGTCGCAGCACTGTTCAGTTGAGGTCACAGCTATTTCCAGGAATACCTAATAAAGAAAAAAATAAAAAACCCAGTGTCATTGATACTGCCGTATAACTGAAGAGAGACAAAAGGCTGAGTATCTATAGCAAGGTCTCAATCCAAATACATCCCATTGCTTAGGAAAGTTAGTAACTTCTAACAGAAGGAGATAAGAAAGGATCTTCAGTGATTCATCCTTTAACACTGGAACTTTTTCACAAGTAAAGGAGCTTACAGACATTACACAACCCACAGATAATTTGAAGGTGTCCAATAGAGGCCGATCTCATGTGTGATGAGTTTTGTTGCATTATTCTTCATTCCTTAAATAGCTGCATAAACCAAAAAACACTGCTTTGGACACGTTTGTTTGTTTGTTTGTTAAATCCACAGTGACATGACTTCTGTGTGTTATTAATGCTCTGTATTAAATGAAATGCTGGCCCAGATGAGAAACTGTGGATGGATGACAGCACTGTTGGAGATGTGTTGATGAGTCTTTATATAAAGTATAATATTAATTCAGTACCATACCTCTCTGTTGTGTGGGTTAAGGCTGTTATTGTGCATGTTCACTATGATATAAACACATGTAGAGCGGTGGCCAAAATGATTACAACACCTGACAGATCTGAAAATAGTGACCTTTTTACCTGCAACACATGATTTCTCTTCACAATGTTCTTCTTCTTCTTAACAAATATCAGATGAAGTGAGTCCTGCTGTTTTTATCCACTTTTAATTTGAATATTTCTCCACCTTTTTCAACACTAATGTTATCCCATGGCTTCTTTTGTGAAGGAACATGATCGTGTGACATTGAGAGCGAAAAAGGCCTAACTTGTTGTTTTGTAAGAAAAATTACCTCAGTCTTCTTATGATGGCTCTATTCTATATTTTCTATTGAGCATAATGATCACTTTAAAGGTTATTTCATTTGTTTTATGGGTATTTTAGTGGCCAGCTAAAAAAAACCCACACACACTCAAAGAAGCCTTAAATATGCCAAGTGTTCTAATAATTTTGGCCACAACTGTGTGAACCTCTCTAGATTACACTGACCCTATACTGTACACAAGCCTTTATTTAACAGAGAAGTACAGTTTATTAATGTAGAGGTTAGTGCAGTCGTGAGAAATGGTTGTTTTTGTGTTTCTTTTCTCTTTCAGAAGAGCAGCGGGATAAAACCTCACCACTGCAGATCATTTTAATGACTGTTAACTAATAGACTTTAAAAATAAGACCTGCCTAATGGCTGTCGGGCCCACAGTGACCACCTGGGTTTGTTTTTTTTTTTTTTTTGTCCTCCACATTAACAGTGTTATATTTGGCGTTGTTGGTCGTTTTTACCTTTTCACACTTCGATAAATGGCAACCAGCGCTTGGACAATTACATATCATGGACTGACAGCCAGCTCCGAGTGACTTTACTCCATCTGACTACTCAAGCTGAAAAAGACAACCAAAAAAAAAAAACAGCAGCAGTGTGCGGGGCTGACCTTATTTTCCTCCAGTATACATTATGCAATCAAAAGGAGGTTTGTGGACGATGCTAATGAAGCCAACTGCATTCCAGCTACGGTCTCCCGCTTGGCAAAACAAACATCTGCTAGTCAGCTAAAAAAGGAAGACTGGGTAAGCCAAGGATGACATTAATGCTTTTTCTCATTCTTAGGCCTGAATGTGTGCTTTTGCTTCACCCATGTCCTCTTCCTGAATGCACTGTGACTCTGAATCAGAAAATAAAACAGTCTTGAACCCACTGTGGTAATGACTGCAGAATATAAATGTGTTTGAGACATGTACCGAGGGGAGGAAGGTTCAGTACAGTAGCTGCAGGGTACATGCGATTCGTCATAACTGTAATGGTCCAATTTTCTTAATAGCATATTACATGGAAGTATGAAGAACAACTAATTATATACTTTAGACTCACACTGATCTGATAAGAGTTGAGCAGAGATGTGCACACCATTAAATTTGACTCTACACCAATTGTACCCGTTGCCTTTTTAGATTCAATTAGATAAGGTGATAATCACTTGGGCTGATAAATGTCCAAGGAAAATGGAAATACAAACTAGGTGGGAAAGAAGCTCTCCTGCAAAATAAAGCCCAGTGGGCAACGAACGGTAATTCCAAACGCCGCTATGCAGCACTTTCAGACTGTGCTCAAGTAAATAATTTTCTTTTTATGATAATTTTATGCAAACCTCATGAACAGAAGAAAATGATAGGAGACATGAGTCAGAGCTAGCTGTACATAGGCCCCTAATCCTTTATCTTTTCACACTGGTTTACGCTTGTTTGGTTGTTTCACAAAATGAAGTGAAAGAAGTGAGAAAAGAACAGAAACAACAACAAAACTAATTGGGACATCACCTCCACATTGTCAGTGCTTGACTCCTCCATATTTTTTATTCCGTTCTCATGTGAAATTTACATCATTAATCCCACAGACACAATGAGGAAAAGGATTATCGTCAGAGGAATAATTGAAGAAATGAATTTTGGAATTGATGTTGCCTAGCAACAACATGATTTGGGTTTCAAATGGTGGCTTTAATTTCAGTTAATTAAGCCACTCCAAACCGTATGCCTAAAATAAAACTGTATCTTTTTTATTTCTTCCTTGTTGAACTTAAATTTGTGTGAATGAATTGATGCAACCGTTTAAACAGCGCATGAAAAATTCATACTGTCAACTGATGCACACATCGCCTGTTGAATTTTTATGTGTAAATGTCTCCAAGTCTGTTTCCATAATGTATCATTCAGCATCAGAATAGAATACGAGAAATCATGAACCTGAACCATTTCATCTGAATCCCATTTAAAAGAAATAAAATAAAATGACTCCACAAAGGCTCATAAGCAGCTGACCAGGCAGAAGCTGGAAGGTGAGCTCATGATAATAACACAATTAATTGCTTAACAAGATGTAAGTGCAGTCACATTGTAAAGATGTTTAATTACACTCCGACCTTGGATGACCTGAAAACACTTTTGGCATGAGAAGAGGGGAAAACTTAAGACTGAGAAAACGTATTATTCTTCTCTGTCGGAGCCAAACTTTACATCAATGCATTATTTGTTTATTCCTTGAATGTTTGCCAAAGTGGCTGTGATTTTGACTTTGTGATTATGTTTAAGTTCAAAGCTGAATTAACCTGATCTTTTTTATCTTCAGAGAAAAGATTGCTTTATGCTTTTTTTTATTTAATGCTTTAATCACATACATTACACAACATTAGGTGTTTGGATCAGAAAATGACCAAATTTAGCTATGTTTTCATCCAATTCTTCAGGAGTTAAAGAGGACAACGTGGAAATGCACAGAGGGCAGTGATCCCCAGATGTATTATATATAATCTAGTGTTAACTAAATTAACAATAGACATTTTTTTTCAATGGTTAAGTATTATTTTCCCTTCACTTCATCAAAAATTAGTTCATACCGGAATCAAGTTAACGCTCAATTGCCAAAACGATCATCATGCTCCAACTGGTCCAATTTAGACTCTTGCTCTTGGAAGTGCATTATAGACTGACTGATTTGGTGACAGCAAAAGAGTAAATACAATTCCAGAAGCAAAAACAGTTGATGCAGATGCGTATCCTCCTTTACGGTTAACTAACATTGATATCGGACTTGTTGTTTGCACAGCTTGAGTGATGTGGCACCAAAGTGACCTACAAAACAGCAGTGGTGGGGCCATAAATCACATTGGGTCTGGAATTAATCACTGTGTAGAGGACATCTTCTGCCACTGCTGTCCTCTCACAATCACTCCGTGCAAAACACTCACTCCCCTCCCCTCTCCCCATCCATCCTTTGGCTTCATCACTCCATCAGCCACCACAGCCACCACCGATTGGTCTCCAGGGTGAGAAGAGGAGAGAGATGTCCTTTCCGCCAGCCATTTAAAATGCAGGTTAAAGTTTATAGAGCCGCTCCGGTGCCAGCTATCTCCAACGTTTTTCCAACAGGAAGACAATGAAGATTTTGCTTTTGAGATTAACCTCCAGAACATGTTTTATTTCACAAGCTTCACTCCGGAGCGGCATCATTATGATAACTGTCAGTTTTATAACAAGACCGAGTTGGGAGTTAGAGCGGTTGAAACGGAGGGCTGGGGTGCGCTTGATTTATTAGACGGCAAGCACAGTGGGGATCCAATCAGTGTTACTTGGGATGCCAACACCAAGCCTGCGTGAGACTTACAGTAAGGCACTCGGCTTCAAGGGCAACTGACATCACTTCAAAGACTCGCGATCGCAGCGGCCATTGTCTTCACTGTAAACAGAATCAGGCTCCCCAAGTGTCAGTCTCAATCATCAGCTGGGAAATGACGTTTGATGATTGTGGCTTCATCATGGCAATCTTTATAACTACCTGAAAATGTCACACTAAGGGTGCCACGCCGAGGGATGTCGAAGTGACGCCTGTGATCATGTGTGCCACTTTGGACATCACTGCGGACATGAAAGCCTTTTGCATGACTTCTAACTACAATTTGATGCAACCCATAACCTTTTCTTCATACTGATAATAAAGATAATCCAATGAAAGGGTCCTGAGGGAAGACTTTTAGAGATTTTCATTATATTTACTTCACAACAACTTCAATACTTTTGAATGTGCCGCGCTTTTTTACAATCATCTGGAAATCCTGCCTTTAAAAAACAGATGCTTCCAAAACAAAAGAATAAGCTGGTTTGTTTTAGTTCATGTTCCAATCTGAGTTCTGCTTCATGCGACAAAGAAGGTAACCTCTGTCATTTCCAGTTCAGGGGTTTTTCTCCTCCTCCAGAGTCATTGGTCGCCCAGATGACCTAATGGATTACAATCTCACGTTCCACAAGACTGGACAGGTTCAGGGCGTGAAAGCGATCTGTGTACGTCAAAGTAAATTTGCGACGGCCGCTGGGGGCCGGGGGCGTCCCGTACCTCACACCTTGGTGGGCTGACGCACGTTTGATAGGCACTGATTATAGCTGACAGCTGTCCAACATGTTCCTAAGAGGTCAGTCAAAAGCCTTGATGTGTGAATAATGTCTCATTTCCTCTGAACCTACTGTTTGTGGAGTTAGACAGAAAGGATAGTGCTTACGCTGGGCTCTCTGCCAGGAAAAAAAAAATAAAAGGGGGGCCACCAGGGAAGGTCAGGAATGGATTTTACCATTTCTGAAAAGATAACAACAATCATCTTTATATAGCCTGTGTGATGCACTTATTCAAGATAATAGTGGTGACTCAAACAGCTCAATGAGGTATATTCACCTTTTTTGCATTTTCTCACTTTGTGCTATTAATGAAACCGTCCTACACTCTTGGCTGCAATAGTCCCAAAAGCAAATACATGTTTATAATAAAACATCTCTATGACCAAAACAATTGTAGCTTGTAGCAACGGATATTTTAATGAACAACTGGGGTTTGGTTCCAAAATATGATTCACAATTTGCACAGATTTCATTCAGAGTCAAGAAATGGTTCATATATGGTTTTTTACAGTGAGTATGCAGGAAAACAAAATGTATCAAGATCAATCAAATGAGAAATGTGGTTCAATGCTATTTTGCAAAGCCAGTAAGGCAAGCTAAACTATCGACTGTGTTAATGCAGCCTAACCTAATGGTCTTATCAATATCACTGCCCTATCATTAAGGCAAGAGTACATCTGATTCTAATTACCACCGCATATTCCATTAATGTGTAGCTATGATGTATTCTTGCAAAGTGTATGCCATTTATTTGTTAAAGCATTTGACTGTTAAATGCTCTGGGAGGGCTAATGGTCCAATCTAGAAACAAAATGACTTGTGATTTACAGCTTTATCCAAAAGAGAATGAATATATATGTCTGAATATACAGTAATATTATTAAAAGCATAAGGCTGTGTAGAACCTCCCTTGCATTTGATTTTGTTAATGGATTATGAGGAGGCTATAACCTGACACCAAACAACATTGAAGCCTGATTCAAAGCTTTGGAAAGTGCAGTTAAAAAGCAAATGTTTAGTTTTGTAATGGAACATTGAAACAGAAACATCTTTGGTCCAATCAGCTACAGCGGTGGCCAGAATAAAAAATGCCAACGACTTTTGAAAGAAGAAAATAATTAATGAGTAGATAATTAAACAGTGCTCCATACTGAATGCATCATACTGATTTCCCCAAGTCAATCAATCCTTCTGTAAAAACAGTGTCTCCCTGTTGTCACAGCAATTAATCGGAAACAGCTAATCAAGCTCTGCAAAGGGGAATCCTCACCAAGACACTGGAGACGAGCACTGGCTGTTCAAGAAATCAATACTTTTCAATTAAGTGACATTTGCTCCCAAGGGATTGTGGTCTCCTATGGTATATCCCATCAACTGTTGTTTTTAGTTGCACTTATTAAATGCAGGGCTTGCTGTTATTTTGTTTTTTTTTCTTCCTGCTTCCAAACCTTTCACATTTTTTCGAGTTAAAGAAAGAAAACGAGCGGTCATTTGGTGAACACGGCGCTGTAAAAAGCTAAAAGTGTGCATTTGCAGGGTTGTTAGAAGAAAGTATGAGTCAGACTCGCCGTGGAGGGCAGTGAATTTGAGGCAAATAAAAACAATGTCTGAAAGAAATGTATCAGAAATAACCCTACCCTAAGTTGTCAGTGAATATCTAGTGCCACACGACATGATAACCGCCAATCAGAAAACTGCAGGTACCTCTTTGCTAGCTGCACAGTACCCAGTCAATTACACTATTGGGTTAGCAGGGACAATGGCCTCAGAAGGGCAATAGAAATTAGGTGCTGTGCTATATGCCAAGGTGAGCTGGGATGATCAGTAAATGATTGCAGCATTAGCTTATGCAACACCTTCCTCCACTTTTAATGCCCGCTCGTAAAACACAGGGGGAAGGCAGTCCAATGGGTCTGACTGTGACTCCGTAAATGAATGAATGGACTGTGCACGGTGTCTATTAATGTCAACCTGTGACATACATGTGGGGCTCACACATATGTTCGGCATTGCCATTGGCATTAAGTGGGCCATACATTATTTATGAAGAGACTATTTATGCATCTGTTAAGTTAGAATGCCATCATTGCATTTGCACACTGCTTTTATGCAGATATTCTAAATGGAGGTTGTTGCTTTAGCCATCGAGGTACTAAGAGCATGAAAGCTTATTATAGGTTGTGGTATATGTAGTATATGTGGCATAGTGGGACTTTGCATTGTAGGACTGTAACAGTATTTTGTTATCAGGAGTATTAAGGAGATTCAATTATGGCATGTGCACTAGATAATGTCCACCAGTTTGGAATAAATGACAAAGACCAGAAAATTGATCAAATATAAAGATTCAGTCCTTCATTTCTGTTGGAGCATCCTTCCTCTTTTCAACAAACAGCTATTTTCCCCTCATTCATTTGACTCATTAACGATCAATGTTTTTGTAAATAAATTAAAACATGTGTTGTCATGTGATAAGTTTGTCCTTCACTGTGAACCCAGATGTAATATTGCTGAAAATGTGCAGTGCCCCAGGCCAAGACTGTGTGTGATTTCCCAAGTATTTACAAAATTGTCTGCAATTTCTTATTACCGTCCTTGTGTTAAAAAGAGTGCATTTGCAAAGAAGCAAAAATAGTTCTATTTTTAGAAATAAATAATGGGAAAATGGAAGCATTAGATTGGAGATTGAGGGAAAGCTTCCTGCAGAGCACATGACAGTGTTTGATACGCGAATGCCTCCAATTCATCTTTGTGAAAACGGTGATTGCTCTCGTTTCTGCCTCCAAGACTTTATCCCAGTAATTCTGAGACAGCTGGGTGTCTGTTATTTATGTTTAGTTGGTTCATTTTATCAGAGATTTACAAAAAACAATACAACTGCCCGTCCAGTACGCCTGAGGATGTTTGACAATTTGTAAAAGCTACATCCATCTTCAAGACAAAGTATTGAACCCCTGTGCTAGAGGAAATCAGCAAACACATTAATTTTTGTCAGAGGAAACCACTGTGGACAGGAGAGGTACATTGTTTCTATTCGCCAATGATCAATATTTGATGAGAACAAAAGAATCATATTTTTAAATGAAAACAAAAATAAATCTTTCCTGAACTTACTATTCCTGTGGTGTAAAACTATACAAAATGGCATACTGTGATCTATTTTATTGTAATGGAAAAATACAAAGGCATGCCTTCACTTGTGGTCACCTTTAGAACTGCATTTAAAATGAATATCTGTGTGTGCTTTCCAAATGGCTTAATACTGTTGATCCAAATGAGCCTACCACTTTAAGGTCAGTTTCATGAAGTGCCGAGATGGTGACCGACGCTTTCTCCTTTCTGGAACTTAAAGGTCCTGACCCACTGCTCTTACCAGATTATGAGAGAGGCTTTTGCACCATCCACATTCTAATTGTCCTTTGACTATATAGGACTATTTGCATAAGTGTCACCTTTGAAGGTTGAAGCAGCGGTGCACTCGACCGAAGGCTCTGGTTTCACTCCGGCGCAGAACAAACACAGGTAACGCGTAAGTGAAGTGGTAATTTAATTGAGTGCAAGTGGATCCTTTGCCACCATTCTCGCTAATTTATCTGCATGGCATGACATCACTCGGCCAAAATCAATCTGGAGCACACTGGAATGAAAAGTCGGGTCACTGACGGATGTTTAAGGCCTTCTTTGGATTAAGAAATGAAGCTGCTTTTATTCTTTGGCTTTTCATGAATATTATAGGGCTAAAATTAACAGTGCAGGTAGCTGTTAACTTTTAGCGTCCACAATAAAGCATAAAGCAAATATTTTTGTCATTTATAATCGTATATGCATGTGATTGGACTTAACTATGTCATTAAGTAAGCCCCACTTCCATTGTTTTCCCAAAACTTGCAGAAAGTGAAATGTAAAGCTGTTTTAAAGTGTCTATTTTTTTTTTTTTTTATTGCTTGTGGTACATAATTAGCTTAAAATCAATTAAGTAAAAGGGAATGGAAAGCACAGACTTACATTATGGTAGGCGGTAGTCTGTAACTGCTTATAAATCTGTCTACAACAAATAATTCAGATGTTTTAGTGAACTGCACACATGGATTTGCATATAATCTATGTTTTCTGATTAAAAATCCAAAACAACACCTCTGACACTGACCAGTTTTGCACCAATGCTTACAATGAAAGTATTTTACCAACTGTGTTACACAAACACACACAAATTTACAGCCGACACCTTCACTCAATTGACTGATGTTCCCGTTGGGAGTCAGAAAAGCAGCTGATCTGCACACGGCCAGGTTAATGACGTGACCCTCGTGTGACCTTATTCTAGCAGCTGTTTATGTGTACCATCAGCACGCCTAAAAACTGCTGAGTCAGACCCTTTCCCCGTCATAGATTTTTGTCACGTGTTTGTGCAAAATGACTATATATTTTCGAGGGGAGAGTAGAATGCATGGGAAACGTTTTTGGTAATGATGAAGAATACAGTCTTGTGCTTTATGAGATCTTGTTAAATGGAAAGATAACTGCTATTTCTCTGAATAAAACGTCCTGCAATTCATCTTCATTTCACTCGACAAAACTGGAATGCTTTATTAGAATCATCTTGGCTAAATGTGCGTGTCTGCATATTTACCGCTACAGAGCTTTGGCAGGAAGCCTGGTGCGTCATTCCCCTTTTTTCCTCATGGTCAGAGTAACATTTACATGCATGCCTTGTCACTCGGTGCCTAAGTGTAGAGGGAGCACGCAGCTGTAAAAAAAATAAAAAATAAGCGTCCATTTTCATTGAGGCTGTCAACAATCCGAGGAAACGTCTGGACAATAAACTGCATTGATTTCTACATGTCTCGTTGTTGTTTGCTCTCCCTCCCAGTGTCACTTTTTATCATTGCAAACAACCATCGTCTCTGCTCAATTACGACTGCCTTTGCATCGAATGAAGTTGTGGTTTCATCTTGCTAATGCCAATTCGATTTGACACTTGAAGTTCACACGACGGAAAGCAAACAGTAGCTATAGCAACGCGTTTGTGCTTCAACCAACTCATTAAATCCAAAATGCACTCACCCACTTGAACATCCTCTTTAAAAAGCATTACTCTGGGACATTTTGGAGCCGAGCACGATTGGATTCATCCCAATTTTTTATGCAATTGCGATGCTGGGAAAATCTGATTTGAAAAGAGGAATCGGCACTGAATAACACATGGGAGAAAAGTGTAGCTTCTTTCAAAATATGGATTACTCAAGTGTGCACCCTGTCAGTTATGTGAAAGCTGGTATTATAACTGATATGTGCAATGCAGTACTTAGTTACATCATGAACAGAAACTAACTTTTAGATTAGGATAAACGTCTCACCTGTCGCTACAGACAGAGATAAAACGGTCTACTCCACCAATAAAAAACATGTAATATTTGATTATGCATTATATTTTACGAGCTTTAATCGGCAAATACCATATTGCCAATAATAACAAATTGTCTATTTTCTGCCTGCTTATTTTTAAATGCAAAGCAGCCGAGAGACACTTTTGTAAATTTCACCTCTCATTGCCTTTAACGATCTGTCAAACAGTCTGATGTATTGTAGATGAGATTAATACGACTGCGCAACATTAAAAGCAAAAGCGTTAAATTAAACAAACAAAGCAATAATCCTTTAAAATCTACAATAAAGAAGCGGCGTGATGTTACCTCGGGGCTGTATCAGACTAATGTGTGAGCTGCTAAAGCGGACACATAGGTGGGGAAGACAATTTGTACTATTTTAACTTTCATTTGCGTTTTTTTTTTATGAAAGAACTTGTACTTTTTACCTCTTGCAGCAGGAAGAGCTAGTACAGTACACAGTGTCCAAACACCAAGTGCAATTTTGTCTATCTCAGTGTGCATGGGGCTGACTGCACTCTCCGCTCTGATTGGTGAGCTGCAGCAGAAACTCCGAGCGGCCTGTCAGGTCCTAGGAGCTCTTCATTAGACACAGCACTTTCACAGCCATATACCCTGCACCATGTAATAGAATTTACAGAGTGGTAGTTGAATTACGCCTCCCCCTGAAAGAGAGATACCACACAAGCATATACGTTGACTGTACTCTCACGGGCTCCAAATTGATTTTAGGGCTTCTTGAATTAGCAGATGGGGGAAGCAAGGTGCTGATATTTGGTTATGGCAGTTTAAGTTTGGAAATGTATTGAGATTGTCAGAAAGTATTAGCGGGCGTCTGTGTGACTGGGCTCTAACCTTTTTTGACAGGCCGCACAGAGACTCACACTGATTAACTTTGTGTAGTTCATGTTTTCTCAATAGGGCTGTCCAAGGATATGATCTATTTTTAGATTGTGTTTGGATTGGTTGGCGTTGACATTGCAACACTATCCTGAGGGCAAAAAATTATGTTAATACAAATCCTTTTCTAAAGCAGGAATTAATACACCATACCAGCTTTACTCACTTTGTAAACGTACTCGAACATGAAATCTGTAACGGTTAAACGGCTAATTGGTGAAGCCCAGATTGTGCCCAATTAGGAACAAGCGTTTTACATAATAACTAACCTCTCTGTGCCAATCTTAAGTTAACAAGACTTTCATTACACGGCCCTTCCTCTGTGAAGGTGGGACATCCCTGGCCGATGAAGATTTATCTCTGCACGTCTCATGGAAATGTACCAATCTAATAGATATTTATGGTTGGGCTCTTTTTAATCTAAGAGGAGTCGAAACATCTGCGGCAAATTTGAGTTGAATAAGACTTTCAATTTGTCACACACAGGAGTGCAGACTCTAAATATATTTGTTGCAATGAATAAAATGAGAGACAAAATCTATTCCAAAAAAGTTAATTTAATGAAGCAATGCAATGACTTTTTTAAAATTAATACTGTGATTTCATTGCAACCCTACACATCAGATTGTAAATAATGCACCTTTTCAATGTGTATTTTTGCCCATGCTTCCTAACAGCACATATTTTGACAATAAGAGGCAAAAAAGAATCAGTGCAGGTAATTGTGCCTCTTCACTTTGTCGAGTGCTTGAGCCAGAAAAAAGCTCTTGTGTGTATGCTTCAGTTCTTTATTGGAGGCAATTACTGCCATTACGTTGTACAATAACTCACATAAGGTGCATCTAAACGGAACAGAAAAAAAGGGGGCCAAGGTCTGTCAGGCCCATTATTAAAATACAGATTGCTTCTTTTACGTAATAAGAATCTCAAACATCTCCCACAAGCAAAGCATATGAATGTGTATTAGGCTTGGCACTGGGTCAGGAAGAATTAGTTTGATTTGCATTATTCATCGACCTAACAGGCAGTCACATCTATCAAAGCCTGGATGACTTCCCTTTGCAGAATTTTAAATATTACCTGTTAAGATATACACAAGGTATTTACTGAGGCAATTTGCTCTGAGAGAGAGTGTGGAGTGGCCACAACAGTATATACCCACCTGGGACCTCGGGCTGCAGACTACAGCCTGATGGCCTAATAATTGGTTGATTTCTGAACAGTCAGTGAAGTTTGTTTGGGGGCAGAAAAGAAAAAAAAAGAAAAAAAGAAGAAGCTGAGTCCATTAAAAAAGACGGCAGGCTCACTGTGTTCTGTGAGAAGTAAAAAACAAACAGTGAGAGGAAGAATGAGGAAACTGGTATGCTGTATCAGACGAGGTATAGATGGGTAATCAATGCAAGGCAGTTCACTTCCCGATAAACCCATCAGTTAGGCTTGATTACTGTCATCAGCGCTAATTAAGCCAACTAGAGAACCCCGTCTGTACACAGTCGAGTGTCAACAAATGCTGCGGTTGAACGACAATAAACCACTCCTATGGAAACAAAGACTGGCACAGAAGGACAATTCTGTTTACTCACTGTAATATTTTTCTTTTTCCTTTGTTGTCCTTCGACTGTTTTGAAGACGTTTGAAATGGTACTGCTGCAACAAAAGCTTTCCAAACAAAGAAGCCAAGAAAGTAATTGCTACACATCACCTGACTCAGGTTTCTCTTGGAGTTCTATCTTCAGTGTATGACGGTCGATACGGGTTGTAATGGAAACAAGGCGAGCTGGAGGGGGTACTTTTTGGTACAGACACTGCACGGCAACTAAATCCAAATCCTATATGACTGTGATGCTGCTTGGAGAAAGTTGATGTATATAGCATGCACATATACATCACAACATTATTCTTTGTAGTGGATTTTAGTGCCTTCTTGTGGCAGGTTGCTTTTTGAAACGCCACCTTTCTATTATTTCTGAATGTGTTTTTATCTTGTTGCTCTCAATTCAGTCAGCCCCCTTTTTTTTTCCATTTGACTTTGGAGTTCTGACCTACTGGGCTGAAATTCCACACTGTGCATTTACAGTGAACCACAAACTACTGAGAACTATTGTTAAGACTAAGCGTTTTTAAGCTTGGATGGAGCTGCCAGTGCGAGTGTGTCTCCTTTTTCTTTACTTGGAAACAGAACGCAGACAGGCCTGAGACCAGTCCAGCTGTACTTTGACATTACATGCATAAACATGAAGAAGAGCCGGTGGAAGCTACTGAGAAATGCTCACAGAATCAAAAGCATACAATTTGATTATGGGTTGTTAAACATGACCATGTGCTGTCTTTCTCTTCCCTCTCTGTGAAGGCTGCTGAAGCTAGCTAATACACTAAAGTGGCTGTGGTATTCATGTGCTGTGAAGTATGTCTTTGCAAACTAAAAATGAAATGAGAGCTGGTAACTGACTTGATTTTGGACTATTTTTCAGGAATAAATGTACACCTCAGTGGTTGGCAAAATACTCCCATTGTGTTAAGTATAAAACAAGAACTATAGTACCACTTCTTTGGCAGACATCCGGACTATTTACACTGTGTTAAATATATAATACACTGTGCTGTTTTTGCTCCCAGTTCACCAAGACATTGCCAAAATATAATAACTCCTGATCAGTTTGTGATGTTGTAAATTAAATTCATATTTAACAGAGAAAAAAAAAAAGAGGAAAAAATCAAAATGACCTGCACTCTGTGAATGATTCATACATCGTAGCTATCATTTTTCCTGGTGTAAACTTGTATCCCCAAGAAACTGGAAACATAATTGTAAGCCAGAAGTAACTTGCCTTTGTCTGTGTCAGCTAAAAACTTCAGTGTCCTCTGTCCTTAATTGTTTCCATTGCTGACAAACCACAACATCTGGGCTATCCTTTTATTCTTAGTCATTTCTCAGCTGTACTGAACCTCCAGACAGATTGCATCAGAGCCTTGCGTATTAGCAGGAAGAACAATAGTGTATAGGGGAAGGTGGGATGGTAATGAGTTCTGGATCACCAACCACATAAACAATACCCTTAACAGATGGGCGCCAACAAGTAGCAGCTGCGGAGCCAGTGGAGTGAGGAAGAGACTTGTCGTCGAGGAGGACTAAATAAAAGCCACTTCTGTGAGATTTGGTGTCGGAGGGGACAGGAGCAGCGGTGACATCCGGAGAGGGGGAAGCCAACCTGTGGCTAGTGACGCAAGACGGCAGGTGGAGGACGAGCCAGACAAAGCTGTACCCCCACAAGGAAACGGTGGCAGCTCCACATTGATCCGATGCATGATTCATCACAAGATGTGTTGACCAAGGACAGACAAGGTGCTTCAGAGCTGAGAGTTTTATCAGATTTTATTCAAATAAAGCAGTCAGTTGGTTTTTATTAGGTTTCCCAACACTTACGACTATTGGCATATCACCCTGGAATCAAATGAGGCATTAGGTTATCTTTCATTTCAAGTAGCACATGGATATTTCTCGTTTAATTGAAGTTAATAATAAAGCAACAACAGTATTATCAATATAAAAAGACAAAATGATTTGGGATGATCACATATAATGGTTTGGTTCTGGAAATATTTTATTCATTCACTTTTGTTCACAAAGTATAACAGGTGAGCAAAACAATGCACTCACTCCCATCATGCTGCTGCCAGTTGCTGTAAGCTATAAAGCTACATTCAAACACTGTTTTTACTGATAAATTAATATTATTATATGAAGTGGAAATTTCAAATAAGAATGTTTAGCAGTAGCAGTAAGACACAAGGGCCACAAAGGTATTGCATGGTTTTATAACTCTTTCAATCACTCTAAATAAAGATACACCTAAATAACCTTTTCATCTTTTAATTCATTTTTATTATAATTCATTGCGGCTGTTACATGTTACAGTTTACACAGTGAACCCTATAAACAACTGCTGTGTGGCTCTGAAGTCTATTCAAACCCATCGCCTCATAGCTCTGCTGTTTATCAGTCTTTGTGTAGATTCATCTGCCTGATTTGACACCATTATCTGAGTCCTGCTTGTGACCTTCACTACAGGTAAGTGCTAAACATTTGGATGTCTGATGCAAATAGATCACAAAGCTCTACATAATTATCCCCATAAAGTCTGTGTGATTGAAAATGCATTTGGCTGATATATGCTTTTTAGGCAGCGCATAAACAGCCAGCAGCATAAACAGCAAAAAAGCGCCAGACGCACAGATTGCAAAGGTCCCTTTGATTAAGGTGGCAGATTAGACTCAATAAACAATCATTAAAAATAATACCCACTGGCTTTTCAACGCCTCGAAGAAAAAGCCTATGCTGAAAACACAAAGCACCAGGGCAAAGCCTTGTGTTGAGATGTTGTCATTTGTTATCTGTGCACCTGCAAGATGAAGCAAATAGGGAAAAGAGGACCATGTAGATGTCATATCTGTGTGACCGTACGCAAGACTTAAAACCCAAACTTCACATGGAAACACTCATCTGGATTTTATCATTTCAATGACTTCTGCAGTTGAGTATTTTAAGACCTAGTATGATTTTTCCTCAAGTGGTTCAGTCACATATAAACAGCTTACTGTAATTTGCCAAGGCTCTTAATTGCGTTGACCGCACTAGTACTTTTCAACATCTGTGCATGGAGTGGCTGAATCAATTTCTCATTTTTGTCTTTTGACTTTAATTACAGTTGGTCAAAATCCAAACACACCACTAAAGTAAACAGTGGATATTGAATCGAATCGCGCCCAGAACACATGCTTGTTTACCGCGAGGCTGGAGGCTTGGAGACGTACATTATCTCAACATTATCTACGCACACCTCCAGCCTTTGGACGCTGACCAGCTCCAATGGATGAGTCCAAAGATATGCGTGGGCAAGTAAAGGAGGGTGTTCACAGCATGTGTTCAAAGTGTGATCAGAGCAGCCTGTTTATTCAGTTAGACAAAGGCTCGCCAATAGAAATGATTAAAAGAAAGGCCGTAGTTACAATTCACAAAGTTTGGCATCTATGAAATACGCAATTTATTGGAACTGCCTTATTTACAGTTTGTCATTCACTGGCAAGCAATGAATATTTATACTGGCAAAAAGTCAGTTGTTAATTAAAGACATGTATACTTTATGGGGTTGAAATTGATGCCACATTCAAGGAGGTTTAAAAATAATAATGGATTCTTAACAAAATCAGTCGTCTTCAAATATTAGATAAAAGCCAAGTATAAATCCAAGCGAAGACAGCCCAAGTTCAATATTTTGGCTTTGCTACTAATGAAACAAGACAACACAGTTTGCACCAAAGACATCGGGTAGAAATGGATCCCTCTGCTTCCTGTATCCACTCGTAACTCGGCTGAATTTTATTGTACTGTACATAAACTGTCTGAACAAACTAGTTGCAAAGACTTGCCTTTGTAACTTCCAACAGCTGAGGAATAGTTTGACTCCACTCCAGGGGAAATGGAGCCAAGATGCAGCAGTGGTTCAACAAACAAGCAGTAAATAAAAAAAAAATAAAAAAAAGAAGGGAAATGGCATATATACACACACACACATACACAGACAAATTCACACCTGGGAGTGAATGTGTTGCCTTATTGCATTAGCGCCGTCTTGTGCTTTAGGCCACAGAGCTCCAACATAGTTACTAAATGGAATTCTGCCAGCATCCGCTCAATGTCAAACTCTTTCCAAAGCAAAAACATGCCTGGAATAATTTGAAGATCACTCATGAATTTACCATGAATGCCAGTTTTCCATACTTAAAGCGTAGTCAGATGACCAATATGGAGGCTGTCCACGGAGATTTGCACTGAAGGGTTAGATTTAGTGGTCAATAGTCCGGTCGTTTCACCTGATCCAGGGTTCTAATCCGGCTTTGGGTGAATCACGGTGCAGATGGGGTACAAATTGAGCTTGGCCTTGTTTGCTTTGGTGCGCTTGGTGACTTTCTGCCAATCTGTGCAATGTGTAGTGTGCAAGGAACACAACTAATTGGTCAGTGCTGGTTTGGGATCAGAAGAGGGCTGGGGTTCTGCCAGAAAACAGGAGAAGACTTTTTTTTGTTATTTGGAAACTAGACAAATATGGCCAGAGATATTTTTAAGAGATGTTGTGCTAAATGAGCTACACTGAACTAGATATCATTAACTGGCACAACACAACCGTCAGACCTAGGATCTTTTTTAAGGCCACTGGTGTCATTTCTGATTCCATAACAAGCCTAACACCAACACTGTCGCTGCTGTTGCAATGTTCTAACACTTCTTTTCCCTGGGATGATTAGTGTGAACATGCATACACACTGTAGCATCAGGCATCAGGGTGAAAGGTCAAACTCCAGGCCCATGTTTATTTTTAGGACAACTGGTGTGAAGATGAACCCGCCGGTCATCGCAGGCGCTAAACTCACGACCTTCCTGTTCGTGCGGGCTGTCCCTAATTACCAGAGCATTGGGGTCAGTTAAAGAGAGGCTACTAACTGTCCATCAGCAGCTGTCATTGACCAAACCTTTACCATACAATCATCTCCACATACCATTGGCGGATAATCATTTTCACAACTTACAAAGCTAGTCATGATTCCGAACTGCAGGAGGTGCCACTTCCCATTTATTTTTTCAATTAAAAGTGACATTCAGAACGGCTACTATGTGCTTTGGCACTGTGACAGATCCAACAAGGTATGATAGCTGCCGAAAATAAAAACAACCTTCCATCGCTTTCCCCTGTGTCTCTTCAATTCCAGATTCGGGAACGCTGCCAAAAAGACTCAGGAGTCCCTCTCTTAACTGACTATCACAGTCGCCTCAGTATCACCTTTACCCATCAACTCATGTTACAATTTATTGCTTACCCGCGCTATCTGATATCTAGTTAAATCTGGAAGGATGTGTAACTCAATTTGGTATCGATTCCACTGGTAATTAGATATAATTTAATTTTACCCCCGCCCTCAGTGTTCTAGCTTATTCTTGTTTTTAAAACCCAGAGGAAATCAAGACGGCCTTGCTTTGGGAATATGTAATCTCAATAAATGTATTCCCAATTCACAAGAACACAGCTTCATTTTTTTTTTGTATGCTTTCGCAGACCTACAGCTTTATAAAAGAGATGAGGGATTGGAAATTTACTGACTGCAGGCTTGAATTTGCCCCAAAAATGAACTCAAAATGGAAAACATAATGTTTATTGTGAAGCCGTGAACAGTTTGTTTGTGTCACTAAAGTATATATTGACTACAGACAACATTCAATTATCTAGCCATATCTACAAGCTCTTATAACATCTGTACAGATTTATATTCTGTACTCATGTGTCATGTTGCTTGACATAGGAGGTGGATATTTACTATGAGTGAAAGTTACCATTATTCACACTGTACACACTGTTCTTTCTTAAGCAGAATAGATATGTATGTCCTTGACTGTGCAAATAAAACAATAGCAAAATGTATACATTCAATGCAATTGTTATTAACTGCTGTTGGATTATAACCTTGGCATGTTTAATGTACAAATGTGCAGTTCAGTCTATTAAAGTTTTCAGAACTCTTCAGACTTTAACTTTTCATGCATAGAGCTTTTAAATTTTAAACGGTAAAGTTTTTAAACCAGTGTCAATAGAGTTCAAGTGTGTTCATTTACACTTTCTGGCCAAGTATTTGTATTCTCAATTTTTTCATAAGGCCGAGGCAGCAGAATATTTGTGAAACATATTGTGAGTGGGAGTGCTGCTCTAAAATTCTTGGCCAGTTCTACTACACCATATGATTCAATTCTATGTGAATATCAATCATTTAATGCTAGTACACCGCCATTAACTAAAATCTTCTCCGAAATGTTCCAAACTGCAGTGTAACCCATGAGACTAAATCCCTTGAACTACAAGCAGACCTCTCCATCGCTCACAGTGACTATGCATTTGTCATTTGTTGCAATGACAATGGAGCCACGCTTTGATAATTAGCGAATGACTTCAACTGCAGTTTTTCTTTCTTTAAGCACAGCCTGAAGCCAATTTTCGTCACGATTCCTGTCATCCCGCCGCCATTGTGCGCCCGTCTGTCCTTGCCATTCTGCTGACAGACGTTATAAATTCCAATCAAAAAGCCTCTAGTCAACTCTCAGTCAGAATCATGGGAATATGATCCGAGCCTGAATCGGGTATAATGTAGCAGTCAATCAGGACTCAGCAAGTGACATTCAGGCAGGTGACACCGATCGACTAACTTTGTGCAAAATCAGGTTTTGAACTGAAAGTTTTACTGAAGATGTGAGCCACTTGGGTTTGGAGGAATTTCTTTAGCTATTCGTTTGAAAAATGATTGAAGATCAGACTGTCATTCTCTGTACCAGAAGGCCTAATTACTCGCATCCACTCACTGAATAACATTGCTGTAAACCTATTAGATTCGTTTGCATGTACTCTTGTGTTACAGTTTATTATTTGGTTCTGTGCACACAAACAGAATATTTTGCCACCACAGAAACAGGAAATAAGTTGATATTCTATTGTTAGCCCCTCCAGACTTGTGTTTGTATGAGTCAAATCCCTTTCAGCGGTGTATTCAGCAGTCAGTATGCGTGCTCTGTGAAGCAGAGTTGGAGTCACTGACCTCCTGTCGCCGCTGCCCTCCTTCCCTTCCTTGATAGTGGCCATGTTCCCTGCAGGAGTACAAGTCGGAGAGATGATTGCCTTGGCATCGGCAGCCCCTCACTGCCACTTCAGCCCATAAGCCTTCAAAGAGCAGCTAGCCACGGAGAGAGTGTACAAAAGCACTCCGAGTCGTACTTTTCCATAGCACTTAACCACTTCGTTATTAGCATGGCTCTATCTACGAGACCCACTCTGCCCATTCCACACTTTCATATCGGAGTCAGGGAGCAATGCCACTGATGTGTGACTTGCAGGCCTAATTAAGTGGTCCAAAAGTAGTCCACGGTGTCCTTATTGTCGTTTCTTGCGTGTGCAGATCCACACTGAGAAGGCACGTGTGGGACTAAATTTCCATATGCTCTGACACTGTCTGGCTTTTGACCAACAATAAAGCACTCCATGCACTTCATGTTCCTTAAGGGCCACTGCATGTGTTGAGAAGTGGCGTTTCTTCGTACGCTCTGCACACAATGCCGTCTTTTCCAGCTGTGGCAGTGCCGGCTCTAGCTGCCTGTATGCCGCTTTGATACGACCGCCGAATCATAAGGCTTTGTCAGATACGAAGGAGCCAAAACAGAGTGTGCTGTTAGTGATTAGGATCGAGTGATATGTTCAAAGATTCTCGCCTCTCTGAACTCCTCAGGAACGGTGTGGCGTGGCTAAATTACACAGCCAGTTTGACGTGACAGCCATTTTTCCCCTTCATCTTTTCCTTTCCACTCCCTTGTTCGGCTTTGATGTTGATGGCAGTTAATTACTGTGACGTCTCTGGAAGTTCCTGCACGAGGAGCTGCTGTTTGTTGTTACCGATGTTCCTCCTTTTATTTCAGATGCTTACCCTCTTGTTTCATTTCTCACTCCATCTCATCTCTGCTGCTTCACAACCGTTTTGTTTTGACCATATCATCAGATGGAGAACTCGTTAATTCTTGCCTTGGAGCGTCTTTCGAGACATGCCATTATTATGAATGTTTTGTTTTGTTTTTTTCTTTCTTTATTGTTATCTGTCCTTTATTGTCTTTTTTTAAGTTTTATTAATACAGATATACATTCAATTAAATATAGTGGCTGGACATTATTCACATTCACATCAGCGTCAACACTTTTATTTTCTTATCTGAAGGACATAAATGTAATTAAATCCACTGAGCATGATGTAGTGAGTTCAGTTTACTTTTCTGATGTATTTCTATAAAGAAACTATTAGAACACTATGTGCCGGAGGGGGACAGAAGGTGTTCACAGACGAACAGGCAAAAATAAATTTGCTAAAGGACTGCATTCACTACATTTGGCTTCAAAAAGCAAGCTGTGAAAAAAAAAACCCAACATTTGACAAACATTAGGATATGTGTATAGTAGCGATGACTAATGTACCAATGACTATCTCGAGTGTTTTGTAAATGGAAAAGTTTACTTTGTGTTGTCGTCCTACTCTTAAGTGTCATAGATCACGTTGCTGCATATTTCCACTCTCACAAACAATAACCATGCATTACCCATCATGCCACATGTCCAATCCCCCACATCGGTGTACGAGCGCTAATCCAGTTACCCCCTCTCATTATCCCCCGTCTGCCGATACACGTTGATTGAAATATGATAGTCATCTGAGATTGAATTAGCCACAAGGTCATTGCAGTAACCTTCCAACAAATTAGTACAGGACTGCTTTAAATATCACAGCCGCGGCTTAGGAGTAAGTCCCGTTAGGCATGTAATTGCATGTGCGCCACGGAAAAAGGAAGTGCACAAAGGCTTTTATGTGTGTTGCCTTCTGAAATTATCGATCTCTGCACATATATGACTGTGCTAATGGTAATGGATGTCAAGGCTGACGTTAACAGCGTACATGTGTGTCCTTGTTAGTATGCCAGTAGTTGTACAGAACTCTGTAATGAGAGTTTTCAGCATAACACACTCATTTAATTCAAACCTTGTCTTATTAAACCAAAGGCAGAGTAAACAGAGCAGTTAAGCAGTAAAGCTACTGACCTAATGTACTAACACTAGTCACAATAGTTTATTCTAACTTAACTTGACGGAATTTCCTTTGTAACTTGGCAACTTCTGTAAATGTAGACTATAAATCGTTAGTATTAGTGTTTATAATTCTAGCTATAGCCAGACTACCAGAATTAAACTAAAGAGAAACCAAGTGCACTGTCCATGGTGCTGATCTATAAAAGCTATACATGTTCTTGCAGCTCCAGTCCCTGATGTTCTTTATGCCTTTCCGGTCTCAGACTCCATCATCCCCCAAAAGCAACCGAGGGACCTCTCCTGCTTCTCTTTTATTAAAAAATAAATAAAACTGGACCAAGTTTTTTTCCACAAAATACCAATACATTTCAAACTAAAGTTTAGTGTTTAGCGTTAGCTTAGCTGTTACTTCAGCTTCAGCACGTCAATGATCTCCGCTCAGTCTTAAACACTACATGATTGAATTGACAGTTTTTATCAGTGTTTTACAGTACCTCCCTTTTCTCCATTGACGTTTGTCTTTTTTTCAGCTGTTTCTCTGTTAAAAGACAAATTCAGCCCTGAATATACATTTTATCGGCAGCTATTAAACTTCCTGAAACATCATCTGACAAGCCGGTGCAGACCAATGGGAGCGCTCTTTTTTTTTCACTCTTCTTTTGTTTAAATTTGGGAGCTGAAATTGTTCGGACCTAGGTTTTAGCAAGATATACATTTCAGGATTGTACAAATATAATGCAATGGCATGTCAAATTTCACTATTTTCCTTATTAATTGAATATTGCAGTGCTTTATCTTTTACTTTTCAGACTTGTCACTCAGCTATAGTATTATTTCATATCTGTTTCAGTATTTATGGTCTATTCAGAACATGTTTCTTGTATAATAAAACCAGGTGTTTGATGCCAACGAGAATTTGTCACAAAGCACATTTTTCATCAAATTCTTTAGTGGCACAACACAATAAGGCCTGGAATACAGCAGAATATTAAACTGAGAGTTGTAAAATTCCAAAGTGTCTTGGTGCCGTCTTGGCAGCAGAACAACAAAAGGCAAATTAAAGCTAATTAACGTCTGTTTGGAGCTCTTCGGCGTGATTTAGACTGTCAGATTTCCTACAGACCGACCAGCACCCAGAGGAGGCAGGAAGGAAGCAGTCGTAAATGCATCGCGTGTACACACAATCAACAGCGTGCACGTGTTAGTACAGACGAGGAGCTCCACGAGTCGAGCAACATACAGAGAAAGGCAGTCGAATGAATGCCAGGCTGCAGTGCTACATTGTGAAGAAGCAACTGTGTGCTCTCCAATCAATTCAAGGCAGTTACTGTACGTACATTCTTGTTGGCAATGGTCACATGCGCTTGAACGTGAATGCCACTATGTTCTTCTTTTTTTCCAACGTGACAAGAGGAAGAAAAGAAAATCTAATCAAAACTTTGACACTGTATACATCCAGAAATATCTTATTCATTTTTAATTACATTTTAATCATCCCCATAAATACTACACTGGATGGGGCATCACTAGGCGACAGTAGAAACACAGGGATTGTGCAGGTGTGGATCCTGTTGGCAGGGGTTGGCGAGTGAGACCCTCCTAAAGTCCAAAACAAATGCTTTTAGAGAGAACAAAATGTAGTTAGGTACTAGCTCTGAGAATTAAACTGGCTTGTCTTGAAGAGAAAGGAAGAAGAGCATCTGAGTTTCAATTAAATTATCAATCAAAAGTTGTGAGATATGTCTGTCTTTGTTGAACATCTTTATTTAACCCTCGACGGTGTTTCAATTATGTGAACGAAAAGGCAAAAACTGTTGTAAACTTCATTAGCAATCAAAAATGACTACAACTGTAGGTGAAATACCACAAACAGCTGTGTGCATTTGACTGAATTATTTAAATCAATTTAGAGAATGTGTTTGTCATTAGTTGCAGCAATTAAAAACACAAAGGCAGTATGGATACCATGCATTGAATTTCCATAGAGATCCGTGTTGGAGCAGAGCCACATGAGATGCATCTGTTCAGACACAGATGGTTAGGAACATGAGGCCAAAGGACGACAAAGAAAGAGAAGGAAAAATAATGTTAAACCTGTCTATTTCAGTAATGCTAAATCAAAATAAAAAATAAAAAAGCCTATGTGTCAATGGCTCTTTTGTGTGACTGTGTTGCTCCCTGCATAACTAGCAGCAGACAGTCAATACGACACAGCAGAGCAAACACTACAGTCGTTTATTACATGAGTTTTGTTTTTCATGGCACAAAATAAGTTCGAGGAAGCATCTGACTTTGTGATACGGGGTCACGTTTCAATGACAAACGACTTCCGATCGGGTCGTGCGTTTCGGTGACAGTACGAGATCTCACACCCGCGCGGGAGATGTTAATGTGGCATAAGTACAGGCTGCACACTGGTAGCAGGTGCACAGCCTCAGCCAACACACACACACACAAACACACACTAGCTTCAATATACCCTCTCCGACTCCGCCGGCTTATCAGTGAGGCAGACAATACCATCCCACATGTAGCGCGATCTATCATTGTGGGTCGGGGACTGCATTACAAGGCCTTAGATTGTGGTCTAGATGGGCCTCTCAAGGGGAAGGAGCCGCGTTTGCCAGAACCGTGGAAGCGGGGCAAAGCTGCATAGCCAAGCAGCGGAAATGAAAGGCGGCTTGGGCCTCTTGGATCTCTCTTTTTCGATCTCTCCTTCCATCCCTCCGCCGGGCTCCTTCGCTCTCGCTGCCATAAAGGGAAAAGCATGCTTGACTGGAGAGGCGATGTTAGAGGCCAGACTGGATGGGGCTCTGTGGAGAGAATGATTGAGGGAAGATTTCTGATATGGATGAAGAGAGAATGTGTTTGTCATCAGTAACTTTGTCCTGGGATATTCATAATACACAGGGTTCGTACGGCGGTTTGAAATCCTTGAAATGCTTGAATTTTAAGAAAGTGTTTTCAAGGTTTTAAAAGTCCTTGAAATTCTCTTCGTAAAAATGCACAATTTTACTGAGTAATTTTATTTTGCACGTAAAGAAAACAACAGCGCTCGTGTCTGATCGTGTGGCTATAGCGTAATCTGTCAGTGTTTTTGGATGTGCGCCCCCTGGTGGAGCAGATCGGAGATAAAAACACGCAGGAGGTTGCTGTTTCAATAATCGCTGGCTTGAATTAGAGCTAAAACATGGATCAAATCTTCAATCTTACAATCAATTAACATCTTTTTGATCACTTGGGTTTAATTTTTGCGTGAACTGTCCCTTGTCAAAGTGTTCAACAATTTTAACAATTTCAGTTGGAAATGTCATACTGGGGTCTTGTTTATACCACAATGATTTTAAATGAGAACAACTACAAATGGTATATGTATGTCAACATGTAATTTACTGCAGTTGTAACATAAAAACACAAAAAAAAAAAATAAAAAGTGCTGGAATTTGAAGTTAGAAAAGGTGTAAGAACCGTGAATAGCAGTCTGTGGTGTACTTCCTCGTGTCCATAATGCTCTTGCAGGTTAATCCGAGGCAAACACTATGTATGCACACTGTTGTGGGGCAGTAGAAATAAAATCTGACAGTAATTTCCTCCAAATCATGACAGTGACTGACTGTGACAGCTCCCATTCTCAGATCTAACACGCATTTGCATGGAATTGTTCCAAAGCTTCTTCCTCTCAAACTTAACCCTTAGCCGCTGCTGTTTAGCTGGAGTTTAACGTGCCGCTGCGTTAATGTGACCTGACAGTGAGACTCTGTTTGTAACCAACTGTATTTTTTTTTTTTTTTTTGCTAGAAACATCCCACTTGTTTCCAGCTTCCAATTCAAAAATCCATCTATTTTACAAGACAGCTTCTTAGGTAATGAAGAATATTAACTCATCCTCGTAGTTTCATTTGAACCTCTTTCTTAATGCTGAGTAATGCAGCGAGGCGTCACGCTCAGGGCTCTAAAGACCCGCATAAGCAATATCTGCTGGTGAATAATTTACACCGGCCTAACTGTTGAAACAATATTACCCCACTTAGGCTACGAGCTTACCTGGTATTATTACAGAAAACATATTGAATCAGTGCAGGAAGAGAGGCCGGGCTGAATCGATCTTTGCGGTACGACAGTGGAGTGATGGAAAAGTGGCGCAGTGTCTCAGAGTGGACGGATAAAAGCAAGAGGGAAGTTTGTTTGACTTCGATTTGGAGTGTTATATTCTGCTCAGGTCCAGTTGTAATTGTACAAAGAGTAAATTTGGAGAGGACACTGAAAATTGACACTCGACAAATAACTCAACGAAAAGATGCAGTGACAAATGACAACAGAAATCCTTGGAGCAGATTCATGGCAGATTTGTCCTGTTGAATAAGTGTTAAGTATAACAATTCTGCTCTGAATGGTTTCTAATGCACAATGGCTTACCCCTTTGACCTCTCTTTATTTCAGCACAGAGGAAGTTTAAAAATAGAACTCCTTTTCTTTCATTGTTCCCCACCATCTCCTTCTCCTTCTAATACAACGTGAATAGTTCAAATTCATTTAGCTGGACAATCTGATATGTTTTTCAAGAATGTTGGAAAAAAAACCCAAACAATGACCAGACAGTCAGTAAAAGTCGTCAGGGAAACACAGCCCAATGCTGTTGCGTAGGTGTGCGGTAAGGCATTTGTCATCATGGCCGCCTCAGCAACCCCTGAAGAAAGCAAAAGAATTTAACTTAACGGACCTCTTGGCATTCTCACAAACACTTACCGCTGTTCTGTGGATACACAACGCCGACATGTTAGTACCTGGCTGCACTTTGTTCCATTCAGTTGACGAAAATGATCTCAAGTGGGTAAACAATGAGTAAACACCATTAAGATTTGAGAAGAGACACAGTTAGCTCAACAGATCCAAATATCCCTAACACTGAGCTTGTGTAATTGATGTTAAGTACAAACGTGAATCACTGCCAAATGCACATACCTTTTTAAAACGAGTCTGTGCCCACCGACGATCCGCCCAGATAAGAATCTCCGCTCGACAAAAGCATGATTCATGTTGGACTGAGAAGCACACGCTGGCAAACACACACCAGGAGTGAGTCACGCTGAAACACAAGAGTGGGTGACGAAAAAAGGAGGAGCAAACAGTTTTGAACCTGCGTTTTGGATTGAACACAAACATGCTTGTGGCACAACACAGAAACATTTAAAGAGGTGACGCCGGGGCAATTGTTTGTTCCCACTCCTCCAAAAAATAAGCACTTGGGAATTCTAAGCATGTTTTTTTTAAGCTGTAATGATGCATAAACAGGTAAATGACTGTTTTCTGTTTTTTCTACCAGCGCGGGGACACGTCATTGGCTTTAAACTGGACCCTGCTGATTATCGTTGCATGTTCTTTTGAGCAGAAAACAGAAATGGCAACCGCCTACCGTGGCAGCCTGTCACCACACACTTCGAACTGGGAGCCTTTGAATTTAGCCATCTGCTACGAGCCTCAGTGGCAAATAAGCTGCTTTTGTCTCCTGCGTGTTTCTCAGTGGACCTACAGAAAATGGATCTTTGAGAGAATCCAAAAACAAACAAACAAACAAACAAAAAAAAAAGACAATATAGGCCTATGACATGAAAAGAGGATGAGAAGTCTGGACTAAAATGTCCTCCACCGCACAACAAATAGACTGGTGACATGACGTATGTGTTTATCCGCCGGACCATGCCCTGGCTGTATGCACCACACATGCACAGAATCCCAATGGCCTCCTCCTCCTCTTCCTCCTCCTCTTCTTCCTCCTCTTCCCTAACCCGTATCAGTCCCCCGCAGCAGCCGAGGTGAGGCCGAATTAAATGATTGACTGGCTTGATTGATGACAATGATTAAAGCCCAATCATCATTTACTTGGCTGTCATTTTCCACCAACTTCATTTACCAATAAGAGAATCAAATAATTACAGTGATGGACTAGACATGCAGAGCCCATCAGTAGTTTGGCCTGCTTTTTTTTTTCTTTTTTTTTTTTTTAAAGGAACACATTAATATTACATTGAGGCTCTTCGGCTGACAGTTTTATCCATATAGACTTGAGCGGCTGCGATAGTTGAAAGGAAATGAAGGGATTTGCACCAGTTTGACACGACAAAATGTGTTTCAGTGATTTCCCATGAAAAGACCTTTAAAACATGGAGTAGAAAGTTTGGAGTAATAGAAATAAATTTAACCAAGGCTTGATTTGATTCTTCAAAAAGAGAAAGAGTTACAAATATTAACCTTATTTAATTGCTCATAATATTTGATGTAGCAACAGGCCTCGCAATTATGACAGATGGTTTTTAATTAAATAAACTGAAAATCTCATCAAACACTGAAAAATACAAGAAACGCTGCATTTACTCTTTATACCAAGGACGGGCATTTATTGGGCTACATTAGAACTATAGACAAAACAATATAGACATAATTAACACATCACAATCAGCTGCACCATGAGTTTTAGATCCACTCTTTCCGTTTTACTCTAACACCAGACCTGGCTCAACATCTTTATTAACAC
This sequence comes from Rhyacichthys aspro, assembly GCA_036850595.1. NCBI lineage: Eukaryota > Metazoa > Chordata > Actinopteri > Gobiiformes > Rhyacichthyidae > Rhyacichthys > Rhyacichthys aspro. Next base: position 6,653,551 of record CM072149.1, read on the forward strand.
CTGAGCACGGCAGTTAAGTCTCAGAAGTCTAGTCACTTGATTGCGCTCCCCGTGAGGCCAAAAAACTGCAGAAACACCGATGATAACGGCACAAACACACATTTGTCACACTCTGTCCTGCAGCTTCTGAACAAAGCCTCAAATCAAGGAATCAGAATTTACACCCAACATCATTTAACAGTCTATTACCGCTGTCCCTCGCAGCACAACACCTGCCTAACCTCACCTGAACCTCACCTGAACCTCACCTGAACCTGAAAGAACACACGTGTTATTAGCCACATGTGTTAGAGTTGACACGGACAGGTAATGATACTCTTTAGGGCAAATTTTATCGAGAGTTGTCCGGATTTGAGAGCTGCAGAGCAATTTTCGACAACAATGTAATAAGTAGAATTTTTCATAAAAGCTAGCGCTGGGAATAACAATACACAATCTACACCTTTGCAGGGGTGTAAGGAAGTTGTATTTGAGTAGACTCTCTCAAACCGAAATGATTACTGTAATTATAAGAGTTCTATCATAATTAGCACGCTGAAGGGCAGGCGCTTATTTTTACATGCTGCATGGCACATTATTAAAAAAAAAGCATTACAAAGCACTTGATCATGTTCACAAAGGCAATGATTACACCTTAGATAAAAGAGCTATCTTATTTAGCGATCGCATAATGCTCTTTTTTTCATCCACCCATTATACAATATGAGTGGTCCTTCTTACATAAATAGCCTAATAATGCATTCTGAGAGTTTTAAAGGAATAATTATCAAATACAATCGCAGTTTCCGGGTGTAGAATTGGAGCTGCTTTGTCTGATTAATCAAAGTGGAGCCCCTGACTCATTTTTCTTAATGATGAGGTAGCTCTTGGATGTTTTGTTAAAGTAGTCAAAGCACATCTTAAACAAAAGTGTCAAATGGATGGCGTTTTTTAAAAGAACGGGAGGAAAAAAAAAGCAGCTTTGACTGGAGTCGACATGTGACGCTGGGTGTAATCAAGAGGTGGCTGCTGGGATGTGAGCACGCGCCTTTACGAGCTGTCAACACTTCCCGAAGGTGAGAAGCGAAGGGACAGTCCCGACCAGGGCCTGTCTTCCACATTAACGCTCATTAAGTGGCAGCGCTCCAAAGAGAAACCGTAAACGCTCTGGATGCTTCTTTTTTTTTGTTTTTTTCTTAATACCTGAAGTCACTGAGGTCTTTTCACTGGAGGAGGATGTAGCTTTAATGAGTATTGTGATATGTGAACCATGGCGGCAAAGGGATTATACTTTTGGATTGTTGTATATTAGTTTGCTGTTTACTGACGGAGTTGTTTTGAGTCTTGTGGCAAGCCTGACAATTTAGCACAAAGCTCCAAAAAAGAAAAAACAAAACAAAAAACAAACTAAAACAGCTGCCAAGTTCATTGCATTTGGAAGGCATCAAATACCGCATTTGAACATCCAATGAGATCTAAAAAAGGCACAAATGGTTAACTAAAAGGGTTTATACAGCCAAGGTGCTTGTATATTACATTGTATAAATCTGGCCCTCGGTTAAAAACTCTTAAAACCTGTTTCTTCCTTCGCTGAGGGTCAGATTTTCAGCCCAGTTCTACCAGCGGCGGCTAATGTCAGCAACCAATTAAGCAATAAACCGGAGCGAGTGCTTTAACGAGGGCTCAGTGTGGGGTGGGAGCGCCGCGGGGACACGAGGAGCTGCTCCGTCAGACTGGACGACTGGGGCAGGTGGAGGCTGCAGATAACACGCCGATAACTGCTGACTCCTTCCGACTGGAGCCAAATGCACGCAGTAACTGTCTGATCGTAAGAGCGCATTACCTGCCCACTGAACTTTAAGATCAGGTTCAGCTTTAATGAGGATCGCACGGCAGCCCGCCCTCTCCTGTTCACGTTTACTGATAGGAATAAAACAATATCGTTACGAGCCTATATGCTTTTAATGGCTTTTTTTTTTTTTTTTTTTTTTTTACTTTTTTTACTTGCAGCACTGCACTTGCAATCCTCTCTGAGCCATTAGTGGAGTTACCAACCTCTTCTCTCAACATATCCTTAAAGTAAGTAAGAATGTCATGAAAATAAACTGAACACAGGAAGTTAAGCAAACAATGAAGCTAATAAAAATATGTACTCATGTTTCTAAGGAAGTAGCCTGAGGTAATTCGACAAGGGAAAAAAAAAAAAAAAATCAATGCAATTTTTCAACATCCAGTAGATTATTATGTGAGTTATTTTGTCATTGGGAATCTGCTTTAAAAAAAAGTAATTAAACAACAAATAACACATGAATAGATATTTCAAGTATCTGTTGTGTAGAATACAACTATAATGGAAGAGCTGGCTATTGATTCTAATACTATGAGAAGTACATGCTTAGTTGTACTCACTGTGGATTGCTCAAGGCTATTTACATAAACACTCTCAGTCCCAAAAGAAACACTGCATTAAGGGATTTATTTTTTTACTAATGGCACATATACAAAAGAACTTTCTTATAGCAGTTCCCTAATGTATTTTAATCACATTATCTGAAGACGTCATGTGTTTTAAAAACGTTCTAAATGCAGACCCTCTTTGGTAGTCCTCGCAGCAGCCCCCACAGCGCCGTGTTCTGACTTGTCTTTGCCCCTCGCTGCTCGGGGAAACATTACAGGCACGGCTGCACTGGAAGCTTTATCCGGAGGGCAGAATGTCAAGCAGGTGGTTGGTTAGATGGGCAGGCATGGCAGCGCTCCTCTTTGGCCTTTCTCTCGCTCTGGTGATGGGCAGGTCTCGGATGAAGGGCAGCTGGTGGCCGGCTACTCTCTCTTCCGCATTGCACTCACTCACTCACTCACTGCGGCAACAAACTCGGAGTCGGAAGGACAACCTGACAACCTGGTAACGACAGGTGTAACCAAAGGATCTGGAGATGACTGGATGACAAAACCAAATCAGCCTTTTTTTTTAGATGTGACAAAGCCCATTAACTCCCGTTCTTCGAGTTCCATTTACTTTCCTTTGGGGCACATGTACGAGGAGATAAGTTCAATTCCAAGCCACAATCCCTTTTTCTTCCCCAGCCGCCCGCACAGCCTCACCTCAATAAAGTTAGCTGTGTGCAGTACACTGGTGTCAAACTCGAGTACAATCCAGAAGTCCCTAGGGAAACCTCTCTTCACACCAATAGATACCAAATCACAAGCTTTACTGTACACCGGCGCAGTTTATAAATAAAACACTGCAGAAGCAAGCATGAGCAGCGTTTGACGTATAAAACCTTTATTGAATTTTGATTTTTTTTTCTATTTCACCTCATAAGACTTACCCTTGGGATTTTGTTCTCAAGTCGAAGGCCTTTGAAGCTATTTTTGACTCTCTCAGCCTACTTTTGAAATGACATTCACATTTTTGCTCTCTTTCTCCTTTTTTGAGCCAGGAATAATCTTACTTGACACAACCTTTGGTCCATTTTTGGGCAGAGGAGAGGTTAGCGGCCTTAAAATCAAGGTCTGAAGAGTTGTTGAGGCTTGTACTGCTGCCATGCTGACGGAACTGAGAAAATCGAAGCTCCTTAGCTTTTTTTGATTACACCTTATTTCCTTGAATGGTGTCTTTAATGGTTTGAATGCAGTCAACGAAACGGGAATAAAAGAGAAAGTGGAGTTAATGCACCCTGCAGCTCAAAAAGAAGCATTCTGGGTCAGCATTGAACAACAGGATTAGAAGCACAAACAGAGTTTAAAAGTCAGTAAAAAAAAGGCATTTGAGCCGTGCCAAACAGTGGCACGCAGCTAGTAGCATTTGGCTCTGACACAAAACAGAATAATAACTGAGGAAGGGGAAAGGAGCAGGGGCAGGAAGTGTGCAAAAATGAACAGTCAATTGAACTATCTCTGTGAAACAGGCCTGGCAAAAAACAACATTACATAGCTGTCAAAATACGGCAGATATTTCTCTAATAATGGCGTCCATAGTGACTCACTGATAAAGCTCCTCTGTCAGTTCATCTCGACTGAAAATATGACAGCTGCTGTCATTATATATTCATTGGAGTCAATTAAGTCAGTGAATCAATTAGCAGAGTGAACGCTATGTATGTGATATCTGCTTAATTACTCGCTAATGTTGTATGTCCTCACACGATGTGGTCCTGCTTAATGTTTTGTGTCTTTCTCTGGTTTGTGGTTTCCCAGTGTTCGGCCACTGCTGTATGAGAATAATGAAGTCAGAAGCCTTGGGCCATAATGGACACAACTTAATGGCACTACTATGAAAAAACATAGTATATGTAGTCCTTATTGGTAGCTTTACTGAATTAAAAAGTAAATTCTGACTTAAACGTTTAAAATGGCATCAAACAAATATTTAGCTCATTTTGTAAACTCATGGTTAAACGTTTGTTTTGTCTTGTATTTTGAACTAGGGTTGCTTTTATTTAGACACAAACATTTACAGATTGGAAAGATGAATGCTGTTTGATATTTTTAAGAACATGCTAAAGTTTGTTCACACACCTGAGCCCTGTTCAGTATTTTTGTTTTACCTTCTCATTGTTTGGACATTACTAAAAGACAAACCTGTTCCAGCAGCCCCAGCACTTGTCCCAGCTGCTCTTGCACCACTAGGGGACATGACAATGGTAAGAAACAGATAAAGCCTGGGACTCCTCTTTTGTATTTTACAGTAGAGCCAGTGTTGGCGTCCCCTCCTGCCAAGTCTTTCCCAGAGCATTAGCTCAGTGTCCCGGAGAGCTGCAACGTGCCCGGGCCACGTGCTGCCGCCACCTCACTCCACAGACAGAACCTTGACCTGACGACACCTCCCTCGAGGCCCACTGGAGCTTCCTTCCCTCCAATCTCTCATCCCTCCTTCTATCTCTCAGTCACCCTCCTAAACTGTCCCACTTACTCTTCCCCTGTGTCTCCTTCACTCTTCTCTGTCCTCTCTCTTTTCCCATCCCTCCATCACAGTACTGCCAGCTCCTGTTGGCAGTGAGAAGCTGGCCCATTACTTTGCCGAACCTGACAAATCAACAAAGATGTGCACAAAGCCTTCACTTGGTGTTACTTCCAGTAGTCTTTTAAAACAGGCCTCAAACTTGTGAAGATTTTGCCTAAAACTGATCAGATCAGAACACAAGACATACCAAGAATGTGGTTTATTTATCCTGTTTTTTATGTTTAGTCAGGTCTTCATCGCTGCAGCATTAGACTAGCATTAGGCTGCTTCAGAGCATCTCTCATTAAGTCCAGTCTCATCTTGTATCTAGTTGATAACTGTTGTTAGCACATCTCCAGCGATCACTGCAGCTGTCAAAGTGTCTCTCACTCTGCTTTTATCCAGCTGTTATTTCAGCAATGTGCCATGTTATATTGCGTCATTCACTGGCATTTACTCCTGGCTGAACTAAGGTTTCACGATGATTGGTTCCACATTTGTCTGGTTACCTTGAATGACCCTTTTTATTTTACAATCCAAGTAATGCAGTGTGCTCCATTTGGTTTTAATAAAGGACTATGTAACACTGCAGCAAGTTCTTTTTAAGCCCAGTTGTTAAAGTATTTGAACCTTTCTTCTAAGTGTAAATGAGATTTCACATTCTAAATTAGCACTCAGCAGTTTTTCCACTCTACTTCCCAAATCCTGCCCTACATCCCTTTTATTTTAATGAATGTCGGTTAAACCTTGACTGATTGTATCAACAGCTCTCTCTCATTACATATCTTCACACTGATCTCTGTCACATCCACTGGTAATGGCACACGAGTACGGCTATTAACATGCGGCACTCCCCATGTATCACGCAAGTAATTGGCTTGTTGCTCAGTCGCTCCTGACCGTAATTTACGGAAACTGAGGCAAACACGCCGCGTGGCTTGTGATTACATTTTTCATGCCCAAAAAGAAATTGAAATGAGTGTTTCGCCTCACTTGCTTCCTTTTATAATTTACCAGTAACAACAGTGAGAGAAATGGCAGCATGAGGTAGTCACACATTTGAATATTTAGCTTCATTTAAAAAGGAGCACGGGGAAACTTTTTGTGGATGTTTCTGTTTAGGACAGGAGTTATTTATTAGATATCTGCAAAATATCCTTGAATGTTGAGCATTTAGATTAAAAGTCAGTAATTTGTCAAGCATGAATGGATGCAACTGCAAAACTACCTGCATAGACCAACTCCATTTATTATTTATTTATTTATTTGCTACTTAATACTTATTACTTTACTTATTTATTTATGGAGGTAGGTAGGTATTTATTTTATACATTTGTTTTACTCTATTTGACTCTATTCTATTTTTCTGAGTGAAATAAAATGAAACAAAGCCACTACTGTTTTTAAACTGTTGCAAACATTGTGTTGATTTGATTTTACTTTATGTTGTGAAGCACCTTGAGTTGCGCTAAGCTATAGTATGAAAAGTGCTATATATAAATAAAGTGTGATTGATAAAGTCTGATTAAACCCAGAAACAAACAGTTCTTCTTTAGTCCTTCTTAGTTTTATTCATGCAGACATCTGGTTCTAAATGCAGTAAGTAGAAGTGAATGAAAGAGGGGGCAACCTGGAGCTTTAAGGAACATGTTTTGGAAAGGCCTTTGTGTTCTTGACCCCCACTGTTGCTCTTCACGCTCGCCCGCTTCGCAGTGACAGAGTGTGTGACATGCCGTCGGACACAACAAAGGTCAGGCAGATAAGCATATGGCCTTCGCTAGAATAAAAAAAAAAAACACAAATATGGCCGTGCTCGCCTGTGTCACCCCAGTTCGACGCTCTCCGTTGGTCACCGGCTACAGGTGGCCACCAAGGTGACACAGCATCTTGTTGTTGAAACACAAGCCGGCCATATGCCTCCTCTTCGTCGGAAAGCTGTTTTCCCTGTTAGTCGAGCATATGTCTGTGCCAAAAGTTGCAGCTACATGGCCGTTTTACTTTATCGTTGTTTGCTGTCTTTATTGGTGGACATCTGGGACGGTGACTGTGCAAATTTAACAGTCTCCCCTCTTTCCTTTTTTTTATATGAATCCGGCAGAAGTGTAAAAGATTGGGAATTTTGCAAATAAAAGTCTGCATTTTACTTCCACTTAAAAGAAGAATGATTGGATTTAGATATCAAGAACAGCAGTAAAAACAGTCAAATCTGCCATCTGTTACTACATTAGCACCGTACCAAAGCAGTGAAGCTTAGGGAGGCTCATTTATCTAAAATGTTGGTCTTGCAGTCAGGGAATTACTGCATCCACAGCCCAAATATTCCTCCTGCAATGTATTAGTGTCGCTACTGAGGGATGGGTTTTTAACAAGCGCAGATAAAAGGCACAAAAAAACATCTAACTTAATGATATTGTCATTTACAGCTTCAACAGGTGAATTCAGACTTTGTTTTTTGGATGTTTGGTTCGATTATTTGCTGTTTGAATCAAAGAATGCTTCATACTGAAAAAAATATCTGAAAATGTAGACATCTGAGTGGCTGACGATACAATTCAAACTCAACAAAAGGCCTAAACGCTACAGAATCGTATCATTTCAAGTGGAAAGTGTTGCAGAGAAACAGCCTCTGGGATCTTATCACAGGGGCTTTGCCATTGGCTCAAAGCTTGTCGAAGGCGTGTTTGGACACACACCAGCATCTTTTGTGCACAGAAGCAGAGCAGTTTCCTTTAGGTGAGCGCACAACTCGAAGTGACATGAATCCATTGGAGATTTAACAGAGTACGTTTTTTTTTATTTGTGTCTTATCAGTTGAGCTGCATGAGTGTAACATTTGGCAGGTTGCGCTCTAGATCGGCCCGTGGGGTAAGCCAAGAGAAAAAAGAAAGTTGGAACATGCCTTTTATTGTAGGACCCCACCAGATGCTGGAGTTGTTCACCCATCAAGCATGAAATTTTGTCTGCAGGGAGATGATTTATAATTTTCCTCTTACTGCAGGGGGATACTGGGAGAGAAAAGGGTGTGGAATACATATCTCGTTTGTTTCCTGCCAGCACAGTCCTGAACGCTCTCCAGACTTTGATTATTTCTCATTCGGTGACTGCAATAACTCGTAGAAGCGGGGTGACACGGAGTTGGGAGACGGGGCCGCGAAGTTGAGGGCAATGGTCCTTGGTGTTGTTGTGTTTGCATGACGCTACAAAATCATTACAGCATATTAGTGGAAACGGGGACATTACAGTGTGTTATTGGATGGCGATAAAGCATACGTCTAGCGTGGCATTCCAGACAGCGATCAGCTATGCATCGATTGTTGTTTGTAAAAGAGAAATGGAAGTTTGTTTCAAGTTTTCCTTCAAGACAAATGCATTTTAGTTGATGTGAATAAATATCTCTCAATCCAGTTTGCCTTTTGGACTGAAATCAAACGCTAATTTAATCAAGACTGAGGTGTTCCCAACCGAAAGCATGGTGCTCTTTAGACTACCTCCTCATTCATTATCCCTTCTGCTAATTCTATTTATACTGTGCCCTAATTAGGCCAGCCCTCACCCACTGGTCAAACCTGCAACTCAGGCAGCCACAAAAGATCTCATTTGCTTGTAAGGAGGCACTTTTCATCATGTAAAAATTGGCATCTTGACGCACATTGTAGCTGACACATATGTTTCACATTGGTTGCCACTAAACCGTGCCATCTCTTTGCCCTCTGTTTTTTTGTAATCCACTCCTCTGTCACTCCGAATCACAACTCGTGTCATTCCAACACCCTTTTCCCTTTGAATAAATAAAAGCGGCGCAGTGCCTGAACGTAATTGACCTTGCGAGATCCGGATAAAAGCAGCACAAAGACACAACTTGGTAACTTTGTAATGAACGTGTTTCCAAATCAGCTGATGTGTTCTGGCAATCGTTTGAGATGATACCCTGTGAAGAAGTTATAAAACAGCGGAATATTTCGTTTTCTGACCTGCCCTTGCCAACTTTGGTTCCACTGGCTTCCTTGTCAAAAACCTTAAATAGATTTTTCTAACCTTCACTTACCGGGGGAAAGGTTCACAGAGCACGCATGCTGCTTTTTTTTTTGAGAATGGCCAGGCTTTACAGCGCTTACACACATTCACACCTGGGAGCTGGCCGGCTCGCCCAACAGTCCATTGCTATTAGCCTCACAGGAGTTCCTCTCGAGCTGCTGGGGATTAATTGTCTCGCCCAAGGACATTTCAGTGGGAGTTGTGCGGAAAGGAGAGCGCGCTTCTCATTAACTTTGCGGTCTAGATTTTTCCCAGCCATTTGGGGAAACTGAACCATCCACCTCTGTCATCTCATTTTCAAGTTTGCATCCGTTATTTTGTCCGCATGACTAACCGGTGCCCCCGATCTTTGTTGTTTAATTATATCCAGCTGGAGCGTTTGATTCTGCGCTCAGGGCTGCTTTTCAAACATCTTCACTTGGTCTAGTTTCACTCTGTCCCATTTCGCAAGACTTTGAATGGCATGGCTTTGGAAATCTTGGAGGACTTTACAGTAGAAGGTCTTGCCTCTGCAGACTGCATGAGGACATATCCCAAGCTTATAGCACTTTCTAGGGCACTTAAAAGGCCAATGGAACTTTTCCAAACTCACACCAGCAACAGAAGCTTCCTCTGGGGGGCCTTGACAGTGTATTTATTATGTTTGGTTTTGAAAGAGTTTTTGACTTTGAAATAGGCAATTCAGGCTTGTCCTTGCACTCAGCCAGAGCTCACGGCTGGCTTTTTCCAACCAGAGAATATATACCGTATGCTTCTCAAACATAAGTTCTCTCTTTGTGTACAAAGCTTGTCTGGCGAAGGCCTTCATTTATTATAGGTGGATTTATAAAGATGGGGAAGTACACCTTTACCAAGAGGAATGAAAATAACCCAGCACAATGTAGCATGGCTCATTTGTACTTATACTTGTGCTGTGTTGTATGAAGACCTCCATTTAATATAAATAGCTAGGACATTTTGTGCATCTGTGTATATGTTACGTTTATTACAAGCAGCCAATTGTATTTGGTGACGGTCAAAGGCATAAATGTACTGTCTCTCGCAAGGTAAGCACTGTAAAATCCCTAGGTTTTTAAATAAAAGATAATGTTTACAGTTTTCAATAACCAGTCCATTTAGACTGTGCTCTTGATGTATCAGTGAGCTTTAGAGCTGGCTTCAAAGTTGCCAAATAAAGGCTTTTTGATAGAAAGTCGTTTGACCTGAAAAGTCTTCTATCCAATGCTGCTTTGCTGACTTTCTCTCATGCCCTTGCACTTGGCATTTTTATTACAGAAGAAAAGGCTGAAGTAATAGCTTCACAAAGATCCACCATGTAAAAGGGGGATGTCATTGTCTCACAAAGAGAGCACTCCTTTAGTCAGTCAGCTTTACAGCCTCCATCATTAAAGATATATCTGAACACCAAATTATAAGGTTGTCTGCGGGGAGCCCACTTCAGAGACACGTCAAAAAAGTTCCGTAGAAAGACAGCTATGGGTTTGCTTTAAACTGGGCCTTTTTCCAGAGAATAGATGCATGGAGTCATCCGGTTGCATTGCACAATCTTTGTCTGTAACTTGTGTCTATAGAGAGTGACCTTCAGTTTTATTGGCTTTAATTGCTGTTTAACTTTACACAATGAACGTCAGGGAAATATATGAGTGGCTGGAATGGCTGTGAAAATGTTAGGGATAATTATGCACTGAAGTACTGTCTATAATGCAAACACACCACATCTAACTAAGTGTAACAATGCAATAGTCTCCACTCCACAGTTAGATAAGGTTTCATGTCTGTGATACAGTGACAGGAAGTACTCAATTAACTTAAGTGAAAGTACAGATAAAGAGGTCACATTAAAATGATTACTTAAGTGAATGTATTAAAGAAATTGCTTTTAAATGCACTTAAAGTATAAAATTAAAAGTATTTGACTCAACTTTAACAACTAATTAATATGAAATTGATTCATTTTATGAATAAAAAAAGGATTCAAAACTCAATATCAGAGTCAAATGAGGCTTGTATTTTTGAGAGAAAGTATTGTTCCTTAATCATTCTGATCCATGTATTTCCAAGAACTTGAAAAAACCTATTTACAAATCTATGGTGAAGTATGAGATTTTCTCTAAAACGTAGTGGTGTAAAAGTAAAAAGTACACATTGTGACATTCTCTAATAAAAAATTTGAAGCAAAGACCATCCATTACTGTTTTATGAAAGATAATGATACCGCTTTATGCAAGATGCACATGTGATATTTTTAAGATGGATAAATTACAGATGGATGTTTGCATTTGACCTTTTTGAGGACGCCATTAACATATTCGTCCAATTACTCACGTGACATCTGCCATTAATTAACAGCCGACTGTCTGTCAGCGCCGCACGGTGATACGTCCAGCTTCTTGACGACATAAATATGATGTTGGGACTCCGCTGCTGCCTGTGTCCGTGTCGTGATGAAGACACCGTTAGCTCTGGACACATCAGTGAAAAGTGTGGGATGCCCCGCTCATGACCGATGCAGCCCTGTCCCGCGGTAATGATGACAAAAGCATGCGTATGACCGAGTGCCCACGCTCACGCCGACTGAAAGATTCTTGAAGGTTCTTTCATCTTGTGTGGAGGTCAGTGGGGGCCGTCGGAGAGGAGCACAATTTATAGTCCAAACACTGACTTGTAAATAATGGGCAGAAATGGTAAACCGCGGGATGTCATCTCGGGGAAAGAAAAAAAAAAAGATGAGATAGAGGCAGCAAAACAAGACGGCGGAAACAGTTTACTTCGTTAGCTCAAAGGAAAAAAAAAATAAAATAATGAAAATGTTCGCTGGCTGATTTTTATCACGGGACAATACAGCTGCTTGTTTTACATTCTCAAAGTCAACACGAAACTTTGAAGTACAACATGATGAGTGATTATAATTCATTAAGGACAATAATAACGATTCATCACGCATATATTTACATACATCTTTGGAAATATTCATCATCCCTATGTCCACAGCCTATTTGTATGGAAAACATCGTTCAAATCCATTGTTCATGCACACTCTGGTGTACAACACTGCATATGTAACTCCAGTGTTAATATCCACACATCTATTTGTTCTGTTGCTGCATTTTTAATAGTATCAGCAGTGTTTTGCTGCAGTGATTTAGACCCATAGGCCCACCTGAAAATGTCAGTGTCACTTTGCATTGATTGATTGTTATTGATATTGCATACCTGACATTCAGCCTGTGGACAATGGAGTAATAAATGTCTCATTAGTGCTGCATTATATGTAAAAAGATGAATAGATCAATCATTTTAGCATGTACCCTTTCCCCTAGTTTTGATAAAACAAACAGTTTTTTTGGAAATGCATAACAGATGGGTCATTCTAGATATCTGATCACATCCCAAATGATCCCATCAACAAGATATAGCTGGACCACACTGGCAGACTGTCTCATTATGTATGAGACAAAATAATGTTTGTATTCCACATGGGACAGTCGGATTAAAAATAAACCAATAAGACCGTACGACGTGGAGACTGTGAGGCAGACAGTGATAGTGACAGAAGACGGCCATGATTGAGGCAGACATCATGCTCCTTGTAGAGTCGCGGGGCCAAATCAGACCGACATCACCCTGATTCCGAGTGTTTTGCAGCGAACTTACTTCTCAAGAGCAAAAGTTGAACAAAAGAAGAAGAAAGTCAGAACTTCACCTTTGTACTGCTAACTTATTCAGGATGAAAAAAAAAAGGGCTGGTCGCGGCTGAAGTAATCCTACGGTGTGACATTTATCCCGGGACGAGGCCGGCGGGGGGGCTGACATCTGCAGAAGGGTGGGGACAGGCGGGGGCAGCACCTCTCAACAGGTGCAGCGCATTAGCATGAAAACGGCCCCCGGTGAAAATGAGCTAAATTAAAAAGAAATGAAGACTGTGAAAGGTAGAGACATGGAAGGTGCGCTCATGTTTATGCATAGAGTTGAATATTAATGGAGTCATGTGTGAGTGACATTTAAAGACACTGTAAGAGAAACTAAAAAGTCACATTGTTCTTTTGTGATCTTTCGAGGGAAATGTAAATACGCGCCCGTCACAGCTAAAAGTACTTACAGAAAACCTCTTCTGTTTTCAAACGACCTGATCTTAAACTTCATCATTTAAGTGGATGGAGTAGTTTACTGAAGTAGCACTGCCCACCTCTGTATCATGAGAGTATACAGACGCCCACACACAAACACTGGCACTGAACACACAAGGTCTGCATACATCGGCCCAATCCGAAGAAACCCAAAGCCCGACGCTTTGATTCATCAGATCTCGAGAGGCTCTTCTTTATTCCCTGAATGTTAGCAGAGCGGGCACCTGCTGTGACTAATCCGCACGACCGCAGAAATAAAACGGTAAGATTTCAGTGGTAAAGGGAAGTGTCGGAAACAGCAATTTGTTGAGAGGAGTCGTTTAACCCTTCTATTGTGTCGGAGCAGTTAGTGGGCCGAATATCACTTCTGAACTCAGCCTTGTGTGATAAACAAGAACTGAGAATGAATGCAGTAAACCTATATACTCATCTGATTTTGTATTTTTTGATTTAGCCTGTTTTTAATACCAGTTGTGTCTCTTTTTTGACTGTTTACACTTTTAATGAATATATTTAACATCAAATAGGACTTAGATATAATGTGGATTAGAATAACGTCCAAAAACACTCATTTTACTATGAGTTTTCATGTATTTTATTACTATTTATGAGCAAATAGTAGATAAAGAGTATGTAACGATCACCGCTCACTCCATTCCAGTATAAAAGAGAAAAGGGTCTAAGGTGGAATGGAGCAAAGAAAGTGGGAAAGCAGCAGGAGGCGGTGGCATCAGCAGACTGAGTGCTGAAGTCGGCCAATTAGGAAGGAGCTTTTGCTGAGTGGGAGAATATACCACAAGAACCTGCTAAAAAAACCCAAACCATAGCTGTTAGTTGTGTCTTGATTGACACAAGCGCCTTTGTTCTGACAGTCAGAAGAAGCTGCTTAGCTCATGGAAACCTGGAACACTGACCTGAGAGAACGGAGGGATGGGCCGTTTCATATTCCAGCAGTTATTATTATATCAGCACCAAATTACCTCCAGCAATGACTAAACCCAAATAAATACCATAAATGTGCTGCATATAGTAGTAAACATAACATAAATCACATGTATGCAGACACGGCACTAAGCATTACCATCCTCCCCACATTATAGACACTCACAATTCAACACTAATTAAATCAAAGGTGCAAATCGCTGTGTCCTTGAAGGTTGGTTGACTATGACTTTGAATAAAACATAATAAAACTAACAGAGAACAGTCACCTCAGGTCGGCTTTACTCTAAAGGAAAGGGATGGAAGATAAAACCTCCCAGAGTGCTTTTTACTGCAGCCCAACTGCAAACTCAAGAGCATGAGACCTTGGTCAAGCCAAAAATCTCAGAGATGATTCACTTAAATGTCTTTGTCTGATGCTAAATGCTAAGAATTTCAAGACAGTAAGTGAGTGAAAAGCACACGTTTTTTTCTGGCCTAGGTTTAAAGGATGAAAGTGGCCACTTTGAAAGAAAACTGTAATGATAGCAGATTTCACAAAGATCAATCAGAGAGTGATTGCTTCCACCAAGGCCCCCCACCTTGGAAGTCTAAAAAATCACCTACTTTGCAATGGTGAATGGTAAAAATAAAACCAGGCTTTCTTTCATTGTTCTGCAAAAAAGATGGGATTTCCTAGAATCACTTCAGATACTGGTGAAAAAAAGGAAAAGGCAGGCATCTAAAGATACACTCAGACAACCATTTACAGCCAGCATTTATTCATTCCCCTGTGGGCAATTTGGAGTCCCCGTTTCACCTATAAATGCATGTCTTTGGATGGTGAAGAGAGGTAAAGGTAAAGGATGAGTGGTGAAAGAACTTTACAATCATTCGCACCAAATCTTTTATCACCATTAACTAAAATAAAACAAAAATAGTCTGTAACTGTAATCCCTTTTACAAACTGGTGGATTATTCACTTCTGCACACCATAAAAAACAATAGGACTGGGTTCTTTTTTAAATACAGCCTCAACCATTAGGAGTTTTGGTTACATTTTCACCTCATCTTTAGGCCTTTCCTCACTTTTGAAAAAACCCCAAAACAAACCAAAACAAAAAAAAACAGTATTCTTTCTCTAGTGAGTAAAGTTGATTTTTATATCATGGCTTTAAAAGTTTGTGGATGTAGAAAACTTTTCCAAAGGCATCACCTCGCACATTTTCAGAGTACATCATCCTCACTGAGGCATGTAAGCATTGTATACGATAAGGTCAGGTACCAGACTCTGCCTTGTATTGAGTCCCACTCAGTGTGACAGCCATGACATGACACTGGTAGAACCACTTAGACTCCGGTGTTCTGCTTGCATGCGGCAGCGAGACCCTATTGATGTTATCTTTTAGCAGATTAATAACAGTGATGGTACAGAGCCTGTTCTTGGAGGAGGAGAGTGCACTTCTTGCTTTTGCTGCTGCTATAGGCAACTATATTTATGTTTATGCAGCAGATAATTAAATATTGATCTATGTTTTTAAAGTACTTGATGAAAAAACAAAGCTGCTACAAGGTGATAATCAAGAATTTAGGTGGCTAGGATGTTCAAAGCCTATTTCTGTGCTCCATTCCACATAGGTCTGAAGGGCAATTGATTACTTAAGCATTTTCTGAGAATCCACCGGGTTTCCACTGACCTGAACTGCCCTCAATGTACAGCCAGCCTCAGCTCTAATTCATCCCAGCTCCCCAACCCATTACCTTCCTTCTTTTTGCAATTTTAATGCCGCTAAAATGAGTCGCTCATGTTGGCAAAGTTTCCCCCTTGTTCAATTGGTTTTGAGGCAGTGATGGACAGCCCTTATTTCGCTCTGCTGTGTTGACATGTAGGCATGGGTGGGGAGGGGGGCACCGCCATTTAAAAGTCAATATCACAGAGACAGATTGGCTATTTCAGAAAGTGGAGTGACACAGTAAGTATTCATAGGGGGACATGGCAGACATTAATGTGTGTCAAGCCGGGACAGTACGGCGGCAACAACGCACCGGTAATGTAAAAGAAAATTAATTGGATGCTGTATTTCAAGAGTGACAGTCAACTATCCACTGGTGCTTTGTCTGTGCAGCACTTTTAATGAATGGATCCTCAAAAGGGAAATCATTACATAGCATTTAGGTTAAAAAAAACAAAAAAAAACTGTGTCTACTCATACCTCTATTTAGAATTTGTTTTCTTGCTTTGAGTCTGAACTTACTCCACAATTCTGACTTTGTTCAGCCTGCTTTGTGCAACAGCCCTGATGTTTTTGGAGCTTGCTGTGGTCTGCATCTCTGTGGAAGTACTCAAAAGATTTCAATCTCTAAAATTACCTTCTACAAATGGACCACTTCGGGTCAGCGCAAAATCTTTCCCTTGTGCATTGTTGGCTTGAACAATGATATCACTGCTTGTTCTCGTTTAATTGGTGAGATTTATTATCGGTTTAAATGAGAAAACTCTCCATTAAGGGCCCAATATTTGCTTCCCTAATAGCCCCCGTTCCTTAAAAAGGTAAGATACCAGAAAAATTGGATTATGGCAACCACAATAGAGCAGAAGTAGCAATTATTAGTCTTCAAATTGATGCAATAACAAAAAATGGGATTTTTGAAACAAGCTTGTGAGTATCTTTCAAAATCTTGGTGTTTTTGGTGTATTTTGTCCAGGAGACGACCAGTGATGTCCTGTTGTATTTAAAAGCATTGCTGTTATTAAAATAAATTATGCTTGATTTTGAGAGCTGGGGTTATGAGGTTAAATTTCTGAAAAGTACAACTAGGCACTTGTTGTTGTACTGTCTGCATACAGTTGTTATTGTGATGAACTGTGCCCCTCGTTTTGGAAATAGTCAATTGGATTTGTGAAGCAGCATGTATTGTTCCGCTCTTATGCACAACCTGTCGAACTGAGAGAGGGGTGCGAAGCAGAAAAGCACAATGAGCAGAAATTAAAGACCTTTTTGAAGAAACTTGTGTTGCACTGATGCAATAATAATGACAAACACAAGAGCATTTTCAGTCTTTTCTTAGTGTCATTAAAAACAAGTGCTTTTGTCTGTGTGTGTTGCACGAAGGTGTATAAATAAATGATTATAAAGACTTTCTAATCCTGACCTCTCTGGCTTGTCAGAGAGCTTGCTGTCTTCAGAGAAGTTTCGCTTCTTCTGCCCAGATTTCACCTGGGAGCTAAACCTACTCTTGCTGTCAAATGGCTGCCAGGTACAACAGCAGTAAACTGGTTCAACTCGAACCTGATCTGGGAGGAATAAAGTCAAGCCATTGCCAAAGTTGTACATGTTCGTATTGCTAACAGTTTTAAAGAGGCTGTGATTTTACTAACTTATCTAATTCAAAGGGGATTTTAAACAAACGTGTTGACAGTTTTGGCCACTGAAATCCCAAAGATGCAAGAGCTTTGTTAAATATTACATTAATACATTGTTTGTCATGTGCAGCAGATATTTTTGAGACAAATTACCACAGAGAATTGCCGTTGAAAGTATTATTTGCAATTTTAGGAATGTTTCAACGTTAGGCTTTGTAAGATTTTTCAGAAACATACAAATCAGTGGAAATTGTTCTGCAAATTATAGGCTACCTTTTTGCTATTTTATGCTGTTCTTTTGGACATATTTGATTTGCATCTCAGATTGAGCCTTTTAGAAAAGCACTTCTAGAAAAAAAAAAAAAATGATAACATGCCTCTCGGTGGAAACTTTTCGAATCGACTTTGCATTTCCAAGAAACAACAATGGTTGAAATACATAAGTTTAATGCAAATGCTTAGAAATACTTAGAAATCAGAGTTGTCAAAAGTTTCCAAGCCCACAGCTTTTACAATAATTTTAAACTTGCTGTTAACAACATGTCAAGGTTGTGGCCAAGGAGAAATCCCTCATCTATCTCAGTCTCACTGGTGCCACTGCTGTCTATTGTTTAGTTTGCTATGTGACGGGACTAAGTCAGTGCGGTCAAATGATTTTGGAAATAATGACCACATCTTGCACACTGAGAACAAGGATTTTATTTTTCACCCACAAATGTCTGACAACTGGCAGGTTTCATTATTATCTGTGTTCCTGTTGCTATCTCTGTGTAATAGCTGCATTTTCTTGAACCATTTAACACTTAACACTTATTTCTGTGGAATAAATGTCAATTTACTCAACTTTTTCATTTTAAAAAGCAGTTTTGATAACTTCACCACAGCATGCTGCTAGCGTTGCTGAAATTGACGACTGTGAATTTGTGTTACATAGATAGGCTACAAGCTTTTGAGTGGCATTCATTTCTAAAAAAAAAAATGATGGATCTATACATGATAGCTCTCAGAGTGAAGCACCCATTTTAGAGTGACTGCTTCGTGGCCAATGCACTAGATATAATCTGAAAGTCCACTTTACCTACACTATAAAATGGCATCAGTAATCCTGTCTGATCATTTCCGGCTGTCAGAAACCCCATCCTATATCTCTGAAAAACCATCTCAACAAGCACCGCCTGTGTCCTGAGCGCTGGGATCCTGTAGAGAAATGTCTCTCATACTCTGCTGCAAATATACATCAAAGGCTTCGGGAGAAAATAAACCATGCAGTGGCACTCCTAAAAGAAGATCAGCAACTGTAACTTTTGTAATGGAGCACAATGAAAGGCACTCTGTTCCATAAATGTGACCCCAAAAGATGCCATAGAAAAAAATGACTTTTAGACTTTTAGTTTGTGTTCATAGACTTACATACATGCAATGAAATAACAACAACATGTGAACAATATCAAAATAAACTCCAATCACATCACAGACCTACAGAGGAAACTGACACCTTTTTGATAACTTCTCTAATCCTGTCCAAGTCACCAGAGCAAACACTGAACCTCACTATCTGTCACTGTTTTAGGAGATATGAATGAAAGCATTGGCACACTGGGCTAAACATTTAAGGTGCAATCATCCTACCATAAACCTTTTTATGTCATAAACCCAACTATAAAAAAGTAATTAAAGTTCCTAAAGTTGCTGAACCCATTAACTCTGATGTTCAATGTATAAAGACACTGGCAGCACAATACAGCCACTCTCATTTATCATTACTCCCAGGCTATTGTCTGATCCATACAGTCCACTTGGCCACATTCCCACTGGTCATGCAAAGCACTGGCAGCCAGTAAAGTGACCCCATCACACACCACAAGTCGGGGGCAGCTTTCTGTTGAGGTTTAAGAGCGGCCTTTTGCAAATAATTTCCACAGTAAACCAACATGGTGAGAGATTAGGGTCGAATCAATCTATCAGAGATGAAACTGGCAGCGTTTGTACAAATAACAGTCATTTAGATGGACCCGTGACCCTTTGTGTCTTTCCAGCTGATGTATGCAAATTGTCTATAGGGTTTGTCAAGGCTTGCGTCTACTTTGTGTTGGAGACTACAGCAACTTTAGAAAATGCTGTTCAGATGGAGATGTTTGTTTACCAACCCTCACAATTAAAAAAACAATTTAAACCCTGTTCAAATCTTGTTCAAAAGACGTTAAAAACACTTGCATCTAGTTACTATAACATTTAAGATCGAATGGAGCACATTTGCCTTTTGACTGGGATCAGGTTCCTTACATAAACAAACTGACTCAATTTGAGTTCATTTGAGACAGTATCAAGAACACTTTTTTCTAACAAATCTCCTAAAATAGAATAAAGAGCTATAGTGTTTTCAATCGAAAGAATTCTCAACACATTCTCCTTTCTCATACTAAACAGATAATTGAACAGGAGTATGACGGCATAATTACTCTAAACACTGTTTTCAAGTTTATCCTTTTGGGCTCCAAGTATTGTGTCTGAATGATAACTCTGCACTCTGTAGACAGTGACGTTTTGTTATCTTCGCAGAGGACTAATTTGCGTGACTTCTTTCCCTCCTATTGCATGCTGGGATATATGTTATCCCCGCCGTGACCCTGAACGGATTAAGTGGGAAGAGGAAAGCCGTGAATGACAAAAGCACCACAGATCAGCCTTCTGACTGTCTCATTGATGTGTCAAAAACCCAGTACAGATTTGGTGCATCAAGCGTTTCAAAGGTAAGCCCTGACCCAACTAAAGAGAACTGACAAGAGTGTTTCTTCCTCGCTTTTGATGAGAGTAAACAAGTCATCCGGCGCGAATGTGTGATCGGGACGAGGGGGGAAAACAGAATCTGCAAGTTCATCCCAATTAAACAAATGAATCATCGCAGCGCAATAGCGGAGTAGATGGGAACAACGCTGCCAACAGGGCCCCCACTGTTCCAGCCAGCAGGCTTCGGCCACCCTCGGAGATTAATCAAATTCACCGAATGTTTGATTTGCATTTCATTAAAGATTTGGTTGGGAAATTAATGGGGAGGCACTTTGTTTTCAGGGGACTTCGATACGTTTTAAACTGCCTCTGCTTGTTATGTCACTCAATGGGGGCTTTTTTTATCTTTACCGACGTGGATTTGGGTTTATCTCCGGGGAAATGTTGGAGAATCACTCTAGTTCGCCAAGTTTTGGGTCCTCATTTCTCTTTTATGCTTATTGTGATTGATTCTCAGTCCGCTAGTCGAGTCTAGCCCTTGTCTCTGTTCACTCTGTCTACATTATCTCAGCAGGACACATACAAACACTTTTTTCGGCTGCATTGTTCAATATAAACATCTGCCTGTGTGCGCATATGGGGAGAGTTCTTGTCTCTGTTTAAGGATCCAAATGCATGCAGTGTGCGTGTCTGTGCAAACTGAGAAACATCTGTGTCACCTCCAAATTGTCACATCTGTGTTCTTTGGGAGCGTGACCCAAATATCTGGCACAGTATTGAGCAAATTGGTTTTTTCCGAGATTCGGTATCCATTGCTAGGTCAGCCCTAATGACACTTTAAACGTTTTGATCATTTTATCAATAGCGCATCTGTATCGCTAGAGATCTCTAAAAAGACCTCAAGAGACCTAAAAAAGAGAGCTGATTGATTTTCATTTGATGTGAATAATTTGTCTTCATTAAGGGAGACATTTTAAACACAAAAGACAAGATGGCACACGCACAGTCCCAGAGCAAATAATCCTAAAATGCACTTGTCACTCAGTTTGGAGCCACATTCTGGGGTTTCCCATTTGTGCCCGACAGCATTACTCGAGTCAATCGCTTTTATGGATGACCTGTGCCGGAGATGCCAATCCTTCTTCTTTCCACATGGACAGCGTCAATAAAAACAGCATGTCAGGATTTAAAACACTGATCCAGATCATATCAATGACACGGCTATTGATAATCAATTTCAATGAACCTGCGCTGTGTTCTCAACCAATGCACATTTAACGCAGATCAATATTATAGAACTGCTTGTTTTCTGCAGCAAAGCAAGGCATGAGGGCGGCTTCTTGAGAAAAAAAAAAAAGTTGCACCCACTGCTCTTTTTAACAAGATCTAAAGGTCATTATTAAACCAATAAACGACTGTAGGGGACTTCAGTAACCACTTCCTATTTGTATTTCATCATTAAATTCTGCTTTCGGAAAATAATCTCCTGGAAGTCAGTTAGCACTTGGGAATTGGAGCTTAGCAGTGTTGGATAAGTACAACCATCAGCTGTGGTGGAGACAGATAGAAACATGCAAACATAATCCACTCTGCCAACACTAACATTCTGGCACCAGACTATGTTTTGCTCCAACACTCGAGCAAATCATCCAGATAAAACCAAGAGTTTTGTTTTAATAATATTTCAAGCTCAAGACCAAACCAGTCTCATCTACTGCCAACATGAAATTACATCAGCTTGGACTGAAGCCATTTGGAGGAAGATATGAAGTCTGTGGACATATATGCATGTGTTGCGTTTTATAAAGTATGTTTAACACGAGAAATCAATGATGTGCAATTATCTGAGCGTTGGAAACTCTAATGTGTTTGTAGACTATAACTTTATCCAGGAAAGCTACTTAGAACCACTTTTTAGACTGAAGATAGCACCTAAAAATGCAGTTAAAATTTAGCTGATTTGGACAGAAAATGAATTTGCAATATATTTTATGCAAACAGCTCTGCCTATCTTTATTGATCTTAGCAAGAAAATTATTATTTTACTAGGCACTTATGCAGGCAGCTCATTTTTGAGGTCAGCTGGTTCAACAAAATAGGCTTCCCATGCAGTGACAGCCATATTAGCCCCAGATAATAAAGTATCAAGTATGTACACAGTGTTTAATTTTAAAGGCAGTTAATCTGTCATCTGAAGTTCACTGGAACATATAAGGTTAAGGGCTGTTAAATATATTGCTCCTACAGCTTCCACTTGGCTGCTGCCTGAAAACACAATGAATGCACAAAGAAGGACTTCTTAACTTTTCATGAAGTGCAATGATGAGGTGAATTGGGGTAAAAGCCATTATCCATTATTGATTACCTTTTTGCTACAACTCCCAATTACCAACTCAGAGGCAGGTGGGAATGTCTGGGTAAAGCTAACCGAGCAGAAGTTTTACATTCCTGCTCTGTGTAAATCATCTAATTTTATATATATATAAGATACTATAACAAAAGGAATGAGTGACCGGACATTTTCAGTGCGATAGCGATACTGTGTTTGCTATTATAGTCATGGATCTATTTCATTATGCTCCTTAAGCCCACATCTCACAAAAAGCATGAAAAATTAATAGCAATAAAACTCCTCAACCACAGCATTTCAAACATTGTGAACTATTCCTTGTTGTTACACGTTTCTAATATGATTATTAATGTATAAACCAGTTTATAATGAATTTTTCAATCATTCTTGGCCCCATCTGCCTCTCATCACGACTCAAAAGGCTGTTGAAATCTGCAGCAGACCCTCAGAGGCCCTACGGCATGTTGACTCCTCTCTACTTAAACACTGAACGCCCTCCTTGTGCAATTATGTAACACTGGAGGTTAGGAGTTCACAAAGTCATTAAACGCTTTTCTAATTATTATTGATTAAGTGGTGAGGATCAATGCAAATCTAGAGCGTTGGTGAGAGCGAGACTGGAGTGAGGTATGGCGTGTTTAAACCTGCCACTGAAAGAAACGCTGCCAGCCTAGCATGAAAATGAATGTTCATTATCAAAAAGTATCATGCCATCTCCTTGAAAATGGCACTTAATATCAATTTTCATCATCGGACCACTAAAGAATTAATGAAATAACTCACAAATCTAGGTTAACTGAGAGCAATTTCAATTTCATTACACAAAACTTTTCATAACTATGGTTGCTGTTGCTGCTTTTGTCCAGTTTTTTCAATGTGACATGAGACAGCTCTCCTCATATGCTTGTGTAATGCTAATATAAACCTGATTATTACGATAACCTTGCTTAATTAAATAGCTTTTGGCATGTTAAAGAAGTCACTTTGCCTGAATGGATTCTGTATTCTGCACAGTTAGCACACGGTGATGTAATTCTTTACCTCTGTGCACAGTCCTTGCCCTTTCTGTTAGTCTCAATCTGTCAGTCAATTAGAGTATTGTTCGGGGCTAATAGCATACAGCTATGGTGGTTAAGCTCTTATTTCCCCAACCCATCACTCAAGCGAGGGTCTGTCTTTAGCTCCAAATATCAACTTTACTTGTGCTGACTGCAAAATTACAAGTTTTGCACAGACTATGTATAAAGCAGTGTCAAGAAAAACCTAATTACAGCTCATTACTCAGATTGGAAGTGAAGCATGATTTTAAATGGAAAGAACGTGTAAATGCTGTTTTAGTGTCCGCACTTGATACTCTAATTCTCTCAAAACCATTATTCACCGTTAGAGTTTCGAGAAAACAGAGAATTATTGCAGGTTCTCAAAAGAAAAGAAGCAATAAGTCCCAGAAAAGATGAATGAATGGCAATAAGTTGTAAAGAATTTATGGTGATTTTTAGCACAAAAAGCATATCTCACATCGACAAAGACGCCATCTCATATGTTACAGATGAGGCACAAGAACGGCATCGGCTTGAGTTTGAATGCTCCAGATGGATGCAGACTGCCATAAAGATCACAGACACAGCCAAATTAGCATAAGAAGCTTATATCCCTGTGTAGGTTTTGCAGCTTTGTTGATGTCTGTGGTGATAAGTGCTTTACTGATGTTTCTTTTAGCACTTTCTGGAGCAAACAGGCGAATTGTGAAAAAAGTTATCTCTCACGCAGATGATAAAAGGCTTCTGTGGGCTTAACCCTTTAATACCACAGACAATAGAGAAATACATAACATCATTTTCATTCTGAAGTGTGTATTATTAAATGTTTGGGACTTTCTGAAGGGCATCAGGCTCATTAAATATTGTGACGGAGCACGTCCGTCAATGAGTAGTGAGCGCACGCGGTCATAAACGAACCCACGAACGCGCGCTGGCCACGCACACATACACCACGCAGACCTTTTCATTCACACTCGCTAATTCCCCGTTTACCCCGCTGGTTCACTAATATGCACCCAACACACGACCAACACCTTTTTCCCGTTTTCCTGCCGCTTTTATGCTCCCAAGGTGCACACTTGAGAGCGTTAGCTTGGGTCATTCATACATGCACTTACCTGTTTCTCTGTGTTGCCTGATGCTGCGCGTCTCAGCCAAACCGAGCCATAACTTCCTGGTGGTTTAAATGGGCGCTGTTCGCGCGCTGGTGCTGGTCAGGTGATGCGCATTAGATAACCTGAACATAAAAACCTATAACCGCCCTTTCAATCATCTTTTGTTAATTATTATTTATATATTGTTGTATATGGGAACAGCCCACATGTTTATGTTTCAACTGTTTGTTTGTTTATTGATTTATATTTTTGTAATAATGAAGCCCAATGGGAAGGGCCAGACCAGTATTTAGAGGAGCCATTTCAGGCCTGTATTCAGTCTGGTCTGGAGCAGGTACAGTGCAGGTAACGTTGGCTGAGAGCACTCTGAGCTCTGTGTTTGAGTTATTGACAGAACTCTGACTTTAGACTTTATTGTTTTTGTACATTTGTAAATACATTTTTGATCACATCACTGTATATATTTTTGCACTTTTTGGCTGTTTTGCACTTTGGACACTGGCACAATAAACATCACTTGAACACGCATTTCTGACTTGCCTGGGTTTGATTAGAGCCCCGCCACAAATATAAAGATGTAAGATGTGTAAATGTGCCACCAAGGCCCCATGTTCTGCCACATGAAAGAGAGAAAATAAAGTCAGTTTGAATCATTCGTGGTTGGAGAAAGTTTGGTGCATGTGTCATTTCTCTGTCCATCAGTTCAATGTGCTGTAGGCAGAATTTAACAGTGGATGTATTAATCAGGTTGTGACTAAAAGATTCTTGGCACAGTGCAGCCGCCATGTTTCTGTGATGAATTTTGGTGCCACGTTTGAAGTAAGAGCTGTGGGGCAAACTAGAAAAAGAAATATGGTGGAAAAAGTCTAAAATCCTGTTTTTTTCTGAATCTGAAATCTACATAAAGCACAATTTGAATTTGTATATATTTAATCACTGGAACTATCCATTTTGATTTATCTGATTGTTTTATCATTACCTGCACAGTTCCAGTTGAATTATGCAGCCATTTGGCTTTAACCGGCCACAATCCCTTTTCTGCCCCACTGCCAGCGTTTTCAAATGCAACATGATGTAACATCAAAGCTTGGCTCGACTTGACTTGTCTGCTGCAGTCCAATGGGACATCTTACCAAATGGGAGCGCAGTGTCAGTAACACTACCATATTGTTTCCCTCAGGACAACTGTGCAGTAAAGCAGCCACTCTTTATTCCTGAATCCAAGCGAGACCCCAGCCTTTCCACTGTGGTCTGTTCCGTTATGTCTGGGGAACTGTGTGTGCACTCTGTCCTTAGAAACACATCAACACACACAGTTGGTCATAATCCACTCTCCTTCGGGACTCTGCAACACGATCAGACCAAAAGTAAATGGATTTGCCAAATTGTGCCCTTTAGTTAAAAAAAAAAAAACACTTTAAGTAAAAGTACTGTCAATTTGAAATAACTTAAAAACAATAAAAGAATTCAGAAAACTCATCTGAACTAGAGCCAGTTCCTTGCTTTTCATCAATTCTGAAGAAAAATAACGACAGCTCTGTGCTCTGTTTCCGCCCCGACAGCATTTGCTTACATTTACCAATCCACCTCATGAATATGAAATTCCTCAGCAGTAACCCTTGTTTTCATCTGCAGACTCTCCCTGACCCAGAATGCACCCTGCTGATGTTCAGAAATCCTGAACAAGAGGTCACGACGTCCAGACAGTGTGCAACCAGCCGCCTGAAGGGAAAAGCACGCTGCACCTGTACTGTACCTCCTCCACTAAAGAAGAAGAAGAAGAGGACACAGGCGCTATGTTGTCACTGCATTTTAAATACTGCTTATATGGAAAATATACCAGCACTTTCAATGAATATAAATGAGTCGCAACACAGTTAAGGATGTGATCATTTCAGTGGGAAGTGATGCAGGACTTGTGTCTCGTAGATAAAACGTTATTTACATACAATACAAGTGCAAATGTCTATTTAGACTCAAATCAAAACAGACTTTATGCTTTATTGAGTTTTGCCATTTAAATAGGAAAACTCAGGTTGTTAAGTCTGCTGTTTGTCAGGGAAAAGGTGGGTTGTGAGAAGTGAGGAAAAGAAAATAGACAAGACTGAAGTCCTGATAAAAACTACTACTTTATGACCTGAGCAAGACTGTAGTGCATAGATGGCCTAGTGAGAAATGCTGATTTAAAGTTAGTGAAGTTGTGAAGAGAGCAGCTGGAAGACGACCTGGTTCTGGTGAAGGGAAGACATGGACACACGAAGCCGGACCTTGTTGTTAAGTTCTATTTTCCCCAAATAACCTGCAGCTACTAAAACTCCTGAATTCTACACTGCACCCATGTCCATAAAAGAGAGCATAAACACACCACAGAAAGCATCCAAATGTTTGTTTTAGTATCTGATGCTCGCTTCTAAGGTGACTTTCATGCAGGTCATTCACTTTGTAGTGTCTTAAACCAGTCATAAATCAAAAGCATAAGAGAACAAAGTTTACTAGGCTGCGAAGACTTGCATATAAATGTGTACATTAATTCAAGGTTAACAGCCCCATTAACTAATTATAGATATGTTCTGCTTCTTTTGTGATCCATCGCTTCTTTAAACTTGAGTTTATTCAACTGTGATAACGCCCTTCAAAAAAAAAAAAAAAAAAAAATAGATAATTAACTCCTCCATTCGGAGTTCAAGTCAAACTTTTATCTGTAGTCGTATATAATGAATTAATGCACAAGCAGAATAAATTAATCCACTGAATGACTTCAGGGAACAAATGGCAATCATTTAGCATTTGACTATTCACACTGGATATAATCAGGCAAAGCCAAAGCTATTATTACCTGCATTTTAAGCATATGTTTAAAGCAGAGTTGCCTGGGAGCATTATAAGGCATGATTGTCTTGACAGTAAATTACTAACATCATTATTTTTGCCATATGTTTAAATGACAAACAAAATATATCATAAAAACTACACAGCAACGTAGATTAGTGACAGCTGTTTAATGTGTAGAGAATGAGTTTAGCAGCCTGCAGGGAAGCACTGGAGAACAGGTACATGCATTTATGATGGACTGCATTATATTACTCACGGACTTAAAAAAGTAATTTGACAAACTTTTAAAATGACCTACAAGAGTTAGCTACATTTTCACCATTAACTCTACGGACATTTAATTACAGCTTGAAAGTTGTCTCTAAATGAATTCAACACATATTTCCAAGTCTTGCAGAATCATTTGGTGAAAGAAATACGCTCATTTATTAAACAGCTGCCAACACTGTGAGTATCCATGCATGAAAACAAAATAACACAATAAATATATTTCAAGTGTGGGATGTCTAACAATTATTCTTGAGGGGAGAGTTGATCTCATTTGGCAAAAGGGCTTGATTTGAGTCAGACTAAAAGCTATGTACATGAATTTAAAGCTTTCATTTGACTGTGAGAAACTTTAAATGAACACTAAATTCGCCTCCCTTTGACAGCCTTGTCTTTGTGAGTAAATCTCACACTGCAGTGACAACCAACGACTGATATATAATTTGGTATCAAGTCTCTAATGATGGTGAGTGTAAGCAATCCTCCATAATAGCAGTGCCACGTCAATATGTCGCAGTGGTTTCTATTGTCTGCGCTCCCTGTGGTGTAATTCAAGACACGCTTGCAGTCTTTGTCTCATCTCTGAACCCAAACGGAGGAAATCAATAGGTTTTCACAAGATAACAAAGGATGTTGTACGTCTACTGCGCACATGAATTTAATCAACAGCCTCATGCCTGTCATCAAGCCATAGTGATGCCTCTGTGTGTACATCACTTTCACTGGCATTTGTCAAAACAGTTGGGATTAGATGTGGATACCCTTTTGATCTCCAGCCCATCTGAGTTTCCAATTTAATGCACTGATTTCAAATCTCCAGGAGCATAGATGCAAATATTTAACGCTCTAAATCTCTCAAGGCCCAGGGGCCAAATGCAGCCCTTTGCAATATTTTATGTGGCCCTCCAATACATTTAGAAGGTGATATTTTTGGCGCTAGGTATTAACAGGATTAGAACAGGTTTTAAATGGATATGAACAAATCTAAAAACTAAAAAAAACAACAAAAACCTGTTCAAATCCAATTAAAACCTGTTAAAAATATGTCTAAACCCTGTTCAAATCAAATTCAAACTTGTTCAAATCCAATTAACACCTGTAAGACTCAAATGAAAATTAAAAAAATAATAAAATTAATTAATGTCACCACCTCCGGCTCCTGAAAGGATTCTTATTAACTACCACAGCCCCTCACCACTTTGAGTTTGACACCACTGCTCTAAATGAAATGCTATAGGTTGAATTGGTGAGGAATACAGGAAATGTAAAAGAGTATCTAAGCATTTCAGAAAAGTGGGTAGAACTTCCCAGAACGACAGAAAGATGGATATAAATGACCCCATCCTCTGGAACTAAATGTCCCTCTACGTCTAAGAGCCCATTAGAAGTTTCCACTTTTTTCTCTCGGCTGCGTACGCACCTCATTTGTCCTGCTATGTCTACGAAGAAAAAAAAAAAAAGCTGCAGGGAGCGGTGGACGGACACTCCTGGGGGAAATAAACCGGGCATTTGTGACTGGGGTGCACTCACATTTGCCTCAGTGGCACATGGCAAGCTCCTCTCAGGACATCCATTACACGAGGCAATGTATGGATCTGAGATTCAGTGGCAGATAAGGTCAGGGCAATACACTCAAGGGTATTGGCAGAGTCAAACATTTCATTTTAGCTCTCATTGACAAACTCATGCATTACCAATAAATATTGACAAAGGGAATCATAAAATATCTCTTTGTCATTAGAAGCAATATAGGTCACGTAATAATCCAAAACAATGTTGGAAGTGATGGGATGCTGTTGCAGGGTTGGTTGTTGGAATGACCATTGACTTGATGGATTTCTTCAGACTATTTTAAAATAGTGCCACAGCAATAAAAAGAAAGAAAGAAAGAGAGAAAGATGTACGGAGATCAAACCTGCCCCATTTTAGAACAACTGTTATGATTGGTCAGACATCATTTCTGGTGGAAATGATAATCCAAAACCAACTTTATCTTTTTTTAGGCTATGGGATAAGATAAAACAAAAAAAGGAAAACAAATGAAACTCTTTATAATGTGGAAATATACAAATATAAATGTATTTGCTTGTAATTTCCTTGATAGATCCCGTACACAGAGAAGAAGAACTAGTACTTTTCATTAAAAAGTCAGAGGGTGTTGTATTTCTGCCTCTCTCTCTCTCTCCTCTCGTCTTGTTTTTTTTTTTTTTCTTTTAATGTATGTGTGAGGAGATTGTGTGCTGATTTGAATATGCATGCTATAATTACAGGCTTTCGTGTACATGTATAATTTCCATATGGTTCATGGGTCGTCAACGCGGCGCAACTCCCTTGGGCCATGTTCTTAAGTGCACTTGTCAAACGCCCCTGTGCTGTCACCGCGCCGGGCGTTTTCATCAAAAATTCAGACAAAGCACTTTGATCACAGACCGGTGGGGCCTGCACAGGTGTTCGCTGCCTTGACAATGTCACTACCTTGGTCCCATCTGGTTCTACTGTAACATCCATATGCATGGCGTTGTGAGTTGGCCTGCCATCTCGCTACACTTCACCCCT
Organism: Rhyacichthys aspro; assembly: GCA_036850595.1. Classification (NCBI taxonomy): domain Eukaryota; kingdom Metazoa; phylum Chordata; class Actinopteri; order Gobiiformes; family Rhyacichthyidae; genus Rhyacichthys; species Rhyacichthys aspro. Next base: position 6,683,806 of record CM072149.1, read on the forward strand.
CTGTCTTCCCCCCACCTTGTCACCGAGATAGGCACGGCTGATGCTCGCTCCTGCCCCAAGAGCACCTTCGTATACCCTTGCAGCATCTTCCATGATAATGCAGAGGTTTGAGTCATGCGAGCTCCGTCTTTGTGTGAATACATAAAAAGTTTCAGATTGAATAAGAGTCTGGCTTTAATAACACTTGTGCCCAACTTCAGAATGTGTTCGTCCTTGATTTTCAATGCCTTTTCTTTTCAGACGGGCTGTTAATGTGAACATATTGGTAGATGAAAGCCTTTGATTTTGTATTTACCACAAAACAAAGCAGTTTGATCTTGCACTGAGCAAATGAAGGAGGGATGTAGAGGATGAAAAAGAGAGGAAAAAGAAGACAAGGGATGAAGAATGCAGCAGGGAGGAAAAAAAGGGAATTTGTTAACTCACATGAAGTTGGTTTATCAAATGTAACTTGCAGGATATTGAAATGCCTCTCAGTATTTTGAAAATCCCATCCGTTTTACCTTATGGGTCGCTTCGTCTTTGGTCCTGAACAGAATTGGGGCAGCAGAGTTGGAAAAGGACAGGCTGGTGGCATGGCTGCAGTGATTGGTACAGCCCAGTTGTAATTGGTGCATATGAAGAAGCCTCTCCTGCAGCGGACTCGCACAGTAACAGCCTGTGGTGTGATGTCATCCCGAGACAAAACCCCCCGAAGCTGCTCCACAGACAGTGAATAATGGAGCAACTGCTGCCGCTTTGACAGGAGACATGGTGGTTTTTACTGGTGTAGCGGGCCACGGATCCTGGTACACAGCTGGAAGCCATACATTCACATTAAACCCCGGCCGAGGAGCACCAGGAGTGAGTCAATAATTCACCCCCAATGGACGATATCCGGAGGGTGTCACCTGACCGCGCTGTCAGCTGAGGTTTTAATGGTTTGACTTCCAGCGCAGGGCAACATCTGCTCGAGTTAAGTTTATAGTCTAACTTGCTGATTGTTCCACAGTGAATTATCTCTTTGAATTCCAGCAGATTACGTTGCACAGTTTCCTTTCGCTGCCCAAATAATCACGTAACAGTAAAATGTGTTGGGTTACAATATTGATCTGACTGATAAATTTACAGGTATGCATTTATATGACACTCCTTTATCCTTCTGGCCTTCAAAGCACTCTCACAAACATGCACTATGTAAGGAGTTTAGTGTCACATGACTAAGAAGGAGGAGGGGTATCAAACCACCAACCTTTTGTTAATGGGCAACCTGCTCTAATGATTTTCATGTAGCACTGAGTTGTTTCTTTGAATCAAACCAAGAACTCCACAGTGGACTGAATAGAGTTTGATCCCAGTTGTATGTTAATGTAATTATAGTCCTGCACTGGCTTTAGAGTGACATAGTTTTACACTTGAGCTGTTAGTGTGGCACTAATCGTTTCCTGTATTTATTGAGTTTAATAGTTGAGTCAATATATCAAGAACAAAAAGGGCTGAATCCTATTTTGTAATTGTTCCATTATTAACAAGGCTCACATTGGGTCATATAGACCCAACAAGTCGTGAGAATGTAATTAGAACACCTAGCTATTAATAAGAAGCAGTCGGGGGCTGCTGGCTGATTATTCATTACCTCTTGTCTACACACTCGCACAGCTGCCCGAGCAGTGTGTTTCTGTCACCGTCACCCCATCTGTTAGCTTCCTCTGGTTAAAGTAAACCAATAAATGGATGAGAGTGGAGAATGGGAAGGGCATTGGGAAGGAGAATGGAGCACATGGAGATAGTGTAGTTGTAATGTGACACTCTACAAAACAGAAGCTCCAACTGTGTGTTATTTGAGTACGATGCACTGGTGACACTTCAACATTATTGTTCTACCGTCCAAACCATCAATGACAAGAAAAAGATTGTCCCATGGTATTTTAAGTGTCCAATTATTCAATTAATCAGCCAACTTTTGCTTTTGAGAAATGAATGAGCTTTCATCATTAGTTTCTGATTGAGTAATTAATTTCTTTGAGCCCGTTCTGACAGCTTTATGTCATGCACGGTAAAACTTGAAATTGCATGTTAATATGCACACAGGCCTTAAGTGAGGACCAAATTGAAAACGTATAGATAACACTGATGTCTTTGAGGTAATGGCTCTTTATCAAAGGCAGTGCCATTTACGTGAGCACTTTAGATGCACTCTGCTCTCTGCTCCTCTGATGTAAATATAAGGTCATTTTTGAAGTGCATGCTGCAAAGTGGGAGATAACCGCCCATGCTTCTGCTTTGTAAAGCAATAAGGAGAAAATGTCATGTGCCAACATGCAAACCTTGTGTTCTCACTCGCTTGGTACATTGCCCAGTGAATTGGCATGAACAACTGGATTTAAATGGATAGGCGGGCAACCCATGAAAGGCACAAATAATGCAATTCACAAAACAATACTTTAGTGCTCCAGAGCAAATTTAGATTACTGGGTTTCCCAATATAATAGGCATGTGTTACCTTTCAAAAACTGGATGGTACTAAGAGTGATTTTGAATGTTTTTACTATGACTGACAAATCAGGCAAATCAACACTGAGTTCATCTTTCCTGGTGCTTCAGGACTAACTGTAGCTTAACTCTTCATCAAATCTACAACAGGTCTTTGTCAATAGGGGCCATTTATGATCAATTACATTAGTCTAAAATTCAGATTTATTTTATGTTTTTAGATAAACCCTCACCGTTGCTGCACAGGGTGTCTTACAACTAAAACCACCAAGATTTGTTTGCACCTTAACATCTTGTCATATGTTTGGTTGGTTGTGGCAGCTGCATATTGCCCTGGTTTGTTTGATAGGTGCTTTTACAGTAATGGTGATTTTATTGTTAAATGGTGTCTAGTAAGTCAGGTATTTGTAGTTCAAAGTTTACAAAGCCCCCAGGCCCTTGGAAATGTTATTGTATTATGTAATTCATCAACATATTCCAAATCAATAGTAACTTTATTTCAATTTGTGAATCATACCTCAACCTAGGGGACCAGATTGGTTGGAAGTTCTTATGTAACATGTATTCTCCATACGTGTTCTCACCTCTTTACACATTTTCCCACCTCTCTATGCCATGTAGCCACTTGACATGTGTCCTCCTGTTCCAATCATCTTCCATCAAGATAAAAATGGCACCCAGCGTGTTGTTATACAGTGAAACTTCCTCGGGAAGTTACACTTCTGCCTGAATCACTGAGGTGTGAACTTGAATATAGACTTGCCTCAAATTGAATCCAAGAGGAAAAAACACAGGGAAACACACACAATGGGGCTCCAGCCTCAGGAGTGGGCTAGTCTTACATAACACACTCATTTACAGTACTTACATTTTGATGTATTGTATGAGCTACTGTATAAATAAAAGGTGAGCTACATCTGCAGAATACACTAACAAGGAATATGAATATTGCATAAGCAAATACCTTTGTGCAGTTAAAGGTTATCTGGAAAAAAATGAGAAGCTGGCCTGCTTTGCTGCACAGATGTCATAAAAGCAGCATGGACATTTATAATAGTTTGTATCTTGGGAATGCAAACGAGAAGCTATTGTGCTTTTCCTCACATCACATTCTTCTGTTAATCTTAAACATTTCCTTACATTACAGATAAGTCATTTTAAAACATCCAACTACAGGTGAGTAATTTCTAGAGCTATTGACAAGCTCCCAACTCTGACTGCAGCGTGCAACACAGGACGGTGCTCTTTACAGGAGAAATATCAACGCTGAATTACCTAATGGTTCCTGGAGAGGATCGAAGTGCTGACCTTTGTCGGGTTGTTGGCAAATTAGAGCACGCTTTTGAGCAGTAAAAACACAGGAATAATTCAAGGGATATTGCTGTGAATAAGGTGAGGGTTATTACTTCCCTTCCGTGAACAAACCTTTAATTTTTTAGTTAAGTCCGTCTTAAGAACATACGCAGTGCAATAAAGACATAAATAAACGTAGGCAACAGGTTGCTTATTGAGATGCATCTTGTAATTAATCTTCATGCCCTTGCACATCAGTTTTTGCTGACCCATTTTTATGCCTCTGTGAACTCACTTTATAAATAGTAATAGTGTTTTTAAAATTAATAGGACATCATTATGCATTTAAGGTAACACAATTAAACATCTTGCTATCATTATGATCTGTTTACCTTTCTAGGAAATATCTTGGGAATATTTAATCGAGAAAGCTTTAAACAGGGCTGACTGCATCCAAAAAGGGACAAATGTAAAAGCTGAGTGGATAGACCAAGTCCAAGTGGAGGAAAAGGGAAATATTCGACTAATACATGGCTTTTGACGTCACGTGATGGCGGTCTGACAGCTTCGACTCTCCCTCCATTGTCAGAAAGTGTCTTGTCTCTTCGTGACTCAGAGTTGAGAGCTGCCGGCTTCTGGTTGAAGGCTGTGATGGGATTTGGGGAATAACTGCTACTCCAGATTAAGGATGGAGATGAGGATGACTAGTGACTGACAAAACAGACTTCTGGGAGGGCTTCCGCTACTGTACAGCAGCAAGGTCAAGGAATGGTGAGAGGAAGATGTAAACTAGTATATTTAAGAGTTTGGCGAGGGCAAAACCTGCGGAGAGTTCACAACATTCAAAACATTCAAAATAAACTATGAGTAAGGACCTCTTGGTAGAAAACTCAGAGTGGGATAAACTATACGAAGCAAACAATTAGCTTTAATGCACTGCACCTGCTCCGAGCACACTTTTCTACTGAGGACTGTTCGGCAGAGTCACAGTGTGTAGGAGAATGCCCACTGTATCCCTCCAACGGTTTACATAACTGAAATGATGTGCTTCAGCTCTTTCCTGCTTATCACCGTGAGCCACACTTTATTGCCAGGGCCACCTCAAAGAAAATTAAATGCAGCCTCATCCGTTTGATACCCCCCGAGCACATTTTGTGAGCCTCTATTGCTGCCGAGATATTGTTGAGCTGTTGTATTTTTCAAACGCTCCCCGCCCTTCTTCCCCCGGAAAGAAAAAACAGCCATATTCTGCTCTGTTTTCCTTTATCCACAATCATAATGGCACACATTAGCTCTTGACTTCTTTCCACTCCACAGTTTGTCTAACAGTGTCCTTCTGGCTGCTTAAAACAATAAACCAATAGAATATCCCATGCAGTACAAGTGTACACTCAATTCTTTTCTATTTTAAGCTACTTCTGGAAAAATAAATAAATAAAAGTACACAATAAATCCTCACCTAAACAAAAGCCAATGCATTAAATGGACAAGACTGATTGCCCAAAATAGTCAAGCTTTTCTGCAGTGGAACTTTAATTTAGATAAAAATAAATAAATAAAACCAATTAATAACATGTCTGGAATAAATTACTTTCTCTATTTGAATAAGAATGCTTTAATGTCTCTTTGGCCTTTGCACTAATGATGCCCACCAAAGAATTGGATAATGAAGTTTTTACTCCCCCAAGAGACGGAAACGGGAATTTTAAAATATAACCTTTGGACACGGGGAGCATCGAAAACATCTATGGATTCATGCATTTCTTTCATGTGCTGTTCATTGTTATGCAGGACTTATGTAATAGCAGCTTATAAATAGGGAGGTCGTTGTGGGAGTGCAGCCTGGACACATTGCAATTTTCCTTTTCTCCTATTATGGTAATTGAATAATACTTTTTTGAATTGAAGTGCTCAGTGGCATTCATTAACACTACGGCAAACAACAAGATTATATGGGTTTTTTTAGCCGCAGGTACATTCAAGGTTGAAGAGCCTGGTCAGGTTTATCAATACATTGCAACACAACCCATTTAGCTGTCTTTTTACCATGCAGTACACTCAGCTGATGTACTTACCTGCTATCCATGAATTCTAATGAAAAGAATAGACCACTAAAATCTATAGTATTAAAAAGCACGTGTGAATTGCCACTGGAAAATGGAAAGAAAAGACGTCAGGATTAACTCATGACCCGCAGGAGCCTAAAGGCTTCACATTTACTGCCTTCCAGTTATTCACATGTTGTTTTTTCCATGAATTTCAAATGTGTGTTGGTACTTTCTGGAGCTGGATGCCAAGGACAATATATATATATATATGCCTGTAAAGCATAAATACAGTATCTGTGAGCTCATAATTATTCAGAACCATTCATATGTTTTGTATTGGGATTTTTGCATATGAATTACAAGAAAATAATCATTATGTTATGGCGCTTTCTTTCTTTCTTTCTTTTTTTTTTTTTTTTACATTGTTATTGTTTCCATGCTATAGGATGGTGCTATTTAAACTACTCATGCATTTTATAATACACCACTATTTGCCTTGAAACCCTTTGCTTTACACACCTACAACTCCACTGCCTACTTCTGTGCCTATTCATTTTGTAAAGTGATCCAAAAACCTGCAATGTTGGATGGCCTTGCAATTATCTCTCCAGCTCTCACTATTTTCTCATATTGCTCATTACATAAAGATTATGTGACTTACTCTTTCAATGCCTTACCACCCACTTGTGTTTTACCAATATAACCATTTATAACCCAATGGGGCTCATTGCGACACAATGATGCAATGAACTTGAGAACATATTAAAAAAAAGGCTTAAAAAAGCAAGGCTACTAGAGTTGGGTTTGTGTTCATGGTTTGTTTTTCTAATTGTTTTGCACTTGCCTTGAGATTGGATAGGAAAGAGGTTAAATTATGAATGTGTATTGTTCCAAGATGGTAGTTTAATACCAAACCTTGAAAACAAAATGATTGTGCTCACTGGAAACTTTACGGAAACGCCTGCACAGACTGGCTCGATGAACAGGTCAGCAGAGAAGGGAGGAAGCACTAAATGTCTCGCTGTGTCAGAGGAGGCACCAGAGGAGTGATGGGACACAGGGATTAGGCTCTTTTGGAGGGGAATGTCAGTGTGGATTTGATAGAATCATTCCCTGGCTGCCTGGAGGGATGCAAGGGGCAATCTGAAGGTGTTAGGAAATGAGGCTGGCAGCAGTTTTTGAAAACGCCCGGAAGATAGTAAAGAAAAGCTGTGTGTGAAAAGAAAAGCTGTGAAAATAGTAACTGGAACAAGTTTTGAGAAAGTATCCATCATATTTCTGACTGTTTAAACCGATACAGACTCAATATTCAAATATATAAATTGGATTTACACATATTTTGCAAAACATTGTTGTTTTTGGTGGCCTCATAGTAAGACAACCTGATTTCAGTCTGTGGGCCGGCGGGGGCTTTCAGTGTGAAGTTTGCATGTTCTCCTCGTTCATTGAGAATAAATGAAAAGTACATTTTCTGAATCTAAATGACTATATCACCAATGTTAACACTTCTGTAGGTCTGCAGTGTCACGGAGCTGTGCACATGCCGCAAAAGCATGTAGAAGAAGAAGCTTATTGCTCACTCTGACTTTCAGGGAGTAGGCAGCCATCCAACTATCTCCGAGGCATGTGTACTTCCAACCTGAGAGTTACAAGGTGGAGGAAAAAATACTCGACTGGAGCCTTGTTGGCGCAGGAATGATTCAGAGGGGAATGAAAGGATCACATGGCCAAGGAACAAGCCCTGGAGGATCCCAGAGGAAAAACAGAGTGCTGACAACAAAGTTACCTTCCACAATTGCTTCTTAGAATGATAATGAATTAGACGTCGAGTTTCAAAGGTACAAAGGGCTCACTGCTGAATTCAAACAATGAGAATTTAAGTGTCTCCTGGAAGATTAGTTTGTCTACTGTGCAATGTTTTTGAAAGAACAGTCATTAATTCGGTCTCTGTACACTGTAAAAGCGTGGAAGCTATGCCGAGCGCCAAGAGTATATTTTAGTCAAATATTTCCTTCCCCTATACGAGAAGAGCTCCAATTACTTTGTACTAATTTTGTACTTAACCAGATCCACACATTCCCATTGGCTTCGCCTCAAGATAAACTTTCATGTGTTTCTATTTGATTGATAGAAAGTTTCTAAAACAGGATACCTGCAGCGGAGATGACGGTGTTCCCGCCATCAAAGAACTCTACTTTTCAAAGAATAAAAATACAATGGCCTCTCATTGGGAATTTCTGGCAAGTTTATCTTTCCGACAGTACTGCACAGCTGCAGGTGGAAGTAATTATATACTGTTAAGCATGTCTCCCCTGCTTATAGGAGAACATGGGGGAGCAAGAAGGATGTGTGCTATTGAAGTATTAAATTCCTCTGAGAAGCACTCCATTTTTTATTATTTATTTCTTTCCACCGTCCCAAAGAGGTTTGACTTCAAAGGGCTGCAACATTCCTCGAGTATCCAGGTTTCTATGTCTAATTAAGGATTCAAGAGCGGCTTTTTCTTGCAACCGTGCGGGTTCATAAACAATCAATATTTCACTCCAAGAAATAGGTGCTTCTGGGGCGAATGGGGAAAAATAATCAAAAGTGCCATCATTGGCAATCAAGCAGATGGAATGAGTTTGAAAAATGTTGACACAAAACAAGACACTTGACATATGTAAAGCCTGCTTCACATTCAAACCATGATTACACGAAATTTTAATATAGTCATTGAGTACATTAAGGCAGATGGCAGTTTGGGTTGTAAAAAAAATCGATTATGATCAGGGTAGATTGGAAAAGATGAAATGCCTCTAGCGTCAATCGTTGCCGTCATAAATTAAATCAAAAACAAAAGAGCCTTTATGATTTTTACATGACAAGTGATGATAGTAGGAAATAAAAACATACCCACGTGGATGGATGAGAAGTTTCCGCACTGAATTATACGCTCAGCTCTAGGTTAAAAGTTCAAGCCCTGAGAAAGCATTTGTATTTTACAGACTTTTGTCGTCATTCTGAAGAAAGAACACGCCAACAGCCAGAAACAAATGAGCTGGCACTTCGCTGTTGACTCAGTCGTTCTGTGCCTTGAGCTTGAATGGCATGTAGCCCAGTGTTGACAGATTTTTAAGAAAAGCACACTTTTATTCAGTAGTTCTGTCCTTGACGCTGATGTTAGAGGTGGAGGACACACATAAACACGAAGCCTTATCATTTAGGGGACAATTCAATTTAGCACCTGATACTTATTTTTAAAATATAATTATTACAAAGTAGACCCAAGTCTTGAAGTACTTTTTGTACAGAATATTTCCCTGACAAAGTGGTCCAATAAAAGCTGTTTTACGTTATTATCCAACGTATTTCATACAGAACACTGCAAATATGATGTGCACATTTTCCTCAAAATTAATAAAATTATATCCAATTAAAAATAAGTTAAATGTTTCCATTTCTTAAAATTAATAAAAGAATTTCATTGATTCATTCTTTCTGTAGATGCATTGGGTTCATAGACGTTTTTGTACAAAAAGAATTATGTAGCCAAGAGAGAAGGAAATGATGGGTAATATTGGGAGGGATAGTCACAGTGGCATGGTCTGGAGGTTCAATCATTTAGCTCGGTGGAATTTCAGCAGCTGCACAGAAAAGGAGAGCAACACATTGTTAAGGAGATTAGAGAAATAGTCAGAGTAGAGAATCCCCTTTACTTTAATCCCGTATGGGTTGAAATGGAGAGAAGAAGGCACAGCTTGAGCATTCAGCAACCGGGCAGCTGCTAGTTTTGCCGGCAAAAGATTAAAAACATTTTGAAAATTAGATAGTCACATGACACGTTAATTCCAACTTAAAACTATTGGCCTGTTATAGATAATGGCACCTTTCCCTCTTACAAAATGCACAAATGCAAGCCAATCATAATTATTGCAATCATGTCCAACACCTCTAAAGGGACAAAAGAAAAATAAGTGAATGATATCCCAGTGGATGCACAAATCTGCAGGTAGACGCACAATAATAAAAAGGAAACTGCAGTTTTGGTTGTAGCTGAACGTTTGACACATGACAAAGCAATGTGACCTTGGCTCAGTGAAATACAAAGGCTTAGTTCACAAAGTGCATATTCATTAAAGAAACAAATTAAAGGTTTTAGTCCGTTGGGATGTTGCTGTAGAAAGTAGGGAGCTCTGAGAATTTCAACTCTGGCAACAACGGCTCTCTTGGATTTAAGCAGAAACAAAATCTACCTGAAAAGAGGAGTTAGGGTTGGAAATAAAGCAAGGCTGTTTTATATATGTATGAAAATGCACCCAAAGTAAAGCACTATCTTGTTTCTTCTGGAAAAGTAGTGTAAAAGAAAATCACTATATTGAATCTAATTTTATGCATCAGATATTTCTTTAGCCACACAACAAGTCTAGGTCAGAGAATGACTGTAGTTAACATAATTGTGTCAGAAACAGCGTTGTCATTTTGCTGGAGAGGTCACTCTTTGGTGATTATCGTCAGTACATTTGAGACTTCCAATGTCAGATGTGTCCATTATGCCAATGTCACTTCGCAGCTTAAGACTACAAAGTACCACAAATCAAACAAAAACTCTCTTAATGTCTCTCCCTGTGTTTGGATTGCTCTTTTATTTCCAAAGTGGCCAAGCATCTTTGTCACCTGACATGCTGTTGGAAAGCAGCTTTGTGGGTATTTTGAACTCAGATGACCTCTTTTACAATTACCTGCTGTAGCTGTCTGAAAGCAACTGTAAAGACATTACCTTTGAATGTCATATCTTTTGATGCAGTGCATTTATTGCTTATACAGAATTATTCCAGGAAACATATAATTGATATTTATTTATCCATTTATAACTTAGTCGTGTAGATTGTGGTTAGGTAATATCTAGCCCTGGTCTTTTATTTTGTAAGCTACCAACACATTTTGCGGTTAGCAGTACATATTTTTGACTTTTTCACATTTCCACTGGATTGACCTTGTTTGTTTACAGAATAAAAGCCACAACTTTGTGAGGTGACTGAAAAAGGCACAAAAGCAAACTGACAGTAAGCGTATTCATGCCTCGTCCGACAGCGCTGTGGCAGAGCTGTAACACTGCCGCTTTGTTATCATCCCGCCATTTTCCTTTTCACCCTTCGGACTGGAAGCCTCCTCATCTGTTTGCAGAAAGGCAGACTGACACGCCGCTACTTACCGCAGCGCTCGACGTGACAAGCAAAAACAAGGCCTCTTGTTAGAAGAGGCTGAGGGGCGTCCGAAACCTCAATCGAATAGGTGCTGACAGGGAAAGCCATTTGTGAGGAGAAGCAGTGGAGGTAGACGCCAGGACGCGCCGCAATCTGCATGGAGCAAGCCAAAAAACGCAGGCTGCCACGGCACCAGCCAACAAACCGAAGTGAAAGGCAAGCTCTGGAAATGTCTGGGAAAGTAGAGTCAACCCCTGCCAAGTACTGTAAGCTTTGAAGGCTCCTGTGTGTGGAGTCTGTCTCTCTTTGCAAAGGGAAAACCTGCTGAGAACACACAAAACTAGAAATCGCTTCTTTAAAGAGCATGCTATCCCGGTCATAGGAAGAATCTATTTATTTACCATTTCCTTCCATAATCAAATAAGGCAAAAAGCATAACATGATGTGGCTCACTTTCTTGTGTAAGCCTCTAGACTCTCAAATACCAGCAAAGCTAAGAAGCTGCTCTGCCTCGTCGTGCCTTTTTGAAGGCTTCCCCCACAGAGCCATCAAACATCCCAAAAAACACTTTAGCTCGTCTCCTATTTTGGCACAGGCCCTGTCTGTCTCATCGTTCAAAGCCAATGCTCAAAGCCAGGGCAATGGATTATCTTCCAATTTCTCCTTGAAGGCGAACTTGTAAATTATTCGTTTTACTATAGCTCTGTGTTTTTTCTTTTTTGTGTTGTTTTTCTTTTCTTTTGCATTCATCGCCGCCTTTCCTCCCTCTGACTCGACAAAGCCCTACTCAGCATCCTTGACGGCGAGAGATCACAGGAGCACAGAGTAATGAGACTGGGGCTAGTTCACTTCCACTGTATCCTCTCTCACTCATCTCTCTCCTACGCCTCCAGCCCCCCTCCCCCTCACCACACACAGTCAGTCATTGTCTGGATCTCCGCTACCTGGTGTGAGGCAGGGTGTAATTCATTAGCGAGCCAGGCTACAAGGGCTGTCTCCCTCACTGAGAAGAAAAGGTGATGAAATCAAAACGCCGGCGAAGCCCACACACTCTGCTTTCTAGTTACTGTGTGTCTTGTTTTTTACACCAGTTTTCTGCACTGACAAGCCAGTCAGTCATGGCAAGCCATCGGATAGTAGTGCCTTGTGTGGTGTAACTCCCCTGTCCGTCTGAGGATGTTGCTCTAAACAATGTGGATCATGGAGTGCAGCAGAGGGACTGGTTCACAAATGATTTTTTTTTTTTGTCTCTGGGCTCGGTCCAAGCTGCAGCCCTCTGGCTCCTGTGAGATCCCAATTCAGAAAAAGCAGAAGCTGAGTTCTTGCTTTTTGCAAACTGAAGCTGACTGCATTCATTGTGTGTTCCTCCCTGATCACATTACTGCAAATGTCTCACATTGATGCCAAATGAGCCTTATGCCATGTTTAGCATGTTTACATGACCTCTGTGATATGAATATGCACTGTTGCTCTCAGTGCAAGTCCATTTCAAACATTTGGCAGGAGATAAACCTGCTGTTAGGCCTCACATATGTGTCTGCATATTTGTTTACATATGTTTGGTCAATGTACATTTACTCAAAACAGTATGTCTCAGGCCTTAGAGTACTGTTTTTGTTACTTGATGTGATGTTAATTGCACTGGAGTTGGTCTAATGGGACATCACAACAGTGAAGCAGTCAATCCCATGCCCTTATTACACACACATATCTGAAGCTTGTCTACTTGAGCCTAAAAGATTTCATAAATCAACAAAAATGTCGTCCAGTACACCTTTAAGTGTGAGAATGGTATGTCCCATCTAAAGTTATGCCTTATTATGGCGACTCTTACACTTCCTCGTGCTCCTGTCATGATACAGTGCCTCTGCTTACCACTACCTTTATGTATTGCTGCTTCTCCCACGGCTTTGTGTCTCTTTGAAGTCACTGAAAACGGCCTTACTCAGCAGTCTGCTCGGCAAGACTAAGGTGAGTGCCAATGTCAATGGCAACCTTGACAAGACTTATAGTGAGAATGCCTGACACGAGCATGCAAATAAATTAGAGCGTGGCACGCACATATACTCGGACATGAGCAATGACTACAAATATTCAGAGTGAGCCAGACTCTGTGCTGACTGAGCTTGTAAAAAAGCACACACACACACACACACACTCACACACACTCACACACACTGGGAGCTAATTCTGCCGCGCTGAATGACAATGACATAGCAACAGGATTGCGTCAGAGGCTGCTAGCAGGAAGTGAGTGTGTGAAAATGACTGAGCTAAAGATGATTGAAGCAAGGCCCAGACTATAAGTTATGCATTCACACCTGCTGTTTTCTTCTTCTTGTGTATTTATGAGACGCTGTCCACTCGAAAAAAGTCAAGGATCAAAAGGATGGAATCAAAGGACTCCAGTGAATGGGGGGCAGAGATCCAAGACGATGTTGAACCGGCGTGAGGCTCACTCTCCCGCCTCTTTCCCTCCTCCTCCATTCATTTTCACTGGCTCACTCATAATCTACAGTGCACCCACTAAATCATGCATTCTTTGGCCTTTTATCTTTTTGATCATTTCCATAGAACTGCATTGTATATTAAATCAACGTTTGATCATGGCTAAGTAAACAGGAAACAATTGACTGCACTTGGGACATTTTGGAAATGGATTAAAACAATTCACGGAAGCAATTACTTTAAAATCTTTATTAGACGTCATGTTCTTTTGAGTATTGAGAATGGTAATTTAATCACAGATGACAACAGTGACAAAAGCACATTATAAATGCTGTTTAAATTTTGACGATATCTTTATTTATTTCATGAGCCTCGAGCAGATTCCGTGTCCAGGGATTAAGTCGTCGAGGCCACAAACTTCGACCGCCGCCTGATCCCGGGTCTAGTCTTGTTCTGTCGCAGTGTCGTAGTCTGTCATACTCTCAAACTACACCAAACTCCAGCCTTGAAGCCAGCGTGCATTCCTCATTTCTTTCATTAGCCTAATGCTGTCCTGCGTCCCAAAATCAGCACAAACCCAGACAGCGGCGTTCAGTTTTTACTCCCAAATGCAATAGAAAAACCAAACAGTGTCATGCTGCAGAAATTTCTTGGCCGTTTTCGAGTCGGAGTGGCACTTCAGCATCCTCCAGCCAGAAGTAAAAAGTAGCAGCCATCTATTTCCAGATGGTTAGGAGAGTGCACAAGGGGGGAGCGAAAAGATCTATAAGACAATTAGAGGCTGAATTTCCACTTCACTGGCAGCGGTACGTTTACTATTCTCTGTGTGTTTGTGGGTGAAACGCTGTTGCCACTATATGTATATTGTGACAGGGAGAAATGAGTCTAGTTAGCAATCAATACAATCTGGCACAAGAGCATATTTTACTGGCAATGAAAATCTATACCGTCACTGTTAAATTTTCCATCTCCATCTAATGACATAGCTTGGTTAGGAAAGGCTGGGATATTTGACATGCTAATTCTATAAATATGCACCATCAGATGTCGAGGCATATTCCGAGCTTACAGAGCTCACAGAACCGTTCAGTCTTTCTAACTGGCCCCGAATCCCGTGTTTGTTTTTGTCTTTGTTCATCTGCCATTTCGAAAATTGTAGCTCAGCTGTTACTTTCAGAAATAATTGTTTTCTCTTTGCTGGTCAAACATCTGCTGCAATGCCGTGTTTGTGCTGTGTAGTAAGTCTGAGAATGACACGTGTGAAGCTCTTGTTCTGTTTGTGAAATGAGAAACCCAAGGAAATATGAGATGTGTAAATAATGTTGAGTAGAGTTTCACAAAATGCTTTTTTTTTTTTTTTTGTGAATGTTCTAATCACCTTCTGGACACGAGTCTGTTTTATGCCCCTAACCATAATAGAGTTTTCTAATGTAGGATATTTTAGACTTTTCTCATCAAACTAACCTTCATAGCCTACCTTTATATTTCTAATTATAAAACCTTTGGTATTCTCTTTGTCTTTATATCGTCTGCAACGCCTCTTCCTTTTGTCCCGGTTGATTTTAATGAATGTAATTACCTTATTTTAGCAGATGATTTCATCCAGCTTGGTTAAATCCCACAGGCAATTTGGCCTTTCTGACATGTGTCAAAATAGATTTCCTCCTTCTGCCTTGAGTTATTTTTTTGTCCTTTGGTTTTTAGATGTTTTGAATCAAGGCTTTCTACAGATCTCGCCAGGACTAATCCTTCCTTTGTTCCACTTTGTTTCAGGCTTGTGCCAGAACAGATGGGACGAGCTGGAGTCACTGTCAGATGGGAACAGTGGAAGCAAGAAGCAGAGAGAAATATGAGTGTATTTGTTCAACCAACAGGTTTTTTGTGTACCTTCACTACCATTTGATTACCTCTGTACTCATATGGGTTGCAGACACTGATTGGTTCTGATGTCGGGAGGAAAAAAGTTGCAGGTACGGAGCGGGGATGAGGAAAAACCAAATGGAGTTGACAGTCCACCAGCTGTGCAGCCAAAGTAGAAACCACTGTTCCCCACAAAACATCCGCTGATCTCCAAACACACACTTTGTTTGGTGCAGAGAGGAAGTGCTAGAGCTGGACAACAAATGCTCATTTCTGCTGCCAGATGCAACATGGGAAAGTGGAAAGTTGACAACAGAAAGGGCATGAAAAGTCTTCACGAAAAGCTGCTTAAAAGCATCTCCGTGGAATACTTTTGCCAGCTTTCCAAAATGTTAAAACCCAGACAGCTAGATTAAAACATAAGACTGGGCTGCAAATTATTTTTTAAAAATCTCACAAATAATAACTTCAAAGTGCTGCAATCATATTGTCTTCCCTTTGTCTTTGCTGTACACTCGGGGGAACTCTGTGATCTGCAAAGACAAACACACTTAGTTTGTCTCACAGTCGGAAGCCAAACGTCAAGCCTACTTTCCCCTAGGTGCGTCATGTCACATGGAGCTTATTCTCATGACAAGAAAAAAATCAACAAACCAGAGAGTGGAATCAAAAGGCACTTCATTTGCCTGCTGCAATAAATAAGCTGCTTTATATTCTTTAATTCTTGAGGACAATGAAGCATGTGCAGTCTCAGAGATTATAACTTAGTGTTTTACATTTCCATTATTGTCTCAGACACACAATTAATACTTCTAGTCCAAAAATATACAGAAGTTGGTTTGCTTTTTCCTCCAAATGACAGGGAATAGGTTGAGGTGGTGGATGGGTAGAGATAATCCAGGACACGGAAGACCAGATCAGAACCTGACAGAAAAGAAATAGGCAAATAGATGGATGCATTCAGTTTTTTTGTAAATAAAAGTCACGTAAGTCTGTTTTTGATACTAATACTTTTCATTATTTACCAAAGACCTAACATTGGATTAATGTTACTAAAATCAACATTCATTTTGTAGTTTTAAAACCTCCCTTTTTTATTTTTTTGTTAACTAAGAAAGGATGTTAAATGTGCACGTATCTGTAACATAAGACTTAATTTAGCTAAGCTCAAAATAGTTAAAATAGATAGAATAGGCATCTAAATGAGCATGGACAGGTTCTGGAGCAGCCAAAGAAACTGCAACGTGAAGGCAATGAGTGGAATAAGCAGCAGAGTTATTAAATGTGTTCTATTAAGCAGGTGCTTGAGTTCAAACGCTTCATATCACAATGTGTGTTGCCGGCTTGAGGTTGTTGATAGAGCGAAGCCAGGTTTACGGCCCACGCTGTTTGGACTACTGCGCGGATCAATAAAATCAGTCGCTTCAGTGAGCAGACACTCTTCAAACTGAGAGGCTCACTATCATACAGTGGAATCTTATCAACATCAGAGAAAGACGTGAAGCATGTTCAGGGAAAAAAAAAAAAAAAAAGATTAGGACAGATGTTGAACAGTTAAAGGCAGGAAGGAAATAGCACCATTTTTAGACAAAAGAAAATGTATTTTCATAGATGTAAGTTAATTGGCTTTTTTTTTTTTGGTTTCTTGTTTTTCTGTGACACAAATGACAAGTCCTGGTGTAATACCACTGATTACCACTAGATGCTGGCTCCATAAAAGGCAGTAAATAGAACTTGACATCACTGTAGGGAAACATGCATTGATATATGAGGACTAAGACCAGAACGATAGGCTAGCCTTTGATATTACAAAATGTAAAATATTGCACAGAATATATGAGTGAAAAATATATACCTTTTTTCTTTAAATATAGCTATCCTACATTTCCATCTTTTACTTCAGTACCCTTTGATCTCTGCTAACCAATACATTTATTAATGCATGACTTTTTCATCAGTAGGATTCATTATAACTGGAATAAAAATAGCTGTTGGACACCACTGTTTACTTGAAATGCCTAAATTACATGCTATTTATTATGCCCATTTATGTCAACAGTACAGTTCATATAACATGGAATAATGAGCACTTAAAATGTTTCATCAGCGCGTGCATTTCTCTATTTACACCCACATCTAGAAGCATATTCAAATTGATTCTGTAATTATACGTTGAAAATGGATGTTGTACGTATCCAATAACCCCAAAATTCACACTGATGACAATGATTTTATTTGCTTTGCTTTAAATGCTCAGGTTAAGTGGTGGTAGGGCCAACCTTCAAAGGCAAAGCTTGACAGCACAGTATGTTCCTTTATAAATCGGGACAGCGAGACCAGCAGCACGTCAGAAAGAGTCACATAAATAGCCGCTGCTCCCCTGCGCTAGAAAACACATCGTGCTGTCAGTGTATGTCATGCTTCTGCGGCAGATCCCACAGCTCGGGAGTCTGCGTGAAGATGAAAACGACAGGAACAGACAGGACAATGTAATGTATATGTTACTCATCTGGCAGACAGCTCAAAGATGGAAAGCAGAGGTAAATGTCAGTGTTGCCAGTAATCATCTCAGTCAGGTCAATGCATTTATAGCTTAAATAAAGAATGAAATAAATAAGAGAACACTGCCTGCAGTTTTGTCACTGACATCATGCCACAGTGAGAAGAAAAGTGTATGTTGTGGAGATGAGAGCGTTGTGGTCTTGCCGGAGGCACAAGATGAAATGATGGAAATGGTATAGCTTGAAGTGAAGTGATACAGAATGAAAGGCAGAGCAACAGTCATATGGTCAAGGAATGTAGCTGTTTCTATCGAGTGACAAAAGTTACATGCTGGTCAAAGCCCTTGAATCCCAGCTACAGTCGTGAAATAAATAGAATATGCTGTTTAATTTATATGTTCAGAGTGTACATGGGACCATCACAAGAAAGGGATTTGTGAATTTACATTGCAATAAATAAAATAAAAGTAAACAAACAAAATAAAGATATTTCTGACAACACTGCAACACAGTGGCCTATTGGTCACGTGCAACAGGTGTCACCTTGAGCTGTATGGACTAAATAACAAAAGAATAAAACAGGAATCTAATGGTGTGTTCACACTCTGGTGTGGGTGCTCTGTTAATGTGGGTCACAAGGATAAGTGTGAAGGCTGCCATGCAAACCACAGTGTGCACCAAACCTGTGCATCAAGACCCCTTGAAAAGGCAGTCGAAAATCACACAGAGCACAGATGTCTAATCAGACCAAAAATAGAAACAGAGCGTGACAAGATGAAATACTAAAATCATGTGGCTTCCCAGGAGAATAAAGGAGAGTAAAACAAAATGAGCACAGGCCAAATGTGGATCAATGAGGAGGTTAAATGCCTTTTTTGGTGGAGGCTCATGTTGCGGGTAAATGTAATAAAAGAAGCTCATTCAGCACCACTGCCATCTTTGTTGTGATTCCATCACAAAGTGAACGTCAGACTGGACAGAGACCTTCAGATCTGACAGTGCCATCTACTTAAGATTGTTATCACCACACAACTTACATTAAAGCTTTTGGTCCTGAAAATAATACATGTTTTATTTTTTAGGAGGCTTAGTGGTTGTCAGTGGGATTACACTTTAACTATTGATTTATATTTCAAACAGCTGATGTTTCATTTTGGATGCTACATGAAATAATCCTCCACAACAGCTGCTGCCTTTCCCTTTCATAAAAAAAAGATATAAACATATGTGACATGTACTTAAGTGAGTGTGTGTGGAGTTTGCCTGCGGAGAAACATAAAAGGAATGGATCATTCATGGTCAGAGCAGGATGCTGCATATCTCCTGGCAGCTCCATAAACATAGCTAAATCATATTCTGGAACATACATGGTCTTCTGCAGAGCATGAAAGATAGAGCCAAGAAAGCATGTTGTATGCAAATAAATGCAATGCACATCAGAGTAACACACGTTCTGCACCATGACTATCCATTAATGTTGAGAAAATACAGATATACTGTTTATCATACCTGCTTACTGATGAATAAACAGTGACCCACTGGGCTCTGTGTGTTCAATAAAATAGTAAAACAGATGAAAGGCCTGGCTTAAGGAGTGGGTGGCTAACTTGACAGGAACAGAGGGGGATACAAATGGTCAGATATGTATTCATAAACACATGGCACATGTCCCTTGGCAGCAGATCAAATGTGGGAGGGCTGTAATCTTGTGCAGAGGGAAAATGGAAGCAACACACACAGACATACATTTGTGATGTACGCCTGTCATTTAAAAAAAAATAAAATAAAGCTAAATAAAGCTAAAACGGTCTGATCCACCAGATTCTGGTTTCTATATTTGCACCCACCAGAGTGCACCGTCACAGCAGTGCACACAGTGACTCATACACACCTCATGCCTGTTGGATATGCTACTGTATCCAACTCGGCAGGATCATCTATCACAGTCACTGTCAAGATGCACACAGTGTTGTGAGATTATATGATGACACTGTGATGACTAATTTGTGTATCCAGTTGTGGGATGGAAAGGTAACTTTATTCAAGCAACTTTATTTGACTAGAAACCTTGCATTAGCATTAACATAGTCGGCCTTATAACATAACACGTATCACTCCGCCGCAAAGGTGTTCTGTATTAACCACTAATTAGACCAAAGGAGTCTACTTAGCTTTTACATTGAAACCTGCCTCATTGCTGGAAGCACAGACTCGACAACATCAAAGCAGTAAAGGACCCCAGGTAAGAGACTTTTCGTTGACTGCACACTCACTCAAATGTTACGGGACGCCACTTTCACATTTGGAACATATTTGATGGCGTCACAGAAGAATAATTTAGGACAATGATAAAAATATCTCACTCACATGACAGGAAGAACTGAGCACTGGTGCTGCCAAGAACCACCGCTCCGAGGCTCGTGCCATCAGATGGGAGAAGACTTTAAAAACTGCATCAAAATAAAGGGAATTATTTAAAGGATAATGCAGATAGGGAGGAGGAGGGAACACTGACAGGGAAAATAGAGGGAAAAAAACAAAAGACATCAGGCAAAAGCTGCAGGATAATGACAACAGAAAGAAAAAAAAAGGGGGGGATCATCAAGGATCACAAGCACTAAAAATGTTAAGATCCCACTTTAACTTAAAGATTAGCTGGAGAAAGTTGTCTTCTTCCCTTGTTAGTTAATTAGTGCAGTAATGCCCCTGAGCAAGGCAGTGAAGCGACGCGGTCTGCTGTGGAGTTGGTCGGCGTCCAGCGGCTCAAGGCAGAGCTAGTGTCGATCAGCTCCCAGGTGAACCGCTGCGTTTCATCCGCAAACGTTTCCTTCCTCAAGCCATGCCGCTAAATAATAGTACGCTGGTATCGCCGCAGTGTGAATCTGCAGCTGGAACGGGGCTTTATCAATGTGGAGGTTTCTTTGACGCTAGCCTTGGATGAACAACGATTCTATAAACTCAAATGTTATGTTTCAGCAAAAGTGTTTTTATCTATATTTAAGTGTTTTATATTGTACATTGGTAGGAGGTCAGAGTGTATTTTAAAGGTCCTATATTTTACTATTTTGAACATTATACAGTGTATTTTGGATACATTTAGGTTACCATATTACGTTTTGCAACATGAAACACACAATAATGATCTTATACAAGCGGTTTGGATGAGCTCTCATCATGAGTCCAAAGTGAACAGTCTGATTTGGCGCTGTCACTTTAAGGCTCAGCTCTCCTGTGTTGGCTCCGCCCACTTCCTGTCTGACGTCACGCTAGAGCTATGCTGGAAACAGACTGAAGTAAACACGGTACATCGTAGTAATAACTTTTTCAGTAATGGCTTTGAGAGTAACTGAGCCGTATATCAGTGTATCAATGTCTGACTCTGAGTTCGAAGAACATGAGCAAACACAAAGACCTCGAAGGCTTCTACAAGACGGTTCTGCTTGGTAAATGAGAAACTATTTATTGTGTATGTTTCTATGGTGTAGCCCGTAGCAT
Source organism: Rhyacichthys aspro (assembly GCA_036850595.1). NCBI lineage: Eukaryota > Metazoa > Chordata > Actinopteri > Gobiiformes > Rhyacichthyidae > Rhyacichthys > Rhyacichthys aspro. The sequence goes on from CM072149.1 coordinate 6,705,109, forward strand.
AGCGCTTGTTAATTGCTTCTGTTTATATGCACATGTGGAAATGACCGTACAATGCCTACTGAAGTTGAGAATGTATGCTGCCTGGAGACTCCTAAGGAGCTGGTGTGCAGTGTATTGAAAGAACTATAATAAAGTAGCCTAGCAATATGTAGAGCTATGCAGTAATGCTTGTTAGTAATACATGTTGCTGACTGTAAGTAAGCTAACACAGTAGCAGCGATGCTTCTCTGTGTCTGAGCTGCAGAGCACCACTTGTTGACAGTTCAGGAGAGAGGGGCAGGAGAGAGGGGCAGGAGGAGTGTGGAGGAGCACTTCCTGGAGAGGAGTGGTTTATTTCACATATTGACGTCATTGCGTGAAACAGCTCGTTGAAAGGACTGTAGCTCAAACTAAATAAATTACTTAAACATGCGCGAATGAAACAAAACACAACTTTGGGTATGTGTTTGAGGTAGAAACAACGTTAGAACATGGTTAAAAGCTCAGAAAAGTCGATTTCACGTAATATGGGACCTTTAATTGTTCATTGGCCATCTAGCAAATACCCCACATGCGAACCTTTTTACCCATAAATGGTCTGAACAGTCATGAGATTTCCCTCGACTTTTGTTCATGACTGATGTGTCACACACCATAGGAGTTCCTTTGTGAAAATGAACATGAAAGAAAAGCTAAATGGAGGGGTGTCGCTAATGTAACTAGAAGCAGTGTGTGCGTCTGAGTCAGTTCAAAGCCATGACCAGTTCACAATGGCATCTAATATTAGCTATACTTCAATATGGATTTTCGCGCTTCCTATGTCCATAAGGAAGCTTGAAACCTTGCTAACTCGAAAACTGTATGAAGCCAATGTTTAGCGCCATCATCTTTAACAATTCGAATGTGTTTAATTTATACTACATCAATTCTGTCCACTATAGAGTTAGCATGAAGCACTAACGCTTGGATTCTGAACACAGGTGCAGGAGTAAGGCTGTTCTACTCTATTCATCAAATGGAGAAGAAAAGGCTTGTCTTCAGTGACCATCTTCCTATGTATGTAAAGTATTTTTTAGTATCTTACACACACTAAAAATCACCTCTATCAAACCCCTTTATACAATCTTTAATTTAAACACTTTTGAATAGTCTTTGCGTTGTATTTCAGGTGAAGTCTCGGGGTCAAATTGCAAACGGTTTCTTATAAATTAAGGTTCTATTTAAAATTGCTATCAAAGAAAATGATGTGAGTTTTGTCGTAGTGCTGTACATTAATTGGTTTCTTCAAAATGTACTTACCAGTGAATGCAAACCCGAAGTGCTGTAGATAGACTGTGTTCAGGAGCTCTGCAACTTTCAATAAAAGAAGGCGATGGAATCAATTCTGAAAAAAGTTATTGTGGTGTATTTTCATGACAGCAGGTGAGTCAATGCAGAAAAATAAGTATAGAATGTGTAAGCCCTTTTTTCAATAGTGGCTCTAATTGTCCTGTACTTTTTTATGCTCTCGTGAATTTAATGGAGTGACATCTGGCAGCCACTCCAAAAATGCCAAATATGTACAAATGTGTAGATATTTCACTCTGATCCAGACAGATGTGTTTAAATGATATATGTGACACTTCCCCAAGGAGACTGCTTTTAAAAGAATAATCCATTTTTTGGTCACAAGCCACTGAGACCAAACACAATGAAAAGCACTCACTCATTGTCTTTCACCTTAATTAAGCTATCCATCACAGGCTGTCTGATGCGAGGGAATAGTCCGGGGCACAGGCACGGGGAGACAGTAGGAGTAAACTCCCACCAGGCTCTCTAATGTGGCCATCATTAAAACCAAAACAAACCCTCGGAGATGCTGTTTTTTGCAGATAAATTCCATGGGAGTATTTGTTTTCCCGCACGCTGCGAGGTGTTTTGAAGAATGACAAACAGTCCAACAGAGAGCCCATGCAGACAATCAAACGGCAGAAACAGAGAAAAATGAAAGTGGATTTGGCTGCCGCGGTAAAGGGTTGTAGCATCACTCCATTGCTCCAACCTGTTTCTTTTCATGTCAATCAACTGGAGGGCTGCGCGTAGACTCTGCTTTTGTACGTTTAGGAAGCCCTGCTGGGAAAGGCCACGCGGCGAAGTGCCACACAAGCACGCAGGAAATCAAAGAGCCGCACACGTGGACAGACATTTGTCGAGAGCGACGTGCCTTGTAGCGTAACCTCCCCGGGGATCTCGACCTGTTTTACCTGCAGAACCGGCTCGGCTGTCTGTCACCAACCTGATCAAAGAGGAAACCGAAGACATTTGCGGAATTTAGGTCTTGAATTTGTACGAATGGAGTTTGTCTGCCTCCCCTCTGTAGACTTGTCACTCTCTAATAATATACTGTTGGCTGAGGGATCCAGCCAGACACAACACAGCAGGGGCAGAGCAGAAGTAGGTTGACATTAAAGGTTAGAGACAGTGTTTGTGTGTCACCGTATGTCTCTCTGTTGGGAATATATTTATTTTATTAAATATTTGAAGCTTCAAGGTCTGAATATCAAAATGGGTTATATTCGCACCTTCACCTTGTCATTGACACTTAGAAATAACACTTAGCTTTACTAGGTTTCCCCAGGAGTTGGTATAGAAGAAAGGGACACGTATCTTACACATAATTATGACTAATCCATGCAACCACAATTCATTTTAACCATTACATGTCATTACGCTCCAAGTGTTAAATCCTCATGGAAGGGTTCTTTAATACAATGTCGGGGCAGCATGGTTCATTAGGTTGACTTTTCCCTTAAGAGACCTAAAATCCATTAAGAATAACAATAGACGTGTTTGGCTGTCATGCTTAACGATTTCCCCAAAGGCCTGTCCATATGGGCGTCAAGCCGCGCTCACACCTATGACCGTATTAACCTAGCCGAGTGTTTACGAGCCGCCAGAGTGAGATTACACCGCCCATCCCTCCCACTTTTAAGGCTCAGCACTTACGGCGTGATCCGGAACCGCAGACTCATGTCGGCGCTGATCCGAGGAGAATGAGTAAGGAAGAGGGAAGTAAGACGAGAAGGGTGAAAGGTCACTTGTTACCAATTTGTTAACCTGCTAAGAATGCGGCGGCGGTGCACTCGGCTCACGCGCTCAATCATATTCACGCGGCTCGGGAGAGTCTGCAGATTGAAGAAACCTTTGTCGTTATTCTAAGATCAGTGGGTATTAACCGGATTTTTCAGAGCGAATTGTAAATTACTCAAAGTGTGATGAGAGATTTGTGTATTTGATCAAGCTTCAGGGACAGATCAGTCAGGAGAGGTGCTTTGGAGACTTGTTTTGGTGAGCTAAAAGGCTGTATTTTTCATTATGAGAAAATCATTTCCTGCTAAATTTACAAATATATCCGAATTCCGAGCCAGAGTGCACACCTTGAAGGACTGTGTGACACCCGTCTAGTCCCGAGCAGAAAATCAAAGAAATCTGTGTGATTGTATAAAAGACTGCTATTTATGCCCTTGAAGTATGTGATAGTCTGAACTGTTACTTTACAGCTTGGCATGCAGTGTGGAGTTGAATCAATCGAAGCACATTGTGGGCATATTCACGGACAGAGGCCATGATCTTGAAGGCAGTTGAAGGTTCTATCTCTAAGTCTGTGCAGGAGAATAAAGCTCCTAAAGCATGATGAAATGCTTAAAGTTGCAGTAGGTTGTCAGTGTTTATGTGCTCATACATTCTAACAGAAGTCCAAGGACTAGTTTAGAACACATTAAGAGTGCTTTTATCAATGTCCTTGAGATAAGACTACCTTTCAAGTAAATGCATTTTCTACCACAATAATAGAAAGGGTGTGTTTGTTAGCTGCTCTGACTCTAAGGACATTGTCGATTCTTTAACTTTTTTTCTGTGAATTACCTTTAAATCCAGAATCCTGAACTGTACCATCCTGAAGGATTTGTGTGAAATGACTCACCTGGAGAGCACAGGATTGGAGAAACAATATGTATTTCACCACTGTGCCTAAGAAGATTACTGATAATCTGACCCTGGTTATCTCAGCTGAATACATCACGTGGAGATTAGTAATGTTCTTTGTCTCAACTTCATTGAGAAGGGGTTCAAGGAGAAAATGACCCCCAAATGCTTAAAGAGAATCGTACTGATGATTCCAAGCTGGTTTTATTATTATCAGATGCTTTTTTCACAAATTAATTTACTTATACTTGAATACAATTGTTGGTAAATAAAATTAATTTAAGACTATAGTTTGAGGATTCTGGTAGGATCAGTACCAGATAAACTCTAATATTAGAGTTGATCCTAAATCCTGTGTCATGGCCTTTTCTGGTGACTTGCCGTGACATTTGGAGACTCATGCCCGCTTTGCTTCAAATGGTCAAAGGAAGTTGAAATCATCTGTTTTTTTGCCTGCGGTGACCTTCCTCCAAGGCTACAGTGCAGGAGTAATGGTCTGTTGCATAAAATGGGTGATGCAAGGTCCCAGAATGTACCTGCCGAAGAGGCTCGGGCGGCGGGGCAGGAAGGCCCTTCGCGAGTCCTTTGACATTTCTGTCGTCTCAAATGAAAACCTGTGCTAAATCACTTGGACTTTATGATTCTGCCGGTGTCGTCCGACGGCAAGTGGATGGTGTGTGCAATGAGAACCATGATGAATGACACCCTGTGCGATTAAATGTGACTAAATCACATTTGCATATGTTAATGGAAGGTATGATAGACTTACATTGTGCCAAACATCACTCTGTAGTGTCCTTAGTCGAACAGTTACCTAACAGTGGCCTAGAGGACATTTTGTTATAGCAGACTGAATGTCTGCTGGAACAAAAAGCTGTTGTCAAAAGCTGTTGTCATCATTCTGATCTCATTTGTTTCATAATTATGGATCCATTTGACTGATACAATACAATAATGATTTAATAAAGAAGTGCACCCAACACTCATACAGATGAGTGTAGATGTGAAGCCCTCCCCTGTTATTGCTATGATTAAAACCTCATTTTACTATATTTACATCTAGGTTCCACTCCAGTTAATTGTGTCCTACTTTGACTATTTCTGAAAAGGACATTATCTTGACGACTACTAAAGAAACACTAACATGTGTTCTACTTGTCTCCTCTGGCAGCTGTACAATCCTATTTCACAGTAATCATTCTGCAAGTTTTTCAGTCCACTCTAACCAGCCCTAAATGTCACATGGTGCATGTTTCAGGCTAAAACACTGTGCCTCATTTAGACAGAAGCCACAAAAAGCCTGCCTTTGGCCAAGTTCCTTTCAGCAGCCATTGTGTAGCCTCTCACTATTAAAACTGGAGTTTACTGCATTGTCTGCTTAGCTCTCTGCAGACTAAAGAGATACAGCTAATCTTTCCCCTGTTAATTGTTTAGACTCTCAAAACAAAACACAAAACACACCAAAAAAAAAAAACAAAAAAAACAACCATCCTAAAATGGCATCATATAACAATTTTCATTCAAAGTCTGGCAATCATTTTATGGGGTAATACTTGACGAATCTCAGTTCAGGAAGTTTCACATCAAGAGGATGGAGTGTGTATGATTCTGATCAGGCGAACATGCTCTTAGGATGTGGCAGCGGCCATTTTAATGAGTTTGCAGCTTATCATCACTCACAAGAGAAAGCAAATCAATCACTTCCCTTGCATGGCAATGGATGGAGGAAGAGGGGGAAGGGGGGAAGCAGAGATGTGACATGAGAGAGAGCACGTCAGTCAGCAAGTGTTGTTTACCAAAACAGCCCTCTGCCAAGGATTTTCCTAAGGGACACTTGTTTTAATAAAAACAGGCCCCATATTAAATTCTAATCCATTAGCAAGGCTGGCGAGCTCTGGCCACACTTTATCAAACCATTGGAATAGATGAATGTTCCTTCATTATCGCGGCTGGACCGTTTCAATAAACAGGGTCCAGCCCTCTTCTCGTGCCAGTGTTAGGTTAGAATTCACAGCACACCTTTCCACAAATAATGCAGCTGTTTGTTATGAAGGACTCTGCCAATTTATTGCTAAAAAGGGTATGTCAAGGGCGTTTTGTCCATATGCGCCTTTATAGTTATGAGGTTATGAGACGTGCTGATTTAATCATGGCTCTGTCTTTTTAGAATGACTGAAGATATATTACTATTTTTAGCTGAGGGTAAAAGTACTATATTTTAAATATTTTAACGTTGAGGTTAATATTAAGAAGAACTACCTTTTGCTTAATTGCAGGTCAGAACCCTCATTTTGAGTCTTGATAACTGCAAGACTGCCTTCCCCTTCTGCATTTGAACACTAATTGCAGAGCATATAAACACTAAAGAGTCCGTTTGGGAAATAGAACCGGTCAAAGTGCCTTCCTCTTCCCTCTGGGCAGATGACTATCAGGAGTGTTTTTTTGGAGTTAGCCCTCAGTGTGATGAGCAGGGATGAAGAGCAGCACATCGATAACAGGAACTGGCGGCGGAGTGGATAATTAGCCTTAAAAAGGAACAAAGGATCAATACCCCCTTTTACCAGGAGTTGGTTCACAGGGGAGTCTCAGGTGGAGGCTTCCCGAGCAGGACCAGAGGCTTGTATAGGTGACACAAGGACAACAGTGGGCCTCATCCATCAGCGAGGACATGGGGACTGATAGAATGGATATACTGTAATAGGAATTCAGCACTACTTTTTCTTTTTTAAGCTATACTGCTGATACAGTGCTGCTCAGTCCCAGATGAGCTACTTTAGCACAAATAAGGGATGGATGCGGTTTCTATTTTTCCAGTTAGAATTATCCAGTTTTCAAGGTAGCATCCAAGTTACAATTACCTATAATGACTCTGGTACAAAAAAAATATCAAGCATATTTTTGAATCTTTGAAAAATAACTATTTCTGGCAATCATATTACTTTTTGAGGCCATATCTCAGTAAGAAGTTGTGTCATTACCTCGGTGTTCAAGATGGCTGTTACTCCTTTCACTTTTTTTTAAACTGACTGCTCAGAATGCTCCTGATTTATGTGCATTATAAGAAATATGAACATATGTAACCATCATATTACAACTCAGACACAGATTCAGAAGAGTTTCCATACCAGCTGCAAGCATGACCTTTCATCCTCTTGCAGCCTCAATACCAAGATATTGTCATTGACAGCATGTTAAAACCCTTGTGCAAACTGTACAGAAAAGCCTTATTTCAACTTTGAAAGTGTTTTGCGCAGATTGCAGTAGAGGCAGGAAATAGGCTGGATATCACCGAACAGTTCACACGTACTCATCAGTCCTGGCGTGAACAATCTTGGCAGTTGATTTGAACAACAGCGGTTGAAGTAATGCCCTAAAGCGATACAGTTCCCAGCTCTGAGAGTGCGCTTATACTTGGGAACTCTTCTGGGAATGTCAAGGGCAGAGAGGGTTCACAAAGCTTCTTGGCAAGTAAAACTTAAACAACAATCTTCCAAAGTGTAACCTAAAGAAAACAGATTTTTTTTATCACCCAATGACCCTAGCAGTATCTAATGAAAACACTCACTTTGCACAGTACCCTTATGTAATTTCCCTTTGATGTCTTTGCAGAAAACATTGCTTAAAGCTGCCATCCAACCTGTAATGTGTCTCAACACAACGACCCTCGAATTCGACAAACCTGTGAGTACGTCTTTTCAACTTTAGTCCTCTTTCAGGTACTCTTGATTAAACCCAACAAGAAAATGGGCTTTTGTTGTTCCAAATCAAAAGGCTTTTTCATCATCTTCATTTCTTATCTGGAGATACAGGCCGATGAGTTCCATTGATGAAAGCAAATTGAAAGAAAACCTATTAATAATGAGCGGAAAGTCTGCCATGTATTTAGACCTGGAATCAAAAAGTAGGTTACGAGATAAGACTAAAGCTATCTTCTGTTTATTATAACTTTCCCCGGCTTTAATTATCACAATGTAACTAATCTAAGCAGCACAAATTGATGATTTAATTTTTTACGTTAAGATGAAATCCAGTGGGAGTCCAATTTTTGCAGCTGTTGACATTATCCTCGTTTTAAAATCAAGTTTTCAATTAAAATCCACTTACAGGTTTTGAAACACACAATGCATCATTAAGTAATAAGTGCTTTGGTTCAAATTAATAAATACATCAAGTTCCAATGTGTAAAAACAAGGGATGTTTAGATCATTTTTAATCAGAATTATGGCATGAACTATGGACTACCTCAGACCACGTTTTAGACTGGATCATTTATGACCCTCAAAGGTCACAGTCACTCATCACATTCTGGACTGTCCAACTGTAAACTGGCCAATCGTAGAGTCATTAGCAGTTAACACGCAGTCAGCAGAAAAGAAAAGAGTAATTTGGGTTAAACTTTCAGTTGCGCTGTTAATTTTGTCAAGCCTTTATTTAAGGTTTAAATGATCTCACAGTTGAAGCTTGATTAACTCCCTTCTCTCTTAATCTCTGCGATAAATCAGCGCAAGTACCCCCAAAATCCATCCATATTTCCACGTCCATATGTTCCTATCATTGGTTCAGATTCAGGGCCGCTCAAACTGACAGAATCCGAGGCGTCTCACATTTGTAACTGCGGCGGCGCCATAAAACCACCGCCTTAAGCCAAAGATCGGACAGCGCTTTTACCGCCAGCCAATTAAATCTCCCTTTGCCCGCAGAAGACTTTTATGTGAAAAAAGTCTCTGCTGAGGTTATATCTACAGAGGATGGAAGGAACTGTTTGGAGACATGCATTTTTACCACAGGTCAATGCCTTACCAATGTATATTGCTTTTGGAGTCTTTTTATTGCAAAGGGCCATTTCCGGTTTATGGTGTCCTTCAACCGTCTGGGAGAAAATGGTACTTTCTCACCATTGCAGAGTCACATTGCTGTTTCCACTCGGTTAGATTGATTTCTCTCTGCTAATGGTTTAATTTTGGCATAATTCAATAAGCGCGTTCTCCCAAGGTACCTTACACATTTATATCGAGTCTATAATAGCGTCTTGACAGTTAGATGAGCCGGGAATCTCTGGTGGTTTAATTTGGTCCTAATTCCTCCTGTTAACACATTTCACCATACTAAATGAGATCTAATGCACAATGATGACTTGTTCCCTGTTGTTTGCAACATTCCCAGCTTTTGGATCAGGAGCGTGCAGATGGAGGTCCACCTGAACGACAGCACGGGAGAGGTTTTTGGAATTTCAAGGCAAAGTAGAGGTTTGCTGTGTAGTTTGTTCTGATTTGCAACGCAGTGAAAATGGATTACGGGTGTGAAGAGGTTGCAGGAAGTGTTAAGTGGAGCGCAAGTGGTGATGAAAGTCCTGGAGTGGATAAATGGAAACAAGTGTCAATTGAAGCAGCAAAGTTTCTGAAATATCGCTCATTGATTGTGAAGGCGGCTCAGAATTAGATTAGAGCCGGAATATATCACAGTGACTTGGTAGAATTTAGGCAGCTTCGGTTGTTATTAGCGCTGAGTTGGAGTAATAAAAAGTAAAGTAGAATGACTTGAATAATTCAGGCGGTTTAGCTCAGTGGCTCTGGACTGTTTCTTTATTCAAACCGTGTATTTATTAAAATTCTTGCTCCGCGTGTTGATCAGTGCTTGAGATGACGCACACTGGATGATTTAACTTGACGCACAAGCAGAGATATGTAAATCCTAGACCACTATGACTAACAAGCACAACATTTTCTGGGCAAGTCAGCATTAGACTGCTTCGAGTGACCTCTTTTTGCAGCGTTACTTTGCAGATCACAGTGTTTGACGCAGGGTCGAGCGCAGCAATAATCGAAATGTTGGCATGCTTTCATAGTTAGGCTGATGGTTTGTACATTTACATAGTAGTAGTACATAGTTGCAATAAGATGAAACTATGGGCTGAATAGTTTTAAAGGACTAATATAGTCATTTATTGTTGTCTCTTGTCGATATTTTTTGATTATTTGTTATTGTTTCACATGGACATAAGCTTCACTGACACTCTCACAGATACAGTGCAGAAAACATCACAAGTAGCTGACGTCAGTGCTGCTGTAAAAGCTTTTGGAGCCCCTCCACAGGAGCCAGGTTTTAACAAGCACACCCACACTCTGCCAACTTCAGCCGTGCTATTGTCCAAACACAAGCCAACCGTCGCTCAGTGCACTCTGGGAGGAGGACTCAGTAGGAAAACAATAGTTTTCCCATCACGACGAGCCCGTTTGGACGCTTAAACCAGAGCCAAATGTAATCTTTTTAGCAAGGCCGTATCTCCTAAAATGAAATCAAATAGCACTGTTGGATTTTGGTCTTTTTTTTCTTTTCTCTTTTTTCTTGTCAGTGCTATTCAGTGCTATTTTCAATAGCCGCATTAGTATTTCTCTCTCTTACAAGTGAGAAAATGAGTTTTTCTACCTCCCACCATTTCATTATCTGACTGATCTCCCAGTGCGGAGTCTAATTCCTTTAGCAAGCTCTGGCTTTCTGCAGACTCCTCACCACATTTTGAGAAGCACCGAGATAGAAACAAAATGGGGACAAGAGAATAGGAGCAGGAGAAACAGAAGGAGAGAGGGCTAATGAATGGAAATTTACAGTGAATCAGCATCATATTAGTCCTCAGCACTCGTATATGACCGCACTGGACCTACACAGATGCAAACAAGCTGCCAACCCCTTCTATCAGAACATTGTATCTGTAACAACCCAGCATCTAATGGCAAGTCCTTTTTTAAGTTTCTTTTTTGGGAAAGAAAATAAGTTAACCTCAAGGTCAAGTAATAAAGTTTAAATTGCGTTTAAGTGTCCATTGACAACAAAGACAGGTGCAGAGGAGTACACCGAGCAATTTTGAAAAAGCAATGAAAGTGTGATAAATTACAGCAAATATACTGCACTTCAGTTTATCACTTGACACTTGAAAGTCTCTGATGCTCAGTATTTTTGAAGCATTAAGACAAGTTCATCTCACTGAATTATTCTTTACAATTAACAAAATAATTGTTTACAGTATGCAAATATGTGATGTTCCAAGGCCTAAACCAATTGTACACATTAAGTACATTAATACAGAGAAGAAAAGCACAAAATATCCTTATAAAAAGGCATAGTCTGACTAATGTTGTTGGATTTGTGACAATCAAGGGTCCATCAGAAAGGACAGGACAGGCCTCTGTTTCATTTAGTGTCTACAAACAATGGAAAGGAAAGAAAAAAGCATTCACAAATAAAAGAAGTTATCTCTTGCTGCACAAACAAATCACTCTTGTCTAACATTATGAAATTCTTGAATCAGCCAAGTGCACAATCATTAATAAAACTTTGGCCGCAATAATAGATTGGTCTTTTGTTATCAAAGTAAAATGAAACCACACATAACATACTCTTTGCGCTGGACTGTCTCTGCTCAAAAGAGTGGACACACTGAAGGAAGCCATACATCAACCTGTTGTATTTTTTCTTTTTGGCTGGACATCACCGTCGCTCGGCTGGAGAGTCAGTAATGCGGCGGTTGCCATTTATCAAACAACAGGGTTACTGTGGATCCGGATCAGCGACCTCCGCCGGTGTAAACAAACAAACAAAACGGAAGGGCCTGATGAATATGACGCGCTGCCCGGAGGGAGAAAACGGGGCAGACGTGTCGACAATCAAGACTAAATAAAACATGAAAAACACCTTTTACTTCCCGTTATGTGCAAGGTACTGACACTAGATACATTTGTAAAAAGCTTTCATACCTATCCAACCACACATAGATAGCAGCTTATGCATTGATTTTTTTTTTTTTTTCTTCCCCAGCACACAGGTATAGTATCCATACTTAAAAGTCTCATTAGAACCAATTTCTTATTCAGGGTTTCCATCTACATAATGCCTCCATAATCTGTGATTCAGATTCAAGTCACATCCATTCTATAGAAAGGATAAAGGGAGCGAAAAAAGCTCTCCTATAATATCCATTTGAAGGAGGATTCTATACATGGCTCACATGCGTTTTGTGGGTGAGATGAAAGTGGTGGGGGTTTGTTCTCACGCTCAATATCACACGATGCCTGGATATTTACGGCAAATGTTAAAAAGGCAACGTTAAACCCTTTGAGGAACACCAATACGTGAGCACATTGAAGTTGAAGAGCAAAAGCCTCAACATTCAGGACATTTATGAATTAACGTCACCTTCATTCAGGCTTTTTTTAAGGAGCAGATGTAGTGGAAACGTCCCAGAAGCTGCTTTTTGAGGCTTATAAGAGCAACAGAACAACAACTGAGCATTGACATTTAACTCAGGACCACTTCAGCTCCAATGAAACGCATCCAAGATGAAAACTGCAACATTAACCTATAGTTGGATAAAAACATCAGGGTAAAAGATAAATGGTCAGGATGACAGTCCAAGTAGTAGTATAGGAGTAGTATAATGCACAAATATAAAACACAAAAGGCTGATCAGTAATTAAAGAAACATGGGTAAGGTGCTGAAAAAAAAATGGTTGAGTGCTGATGAACATTTGAGCATTCCTACATGCCTGAAGGAATTCCATTAACCACTCTGATTAAAGTAATCATTGGAGCCATCGGTGCCTGTCAGATGCCATCCCTGCCCTCTCAATTACCCAGATCTCCTTGAACTCAATTGCTCACATCATCATGGAGACTGTGGGGGGGTGGGGTAACAGTTAGGCATATGGGAAATGTCCACCCACTCAACACCACACGGTAGACAGGGACGTATTAGTCCAATTATTATTTACACTTCCTGTTGGCTTGGTCTTAGTCATGTGTAGCCAACATATTGAAATGAAAAGGAAACAAAAAAATCTGATTATTTTTTACCTAGTAAAATCAAATGTTAATTAAGTTTCATAACTATTGTGCATTTTTCATTGCAGGAAGTCCAGATTAGTTTGTCCAAGGTTTGTTTGTTTTATTTTGTTTTTTTATTCGGGTCAAAGTATTTTAGAATTTAGCAAAATAATCATTGAGCCTCTTAAATGATAGTAAAAAGTAGTATTATTTTGATTATTTATCAAAACACTCTATTCAATCTAGATAATACAATCTATTGAAAAAGAGCAGTACATTCATACTAACCAGCCTTTGTGTCACTGGCCTGTTGTGCAAATAAAACATTCAGTAAATAAATAATGAACTAAAATCTCCAATAGGACCAAACCACTTATACAATACCAAAGGACAGCACTCTCAAAATTGTATTTTGCATTTTGAAGGTCAGATAACTAACTCGGCAAAATAGGAAATGTCAGGTAGCCTGCACTCTTATGAGCCCCTTAGGTCCCTGTAATACAAAGTAATAGGAGCATGAAGTGAATGGAGGGAGTTTTGTCCCAGTGCCTTTTAGGCGGTTGATAAAGTCCGTGCGTATGTAGAAGCATGCTGATTTTATTTATCACAAACAACGCTCTGCCAACACCATCCTATATTTGAAGCCCTGTAATTTATAGTCTACCAAGTCAAATCCTGGAAGTTTTTAATTAGTAATTTTTCAGGCCAGAAGTAAAAGCTTGAGAGTTAAAGTCAGAATGCTGAAAATACCCAATTGATGAGCCAACACTTTATGCAGCTTGGATGGCTTTTCTGCACTGTATGGTTTCACATTGATTAAATCTCCAATGGTGTGAAAAGTGGAAAAGAATATTGGAGAACAAAATGTCTCTGACTGTCTTCTCCAATACTGACATCTAAGTCTTCTTGTTCCTTCCAGCACCAAGTTTTCACATTTTATCCAACTTGCATTTAGGCTGGAAAGAAATATTGAATCTACGTCACATTTTAGTCTGAATCTGCTTTACACAGTGGGTTTAGTCACAAATAAATGTGCATGAAGCAACAAAATCCCAAACATTTGTCATACAAAGTAGCTCTTGTGAATGCTGACGTTGTCCAGTGCAGAGGTTGGTCTGCTTCTTTTAACTGCTGACTGGCTGGCTGCATTTTATAGCACCACAACTTCACAGATGAAGTGAACCTCAGATAGCTACACTGCTTATGAAGGCCTATAAAAGGAATCATCCAGGAAGGTATAATAAACTCTTTGCCTTTCCTTTGATGCATCCATTTGTGTTAAAATGTAAAGAGCCCATTGGCTGATTAAAGGCATTATTTCTACTGGCAAAGGCCTCCTCCTTCTTGCTGTCTGTTCCATTTCTATTCCGTAGTGGGACTGTGGCTGCCTCGTTCGGCCATTACTTGCGGACAGTGTGCAGGGTTATAACAGTAATAAACTAAGATGCTTGGAGCCCAGCTGAGGAGGGTGTACATACACAAACACAAACTAATAATGAGCCTATTTGCAAAGTATGATTCAGGGATTATGCAATTGTGCTGAAGCATTTTGTTTTCCCTAAAGTTTGAGGAACAGTGCAACACTTCTAAATAGGTCAAGTGGCTATGACTCCCAAAATGAGGCAGAATAGGACCAATAACAGGATAATTACTCATTGTTTATGGACTACTGATTGTCGAGTTATGAACGCGCATGAATCACTGTGTTAAATGTTAAAATAATATCATTCATATAACATCCACACAGTGACAAAGGTAAGGTGGATGTGCATTGAAGTTATTATATTACCATGGCTCATTTTCAGTTTAGGCACACAATAAACACAAGATTACCATAAATGATTGATAAGGCTATAAAAATGCTAAAATGACAGTAATTGTGGTAATGTAAACATTTTATGCGTTGGACTTGTGCTACACAGCCACAAGATGGTGCCTATAGACTGCATATACTCTCTGGTAGCAGTAAAGAAATATGATTGTTTAAAAGCACCATTGCATGATTTGTTTATATCAAAGAAAAAAAAATGTCAAATGTCAAAAATGTCAACACGGCTTCATCCCATAGGCTCAAAATGCTGGGCGACTGTGCTCTCTTGGCTATGATTCATATCCCCTGCTACACATATGACACATCCACACTTACACTGGGTTCCAGGACTCCTCATCTCCCAAATGGTGCCTTCTGTTCTCTTGCCTGGGCTTCTATGAAAAGATTCACTACATGAAAGGCCGTCGCTTGCCATTTAATAAAGAACACTGTCACGCGATGATATAGCAGCATATAGATGCAACTGTAATCCTAAATTCTGTAATCAGTCATTTTTTGCTAAGCTTTTTGAAGGTGTTTTTGTTTCCTTCTGGGGAGACTGCCTGTCTCACTAAGGCAACACTGAATTCCTAAATGGTGATGCACGCTGCACACTGAAAATGGAGGCACAGAGCATCCGTTGCATTTTTATAGACCCGCTTTGCATATTGGATTTTAGCTGGTCAAGTGCTTAAAAGAATTCAATAACCAAGAAGCACTTTAAAAAACATTTTCTTTACATTGTTAGAAGCAATCTCAAACATAAGCAAACCAAAAAAAACAGAGTTGTAGCAATTCTTTTTTTACACCAAACCTTTAATGCAGCAGCTGCACTTAACTCAGTATTTCAGAACGGAAAAATACAACTTTCTTCAAGTTTCCTCCAATGATTTCTGCTTATGTATATACCCAACTTATCACCCATGTTCTAGCTGTTGTCTGGATAATAGCAAAGAGACAGCTCGGATAATCATCATTGACTGCGAAACATTGATTCAAATTCTCACTGAGACACTGGCTGGCCCTTCGAGGGAAGCCTGAATACTGTATTTTATTTGCTCTGATTGTGCCTGCAGCCAAGCTAGGATCAATTTGCTTCTTTTCAGCCAATAAAATGCCATTTCATAACAAACTAATTTAACATTTGGCCCTTGGAAAACTACTCAAAGTTTTCAAATTTAAAGTTTTATGATCACTTATTTAATTTACCTAATCAATAAAAACCATTCCAATCCTCTCAACAACAGGCTTATTTTCCTCAAAAGCACATTGTATGAACCTGACATCATGTTTATTTGATGACAATAACATAGTTTGGTCAATATAGTGCAATAAGTGCAAAGCAATCAGAACAAATCAAACCGGGATAGAGAATTTGTGAATGCTTGTATAAAAATAGGTGTTACATTGATTAAAATAGCAGTTTACACAACATAATAATACTTCATTTATGAATTTTGTTTTGATAACATATCAATTGTACATATTAAGAATGAATACCCATATTCATTTTTAATATAATAATCTCCTTTATGAGAGCTCATTGAAGGCTAACATGCCTTCTAATTCCAAAAAGTGCAGAAAGCATACAAAGACACTTTTTTTATCTTCTTCAAATGACACAGTCTTTTTTGAACATTGGGGGTGTGCCACTTTCAAAAAAAGCCACTTTTACAATGCAGAGCTACAGTAAATGAAACTACAAACAGAAGCCTTTTCCAGAGGATCATGAAGTATGATGACACAGGTAATATTGATGTAGAATCAAAAGTTTTGAAAAGACATGGCAGATTATATCAATAAATATTTACTTACAGACTACAGCAGAAAATAGTCCTAGACAGTTCTGATGATCTGCTGTACAGTGTTTTTTGTCCAGAAATGATTTTATAAACATTTTCTTTTCTGATTCACAATATATCTTATGTATGGTTATACTCCTGAAAATGAAGTTGGGTAAGATTTACCTGTACAACTACATTTTGTTATTTGATCTTCACCATAGAAAAATAGATTTTGCTTCAGTTAGCAATTTTCTTCATCCATGTCTGTTTCAGAAAGCTGTATCCATTCCTGTAATGTCATGTTTCAGAAATAAGAATAAGATTGTTCGGCACACCCCATGTTTAAACTCCTTTTGCTTTGTTTGTAATGTGCCAAGGCACCCTTTAAGACTGAGCCACTGCTTCAAGGAGAGATAAAATGCTTCATTACATTAATGATCCTGTTGCTCAAAACTGGCTAAATGTGGTCTGTTTCTCCAGAACTTCGAGGTAATCAGGCTCAGACTGCAGTTTAGCTTTTAGCTCCAAGTACTCATTTCTGTTGGGCTCAACATAAACAGTACTGGGTGCTGTGCCATAAAGCACCGTCTCTCTTATCCGCTCCGGGTGTAAGAACTGACGTCTGACATCAAAATTAGGGTTGTACGTGTACGACACAGGCCCTGTGTACTTGTACTCTATATTGGCCCCTGCTGGGATGGACGGGATGGACTGACAGGGGGACTGCTTGTCTGGCTCTAGTATGCCTCTGAAGAAGTGGTCCGCGTCCTGGACAGGGGAGGGGTTTTCACGGGGTTCAATGGTGCTAACGCTATAAGAAGGGCTCCTCATAGTGCCGCTGTCCCTCTCCTCCTCCGGGGTACTCCTGTACGTCACCTTGAGCTCATGGAGGTCACGGTAGTCCTCCACTGTGTTCCCTTCCCTTGACCTGTAAATAGGGTTTTTACACATGTGGCCCATCGGATGTGGAATATACTCATAGACATGACCTGCAGGTGCTTTAACTTTGTTGCCGGATCGGTTGCTATAGAGACTGTACTGCAAGTTAAAAGAGCTGACGTCTGAGTTGTTGGTACTGGTGCGGTCGCTTTGTGACTTCTTGCGCCTTTTCATTACAACAACAAAAAGCCCTGCAGCCACAAAGACAGACATGATAAAAACAAGCAGCAGGCTGAGGATGAGGACGGAGAGCGGCACGGTGCTACTGTGGGAGGTGAACTTGGGGGGAGTGTCTGTGGTGACGATGTGGTCATCCATGGGCTCCTCCGTGGGGGCGGTGGGGGAAACGTAAGCATCCGAATAGTCCGGGCAGAGCTGTTCTGATTCAATAGAACGCAGCTCCAGTCCCGCGTGGCGTTTAGGTGTCTCACACACCACTTCGTTTACCATTGTGCCTGCACTGAGCTGCTCCAGCCATATCTTCATCCCTACAGTGTCACAAGAACAGTCCCATGGGTTTTCAAAGAGGTCTATCTGTACCAGTTGCTTGAGCTGATCTAAAACACCACTCACGGGCAGGTTTTGGAAATTGTTGTTGCGCAGATTAAGCCGAGACAGAGACAGGCTGGAAAAGATGCCCACGGGTAATGTTTTCAGGAGGTTGTTGTTTAGAAAAAGCAGTTGCAGATTAGGAAGGTAGCGGAAAGTGGCTGCTTCCACCTCTTTGATTTTGTTGTACTCTAAATAAAGGTACTGCAGGTTTTGCAAGCCATAGAACATCTCTCCTGTAAGCCTGTCCATGAGATTACCATTCAAATACAGCCTACGCAGGTTGGTTAAATCCCCAAAAGCTCTGTCGTGGATCACTGTTATCCTGTTGTTTCCCAGGTGAAGCAAATCCAATCCAGTAGCATCGACAAAATCAGATCTCCGTACCACCGGGATGTAATTTCCAGTGAGATACATTTTTTTAGGATTGTATGGCTTGGGTTTTAGATCAGAAATGCTTTCAATCTTTCGCTCTTGGCAGTTGACATTTAGTCCAATTTCTGATATCTGCAGATTACATGTGCAGTCAGTGGGACAGTCCAAAGGCACAGGAGATTTGGTCTGAAAAGCAATAATGGGGCCATAGTTGTAAGGGTTACCTCCTGATATTCGAGAGGTGGGCTTTACTTTAGTTCTGTTAAACTGCCGTGTGCCCCTGGTCGGCTTGGAGGAGGACCTTAAAACAGCAGAGGACGTGGCAGAGGTTGTGACAGATGACGGCGTGGTCTGGTAATATCCATTGGTGCTGCTCGGGGGCGCCGGCCTCACTGTGTCTTCCAAGGGTCGCCTCGGACACAGCTCTTGCTTGGACACCTCATCCAGGTCCCTTCCGTGGAGCCTGAACGGCGTCTCGCAGACCACCTCTCCCACTAGGGCCGTATAAGCTATGCTCTCCAGCCAGTTCTTGAGAGCTATCAGTTCACACGAGCAGTTCCACGGATTCTCCTCCAGCTGTAATTCCACAACTTTGTCCATGTGCTCCAGCAAGCCCACATACGGGAACATTTTTAACCTGTTCCCTCTCAAGTCTAAATGCGTTAGGGGGACATTGCGGAAGATGTTTGAAGGGAGGGCAGATAATAAGTTGTCGTTTAAAATCATGACCGTAAGTTGGTGCAGTTTGCTCAAGGCATTGGGATCGATATTAGAGATGTAATTATAATCTATCTGTAGGTATTCCAAACTCTCCAGTCCTGCGAAGGTGTCATCCCTCAAAATTTCAATCTTATTGTTGTTCAGGTGCAATCTTTTTAATCCCTGGAGTCCATTAAAGGCACCAGACTCTATTTCAGATATGTCATTGTTCCCCAAGTGCAGAATGGTCACCCCGGTGTAATTAATGAAATCATTGACTGACAGTTTCTTGAGTAGGTTCCCCGTTAGCAGGAGGTGGTACATGGAGAACTGGACCGGGCTGATCTCGGTCAAGCGGATGATCCCCCGGTTCTCGCAGCTCACCGTCAGGACCCCTTCCTTCTCCTCGCACGTACACAGGTTTCGACAGATCTCCCCATAATTGCCATACATCTCGATGAGCCTCAGAGATGATGCAATCAGAAGGATTATTTTTAGGATCCAGATATACATTTTTCCTGGGAGAGGGTGCCCCAGCTCACTCAAGTGCAGTACCGGAATGAGGTGTCATCTAGGGAGGGAGAAGAAAAAGGAACGAGTTTGCTTTTATACATGGAAAAAATACACAAAATCCCCAAACAACAGACACTGATAACACACAGAAGCCCAGACAAGTCGGTCTATTAATGTTTACTCATTATGCAGATGTGTTATGTCGGCATCATTTTGGCTTTGACACGGAAAACAAGCCTATGAATCTTTAATGGCTGCATACTTTAACTGATTATATCAAGACGCTGTTGGATGGCCACTGCGCATTTCGGATAGCTCGTCTGAATTCCAATCCATCTTGTGAAGGAAGGAAAAAAAAAAAAAAAAAAGCTATTCATTGGTGTGTGCAGACCTCGAGATTGTGTCAATGCAATCCCAGGAGAATTAAGTATATTTAAATGACATCTACGTCTATATTTGTTTTCTCCATTATGTACATTCAACTTCTTTTGGAAAAGAAGTCGATCTCAAAAGATGCCTTTGAGTCCTATCTTTGAAAGATTCCTCACTCATCCCGCATACACTTGATAACAGTGGAGAAACTGTCAACTGCTTAGCTTCCATCTCTGCTCAACCAGTACAGACATAACAACAAGGCTTATTTAAATAACACTATAACAGACTGGAAAA
Source organism: Rhyacichthys aspro (assembly GCA_036850595.1). Lineage (NCBI taxonomy): Eukaryota > Metazoa > Chordata > Actinopteri > Gobiiformes > Rhyacichthyidae > Rhyacichthys > Rhyacichthys aspro. The sequence continues at coordinate 6,725,206 of CM072149.1, forward strand.
TATGTATATATGTATCGCAACGACCGGGGCATGTTGAAACTGTATATTTCATCGTTTAAGCCAACATGTCCCAACCCACAGACAAGAAAAAAGAGGTTGATGAAGGAAAATAGAAACAATTCTATGCCTATTATTTGTTAAGATAACAGCTATACAGAAGGTTACAAATCCTCTTTTGTCGTGCCCAAAGCAAGCACACACACACACAGCCGAGACACACTCCTTAAAAGAGCAGACCCCTAACATTAAACCAGTAAATCTCACCGTCTTCTAACGCGTTGGCCACCTCTTCCAATAGAATCGCCTGCCCATGTTGCTATACAAACGGATAACAGGGCTTTATTTGGGAAACTGTGATGCTGTAGAAGGAGATGCAGCCTCTATTCTATGTGCGCTATTGCCAAAGCATCCGCATCAAGTTCAGCAATGCAACTCGAGGTAAAACACCCAATTCAGCACCACGGACATCTCCCCTAAAAGGACGTCTTATTACCCGGGAATGAATAGGCGTTCTTACCGTGCGGCTGTCCTTAAACGACGAAGCATTCCGAGGAAAAAATCTGCGCCCTCTCTGTCTTCATAGATTTCGTGATTTCACCGTCTCTCCCCAGCACAAAAAAACACCCTTAAAGTCAAGTCTCTTCGGTCCATAAACCAGGCTTCGAAGAGCACACATACAGTCTCATTCACGCCAGTAACGTGACAGCTCCTGCGTGCGTCTTCTCCCAGGCGTCTTTATTAGAACGAGCATCTTGACCGAGGCGGGCGAAAGCAAAGTTCGAACATGTCAAAGGAACCGAAAATAGGGGGACAAAACAAGCGCAGTAATCCACACATCACACGCGTCTTGCCGCATGCATTTTAACTGTGACTTTCATCCATGCGCACTGACGAAGCGGAGGGGAGAAATCCTCTTGTCTGCTGCCAGGAGTGCGGCTCGTACCAGTTCGTATAGACGCCGGGTTGATTTCAATTGTCCACAAATGCCATCGCCGGTGGATCCTTTAGACGTGAGACATCATTTCTCCAACGCGGAAAACGATATCCTACGTATATACGCGCTCGTCCATCGTTTCAACTAGTGGAACTTGATCTCTTTTGGTGCAAACAAGCGCATCCCCTACAGCCATTATGAAACAATCAGCATAGAATGACAATATAAATCACTGGAAAAACGCATAAATCCCCCAATCTCTGGACTGTCACGACGAGGAAATGAAAAGCAATTGAATGCGTGCAATAGTCTTTAAGGGGGTATGGTAATATGGAGGAGGGAGGGAGGGAGGAGAGAGGGAAAAAAAAAGAAAAGTGAGGGAGGGTGGAGGTGGAAGATAGACCCGTAGAGGGCAGCACGATGATGAAAAAAGCAGCTTGGCAGTGCTTGCATTTTTTTTTAAACGTCCAAGCATTTGATTTGTCACTCAGAGCTGGGGACTGTGTTTTTCTTTTCTTTTTTTCTTTTCTTTTTTCTATTTCCAAACGGACAAGCTCATATCATTATACAGCAATAATAGTTTGAATCTATCTCGACAAGTCTTTTGATTTCACGAGGGAGAGGAATCATTATTCGGTTCTGGAAAGGTAAAGTCGTCAAACAGTAGAATATATTAACTCAGTGCTGACAGATCCAGCACTCGGATGAGCTGTGTTTACCTCCTGGATACAGACTTTAAAGGCACAGTTCAGCGTATTTGAAGTGATTTTCTATGAGATATTTATGATTAGTTAATGTATAATGTACAGTAGAGAGCTGTCAGCGGGTCCCAGTTTGAAGAAGCACACACAAGGAATAACTCGTGTAAAAGTGAGCTTTATTACAACCAACAAAATCCATTCTCCAGGAATAACATAATTGGGAGGGTTATTTATGCTTCCTCGTGCTTAATATCTGGGATCTATTTCATGCAGCATTTTATAAATAGTTAAAATAATAATAATAAAAACCCTGAAACCTGTGTTCTTCAAGCCAGAGTCAAAGTAAACTGTAGCTGGTATTATGTTGCATCTGACAAATGAGGTCAAGCAAACTCTGTTAATGCTTAATATCTCTTTATGTAAAACACAAATTTACAAGAGATCTGCATTGAAAGAAATGAATTTACTGTAGGATTAGGCTTAATCCAGTTTTGCACCAAATAGTCCAGGCCTGCTAATGCCTCCGTGCCCGTACAGGGTTTTTTTTTCCTCTTTTTTCCCCCTGAGATTATTTACCCCCCTCTGTAGAAAGCGCATATTAGCTGCCCTGTTCTCCTATGAAACTTTTAGAAGCACTTAACGAAAGCCCAAACAGAAAATCGAATTAAATCTAGCATGTGGTGTGGCGCCATGTCCAAAGAGATTTTAGTATTGTGTAGCAGTAAGTCAACTTTTATGCTCTGTTTAGCGTGCAGTGGAATGGACAATAAGCCGATGTGGCGTGCATGGTGCCTTTTCCCAAATTAGCCGAGGAGATGCTTTGAATTATCTTAAAGTTGCTGTAATCGTATTAAGTCTGTCCAGTGGGAATGGACTTATCTTATGGAATCCCACTTGAAAATTGCAGTAATGCAGCAGGGACGTTTCCCCCTCCCTTTACGAGGGGCTGTGGCTGGCTCCCCTGAGAATGCTCACACCATCAAAGAGTACAGTTAGGGAGCTGTCCTAAATCTGTTTTGTTTTTTTTCTGTGCCTTATATGACTTTGTGTAGTGCTGATGTGAGAGGTAGATACCCTTGACAAAGTAGAGCTAAGATAATAATAGTTATAAAGCAAAGTCTTTCTTTCTCCACTGATGTGACGTGTGTGATTGTATGCATCCACTTAAACAGATGGCTAATGTGAAACGGCTGTCACAAAGGCTAAAGGGTTCATATAAACATGACTGCCATTATCATACATCAGCTGCATTAAACATTTAATTGCCTGTCCCAGACCCTAATCTAATATGAAGTAATTAAAAGTAAATGAAAGAGTATGCCATGTTGAGTATGCATGCATTATTTGCATAAAACACACCTGAGAAAAAAAGGATCTGTATTAAGGCTGGATCCTGTTTATGTGTTCCTAAACAAACATTACACTGAAGCACTTCAATTCAAGTGGTTACATAAAAAGGTAAATAGGACAGAATGCATTTAGCAGTTGTTGTGCAGCCTGACGATGATTCAAATGAAATACATTTAAACTGAATCATCATGAGTCTCATCCGTGATATTATTATCAAACGTGTATAAGGTACTATTCATACATTTATGACGAAGATATCAACAATAAAAAGTGGAAGACTATAGCTATTACATTTCCCTTCACAGAATCAGCACCATGGACAGAGCTCTTTCTTTTCTTTTCTTTCCTTTTTTGCTTTTCTATTTTTCTTTGAGATTTGTTTGGTCAGATTTTTTACTTGCTATTTGGAGTTTAAGGTGGATTCCTGTGCCATCAGATTATTATTATTATTTTTTTTTATTTTTATGCCAAACATGGGCGCTGTTGGCATGGTAACACCTACTGTGTCGAGTCAGGGAAATGAATTCTTAGGTGCACTTAAGGTAGCCTAATTACACGGTATTGTTTTCAGGAAAACATCATTTTTCATGTTTGCAGTGAGACTATATCTTCAACTATTCATACAGCTGTGCAGGTATTTCAGAGTTGTGCGTCAGTTGTCTTCTAATATAAAAGACAAAAGCCTTCTGGTAAACAGGCGACATGCTGAAAACAGTGGGCAGAGAAAATAATCAAACGTCTCATGTGAGGAGAATCCTCTCAGTGGGCATGTACAATACAACACAGCACAGTTGGCTCCTTTAGCCATTTCTTTGCCAATCCTTTAATTAGAGCATATCTTCCAGAAATTGTATTTAATTTTACAACTTGTCCTGATGAGTGTGGGTTGAAGATTGTGGAAGAGAATGATGCCCTTGGTGTGGTTTCCTCTGGTCTTGACTTGTGTCCACGTTGTATATAAGATGAACACGATAAGATGCAGTGTAATCCAGCCTGGTACACTACTGATAATCTAATCGGCTTTTAGAAAGTGATTGTCAAAGCTATAGGTAATGCCATTACAGCACAAAGCCTGTGATAATCTATAGTCAAAGCTTGGATCTTCTCTACTTCAGAACAAACCCTACTTTTTGCTTAAAAGTAATTTGACCCTGTTTTAACTTGGAGGAGCTGTGTGATAGGCTTGTCTTTGCCTAATGGAAGGCTGCTCTCTTGTCAGCAGAGACTCTGACATGCATTGTGCCATGATTAACTTGTGTGGTCTCATCTGGCTGGAGCGTCTGCAGGCCAATTGGTGCTGCTAGCAATTTCCGTCAGGTCTCAGACAGGTCTTAAAGCCAGGATACCATTCAAAATCCTGATAATATAGAATTAGAAACAATTTGACTTTGATGGCACAATCCGAATGGCTCATCTCCTCAATTGATAACAAGATGCAGGGAGGAATTACAGAAAACATTCTCTGGGAGAAATTGCTTTACATAAACAATGACTGAAACCTGGAAGCCCTATTTGGCCCTGTAATGGAATGAAGCCTAATGAGACAAGCAAGGATGGATAGGATGTGAGAGTGAAGGTGCTCTGTTTTCTGTGCCAGTGTCATTCCACGAATCATGCGGCGAAATTGATTCAGTTCTTGTGCAAATGTAATTATAAGAAAAGGAAATTCCATTCTTGATAACTATGTTAAATAAACGAGAGAGAGAAAAAAGAGAGGAAAAAATACAAAGGTGTCATCATCATTAATATTTAGAATGACTCAGTGCCTATAGTGGAGCCCACACAAATGTGCAGATGCATTTGTTGTTGGATACAGAATGGACTGGTGCACATAACTGAGAGAGTAACTAACAAAGTCAAAAGAGAATAGAAAATAGTTTAAGCCAGAAGGGCTGTCAGCACTTTTCCTGTTTAATGCTGTGAGATGGTGATGACTAAGTGAGTGAACTTGCAGAGAATGAATACCTTTGGCGTCATCACAGAAAATGTTCAAATCACCTTTTGATCATTCTGCATTGAAGTGAGAGGAAGTGCTGTGCCATGAACCTTCAAATGATTTGGGTTTTAGAAAATCTAAGGACATTTATCTGAATATGACAATGCATATATTACATTAGTATTGCTTTAGTCCTATTTAGTGAGATGTGGAGTGGAACAAACCGGCCCGACTGAATGCGCGGTTATCCAGACTTGTGCATGGACAACAACCTTCCCCTCGCTGATGTTATCTATTGATGCTGCAGCCTCTAATCAAAAGCACCGCAGCTAAAGCCTGAGCATTCATCACATCACAGGTGATGTAGAGCTCTAGTGCAGGTTCCCACCAAAGGCCGAGTGCACAGCTGCTCTGACAGCCGTGATTGATGCTCGTAGCGGGACAGGGGGTTGCACAGGGACTCCTTGCCTTTTGTTTTTTGTGACTTGGCTCGAGCGAGGTAATTTAAAATTGTTGAATCGGTAACATGCAAACTTAACCGGCGCCTTTAATGAAACAAGCTGCTGACAACGCGATAAGTGCATCCTCACTGTACCAGTGAGTGGATGGGATTGACTTATTAGTCTGCCGCGCAGAGGAACAAAAGCGATGAACCATAACCAAGTCAAGGAAATTTATTTGACTGTAGTCAGCAGCTACAAAGGCTTTAAAGGTGAGGGGTGTACTTTGTGGCCTGGTGCACAAGCAAGAGACTATGGATTGGTATATTTGAATGTGTCACTTAATCTTTCAGTAGAGAAATAAATCATTGGCAGACTTTATCCAGGTCATTACTTTTTGGGTGTTTAGCCACTATGTAAGACTGCAAACAAGGAACTGGAGAGCATTAAAGAGCTTTGATTTCCACTCTATTGAATACATGAAGCACACTTCCCTTCTGTCAACAACGTGCCTGGAACCAGGTCATTTATAAACTACTGGCTGTGGAAATGAGGAAAAAAGACAAGCCTGGAAAGTCTGTAAACTACCTTTGAGATATGAATTGTGTAAACAGTTTTGATTCAAGGGGTTTTCGAACATTGTTTGCTTCTTTTACGTAAAGCTGTTTAAAATGCTATGTCATTTCTGCCACGAGAAGGACAGATTAACAAGCATGCTTTTTTGTCAAAACCAATGCACATATGCACTTTGATGTGAACACATACTCTTAAGTACATATATCTCTGGCCTAAGCTGCTTATGTACTTCTTGCAGTCTTCTTTTGTACAGGAAAGGTAACTTCATACCCAAGCTTAATATTCAAAGGAGGTCTATTAAAACATGACTCAAATCACAAAATACTTTTCTAAACCGTTGTTAGCCTACTGCTCAAATGCACGTTGGTGCTATTATTAAGTCAGAATTCTTCCAGGAACACATTGTTTGCTGCAAAGTGATTAAATACTTTTTGGGAGGTAACCATTTTGTCTGCACTTCCTTCCATTTCCAATAAAAACCCACTGCTGGATTTTAATCTTTGCGTGAACAAACGACGGGAATGAAGGGGGAGAATCTTGCCAAGCCAATTAGGCAGGCAATAATGGATTTGCGAGTCACTAGAGGAACCGTTTGCCCCCTATTAAAATAGTCAAGATAATTACAGTTATATCCCAAAAATGAGAATATCAGCATGAACAAATCAATTCGGCTAAGAGCTTTCTTTGATACGTCTTGGCCTAAAATCGGAGGTCAGATTACATGACAAAGACAGTTGGGAATAAAATCAAATTAACCATTTCCAATTTTACACACAGAGCAAAAGAGTTGAGTTTTTCGTTCTGCTTTGATGATTGAACAGCTTGATATTACTTTGGTGATTCTTTGGTGGGATCCGTCTCTGTTTGACGCCTCTTTGACACAGTGTGAAGGAGGATTCTGCATCGGCTAGTGGAGGGTGAAAGATTGCAAAGCGCCTGGGCAGGGCCTAAGTCTGGGCACTGGATCAGTCAGTGGATTTGTGGGCTGGTGGCTAAAGCTATCCTCTAGGTGGACGGAGAGAGCAAGTTGTCTCATACTGGAAGCGAGCTGGTGTGTATGTATCTGCAGTGAGGATTTGCTGAGCCCCCGGTGGACTCCCTGATGGCCCAGATGGAGAGCCCGAAGAAGCCCAAGATTCCTATGGCCTAGAAAATAGATTTTACACAGTCAGTGCTATATTGAGTTTATTATGTAACAGCTGGGTGACAGGGTTCAGATATATTACTCTTTCCATATGTTGTATGTTAATATTTTGACAACCGCCTTCAAACTAATCTTTTAAGACATTATGCACACATTTAATAATCTACCTCGCACTGAAAAATGAAATCTTAAGGTAAACATATGGTTTGCATGTGTTGAAAGAAAATGTGAGTCATAAGCAAATAAAAGGTATTAAACAAAATAGAGTCAATATTAGTTTTATCTATGTTTTTAAGTAAATCTTGTGTCATTTCCAGCTCTGGGATTAGATAATAAACTGCAGGCCACCTCCACAACTGCTACACCACTGTTTTTTTTATTTTTTTTTGAAGTCACACTGTATTATTTAAGACCAAGACCAGTCATAAAACAGCTTTCAGACGTCTGAATGATAACATCAAAGAAAGGCAGCGAATTATTTTTCAAACAATGATACCACGGCTACTATGCATTAGTTATAGCACTGAATCTGCAGGAAGTTTGACACGTGTAATATTTCAATCTTTGGTTTGTAAAGGATTAAACGTTAACGATCGTACATTCACATGATGTTACGAGGCAGACAAAGGGAGACACAGTGAGCATTAATTATTTATGAAGCGTGACCAAAAACTCAATAAATTCAGGGTCGTCCAGAGAGAAACGGCTTTGTTGGTTCAGAGGATACTGTTCAATGACTTCTGCAGCGCTCTGACCTCAAGCGGTTCACACCTGAGGCCGACTTATGTCTAAAAGGCAACTTGAAGCATAAATATTTAAGCTTAGACCAGGCTGACCTCACCTTAGCATTTTAGATTTGATTATGATGATTTGTGGATGCATTTAGTGTAAAGAGGCTCACTCTGTAGCTTACACATGTTGAAGAATTATTTTAATTAACACTGCTGGTGATGTTTCTCTCTAATGGCTTGCAAACTGTGCATAATCCAAACATATTTTCTCATTATTCATTTGGGATCTCCCAAAATCCATTTTATGCGATTGAGCTCCGACACCACATTTCATATTGTGCTTAGTCTTTATTATTCTTATTGAGGCATTGGAATAAACAAGTGAATTTTCATTATTATTGTTGGAGCCACAGAGTGTGTAGCGTTGGGTCCCTGTTGACAGGACACAATCAGTCCAGAGCAGCTGTTTGTTCTGGAAGCTAGGTGCTGTGTGGTGCTGTCATGGTGTTCCAAGAGCAGGCGCTGGTCACATACAAAGTGTGTTCAGCCGCAAGGGATGGAAAAATAAGGAAAAAAATATATATACAAGTTGCTGTTTGGATTTTAAAACAATCACAGAAATGGTACTTCTAAGAGCAGAGAAGACAAGACATTTACTGCTATTAAACTCCATTAAAAGCTCATGCATATTCATTGATTCTGTGCTTTACAAAAGGAAAAGAATTATACAAGTTGCAGCGAAGTGGTAAAGTGATAAGTTAGGATCTATAATGTAAAATCTGTAGTTGTAGTAACTCATGACCCGCCACTCAACCCAACGCTCATTTGAAGCTCTCCACAGCGGTTTACCAAAAAGCTAAATTAATTCTTCCACAGTTTTCCGCAAGTTCTTAATTGAAACCGAACGACAGAAATAAATTTGTTACCGGGCTCGGACTCGTGACAGTCTCTATCACTGACGTTTTGTTTCCAAACCTTTCCCTTCAAATAAAGAGGGGTTAAAGAGGGAGTAAAAAGATGGCTAGTGAAGGTGTTTCTTCCTCCCAGAGGTAATTACATATTGATCCGAGTCACTAAAGATCTAAACTGTGACAGTGCATTTACTTTTATCTTAAAAAGGAACTTGTCTGTGCATTTCTCTCTTGGTTGCCTTTAAATTCGACAGTGGCTCAAAGTGAAGAGAAATGATATTCCGCTAATTACATTTTCACCAAGGCGTCCCTCTTCCCTTGTCTGCTGCTTTCAGGTCTCTCTTGTTATGGACTTTATAATTAAATGGTGGAGGTCTTTCTACTGTGCTGTTTGCAGAGTTCTTTATTCATCTAAGAGGCAGACTTTTTAAATTAGCCAGTCACTCCTTTTCCCCAGTCTCTCGCCCCTTACTCAGGCTGACGCCGTCTGTCCAATGATCCAGAACAGCCTTCAGTATCCTGTGCCGATGAATTAAACGTGTTCACTTGGCATTTGGGGCAAAAAATTCAAAGGCAGAAAAGGTAGTGATAGCGCAGACTTGTTTATTTAAGATAAACGTTGTATGTATTACAGAAGTGGTGTTGAGATGAGTTTTTCTCGCTGTACAGTGATCCGCTCAATCTCAACATGAACATTATGATATTTCCTCCAACTGTTTTGTAAAACTCTCAAGAGTCTGGTTCAGTGTTTGACTCACACCGTCGTCAGGGGAGATGAATAGTGTCTCACGTCACAAAGCCACTGAGGGAAGATGAATAGCACTGAATTTATATAGCGTCTTAAAGGTGTTTATGCAAAAACACAGATAGATGATGGGCTCATGAAAGATGGAGAACCTACATTTATGAATGAGTGTGTGAAAGTTTTAGTCAGGTGTGAAGATATGTGGTAAAGTGAGAATGCTGTCAACAATGAACAATTTAAATTGATCAATTTACAAAATGGAGAAGCGAGTGAAGAGACAAAAAAACAATCAAATTTTAAGAGTGATCCAAGAACAAGAAGTGCTGATGTGATATATTTGATTTAGAATTGTCCTCAGTCCACACATAAACACATAAAATATACTTACTTTATAGTTTACTTTTTATATCCACTCCTGCAGAAAACTTTTGCTCAGTACTGTTCATCACTTTCATGAAAAATCGTGCTTCTCCTGCAGCAGTGCTCACTTTGTCCTCTCTGGGCAGTTGTAGAAACAGGAACTTCCACTGGGTTATAAATGTCTGCTTTTCCAAATTGAAAATAGTGTTGTGTTCATGTGTTATTGAGTACTTTAGTGACCTATTCAGCACTTGATTGGCACATTTGTTTCCTGAGTAAGCCTATCTTCTCGGTTCATTCTGTTGCAGCCTTACTTTGTCGAGGTGATTTATAAAAAGTACATTTGTTTTTTTCCCCTCACAAAACCAGCCATTTTCAATTGAAGAGTAACTATATTATACCACTCCACCATTATTTTCTTTCTCAGTATCACTCCCAGCAATCCACTCGCCAAAATGAGCAGTTTTCACTCAGTCAGGTAAATTAAACTCTGCATAATATCTCCTTAATTAGACTTTTTTATATAACGGCTGCATAAACTGGCACAAACAGACATCATCTTACATTTAAATCTTTAAAAAACAAAATAACAAGCTTCCACTTTCCTGGAACATATTATCAGTAAATGAAATTGGTTTCAGCACATTTCAAGATAACTCTCATCTTTGATAAAACACACCAAAAAGACTTTCCTTTTGTCCAGTTGTGGCTGTACATATGAACATCTGAAGATGGCGATCTTTTATTAAAGTGAGATGTCTGATGTTGAGGAAGTTCACGTGAAAAGTGAAGTATATTATGAGTTTATATTTTCACACAAAGACCAGGGAAAGTATTAAATGTCAGAATGGATGCAGAGAAACACTTTTCACTTATTCGACAGCCAATCTCTTTTAACAAGGAGCAAAATCTGTTTTATAAAATTGAATTATGTGAATATTATGAAATGTTTGAAGCGCTAGGGCAGGTACAGACTCGATGTAGCTGCCTTATGTTATAATTCCCCTTTTACAAAACAAACACTGCGGTGCCGTATGAGCAGGTTACATCACAGTGAAATGTACTCGAGTCATTTTGGTTCTATTTTCGACCATCGTGACATATACATGAATAACCCCACAGACCTACAGTAATTGCTAGATTTGAAATAAATGTCATCTGGAGCTCGGAGGTGCCACGACTCCGTTGAGGTACTTTGCGTGTACTCGGAGGCAGATGTACTTTGACCAGGATGAATATGTTCCTCTGAGACTGTTTATGGCACAACTTCTCCTGCTGCTTTGACACATTCTAGACATGACAACCTGGAATAAAACACTGTGCCCATCACTGGAACAACACGATTAAATGGACCTATTGTGCTGAATTGTGAATTGCGGTGGTGCGAGTGAACCTGTTACAGGCGTAGTTTAGTCGAGCTACGCTCAATCAGACGGTTTAACTGGAGTTGGTTTTCAATGTGCACTTGATATTTTCATTCAAGAGAACTAATGTCAAATATGAGCTGTTTGTAGCTTCAGCCGCTAACAAATATATAGACTGGGCATTTTAAAAGCAGTCAGAGTAAAGCAATGATACGAATTTTGTATATAGAGCTTACCATAAGAGTATTATTCTTGTGTAAAAAAAAAAAAAAGATAAAAAAAGTAAAAAAGTAAATAATATATAATAATAAAATGAGACATACAATAATAAAATAAAATAAAATAAAATAAAATGAAAGGAAATAAAATAAAAAATAAAGTGAATAGAAATGAAATAAAAAATAATAATAATCTTGATTTATTTTACATGGTTTACAAAGTACAGTAAAATATTAAAACAGCTGCAACAAAATTTATTGACAGTCAGATGGAGCAAAAATAGTGACATAAGGATACAGATTCAAAAGGCAAATTGTAAAGAACACAAGAAGAGAATAATAATAATAATAATAATAATAATAATAAAGTAAAATATGATAAATATAATAGATAAAAAAATAAATACAAAATAAATATAGTTAGTATATAAAATGGGTTTTAAGAAGTGATTTAAAAGATGATACTGATTCTGCCAGCCTTATCTCCTCCTCTACTGAACACAATGTAGCCCTGACATGTCGAAAACACAGCCCTTATGCAACACTCATCACCTTTATCTTCTGAATTTCATTTTCTGCAGAATCCATCGCTGTGGAGCCATTAGTAATAAACTTGATACTCCATATAATGTAATGTTGGAACGTAGATAATATTCTACTCAGCATAAGCAGTCCTAACGCCTCAGCACAGTGAAGCGGATACAAAGGAAGAGTCCAGTAAGCCTTATGCGAGCCAAAGTGGCCCATTGGGCAGCAGCGGGTGAACCTGTCTTTTGTCTTTGTGTGCTCAGCCAGTTTGGCTCCTGTAGACGGTGACAAAAAGTTGTAGGCCAAGAGAAAGATTCACAAAATAATGAGATGGTTCACCGTGTCACACGCACCCCACAAAATACAGATAATGTATGGCATTTAGGAAAGTTGAGAAGCGCCCCCGTGCCATGGGCAGACAGATTCGGTGCAGAGCTGAGGACAGAGATCTGTGCTCAGTGTCAGTGAACTGCACTCATTGGCCTAACCTTGGTTTACCTCAGCTTAATAGAAGTGAATAAAGGTTCCATTCAAAGCATAGACGTTCTGTAATAAAATGGGTTTTGCTGTATTTCTGCAAGTCATTGTGAGTAAATGAAAAAGTGTTCATTTTAAACAAGACAATAACACTCCTCACCATATTAAATATAATTAGTCAAGGTTATTTTCTTTATGTAAGTTTTATAAATGTGTGGATTAACTTTCAAATGTGTTAGTTTACATCATTTTAATGCTGTTTTAAGTTAGTCCTGCTTTGGAACTTGGTTGTCTAGTGGTTGCAGCAGATGTGTCATTTCTCTAATGCACCAATTTCAGTCTCTTCAACAAGGGTTAGCCACTCAGTCAGAAGAGATTTCACTGAATGGCCCAAACTCCCAACTCCAAGCTAAGCTGCATCAAAACAGTATGGAGAACCAGACTTCAGGGACTACTCTGTGTCGACTGAGACATGTGTGTGCAGCCCTTCCAGAAAGGCCACTCTGGTTCACACAGATAAGGAAAATGAAGAAATCATATGACGTAATAGGCATGAGAAGGACTAATCCTTCCCAAATGCTATATACAGGCATGTAAAATTTCTACCAATATTCTGTCAAGTTCCTCAAATGCAGTTAATTATGTCCACTGAGAAACACTGATTCACTTTAAATCCTTCCCGTCCTCAGTGCTGCTCTTGTGAGATGACCAGCAAGCAAAAGATATTACTCTGCAAGTCTGCTCACAGCCTCAATCTGTCAAGAGCGGTTTGATAAGGACCTCTTTGTATTTTGTCTCTCTTTTTTTTTTCTTTTTTTTTTTTACTTTATTCATGTCTTTCTCTCCACCAGCCCTTGTCTGCAGAGGGCTCTAAAATAAGAAATCCCTTTCTGCAGATATAATTAATCACTCTGGGAGAACAGGGCGTGTAATTATTTAGGTTAGCACAGAACTCTCCCCCCACTTCACTCTACATCGAAGGGAAGCTTTTAGTAGACATATATCCAAACTAAAAACAGCCGCTAGCAACATAGCAACACTATTGTTGTCTAAATGCAACCCCGACCCCAACCATTCAAGCTCTATTGTTGTGTGATTATTAAAACAGCCAACACAAAAACTCAAATGAAAGCCAGAATATGTAAATAAAGGCTTGAACGGGGCTGTAATTATAGTCGTCGTGTTTAGGGTTGCTTTAAAACAAACAAGTGGCCGTCCAGAGAGCCTCACGTGGTTTGGGTTTGGAAGAAAATACAGCAGAACGATATTTGTGGAGCTCCAGAGAGGGAGTCAGAGAGACGAGGTATTGCCTTGCCTCTTCCTTTCTCCCCAGCCACTCTCTCAGGCAATTATACCCCCTCCCCCTCACTGATAAAGAGTTCAGCATCAGTTCACCAAAAGATTAATACAGCACGGTGAACACACCCTTTGGAACAGTCCTGGCTGATTCAGAATTAGCCCGATTAGAGGGAACCTCGTCTAAAATCCAAAAGTTGCTATTGTGCAGCGTCAGCGGGTCTGCCAACAAAAAGGGGGGCGAGGGATAGAGGCCAGTAGTGTGAACAGTGCCAATTGGATAACAGGGGTGTCCAAATGAGAGATGGGAGAGCTTGTCACAAGGGTGATTGAGCTATGCTTTCTAAAGGGCGAGAAGACAAGGGGTGAGAAAATGGATGATGCCCCGAGCAGAGACAGCTCTACAAACACAAACTGGAGCTAAAACATCCAGAACACCTACTACGCATGGCAGAATCTCAGAGATGTTTAATTAACCAGGACTCATGTTGCTTCCCTGTGTCCTACCTAGCATAATTTTATTCCCACTGATGTGAAAACCTCAGCAACCTCATTTAAATTTAAAAGTAGGTAAAAAGGTGGTGCCGCGGGGTTAGTAGTAATGCACTAATGTATTACACTCAAGGCACAACCTCAGTAGGAAAGAGGGAAGGTTGTTGAGAAACTTCAGGGCCCATTTCCACCAATGGAGCTGCAGTTTAAAAACACTATAGTGTGCATAACTGTGAAGACTGATGACCTAAAGCAATATTACTATGTTGAACGATGGGGTCTTACTCTCAATAATGAAAATTTGACAAAGAATTAATCAGGGTAAGATGAAAGTACAATGGGATCAGATGAGATAGATGAGGTATGAGGCAAGTCCTGAAGAGCGGATGTATTTGCTGAACATTAATGGAGAAGACTATATATTAAAACTGTATAGATGTGTTCCATATAGTTCGGCTGCAAATTAAAATTAGACACAGTGACACTAAACAAATGAAATAAAACCACTTTTTAGATCTTAAGCTTCATTCCGTAAACTCTAGTGATAAATGCCCGTCCTACAGCACTAAATCTAGTATTATTGGTTAGAAAGCAAAAATGAAAGTGGTTCAGTGAGTGACAGTAACTCTGGCGGTGGAGGGATTTCAACTGGAAATTCTGTGCTGGCGGCAAAAAATAAAAGACAAATTAATGCTTTCGGACACAGGCTGCCAGTCTTTAAAGACATCGCAGTCTGTGGGTGATTTTATTAAAAGCTGCGTACATTAGCTTCCTTGGCGTTTGCCGTCCTTCATCCTATAGAAACAGTGCAGCCTCCTTTGTCCTCAGTCCACCGTTGTCTTTCATTCCTCTCCCACACTCTGCCACAGCGACGCCTCTGAACTCACTAATACTTCGCCTTTACCAGTTGCGTATAACATTTCATTTTAACACGTACGGTACACGTAGAATTCAACTCTGCTGACTCGGATAAAAGACCCGTCTGCTAATGAGCACTTTTACACCTGCACTGGCAAAATCCATCTTTTTTTCCCAATTCTTATCATCAACATTAAGTGATTAGAACCAGCGACATTTAAGCAAATGTTCAAGCGCTCTTTTCTGCTGATTGTGCACCTGATAATTGTCCCATTAAAACTTTCGGAGAAGTAGATTATCCTGTCATAGCTGTGCCGCTCCCAACGCTAATAAACCTGACCTGAATGGTAGCACTTATTGTAATAGTTGCTGTGTTTGATTGCTGATGCTGTAGCTGATTGCATTCCTTTTCATACGTTCAGATACTTATTTATAGATACAATATATGGTATAACATATGATTCCATGCTGTCCTCCCTATCATCAAGGAAATCCAATAGACCAGGCTGCCCAACACAATCAATACATTTCATCCAGCAGGCGCCACGTATCAGTCCTTGTGCTCATGTAAGATGCAGCGGTGCAACAAGACGTTTGACAAGATGTTGGAAAAGCCAAAAGAGTACAGTGGAAAGACAATAATATGGGGGAAAGATGATTAAACTGAGCCATGGATATTTGAAGAGGGCATTGACCAAGGACAAATAGAATGAGACACTAGATGAATACAGTGCACATTTCCACTGCACAAAAAGAATGTAGGAGGTTTGGGAAAGGTTAGCCCAAAGTAGTGCCATACACAGAAGCTATTGTGCATTCAATACCCCACCAATGTTATTTTTGAGGTCTGTGCCCCTGTATGGGCGGATTAGTTTACAGGTGAGTGAGCAGAGGTTGAAAAATGAGATTTAAGGTCATCAAAAAGAGCGCACACTCATTCTCGCAATGAACCCCAGAAGCAAGATCGTTTCTAGATCCCAAGAGACCGAATTGAGAGGGAGGAGGGTGAATCTAAAGTTCCAGTTACAGATATAGAAGGAAAGATGGTGAAGAAACAAATCCATAGAGATCAGTATTGCTGTTTCATTCCATTGACTTTTTTCTTGTTGCTTTGACTTTGACTAAACTCTTAAGAGCTATTGAAAGGCTTAAAATAGGCAGGGTTCAAAGAATCAAAAGGACATCTCCTGGAGACTGACTCAAGAAACTTCAAAATGACTAAATGGAAGACCACCCTGGGGGTTGCTTTTATCAACTTTTGGCAAGTCAAGTTTTTTAATTATAAAATAATTTCTAAAGGGCTTAAGAAATTTTATTCCTAATGACATTTTCCTTCTGTCTGCCATGACTGACTGAAAGATCAGAACCTGAATAGTTCTCTTTTGTCTGGAGTGTGAATTGCCGACCGGATGCAGTGGTCTAATCAAAAGCCTTGTGCAGGCTTGTGAGGGTTTTTTTGGGCAGCTTCAGCCACTGTAACTGACAGGGTACCAAAGACTCTTTGGCAGGTCCACTCACCCATTCACAGCAGTCTTCAGACGGTTGACAGCCTGGGAAACAAAATTGCTGTATTGCCTTGTGTTGATAAGAAGCAAATCACATCTGACGCTCAAGAAACGGTTGGTTGTGCTTCTTCGAGTGTCTGGTGATAGCCATCCTGTACTTTTTATTTCCTGTTTCAAATTACTAAGTACTCTATGACTTGACACAGATGGAGTTGTCTCCCAAGGAAAGAATCATCTACAAAAATGAGCTGCGGAAGAACATCCCATTAATATAAATTTAATTAGAATATTATTTTAATAAAAGCAGAGAGTCACATTGACGAAAAAAGAATGATAAAAAAATAAAGAAAAGATGTGACAGAAAAGATGTTTTAGATACGGTGTTAGAAAATTGATTTACACCATCGATCTCAGCGGGATTTCAGTGAATTAAACAAGTTAAAAGAACAGACAAAGAGAGAAAAGTGGGTGTTATTGAAAAGGGGGCTTCTTGAGAGATTTACTCCCCCTCCACAATAACACGGCCTCTGAGTTTTTCTCACAGCAAGTGTTCACTCGTTCACGGAGTCTCTTTTTCATTCGAGCCCTAATGCTCTCGCTCTTGCTGATTACAGCGTCTACATTCTTGCAGAATACTAATTGAGCAAGTAAATGGTAACACGTTACTCGTAGTGGAGTTCAAGACCTCGACTAATTTGCTTTAGCATTCGAGTGGAACAGGCTTTAATAGATCTCATGTACAATGGCTCATATAAAGTTTTCATGTATGGACTTAATGCCAAATATAACTTATGGAAGACTCAGGCTGTGACTGGATTTAATACAGTTTTTTTTTTCTTTGTTTGATTGATGGATTGGTGATAACTTAATTACAGGGATAGTTTGATTACAGATTGTCTACAACTAAAATGATTGTTTGAAGTGTAGCAGGTCAAGAAATTTGGTCAATTCAGCCAAGCTGTATTTATATATATACTAGATTAAGTTCTTTAGTTGCCTCTTGAATTGCTGCAGGCTGACAAATGAATGCTATCACTTAATTAAGACATGGTCCCGGCTACAGCCAAGATCTATAACCATTTGGCTTGTGGATTTTGATATATTTCTTTTCAAACTTTTGGGCGACATACCATCTACTAATATGTCCTTTTACTCGTACTATTTGTTGCTGGCTTGCAGTGCACGGTCCATGTAACATTTAGTTTTAAGTGTGCCATTTGCTACTGCTTTACTTCCCTGTGATTAATTGTTTTTGACAGATCCTTTTAAGGTCTCTATCTCTAATACTAAATGGTTAGTCTGTAAAAGGTTATCCTTGGACACAATTTGACATTTGATTCAAAAACTCATTACAGAGAAGTCTCCTTGTGTGATGAGATTCCCCCTTTACCTCACCTTCCCCCTAAAATAGTCCTTGATAGAGACTTGAAAAGGACATGACCAACCCCAAAGAAAGGACGCTCCTCTATATCCATATGTTACACCCTGATGGTACAGTCGTCAAAGGCTGGCCGGGTGGACTTCAAAATGGCAGCGACAGCACTTTGGCAAACGTCATTTTAGGGAATGCCAGGGGAGGGTTTTAATTATGAATTGACCTGTGAAAATCTAAGGATCTAGAACCTAATGCAGTCACAGGGAACATTGCTTGCCTTGAGCAATAAAAGGCAGGAAGGAAAGCTCGTGCCTCGAGGGGGTTACTGCCATAACGTACAAAAACCTTGAATTGAAAAATCGGGAATTGCTACCTCAGTGTAACAGAACTTCACGCAATATAAAGCTTTGTCCTTGTTCACTTTTGATGAAGCTCGGAAACGTGGCAAAGGCTGGCTATTTGGGAGAGACAGGAAATTGCAAAAGTAGTGCCATTCCATAGTTTTCAGCAGTTGGCCAAACGGATGGCGACCCAAAGGTTTATTGCTGCCTCCCAGCAGCTGCAATGCCCGAACCATAAAGTGTGTCATGGTGGCAGCAGGTAGATCATGGGCAAGACAGATGTAGCTGGTAGCTCCGAGTGCCTCCATACTGTCGGAGAGTTCAAGAACTGACTCTTGGTTACTTATAGTTTGTGTTTGAGGTTGTGGTTGCGATAACATAGTCTCTTTTATTAGACAGAATCAGTCGGTAGACAGGAAGTATGCGAAGGGATGGGGAGGACACGGAGCAAACAGACCCAAGACAGGAACTGATCCCAGGTCGATCGGCTTTATGTGGTACACGCTCGACTTGATGAGCCGCCAAGTTGTTCAAATATGCGACTGCCAGCAACAAAGTCATCACATTACAAGTTTGCTTCGTCGTCTTCCAAAACCTTACTGTGTGTTGCAGAGGAGCTGTATTTGCAGCCTTTGATTACTTGTAAATTATTATTTGGCATGGATAGTTTTGAGATCAAAGAGTATTTTAACATCGGCCATTTCCTTGTTTTTAATTGCACCTGTTCTCCATTCCAATCCGAGCACCTATCAGCTGTCAACAGAGACATCTTGCTTTCACCAGGAGAAATCCAGGTTTCCTTGGCTTTAAGCTGCAGGAGATTTGAAAAGCTCACAGGTGTGATTGTGTTCTCTTGAAGGCGCTGTCTTCACCCGAGCGGAGACAAAGCCCGGTGCAGCTGCAGGTGTGCACTCAGACACACACACACACACACACATATACACACCTTTCCAGCCGGAGCGCCCTCCAAGGCTTTGCTAGTTAGCACATTCAGCCCTTGTCGTTCCCCACCTGCACTGGCCTCCCTGTGTGAGTGAGAACAATAGCTGTCTGGAAATAGTGTCCCCCTATTGCTCCGTGCCCTTGGCTTCACGCTGCGAGCAAGATTGTCCGTGGCCTTTTTGCATGGCTGCAGATTACAGGTAGTGCTGGTCGTAACTGGGCGAGAGCGACCGGTCTCCTCTCAGCTGATACGGTACATTATCCACATGTGCCTTTTCTCACTTATTGGATTAGCATAAGCCGTATTCAGAAAACACAGCAGCTTCGAGGATGTTGAACGTGGCTTTCTTTCTCTTTGGATTGTTTAATGGTGAGTTCCAACTGTGTAAACATGAAAATCACTGGCGGAACACCTTCCTGCGGAGATAATGTGAGGTGCTATTCACAATCCATGTTTCTTTCCATCTCTATCACAATATGAAATGCATATGATTTTATGCATGTCACTCATTTAGCATTTTCTGAGGGATTGCATAGAAAAAAGAAAGCTATTTTAAACCATTATTATTGTACATATGCATACAAACACATACCCAGATATATTTCGTTTTACATAACAAAGCTTTTTTTGTGTCATGTATGTGCTGAATGATTTTTCAAGAGGTAAAAATAGTTCATTTTGGGTAGTCACTTAGTATAACTTGATGTTATAAGGGACCTTGTTTGAATCCACATCCTTTCTGTGGCCCATTTTTGTATTCACATTAAATGAGGTAACAAATTGTATTTCCTTGGGCTTTCTTTCCCCAACAGTCCTTGTGCTTTTTATGGCTAACTTCCTCAGTGTAGTTACGTTCCCTAAAGGTAAGCCATGAGCAATATGGCTTTGTTTGATGCTTCTGCTTCTGGAAGTACCGTACCAGCACCTTGGCACTTAACTCCTTTGAAAGTGTGAAAGGGATGAATATAGCATCCGCTTCATAAAGGTCGTCTTAAGTGGCACGCAGTTTTACCAACTTTTTAAAAATGTCATTACTCTTCAGCAGCGTGTGTGATTGGCAGAACCAACGCACCAAATTATCCCTGAGCTCAAGTCTGCGTGCTTTCATGTATTTAGTCGTTTTCTTAATTGACTCCAGTTCAATCAAAATGTTCCCCCAAAATGCAATCTCATTCTCTATTCTGGGACTTTTCTTCGAATTTGATTATGAGCACATTTTCCCTCCCATCTAATCTCCTCACCGTGCAGCCATTTTTCGTCAAGACAGAAATGCATTTTGTTTAATCACACTTGTTATATAATCAGGTTGTTTTTTTATGACTAACATAACCTCAATATAAAGTGAGCACAAGCACCGGAGTGAACCATAAAACTCTGAGGTGTTTTTCAAAAGTAACTAACTGTTCAATTTAGGGGCTGAAATGCGTTTGTTTTATGGAAATAAAGCTGACTGTTATGTGCTAGAAATTCTTCAACTAAACCACTGTGAGCAGTTCATTTTTGGTCATGGACTTTGTGTTTGCTCTGTTGTCAGTCACGAGGATTGTCTGGGCTTCACAGAAACCAATGAGCAAACACAGTGAGTGCTCTTGGGAGTTGTAGTGTCATTGCATCATGTAGAGTCACTATTACATCTGAGGCTTTTCGAGAAGGCTAGGTTTAAATTATTTATTTATAGGGCGACGTTTTAGGTAGGAAGTATGTCTTTTCAAACTCAGCAGCTTTTGTTTGCTTGCTTGCACTGTGCATTACTTTTTATTAATCTAATCATTTTTTTCTGCCTTTTTTCATAATTGCATGTGTGTGATTAGGCACCTCAGACCTTAGCTTTTATGATACATACAGTGTGCGTTATGCTAGTCTCTTGCAAAGCTTTTTTTCTTTTTTTTTTTTTTCTTTTTCTTTTTTTTTTGCCACCTCTTGCTGCTGACAAACAGGTGTCACCTATTTGACCTAATTAGCTTCCTGAACAAGTGCTGCCAGTTAGTTTTCTCCTCACAACAGTCGGGTGAAGATTGGAAAAACCAAAGAAGTCATCCAAAGTAAGATTTTGTGTACCTTTTGTTTAGCAGATGTCTTCAGTGTAGACGCAGAAAGAATAACAGAGCTCCCAAATATCCTGATACAATCCTACCCTGTCACTGCGGAGTATATGGGATAATGGTCACTGTTTAGGAGCAAATGTTTGCACAGACATCGAGGTAGCCCTGAATTGTTGATCGATAAAACACTGTAGTCCTTGTTCAAGTGTTTTATTGCCGTTATTATTCCAGGCACTAGTTTTGCTGAGCACGCTGTTTTTGGCCCGCGATCAAGTTTCCGCCCTTGGTAGATACATTCGCTGGCCATCGGTTCTCAATTGCTCCATGAATTGTCAAAATGTTAGTGGGAGGACAGGCTTGTGGCGGTGCACAGATGAAAGAACTGTGAGGATAGATACCGCAGCCACTGGTTAGAAACTGCTGAGTTGTTATTATCATGTTAGGGAGTCAGATGATACTTGAGAGTACTGTTTTTAAAAAATAAAGCGATTATTTACAGTGAGGTGTTCTATTACACCATTAAGAACAGACTGGTCTTTGAGGGCAGAGCTCAAAGACAAAAGGCTCTAGTGAGGTTTGATGAAAACAGACATCTAAACTGACAAGATTCAGTTAAAATCACATGAAAAACAGAAAGAGCGATGTCTTTTGAATGAAACAAAATGAGCAGAGGCCAAACGTAGATCAATGAGAAGGTAAAATGTCTGATTAGTGTCTGGTGCAGGCTCACTTCACACATAAAATAAAACACACAACTTTCAGGACAGCTGCCATCACTGTTTTGATTTCTTTGCAAAGTTCAATCAGATTTAGCTCTAATCCACACACCCTTCAATGACAGTCCTCTCTAGTGTCTCCTAAGAAAAGCCCAGTTTGTTTTCATTTGGTCCTGTGTTGAAAATGCCCCCGTGAACCAAAAGAAGCAGAATAAAAAGAATTTAAGAAGAGTTAATACGCCGTAAACCTCCATTGAATCCAGTTTATAGTAGAATGCAAAAAAGTGCACACGTGTTCTCATAAAAATCAGTGTAAATAGTCCTCATTTCCGTTGTAATATTTACATCTTACATTGGCTCATTCTCAGAGGCCACATTCTATTTGTCTTTGTATTACATCCATTTTCCAAAAGGTACATTGAGACTGACAGTTCATGAGCACGCTGGTCTATTTTTACCAGTGTGGGTGTATAGAGACCAGCAGACAGAGATGTTTATGCATGTGTATTTTGATGTAAGGCTTTTATGTTAGACTGAATAGCATGTGTTTGGTTCACTTTTGTGACTCATTTTTAACACAGTTGAAATGAAACACAACTTCCCTGTCGCTCTTGTTGTTTTTTTGTTGTTTTTTTTGACAACTGCAGCCTATTGCCTTTGAGAAGACGGATGATGATTGGAGGATATGTCTGGTGTGTGTGGACTGGATGCTAATTATTTTTGTGCTGCAGTGGGAAGCTATTGGAGCTATTTTACATTATGAACATTGACTGTTATTGCTTCTGCACAGTTGGGATTGGAGATAAAATGAGATTTGTTGTTTCTTGTTTTCTCACTCTGTATAGCTCTCTGAGAGTAATTCCCGGGATAAAATTATTCAGGGAAATCCTGGGTTAAATATATAATGGAGATTAGACATGGCAGCCGTGGTGTTTTCTTGTGTCTTCTTTTGTGAATGCTTATCTGAGAAGATTAAAGAAAATTGCTTTTGTTTTGAAATTATTGATATTAAAAGGCAGAAAATCACACAGTAGCCTAGATTAGAGAAACATTGCTTCAAGTCCAAATCATCAAAACATTTCACTGGCTTTTCATTTTTATTCTCTGCATGTAATAAAAACCACTTTAATGCCACTTTTTATGACTTTTACACCACCTTCTGTTTCATTTCTGTAACAAATCCTTGGAGAAAGTCCTGCGTGAAGATTGGTGCACAGAAAATAAATGTGTGACACTTTTTTTGGTTCATTATTTTGTTGCATTCAAATCAGAAGAACTCCAATGTAAATGGCATTATTGAACGGACTGATGATTGATTTATTCATACATCCTTTAAATTATGTACCTCCCTTTATCAGAATTCATATTTAATTTGTCAGCATTTACTAGTGTGCACTGTGTTGCATAATCACTTTGTGTAACAATCCATTTCCCTCTATTAGCGTCCTCCACATTTAACATGTTGATTATGTCAGCGGAAATGACCACTTATAGATCTGCGTCAGCCAGCTCCTATACATTTGATCCAGCAGCTATTGGCCCGCTTCACTATTTGTATGACAGGACTGTATGCCTCAGTTAAACTCTTGAGTGTGTTGAGAAATGGAGTCATAAATGCATGTCTGTGTTACATGCTGAATACGTTTGCCTCAAAAATGCAATTCCACATCTGATTTCTTGCCCCCTGTCGCTCAATTCAAGCCGGTCACAATAGAGTGAACGCATCTCGGTGCATGTTGGGTACGGTATGGGGAGCAAGCTCTGTTTGAATGTAACTGCAGGTGTGTTAAACACATTTCGTAAATGGCATGGAAATTTTCAGGACAGCTATCGCAGACACATTGCTTACGAGTTATTTCTGCTGTAAAGTAAGATGCATCCCATTGGTTTTGATAAAGATGGAAAAAGATGTTGTGAATGTTTCATTTTTGAGGCAATGGAGGTCTCTAAACTACTCACAGAAAACCTTTGCATTTTTGTGAAAGCTACAAGAACATAATAGATAAAGTAAGAGTAAAAGGTCTTTATCCATAATCAATAATAATCATTTTGATCATTTTAGTGTCATTAAAATTCATGTGCATTTTAAGTAAAGCCCTTGCCTGACCAGTAGTCCTCCTTCTTCTCCTTCTTCTTCTCCTTCTCCTCCTTCTCCTCCTCCTTTTTCTTTTTTATTCCTTAAAAAGAACTGGCCTGGTCTCTTGGGTTTAAATTATTGCATTTCCAGGGTCAAAGGCAACAGACGCAGAATAAACTGCTTCTGGGAACATTTGGAAAAACAATACAATAATCAGAAGAAATAAACCCATTTAAAGATTAACTGCAGGATTTCTAAAAGTAGAAATTGCCACAGATGTGAATGTGTATCACTGTCCATTCCAGGGAATAGACAGAAACAAAACCAGACTTGCCACTTCAAAAACTGACTTTGTGATTTGAAGTTTTCTTTTTTCCTGCCAGTAGAAGATGAGCTAAAGTAGAGACAACAAACAGCGGCAGTCATGAGCTCATAATGTCTGCCTACTGTACGAGGCGTTCACCTTAGTCCGCCAAAGCCTCCTGCAGTGTTTTCCTTTCCCTCTGAAGCTCAGCCGGCGCCTCGCTCGTGGTTACATTCTTATCTGAGCGATTCACACAAACAGCCACACACCAATGGCTAGGTCAAGCTTAAGGTGACCCAGCTAAGCAATAGGATGGAATTACACTTCTTACACAGCCCTTGGCCCTGCGCCTGGTCAAAGCGATTGTCCCTGACATTGTGCATTTGTGCGTATGTCTGTGTCTCGACCAAAGTGTGATTGTTTGTTAGAAGAGTCCAAGAATGTGGGAGTGACTCGCCTGCATTGAATATCAAGTAAATGAATTATTTTTTGTCCACAGAGGGGAGAAAGAGGAGATGGTGAAATTAATCTGAGGAGCCAGCTGTCTTTGTACCCTGTGCACTTCACTGATGATGTATTCTCTCGTCCGAAAGAGGATGAGATGAGTAAGTGAGAGCTGCATTCTTATTGTTATAAACAAAATGATGGGCACTTTTTCAGAAGGTTGAAAAACTTCACCTACTTTGGATTAAAAGTGCCCGTATTTGGGCATTTATACTGGCAGCATTTTGATTTAAAGGCACTTTCACTAAATTAGTTACTGGTTTAAATATTTAAAAAGTATAAATCCTATAGAAAATCACTTTTATTTATAATTTATAATAATTCCCTTACTTTCAACCCAAATCTACCTGAAAAAAATGTAATCGAAGCATCATGGGTATTGAAGAGGCTATAATATTATATTTTTTAAGCCCCGTTAAGTTTTATAGCAAAGGCACTAAGGCAGATAAAACACATATTCAGCAGACGGTTGTAAAAATATTTAAAGCGATCATGGCAAACTTTTTTTTTCCCCCAGTGGTAAATCTTTAACTACTTTTTGCTGTGGCCCCAAGATTCATAACTTGTGAAAACAAAATCTCATTTTTCATTCCTGAATCCCATTAAAAAGCAACAGCATAAAAACTGCCGGGACCAACCTTGCCGTGTGGCAAACTAACTGGCAGGGGGTTTGGTGGAGGAGAATTTTCTGCTCTGTATGTTCCCAAATCCATATTTATAGCTACCTGGAACTTAGCTAAAGTGTTTCCCCTGAACTATGATCGTTGTGAATACAAATGTAAACTTTAATACTCCAGAAAGATTGATGCATCTGTCCATTTTCATTTTGTTTCATTTATATCCATCCCATTTCACTTCTTTAATCATTTTTGCTTGCTACAATTGAATTCTTAGGTGTTTCTTGTATCCCGGCTACCTTTCTAACACAGCTTCTTAACTTATTATAAGTGTGAACTGATCGAGTGACTTTGTTGGTTAAAGAAATGTGAAGCCGTGTTTACCTGGTGTGTTGAAAAGCTGTGGAAGTCTTAACTGGATCCCTGGTTTGTGTTCTAGGAGTAATTTTATCTGAATCCCAAAATAACACGTCTTAAATTTCTGAGTGGCACGTGACGAAGGAAACTTTGTGAGAGTCACATGCAACAGAATATTTCGAAAAAGCAAAAGTTTGCACATTCATTTTAAAGAAGAAAGTCCATGTCTTGGCAAAAGTCTGTGCAATAAATGTGTTGAAAGGCACTCATGATTCAGGACCATGGACAGTGCACCACACAGCCCTGTTCATCAAAATGACACGCACTGTTCCATTCTGCAGTGCTCTATTCCACTCAACACTTCTTTCTTTTTTTTCCTTGACATAGATTTTTGTGTCAATGCATCAATAAAAAACACTTTTTTGACAATAATGAGGTTATTTAAAGTGCACACTACAAACCACCGTGCTCCCCTTTGGGTGGCAACTTAAAAGATGGTGGTGGAGAGGCTTTTCTTGAGCCTTTGGTCTGTCATTTGCTTTTTTTTCTGGCTATTAATGGTCCACAAAAGCGATGAATAGAAAACCCATGTTATAAAATATGGTTTTACCTGCTATTATTCTGTTTTGTTTTGTTCTGCTGTCAAACAACAAACCAGTGTCTACAAATGTAATAATTTGGCTCACATTATTTGGCATCTTGATATACATCTTGTTTAACCATTGCCCTACGTATGTATAAACAGATAAGACCTGTTCGATGCCTGTCATGACCAAGCCTCTTTACACTGTGTAGCAGCCATTGGACAAAAGTTTCCACCATTTGACTTGAACTTGAGATACTTAAAACGTGTCCATCTGAGGTCTGTAACCTTGCGTTGATTTTGCCCCATACACCTACCCAGATATTGACATTGACTGAACACCTCTGTTGAAATATCAGAGTGTAAAAATACATTCAAATACAATCACAACTATTTCCAGTCCCGTCTTTACTTTTTCTTTATAGAAGCGTCAAGCGGAACAGCTCCACAAAATAACCCCTTTATCTCTAAATGCCTTGAAGTAGAATCAAAGTCACCAAATTTACTTCATGGGGACACTTTGCTCTTTTTTTTGACAAGTTAAATTCTCGCCACGTTCAGCTTGATTTTCTGTTTTATATGCAGCTTTACTTGCCCTCAGGACACTTTATCTCAGGCGCTGTTGCTACAAATACATGAATATACTAATGCGGGTTTTGAGACCTGTTACTTTAGCCGTGTTACATTCTGCATACCAAGGACTTTTAATTTTCAGAGCAGAGCATCTCATCATCTATGTGAGCCATCCAAGTTTTTATTTTTTTATTTTTTTTGTTACTTTTTAATTGAATTCTCATACAGCTGCAGTGAATGTGTGATTGCTCACTGCTAAATTAACAGCGCTCCATTTTACTACCTGTGTTTGTGAAGTGGGATTGGGGGCTTCAGGTGCAATGCTTCATAGTCTTTCGCAGTAATGACCATCCCTCGTCACAAGTGGATGGTTTTTAATCTCTGGGCTCACTTTTCGCTCCAGTAAGTCCACTTGAATGGTAAATTAGAACAGGACGGTTGTGGTACTTCTCCATTGTACCTCTCAATGAGATCATTTTGCATGCTTCATGGGCCTGGCTTCTCTCAGACCTCAGGTTACAGCGGGTAATGGGACTCTCTGACAGATCCAACTACTAATGTTGATGTTTTTGTAATATGAATACCATATCGTTGTTGTTTCCAGTTTGGGGTTCCATTTCTGTGAGTCGTGTTGGTGATATTGACCAAACTCAAGGAATCATCATCACTTTTTCCCAAAACTATTATTTGAAACCAATGGTGGAATATTTCAAAGCAAAAATACTCCATTACTCTACTTAAGAACAATTTTCCTGTACTTTACTTTTGACTTTTACTCATTTCTCATTCCACATTTTAGAGCAAATATCTGTACTTTCTATGGCACTACATTTTCACATTGGCTTTACAAGTGACTAAAATTGTTGTAAATGAGCAACTGCTAAATAAATGTTTGCCTAAACCTATTTTTACTAAGCACACATGAACGCAGCATCTGTCCAACTATTAAACAGACACATGTGAACTTCACCTTTATTATAAACACAATTTCTGAGTCAAATACTTTTACTTTTATACTTTAAAGTACATTGAAAAGCAAGAACTTAAATAATTTCACTGAAGTAATAATTTGAATGTGATACTTTTACTTTTGCTGTACTTTTATTTGACTAGAGGAACTGAGTACCTCCTCCACCTCTGTTTGAAACCCAAATGTGGATGACTATATGGTGATCTTTATTCCCTTCTGCTAAAAGAAGCTAAAGGCTGGTCACATTGAAAGTTTTCCTGCCTGAAATACCAGCTCAAGTGTAAGTAGTCCATACATATTCTGTTGTGATTTATAATTTAGTTGCCACCTCGGTGTAGGGCCAGCACGCTCCTCATTTAGGAACCAAGCGTTCTATAAAAGTCTGTGGCTCATTTGCATTGACCTGCTCCTGTGTGAGCGCGCTCTGTGGGGAGTCGGCACTAAGCGCTGCCGAGCCAAAGGAGGCAGTCATTTGAATGGTTGTGCAAAAATTAGTCAGGTGTTGGCACTGCATGGGGCATATCAATAGCAGCTCCCCTCCCCGTGTCCCGGCCCCCCGCCCCCACCTCCCACCAGCCTCTCTTCAGCATCTCAACAGAAACAATCACTAAAGACTTCTCATTCCACGCAGATGATGTTTGCTGAAAGCCTAATGACTGTGTCTGCCAACGCATGCGCGGTGGGCCATGTCTGTGTCGAATTCGAAGCCGTCTAAATTTAGTTTAGCTCCTTTCAAATCCTTCGATGTTCAGCGCCAAACACGCACCGTACATCCTTCCAGGCACAATTCATCTCGACTTATTAGCTGCACTTTAAAGTCTATATTGGCTGCTTCATCACTTCTGCTCCGTGCCCACAGGTGAACCACATGTGTTTCATCTTTTTTTTGAAGTGGAAATCGCATTCACACGTGGAGTTCAGTCTTTTTACATGTGAACATAGGATCATTGTTGACCTATAATTAACCATGTGTTTGAGAGACTGTCAAAGCACAATTTGTTCTGTGCTCTCAGCCTGAATCGTTTAAGTTCAGTTCAATATCTTAGATTGTTTAAAGTTTCCACAGTTTTGCTGTGGAAAATGGTGGAAGGGTGGAGATTTTCATAAATAAATATGACAGTCTCCCAAACAAAAACATTGGCAGAATCACAGACTATTTTAGGGTTTGTCGCCTGCTATGTTTCCTGATTAGATGGCACTATTTCTGATGCAATTGTAATGGATTTTTGGAAGCGTTAACTGCAAAACCTGTCTTTAATTTTAAAGGAAAGAGAACAAAGAGAATACCAAAATGCTGCCCATGTTTTCATGAAGTCCTGCTGTGGATTAAAGATGGTTATTGGGCAGTGGGTCAGACGTCCATATGGTTTATTTATTGATTTATGTCTCTTTCCTGGTTTTTAACTGCAACAGCATTTAACTGCACCACCAACAGTGATTGTTAATTATTATCCCCAGACTTCAATAGCCCCTTAATTTGTCTCAGTTCACTAAAATGGTAATAATCTCAACTCATTGCCTTTGTGTTACAGTTGCAGACAAATACAAATGCATGTCCTTCAGTGTCACTTGGTTAAATAGGACATGTTTTTCTGAACTGAGATGACCATTCTGACTTGACACAAACCTTGTCTCTAGCCTTGGGAACCTAACTTCAATCAGATGCACTTGAATGACACAGCCAACCAAATGTGACCTTGGATCTTAATAATTTTCGAAGGGCACTGGATTATTGACAGGAAATTGTTAATGTTACGAGGCAGGCAAAGATTTTTCCCTCCGAAAAACGAAATAAAAACAGTGAAGACCGAGGAGTGGATTGGGAGGCTTTCTGACAACAGCTGGCACACAACAATGCATCTCTTGAAAGTGTTCATCTCGAGGCTGATGGATGATAGCAATAGATGGAAGGAAGTGTGGGAGCACGTCGCCATTTTTATCTCCATCATTGAAAATCCTTTTTTTTTTTTTTTTAACCCTCCTCCATTTGCTGTTTTCCTATGCAACAGTGCACTTCATTCACTTTTTGAAGATTGTGACAGAGACTCCATACATTACTGTGTTCAATTTCAAAGTGAAACAGTGCATTATCTCCACGTCCGCAGATGCGTCTCCCAGATTACGTGGCATTTCGAAGGCTTTCCTTGAGTTTATTGCTAATATCATGCGGTAATCTACTGAGCTGCCTAATTGACCCCATTATAAGTGACTGTCATGGAAACAACAGTTGTCATGGAAACCGTCACAAGTCTCAAACATTCGCCAGTGTAAAGCATATAGAGCTTGCTTACAATAAATATCCACAGCATAATGGAAAGAATGTGTGAGAACTGAAACATTGATTGTGTTGCAGCACAAGGTTTGACATAAAATGTTCTCACTGTATGTTTTCAATGCAATCATAAGACATTCTTTATAATGGTAAGGGACATGATTGATATATGATGTCTATTCAAAATACGGCAAACCATTGTGGTAAGAAAAAACCCTGTCTAGAATCACCTTCAATTGTGAGCCCTTGATTTATGATGATACATATATATTGTACTGTAGACTGTAGTTTGGGATCTTTTGACCTATGTAAAATCCACAGAGCATAAAGCATTTATGAAACCCATTGCTTTTGAGTCAGCAGATGTGCCAACACTGAGCTCGAATTGGCCCGTAATAATCGTTCTGTCGTAATTTGACTGAATGATGGATAGTAGCTCCACGAAGTCATCTAAAAATACAGCCTCCGTTTGGGTCGGCCTGTGTACTGTAACTGCTCCCACACTGAGTTTGCATCTCACTAAAGCAGCGGGGCACTCGCAAGGTTGGAAATTCACCAAATGGGAATGAGAGGATGGTAAAATATCTTTCCACTTTGACTTTGATGATAATGGATATGGATCGCAATAATAATGGTGATCACATAAAAAAAGGACTTTTATTTTTAGCAAGCTCACAAACACAAGAGAGTGTGTCAAGGGGATATAGTCAGGTCCACTAAAGTGACTATTTGGTTTTGTACTTCCCTGCAACTTTGTCATTTTAACAATAGACAGTGTTTGCTTTAGAGTTTGTGGATAATTTTCACATTGTTTAAAAGAGTGATCCAGATGGCTTGCCATTAAATGTATTGTGTATTTGAATCACGCCTCCTTCAATATAATTTAAATCAAAACTAGGTTGCTGACTTGGTCTACAGCCAGAGCAAAGCATCTTGGGGGGTGTATTTTAATTGTGATAATGCTCTCCGTTCAGAGCTATACCCAAATCCTTTGTTTTGTTTTTTTATTTTTATTCAACTTTGTGTAACTTTTCTGGACAGGTTTCAACTAAAAGCCAACATAGCCCTCACAAACGGCACACTTTTTGTTTTTTTTACCCCACTGACAAAGAGTGAAGACAAAGGGCATTTGAAATAACTTGCTTTGGTGCAGGTACTTCTCTGCTTGCCTTTTGTTCATTGTTGTATACCAGGAGGACTTTACAGATGTTTAATCTTTAAAAAATAAAGGGGTGTTGGCCCTGTTTAACATGGAAACTGTCCAAATGACTTCAAGTCTGTACATTTTCTCGTAAAAGTG
This sequence comes from Rhyacichthys aspro, assembly GCA_036850595.1. NCBI lineage: Eukaryota > Metazoa > Chordata > Actinopteri > Gobiiformes > Rhyacichthyidae > Rhyacichthys > Rhyacichthys aspro. The sequence continues at coordinate 6,756,746 of CM072149.1, forward strand.
GTGCAAAATTCCCTCAAGTCTGAAACACTATACCTCGGCAAAAACATCACATTTTCACACAGTTCAGCAGCTTTACATCTAGAATCTATGAGTTTAATACAGCATTTCCAGACAGAGCCGGGACTTGTGAATGACTTATGAATTTTAGATATTGTTTGTTTCTTAGAAGAAGCACATAAACAAGATTTTCCTGACTAGAAAAGAAAATTTAAAAAAGTGAAGCCTAGTGAGGCAGAGGCAGCTCAGACCCCGAGGGAATCGATAATCAGAGCGGACAGTGGCTGACTGTGCACTGGGCCTGTTCCTGTCAGTGATAGCGCTATGGCTTTTGGGCAGAGCGAGTGACATGTGGCTTAAAAGAGGCAACTTCTAAATTTCATCCTTATGCTTTCACGTTCTTTAATTAGCAGCGGACTGAGTCGATAAGCGGACGGCTCATTGACCTCCCTGTCACTGCGACGCCTTTTAGTCAGTGTTTGCCTCACTGCTTTGTGCATCATGTCATAGCAAAATGGAGGCTTTCATGGCAGGGGATGTGTAATGGTGAGCGATTGGGCAACTAATGGAATAATATTAGGCCAAGAGGAGCTTTATTATACCACTGTAAGTTAATGGGCAGCTGCGTGCGAGTTATAATCACAGATCTCTCTATCTCTCTCCACTTTAGGCTTTAATCCCTTGATGTTGCTTTATTTGTCTGGCCATACTGTGTAAGTTATAAAAAGAGATCTGCAGAATTGGTAATACTGTTATAGCCCTTTTCAACTTGAATTGCACTTGTGGCATGTTTTTAAATGGGTCTGTAGTGCACATCCAACTGTGCGTTAATAGCTGCATGAGCAACCTTGGTACCACTCATTAGACATAAGTTACTGTTAATAGATTCATATCTTACTCAAACACATTAGTCAGTCGTGTTTTCACTCACTGTTTTCTTTCTGTCAACACTGCTCTATTTCTGTTTCCATTACAGTGAGTTATAGCGGTTGTTCATGTGCATCAACAGTTGCATGTGTCGCACTCTGACATACGCCTAATTGTTTTTGCAGCAAATTCAAAGTCTAAATGGCAGCTGCACGGCGTCGTTAAGAACTGGCTATCTGGCTTCGGAATCCAAGAGCTTGGCATTGCCGGGGTCGGTTTATGGAAAACTAAGTGACATTTCTGTGGTCAAAATCACTCACAGGTCTTCTTCATGGCAGCTGACTCGTAGCACAATGTTACCTTCTGCACAGAACTCCAGTCTGACCACGGTCCCGACCTGCTCTGGACTAAAAAGGGTCTTGACTCCTTTTATAGGCTCTGTCTCGCTATAGACGGTGGTGGGCAGTGTCCTGTGTTTGTTCACCACTCTCCCCCTGTGCACTTGTAATTACCTCTCCACCGTGATCCCTTAATACCTCCAAGTGGGCAAAGACACCTCTAGGGTGTCTGAGAACGTGCAGTAGTGTGTGTATGGTCTATTCCCACATGGCCCTGGCTGTGTGTGTGTGTGTGTGTGTGTGTGTGTGTGTATACGTCGAAATCTGTGTGCGCTGGAATCATCTGGGGCCGTTTGCGCGCCGGATAAATAATGATGAATTACACATTGATTACCCAGGAGTGAAAGCGCTGGTATTAAACTTATTACGAAAGGCTAAAACCTGCAAGCTCTACGGATATGTGTGTGTTGCTGAAGCTCGGCTTATAATTAAGAGAGTAATATTTCTGGGTCACAAACATATGAGGATTGGCAGCATTGGGTTTTCAAACTGTATTGATTGGATATGGTTTGTGTGCTTAGGGCAAAGCAGCTTCAGAGCATCAGTCTTTTACCTGTATGCTTTACACAGACGTTTTGAGTGGGTCGTGGGATTTATGTACCCTTTATGTACCCTTTATGTACCCTTTACAGCCAATACAGAGTAATAACCTGTGTCGACCGGCGTTTTGCACAAAGAGGAATGTGTTGATGTCCTGTCCAAGCACATTGTTGAACGGCACAATCGAAGTGATCCATGTGATTTTCCTGGTCTCATTTTAGTCAAGCACTAACCACAGCCTTGTTTCTTTCTGTAGGGGCCTGTTATAGTATTGGATATTGAGAAATAGCCCATTTTCAGTATCCCATACGTTGAGATGTCACTGAGTTGAAGTGCTGTACCTATTGATGTCATCACCTACGTCTGACCTAGGATTTTCCGAGATTGCTTTAATGGAAAAGTGCGTCACTTTCCCCATCGAAGCTTATTTTTAACTCTGATGTGTGCGATTTAGACAATGACTGGTCTTTTCACGAGTCTGAAGATGAGTCAAGTTGATAGTCAATCACACAATCATGTCCAATTTCCTCCAAGCAAAGATATATGACACCAAACCGACTGTGAGGGTAGATATTACTTTTTGATACCATACAGTAGATAACGGTTATTAAAAGGAAATAGATGTGGCCATGACAACAATCCAATTTCAAACGATCATTATTCCAACATCTTAAATCTTTAGCTTAAACCTAGCTACGTATTTGCCTTGTGATGCATTCTGTAATTATGTCGAGTAATTCAGAATCGGAACTAGCACCAACCTGCTCCAGTCTGGCCATCTGACGGAAATCTCGCCCCGACACCTTCATGTAGAGGAGACCCCCAGGCGCTTTGGAGCTCTAGTGGGATTACATATCCTATCTGGGCACGGACTGCCTCGGGATTTCCCCAGAAGGCGCTGGGGGTCGGTTGCAGGGGTAGGACGACTTTGCCTTTATCCCGCTGCCACCACCGATAAAGAAGGATGGATCAAATCATGGAGCGAGCGGCAGCTGCATTTGAACTTTGTCCTAAATCCTTTCTGAATGTGATGATCCCTTGTAAGAATAAGCTGCACTTTTTAAAATATTTGATGCTGTGGCTATGGGCAGTATTTCGTATTATTAGATGATGATGGAAAAAAATATAAAACAATTTCTTCTTTTTTATAATTCAAATGCATTTATAATAAATCAAACTATTCATCATGTTAGTCAATGAAGCCATTTTGCTGCTGCACCTTCCATTCCATCCATTTACAGTATCCGATGTGAAATATTAGCCCATATAGTCCCAGACAGTATGGTGGTATTGTGAGTGGTATAATTACATTGCATATCTGTTTTTCTGCAGTCCCTGTTGCTTTGTGGCTGGCTGCTTGTCACCGGGGACTCTATTATCGCACTACATGGGAACATGTGGGAAACCGTATTCACACCGCAGGGGGACAATGCTGTGAAATGACCTTGTCTTCGACGGGGTATAATATGATCACGCAGAGCAATTATCTGACCTTATGGCTCCCTATAGTCTGTTTACAGTAAGGCACAAACTACAGCAGACTTTGGAGCTGCTGGATTCCTGTTAGCAGGTGTTTTTAGGGAGACTATATCTATGCAATATTGTATCAAACAAGACATTGAGCTAAATCTTGACACAAATGATGTATTTTAAGCCATTACATGATAGAAAACACTGCATATTTCCCACAACAATGTTAAGAAGGTTTTCTGGGTAATGAGAATATTATTTTTGATGGACTAATTTGTTCTGTTTACTTTGATATGGGTTTCCCCTGCGTTATGTGCGCACTTTGGTTCAAACCATCTTGCCAGTTTATCCACGCTTGGAATAAGTTTCATTTTTCTGTCTGTTGCATTTGCCAAATCAAACACTTGCTGTTTCTGTGGCTAATACACCTATAAATACAGCACTAGGTGGGCTCTTTGAAACTGGTGCTGCTTTGAAAAACAACATAAGAGAGCAGATTCTTGAACCTCTTTTAATCAACACCAGCTGCTAACTGCTATTCAAATTAATGACTCTCCTGTGCATTTTAATTTTGTGTTACTTCACTTCAAAGATGGAAATGCTTCTTTTCATGTGGCATTTTCTTTATTTTGTCCACTCCTTGCACAAGTGTGGCTTTGTGTGTGGGGCCGAACCGTCACATTTACATTTATGTACTGGACGCTCAATAAGGCAAAAAGTCAATTTGATTCAATAACTGCTTTTATTCACTGAAGCCAGCCATTTCATTCTTTATAGGACAGTGGGAAGTCAGGCCTCCCTCAAGCTCTTTCTCCTCATTCAGACAGTACAAATGGCAGTCGGGGAAAAAAACAGCAATGGGGAGGTATAAAACAGAGCAGGAAGCAATATCGTGGACGAACAGAATGATGCACATGCTTGTTCACTAAATACCCCCGGGGTCCGAAATGATAAAAGAGCACAGACCCATGAGAAGCAGACAGACTCCCTGGGACTTGACGATCACCAGCTCCGCGATGGTGTCTGTGATTATTATTAACTTTGCCAATTGATAACTTCACTGAAAGAGCTTTCCTGAGGCTTAGCTGTGCTTTTCAATTGCCATCCAGTACATATCATCTCTCAGGCGTGAAGTCTGTACCTGGAAATGTTGTGTTAGCTGCAGCACAAAACTATACTGTTCATTTGGCAGTTCTTTGTAACTGTTTAATATGAGGTATTGGATTGGGCTGTGCATACTAGGCCCAAGTGTGTTTTAAAGACTTGAAGCAAAGCTGAACATTGACCTCTATAGGTTGACAAAGAGTAAAACAGTCCTGTCTTTATTATCAACCCTTACTTTGTTTAAAAGTTTCAGCTGTTTTTTGCACTCTATTTGCCCCACAACCTTTTTCAATTTTAGGTTGAATGTTTTCCTGAAATGTCACAGATAAAAAATAACCGTGGCACTGAAATCTGTCTATTGCACATAAACATTTACTCTTTATATGTCAGTATCAATTTTGAGTACTTGCACTGGTTCAGGCAAAAGTGCTATAGAGACATCCTTATTTGTAACCCACTGGTGCGGGGCAAAAAAAATGCTTTAGCAAACTGAAAAGAGGAATAATCGAAGATGAAAGCAGCCCAGGCATAAAGTGTGCTGTGTCAGGTTCAGGCCGCGTTGAAGTCGGTCACTCAGTCGGTCGGTGCAGTGATGGATGGAGCGCTTCTGTTGAATTGTGGGTACAGTATAGATGGCCTCTTGCTGCCCTGTCAGTTCGGGCGAGGGCAGTGGACTCGCCGCTGCGGCCGAGCGTGTGAGCTGACCGCTGAGAGCTCGTGTTTGGCTTCCTCAGCGATGGTTGAACTCTGTTATTTTTATCCTGCTACACTTGCTGCATGTCATCTTAATAAAAGGCCTGTCTCCAAGGTGTGGGCTTTGGGAAGTGGAGCTGTGGCAGACAGGAAATGAAGAGGACAGCACAGACAAAGGCATATGCAAAATAAGACTTTATACATTTGGTAATTATGGCAGAGAAATTATGTTGAGTGCTTTGTTGGGTCTAATTCTGTAGTAAAGCTTAAAAATCAAACTAAAAATATGGAAAGTCCTTCAATTATGGTTAAAATGAATCAAATAATGGTAATACTGCATGACAGAAGTGACGTTTTTGTTGTTGCTCTCATCCATTATCTCCTTATTTCTTCCCTTTACTCAGACCTGTTGTGACTGGGTTTGCTCAAAGACAGCATGTCCTTGCAGGGCTACCATAGGTGCTGTGAACACCTATGGTATTCACAGATGCCTCTGAAAACAACACACCTCACCTTTGAAACTAGATGCTGTTAAACTAGGTCTTATACTGCACAGCCCAGTTTCATTTTTGAAGATGCTTTGCGGCCAGGAAATATTGTAGAATCCCCAGATCTTTATATAATTACTTCAAAAGAGCCAAGGTCCCTGTTCTGGCCTAAGTCATCGAGCCCTGAACTCAACCAGAGACATTAAGGTTATTGTGGGATCTGATTCTTTTAGTCCTTAAAGTTAACTATTTAAATCGTCTCAAATCGATAAGATAAATAAAAGTGGACCCAGTTACACAAATGTGAAACAAACATGATTTATGAGAGCAGTAAAAATTAACCTTCCAAGTCCTGGACATCCTGCTGCTCCTTAATTCAAGTCATCCTTTTATTACTGTTATCAATTAGCTGTTGACATACAATGATTGTTTAGTTGGACATTAATGCGTCTGGTCTCCATCTCTTAGTAACAGCAGTAAGACTTTAAATACGGGATACTTGGATTAATTACAATTTGTATTTTGGGCTCTCATTAGGCTTAATGGCTGTCCTTAATGGTTGGGTTTAAATCGGAGAAGCACAACACCAGTTTGGCCTCTCTTTTATCACGACTAATGTCTTTTAGGACTAGCCAACAAAGTCCCAGACCGCCATTAGCTCCAACAGCTTTTCAAATCGCTTGTGTCAGTTTTGACTAAGTCATTGCTGCATGATTCGAGAGCAAAATCCACCACACCAAGGGAAGAGTCAATGTGATTGTTTTGGCAGAAAAACAAATGCCCAATGTCAGTATGTTTCCACAGTCGGACTGAGAAGCTCTGAGTCAGTTTCTGCCAACTCTCTGTTCTGCCAAGAGAATGGCAACATATCATTGTCTTTGTTGTATCACAACACAATAACAACATAACATAATTGCAAATAGTGGGACACTCACTGCTCTCATTACCCAAATGTATATCTATTGTACTTCTCATTTGTGTATCTCATTGGATGATTGAACCTACAGTGTTACTTTGGCACTGAGCTCTGGCTGGGCCAATTTGCCATTAGCAGTGATAGCTATGCTACTGCCTCTATCCTCTTTTGGCACCTAGACCTCAACTATCAGTCACAAAAAGACTGTTTAATTGAATTAATTGGGCTGCATTGAGAGAAAAAAAACAAAAAAAACCAAAAAAAAAACCTTGCTTGCTTTTACACTAGCCTTGTGACAGACAAGTTAGCCCTGTGACATTGTGTGTCAACTGACCTGAAGGCACAGAATACTCATTTGACATTTGTTGCAGGTTTGGTGAAGATAAATCCACACATTTTCTGGCATGGCAACATTTTCAACCCCCCACCCCCTCCACACACACACACGAACTGTCGCATGGCTCTATCCCCAGGGAGACATCCACTGCCTTGAAGTCTGCTGCTCCACCAATCACAATCTCCCAGTGCTTAGAACAGAACGTCTGCACCCTGCTGTATCTAAATATCAGAGCTACAGCCTTAATGTGTAGATGTCGATTTAAGAGTTCTGGCAAAATGAGGAATTATTGTCTCTAGATGTTTGTGGTTGCTGAGTTTTACAAGCGTCACTTACACCGTTACGTCAACACGAGTCACAATGAGATGCAGCTCCAGCAGCCTAGATATCAAGATGTACAGGCTCATATAATATCACAGCAACAAGGTTCACCATCAGATCAAAACACAAAGGCTCCGTCTAACACAAGGAAAATGACAAAGTGACGAAAATCAGCAAGAAAAACAGAGGAAACCGAAATAGAGAGAAACGGAGGGAAAAAGAAACTGATATAAAATGCTAAAGATGACAACAGGGGAAGCAGTCTGACTAAGCACGCTATTGTGAAACAGCCGACAAGGCTCGCATATGCCGGCTGGATTCTCAGATTGATTTATAAATGTGAGCCGACAGCTGAAGACGAGTGAAAACAAACTTTCTGGTTTTGCTGCCAACAGTCGTCAGAGGCTCGCAGGCGTGTTATTCACCGTCATGTGATGGAAGATGCAAAGGCATTTTGGCCTCCCCGTTGATTTCTCTTCATAACGTGTAGCAAAATGGATTTACTGACAAAAATTCAGTGCAGTTTTTCCTAACAGAACAATTAAAGAAACGAGGCCAACAACATGGGTTACATAAATCCTCTGGAAATGGCCGTTTTTGCACTCTGCATGTAACCAGAATAAAAAAAACCCACTAATGGTAACACAGAGAGGACATGCAGACTCAACAAAGAAAGGCAGTTGACAGCGTTCACAGGGGCCCATGACCTATCAAAACACACTTAAGCTTCATTAGTCATATTGTTAGTTGCACAGCTGAGAAAATGTCTTTAAGTACCTCTTTACATCAAGGGCAGTGTATAGCCTTGATTGCAGTTGCTTGCAAAATTACATATTCAGCTGTCATCGCAACTTTGGGAATTAAAAAAATCTGTGTAAATGATCGCAGCAGTTCCTTCATGGATTTGTTGATTTGTTGTGACCGTGCTTATCTTCACACACACTTTCCTCGCCTCGGCCAGCTCATTTGACTTAGTGAGCATGCGTTGCCAAACAAATGTCAAGCGCCTTTACTCACCCCTCGAGCCCTGACACACACACACACACACACACACACACACTTACACACACCTCGTTCAGCCACCGCGAGGGAGACTGATGCAGTGGCTGATTGTGTAGGAAGTTCCTCTGTCATCGTTAGCAGAGCTGGAGGCACTTGTCAGAGGCCACATTAGGAGTTTCCTATGAACTCACCAAGAGATATATGTCGATGAAGGGTCAAAGAATACTACCTCTGCAGGTCATTTCAAAGGACATCCGTCATTTTCTATACATCCTCTGATCTATTTCATTTATTTTCATGTTCTAATATATTGGCGGTGTGCAAAATGAGATGTCCCACTTTGCATTAAGCAGCATAACACACGGCCATTTCTTTTCCTTAAACTAAGAAGCAGCGAGTCATTAGAGCTAAAATAACACTAATGTATCAGCGGCGATTGTTCCTCAGCTTAAAAGGTTACCTGCTCATGCACTGCTAGTGTCTTATTGATTTATCCAACCAAGCCAACTTTTATTGGCATATGGCTTTTGCCTGGTGCTAATTTTAGACTCAAAGATATGTTGCCATATTTCCAGCTTTAATTAAAACTATTTTTATCCACTCTGCCATAATAAAAAGGGAGGTTACTCAGAAAAACGACTAAAGTAAAAGTCTAAAAGTCTAAATGTGCTTTATTAACAAGATTTACTCTAATTAGTTAATGAGTATGTTGCTGAACCAGCGGCAAAATGAGCATAGTTTTAGGCAGCACAAAACTTCAGAGGAAACTAAAGAAAACAATACAAAAAGGATATTATACATACATTAGAGAGATGTGAAGAAGCTTTCATTGCTCTCAAATATCAGATGTAAACCCCCCAGTGCCAATCACTGCCTCACAGCCAGCCTGGGGTGTCATCATTATACCAGAGGAAACCCAAAGGTTTATATAAAATAATTCAAACTGTCCTTCAAATGTTATTTTACACATCTACAGCCATACATCACCTGGTAATAAAAGATTAAAAAGCAATATAAAGCAAGCAAAAATGTCAAAAGTATACAAAAACCTTTCCATTGGAGACAGATAAGATGTGAACATACAATATCACTAGTGCAGCATATGGTGCTCTGTATTGAGATGAAGCTGTCCTGAGAAACATATGAAACAAACAGAGACGCGACTGCGCAGAAATATAAAGGGCACTTACCGCCTCATCTTATTGTGTTTGTAGCAGCAGCTGCTTGTGAAGGTCAGAATAAAAAAGGGAAATGGCAGTCTATTGCTTTTGTGTCATCTTAAAGTGGTTGCAGCATGCCATCCATACATCTTCTCTATCTAATGTCCACATTATCTTTTGTGTTTATACAAGTGCAGACACTAGTCCAAAGGCTGTCTTGCAAAAAGATGATGGGATCTTGACTTTAACTCCTCCTGTGCAAGAAAACATGTGAAGAAAAGGAAAGTTTTGACCATAGAGCGTCTTCAATAGAGTACATTTGGAGAAGGTGTAGTGTGAATGCAAAAAATGTCAAAATTGCATATTCATATTCAGACCCAAAAACTTGTAGATTTTCTTTAGACTTTGTTTTTGTTGTTTTTCCTTTTACTTGTCGAATTATATAAGTATATGGGTTTTGTCCGACATGTGAATGGATCTGTGAATGTGGACATTTATTTACGTGGCAGGTATTTGTAAAAAGGTGCATTTTCCAGTGTCATTTTGAGCCCCTAATGTGTTTGTGCAGAGAGTGTATAGCTTCAGATAGATAGTGCTCCTGAATGGGGGAAGTGAGTGTTTTAAAGCCAAAGCTCGGCACGTCAAGGAGATTAATGCGCTGCTATTGTCTCCAGCTCTCATCAGAACACTTTTATCTACGGAAAATGACAGAGCTTGCACTTTTCATTATGTACGTTAGCTAGCGAGCCGCACTCCATGCCCCCCTCTCAGCCCCCCACTTTTCAAAAAAAAAAATAGGATTGCTTTTTCGGGTCGAGTGTGAATCTGTGCACATTGCCTTAGCAGCAGGAACCGGTGCTGGGAAAGTGTACCAATGACCCTGTGTGTAAATATTTGTATCCAAGCCTCATTTGTATGCCCTACTTGTCATTCTTGACTTCAGAATAAAATTTGACACAATAATTGATGTTTTGTGTCGCGCAAACACGGATATGGAGAATATGGATTACTCTGGAGACAGCATTGATTGTTTAAAGTGTCTCTGAAAAATGGGATGACAACTGCAGTACCACACTATGTGCGGCATGTGTCTTTGTTTTTTAGTTTTTTTCCCCCCGAAGTCCCTGAAGCCCAAGTGGCTATAAGTGTGTTTGTGCATAAAATTATTGGAATAATACACTCCAGGCTTTGTTGGGCCAATCACCGGATGAAAGCACTCTCCACAACAAACTTCTATACAGCACAACAGCTAGAAGCTTGTGATCCTATTTGAAAGTGTAATTATTCTCAGACAACTGGGCCACCATTACATTGTCCATCCAAAACTCAAACATCTATGTATTTTGGCCTATTAAGAGTTAAGGCACAGTGCTTATGACTTGTTTAGCAGAAAACTTGCCTGACATTCTATATGAAAAGTGGCATTTATTAAAGGAAACCCCAAAAGTCTATATTTTCATTCGCTTCTACATCCTCTGCAAAGTCAACATTTGAAAAAAAGCACAATTGGAGAAGCTTAAGTGTTGCAAAATCTTGATTTTTGTCAAGAACATACTGCAGAGTGATGTTGCCACATCTGAAGTGCGGCAACTAGAGCATAAAACTGTAAACACCACACTCGACTCAAGGCAAAAAAAAAAAAAGTCCAAAAGGCGTCTTTTTGCACCGTTTAAAGATTCCTTTAGTAGATGCAAGCAGCAGGGGCTTCAGTGACTGATGCATAGGCAATAAAGAAATGTGTATGTGTTGTGTTGATGTGCACAGCTGTAAGTTGGCAGTAAGATCAAGGAACCTCATAGGGATCTTAACAGTGAAACATCTATAAAACTGTAAACAGACCATGGGACTTCAAAAAAAAAGGTAAAAGAAAGTCCAAAACTATCTTCCCGCTCACTTAAAAGGCTTTATTTTCCCTTTTTGTTGTGTGAGACACTAAAGAAGTCTGTATGTTAGCTCCAAACAAGATCAAGAAGACATATGGATCTAAACAAAGCACGGCGATGCTGAAACTCGTCTTTTTATTTGATCAAAGCTTTGAAATTCAATAGGAATTCTCTTACTTCATTTTGGGCATTTAAAGAGACACAATTTTATTTATTTCCTACTACTTCAAAGTGTAGTTGTTTTCTGAAAATAGGGCAGCAACAGTTTTTCCAAGTGGAGTTTAAACATACTGTACATTCTATAGAAGCACAGGGATGCGGACATGGAGAAGTAATGGTTATAATAAAGACTGGTATTTCACTTCACAGAGGCCTTCCTTGTAATGGTCACCTTTAAGTAATTATTTGAGGCGGAAGAAGGTCAAAAAAGAAAGGGTCTGGAAAAAGGAGAGGACTGTAAATCCATCAGGAATCTCAAGGAATGATAAGAATGAATGGTTCAAAGTTTTGTTTGTTTGTTTGTTTTTAAAGAAGGATATTGTGACGATGTTATTGTCCATCTTTTGTGTCAGAGTTGAGGACACAAATTAAATCCATTAAGTGTTCTGACACTGACACAAACAGTACAAATAGTGCCGGTATGAGCTTTTCCTACGGCGGTCTCCATAACACATAGTGAGCCCTGGGCCTGATTAGATTTGAAAGTGACAGTGCATATGTCTTCCCGCTGCCCATCGGAGGCTTCTGAGAGCCGAGCAATTGAATTGGGCGGAGCAGCACACTAAACTGTGTTGTTATCGACAGTGGGAGGGCCCGGAGGAGAGACACCATTACAAAGGCTCACAAATAACTGAAGTTATACAGTAGAAGCTGTCCACCTTTTTTTGCATGCATCCTCCACTCTCATTTGTTCATACCACTAAATAATCATGTTTTATTTACTATGAAAATTCAACATAATGGGCTCTCTGGACTATTTCCCGGGTTATGGATATTTAAAACGTTTGTATGCGTCTTGAGTCCAATGTAAACCCGAACAAATGCTTGAGTGTTTCCCTCTGAACATGTGTAGTCGACGTTCTAGCTGGTGTTTCCGAACGCGGTGGAAGATAAATACCAGAGTACAACAGTAGGCAAATGAATCCTTGTCAGCTCACCGCACTGCTGAACTGGGACACGCAATGTCAGCCAGTCATTTCACTCCAATTTAGCTTGGCCTGTCAAGGGTTATATAATAATTAATCATGCGTGCCAATTAGTCCAAACAAAGTGCTGAGCAGAGGCAGATTTGGACGCCATTGTGCTATATTTCAGTGCATCCCATTTAGCAGCAGGACCAAGCTAGAGTATTTTTAGTTTTATTTACACATCGAGGCGCTCTAATTGGACTCAGGCCATCAACAAGGCTCTATAATCTTCACTAAGACAAGAGTCGAGGTTGATCGGTCTGACGGACACCGCAGGGCTCCTAATGCGGCGAGGTCTGGCTAATCAGGAGAACCGGGAGGAATCCCAGCGGGCCACTTGGACCGGACTGGACTCGACAGCTTTTCTAAAGTGACCAGCTTGACTTACTGTGCAAGACCGCTGCATGTGGTCCATATGGCAGACTGTCATTTTCTGCATGCGTCTGACTAGCTCTCACTCACAGCAATGTATTCATGCCCAAGGCTGAGAGCAACATCAGCCAAAGCCTTGTTCTCCCACAAAAAAAAAACAAAAACTGCCAATATTATTTTAAAAAAGACCAAATAATGTGTCACAAAAGCAAACCAACTTTCTCATATGCAGCACTTTTCAGAGGTGGCTATGATTCATGTAAAACTAATAAACTGAAGACGCATTTTATGTAATAAGCGGGTCAAGTGAGTAATGCAGGATTGTCACATTTCTGTGTTTTTCAGATTTTCAGCTGTCCAAACATGAGTCATAACAGCGCCGTCGTCAACATGATCCTACTGAGGTAAATGTTCAGTGCAATGTGTGGACCATAATGCAGCTGTGAAATGTGTTAAGCTGTTAAATTCGGAGCAGTAAAGCAGGTGGACGTTTGTAGAATGGGTGAAGAGCGAATGACGACAATTGTATGATGTTGTTTTAATTATTTCTCTTTTAAACTTAGTATCATAACCACTTTTGAGAATATAACCAGGCTGAGGCAGTAGCATTTAAAACTACATGAGGCCTAATGCTAACCACATGTCAGTATATTATCAACAGGTATCTTTAGCATGAGATACTTCAGATAAAATGTCAAATCATTCAGGCACATAAACAACACGTCAAAGAAAAGTGTCATTGATAAAGTGTGAAGTCTAGTCTCCTTCTCATCAGAGCATCTATAGCCACTGTAATTGTGCTATCAGCATAAAAGTGCTTTGATACATTCTGTGCGAAAACAGCAGCATGCAGCTCCATAATGTCGGTAATTGAAAATAGAGAAATTGATTGAATAGACAAGCTTTACAAGGGCATATATTTCACGGCTGCCCGGATGAGAAGCTTCCAAAGAGCCATTGAACCCTGAAATGGGATTTCTCCACAGAACATTTCAGATACTTGTTCAACAGTGTTCACGCCGGAGCTACATCCATCGCTAAATGCAGCAATGCTCTCAAATAAAATGCAAATGGAGTTGTGTTAACCACTTTAGCTGTGTGCACCGCAAAATGTGTTTTAAGGCTGATTTGGAGCTGGGAAATTCATCAAGTCCTGTATCTTTTTTTGGATATTAAAAGCGTTTTCATGGTTTCATTTTGGCTCTCTTTGGACTGCCTTCTGCTGAAATATTTGCTTTACAATCTCTAAAGTAGCACATGCAGCACATTCTCGTCTTGCTGATGTACTGCACATGAGGCTTGTGTATCAACCGGTTCAATCAAAGGGACTTTGCATGAAATAAGTGTATCTAATCCCCAAAGTGAATTGAATCCACTTGAAGGCCAAGCTAGTCATTTTTTTGCTATCCCAAAAAAACTACACTCTACAGTCTTTGCCACTGCAGCGAATGTCTCCATGGGTAATCGAAAAGAGGTGACTGGAGAATGATTCCGGATGTTAGCGAGTGTCCTTCTTTCGCTGGAGGGAGTTGAGTTTGAGCCATTGGGGATGTAAATGGATTAGAGCCTCAACAGTCTTTTCCTGGTGCCATTGGATTGTGAGTGACCGCAGGGACCTCCATTTAAGGAAAACCATTCAGGGCAGCACTTGTGAGATTGAGGGATGGGAACAGTCAAGGTAAAGATAGGAACATGTCAGCACAAGTCATACATGACAAGAGTACAGATATTGTTAGATAGGGCCAGAGAATCTTGCATCTACACAGAGGTAATTTGGGCCACAATCTCTGCAAGTTGTACTGAGAATGTTTGAAGCTAAAGACTGCCCCTTCTCTTTTGTGATGCATAATACAGAATAAAAACTTCTTCTTTATCTGGTCGCTACGTTCTTTTGATCAGAGGAGTTCAGTTCCTAAAGACAGACAAGTTTTGACATGGCAAATCAAGACTGACACAACAGTATAGACAGACGGATGAAAGGGATTCTTGAATATTCAAACAAACATCCAAATGAAAGAGAAAATGTTCTATGCAAGTCCGTTAATGATTCATCTTTTTTGATGTTTGAATAGGCCCCGTGCCATGCTCAGGGCTGGCCTACACAGATGTTGATAATTTGGGGAGGCCCCGCGTTGGGACCAGGAAATAAGAAATAAGACAGGAAAATTTATGAGGGCGGCTAATTTGGCGTCTGGCTTTGGGGATAGCCACAGAGGATCGGTATCTGATCAAAACAAATGTGATGTGGGAATTTTTTTGGATTGATGGTGAAAGGTGACATAAGGCAAACAGGCAGCCATTTCTATTTGTAATGGATCTTTGAAAGAAAAGAAATGTGAGAGTGTTGAAAAACTGTTCCCTGCCGCTTCCCTTAATTCTGTACAAGAACAAGTGGTTTAAATCCAACTTTAAGCAGTTTTCGAATGTTCTCATAATTTCAAATGAGGACCAGTCCAATCCTAAATTTTAATACCTTACCAACCGTTTTCGCCTTGGCCCTATTTAAGTTGTAGGAGCTGAGAATGAATCGTTTCACAGCTTCCCGTATTTGTCTAGAAACATGTGTCATTTTGCTCCTCTTAGAGACATTTATGTCATGTTCAGCGCATAGCCTTAGCTGGATTATTATTGTGTTGACATTCATCAAAGGGAAAGCCACTTGCATAACTCGTCGACTCATAGGCCTAGAACATAATGATGAGGCGCCTGCCCTACACACACCTGTGGCTTATTTGTGTCTGGGCCCTGAGTCAGAATCTCCAGTTAATCAGACTGAAGTAATTAGGAATTGTTTGCACAGGCGGAGAGCAATTGTTTGCCCAGATGGAGAGCTCCCACCCCCCAAAGTGTTACCTGCGCAGCGTCACAGCACATGCTCAGAAATTCCATCACAAATTAAATCTCCATTTAGTTTTCTGATATCTCATTCCTGCGACTCATCTTATCTCTGGCTCCCACTTAAAAAGTTGCCTCAGAGCGGTGATAAGAAGCGGTGGGGGGAGGAAAGCTGCGATCCTGCTGCTGACAGATTAATTCATAGGGGGGAAATATGTCTTTTTGCTTAACATGGTGGCTAGGCATGAGATAATGTCTCAGATAGCGCTGAAGAGAAAGATTGAAATGTGCCACAGGCAACTGAGTAGAACATACTGGTGGATGTGCAGAATGGAACAAAAGACTGACACTTCTGACAAATATAGCTGTGTTGTCGGAACTGTGAAAGTGCTGGATCTTATTGGCAGAGGCAGCTGCGTTGGACAGGGTTATTAGGTTTATGTTTCCATGCAAAACATCTAAAATCAACAAGATGTGACAGTATGTGTTGTGTTTTTTTGTTCTGCGAATACTTAAGCAACAGGCTCAAAGCAGGTTGAATGTGACAAAGGGGAGACCTAACAGTGGACTGAACACATTACACACTAAGTCAATAGACACATCAACTCATAACTTAAACATTGTCATAAAATAATCAAAAGTATTGTTAAAAATATTGCCGAAGCATGACTTTTCTGCTTTATTTTTCATAATATGTTTGCAAATTCTGATGAAGTTCCATTACAAACTAAATGTTATATACTAATGGTTTCTTAAACTGTATGACGTGAAAAAGCAGTGCTGTTTTAGTTGTATTTGAAGCTAGACATTTAAAACTGAATCACATTGGACAGCAGTCCCATCTGGCTTGGCTTCAGTGTTTTGTCCATTTTACTTGGACTGACTTCCGACAGCTCCTTCCAGTGAAATGGAAATATTCCTTCCCTCAAAGCATTCAGACTTCATTGTCAAATACAGTGCAGGGAAAGGCTAGTCTGGCCAGTTCGCTGTATGCCAGCTCAAGTCAGTTTTATGTCTAGCCTTAATCCTTGAATGGTTGCATCATTGTGTTAATGTCTAATACGTCAAAGCCCACTGCTGCTCATGAGTCACAGCGTGCTAAAAGAAAAAAAAAAATGTTTACCATCTATTCTCTTAATATATATTTGCAACTTTTGTCTTGACCTCCAGTGTTGTGTCTCTTCTGAGCTCTGATTGGCTGCTTTTTCAGTGTGGGCTGGACTCAAAGTCAGACTATGACAGACAAATTGTCAGCGTTATGACACCGACTGTCTGTGGCCATCTGTGAACGTGACATCCTTAAATGTTAGCTCGGGACAGACAGTACATAAGAAGAAAGGGCAGGCGGTGGATTTCTTTTATTAAAACAACCCAGTAATGCAGTATGACATTTTGATTTTGTGCTGGGGTCACATCCCAGATTTATCATTTTTACAAGAACAACCTCTATATGATACATAAAAATTAAAATCGCTCCTTCCACGGTGAAATATCTGTGCCTTTCTCTCTCTCTTCTCCTCCATCCAGATATTATTGAGCTTTTGGTAATTCCTGTTTCCATGGCAACATGAGTCAAGTCATCCTGTGGACGATGGGGGTGGAGGGATAGCGCAAAGGAAGGCAGCGAGTTAGTGAATGTACCAGCAATTGGACGAGTTCACTTGGGTTTTTTTTCAATGCCTAACTGTCTCCACTTTATGGCCCTCTATTATCTGATACCACAACCTTGTGAAGCTCACAATGCACACTAATCCAGACACTAACAAATAATAAATACACAATACAATTAAAGATAGGACTGGGCCTTGAGCTGTGACTTTGGAATGCCCCCATCAGAGATAATTATTCAATTAAAGAAGGTTTTATCTAATACCATCTTGTTCCCTGATGTGTTACTGCAGTCTTTGAAATGACCCAAAATCTTTTGGAAAAATGGGGCAAGAGTCACAATATGAATTCTGTTTTCTGTAAACCCCTAGTCGCCATTTCTTCTTTTTTTTTTTTTTTTTTGAGCTGTTTTGTGGTAAAATAAGTTTTTTTTTGTTTTTTGTTTTGCAAAGAAATACCCCTTTTTCTTGGTCCTTCGTTGTTGACATCAGTGTTGACCAGTGAGAGCGCTCCTTTTACCAGAAGTGAGCTGTGATTGGCCAAAATCTTTTTTCTCATCTATTAATATCCTTAATTAGAAAAAGCCCAGATCATGTCTTAAGGTCTCATTTTTTCCCACAGATGATTCCTGTTACAATAAGCTTTAGGTAAAAGGTAAACGTTACATAAAGAAGTCACATTAAATGTAAAAAAAATAAAATAAATAAATAAAATCCGGTAACTGCCTTTAAAATCAGGAATTGCAAATGTCTTCTTTGGTGCTGCATAACAATGTGGATTGACTTTGAATAAACAATAATGATACTACTACTACTAATAATAATACCAATAATACCAATAATAATAATAATAATTGTATTTTACAGAGAACTTCTTGCAGATTTTGTCCAAAGGGGCACCTCACAGCAAAACAAAAGTTGACAATCGTTGATAAATAGGGAACACTAAGTACTTTCCTAAAATAATTCTTTCTCTCAATGAACAGCTTTTTTCTTTCTACTCAAGATTAATTTGCTATGACAGGAGCTTTATTTATTCTGTAATGAATTTTCTACATTGATACTTCACAAATAGAGGAAAAAAAAACAAAAAAACTTGCCAAATGATCCTCGCTTTACGCTCTTATATATATTTACTTTGGAAACGTAAATGCACTTGGGATTAGTGTGTGCATGTGTCTGTGCTGTGCCATCACGGGGTTCATTTAACACCGAAGCAGATCTTTAGATAATGTTCATATCGGGAGCAGTTCAAGGCCTGTGAGCCATTGGGTGCTATGACATAGACGTTAATGGCGGCGCTAATGAACACAGATGACGCATGAGATAAGGACCTTGCCTTTGTGTTTCCTTAGAGTCCGAGCAGCAGACAACAAAGGACAAAAGAGGAACAGAAGGAGAGAGCCATAAGATACGTCCATTAATATTATAATATAAAAAAACTGGCCATGAAACGTCCCTTTGTTAAGCAAAAACCCATGCATGTGTGTCTTTCAAGATCCATATCATCTGGTATTTATGCTATTGATCTATTTTATAAGATGGACACAGCTGGGGTATCTTCAAATGTTAATCCACTTTCTTTACAATTGTAGCAGCAGTAGTTTAATTCCCTTAAGTAGCTCTAAAATCTACCAGCTGGCCATGACCAATGCTTCACACCCAGAATGCTGAGTCACTGTAAAAACCAAAAAGAAGAAGAAGAAGAAGAAGCTCCTATTATTTAACTGCGGCGATTAATCACCACGTTTCATAACGAGCACAACTTCCACACAACTCTCTAATTAAGGAAAGGATACAGAGAAACGATTAATTTTAGATTCACTGGCCTCAGCTCTACACCTTTATAATTTTAGTTGATACTACATGCTGTACCAGGAAGTCAAAATTAATATTAGATTAATGTTAACAATGGGAACTTCAGATTTGTGTAACTGTTAAATGTAGTTTCTTTCTCAAATGCTTTTGGAACTTTTGGATTTCCTTCAAGGTGGGTTGGCTCATGTTGTCACCATGTTGTACACCATCTGTGCAACCTGGGGTAAACTTGTATCATCGCCTGACCTCCCACCACCATTATTTGTTCTATTTTACCAATTTAATTTATCCGATTTTTATGCGACAGGGACAAAATTGTGTTCTTTTATTTAAGACAGAATGTAGAAATGTGCCAAATTTGCAGTACAACACCAAACTGCAATGAATTATAAATAAAACTGTGCAATCAACCAAAAAAACTATTTATATTTTGAGTTTTAGGCCATTCCATAGATGTCTTAACAGAACGGATGCTCCTTGTGCGAGAAGAATGTCATTTTTTTGTGCTTTCATATACTGTAAAAAAATGGAGACAGAATTACCAAATCTGGAAATGTCTACAATATAAGCTGTGTGAGACATTCCCTTCATCAATGCCCCCTGTGGTTCCAGCTTCTTCTAATGTGCAATAAGCCCGGCCTCTGTACTATCTTCACTCAGAACATCCCGTGTTTGGTGAGCTGCCGTTGTACCCGAAATAGTTGCTGTTCTCCGTCCTCAGCATCCGATTGTCAGGGCTTTGAATCATATCTCGGTTCCTCCAAAAAACAGAAGGCACGTCTTAAAGCGAACACCCCGCTCCCACCGCCATCCACCACCCGCCCCCGCCCCCAACCAAAACATCAAGGCAGCAGTGTCCTACATAAAAAAGAAGGGGGGAAAAGTGACTTGAAAACCCAAACGTCCTCCCAGGGGGAAGAACAACAAGAAGAAAAGGGAAGGAAGATGCAGCAGATCCACACGGACGGCCACAGAATGCAGGCCCGCACACACCAGCAGTTTCCCTACAGGAGACGGACTTTTTTTTTAGTTTTTTTTTTCGCGGCTAAACCCTTCAGTCCTCATGATTCACTGTGTGTGCGAGCGGCGGGTGGTGGCTCCTGGGCCTATAGCCTCTCACACACAAGTCATGCCTGCATTTTCTGACATATAAGCAAATAAATGCATCTTTTTACCCACACTGGAGCACAACACGAACGTTTCACATCAGGCTGAATTAGAAGAAATGGCCCCGGTGACGAGGACATTTGATGGGTTGCATTTTGAAGCTTGTTTTGCAGTTGACTAACAATAAGGTGGAGCAGAATGGCTGCATAATGTAGCAGGAGCATGGCTAATTTATTCTGGTATAAACTTATCCTTAGAATGCCTTGTAAGAAATTCTGACAACAATTTAAGAATATATGTCTGCACGCAAGACTTTCCTTTTTTAATTTACTCATGGATTGGATTGAATGGTCGTCTCCAAACATCTGCAGTTGCCCCTTTGCCCCAGCTCTGGTAAGGCCCAATAACAGGTTACACCAGGCTAATATGTTGTTGTGACGATGCAAGTGTAGTTCATTAGTTCAAGAACTAAGGTGCACTTTTGACACACAACCTTCTAAACAACAAATGTATCTTACTGTGACAAAGTGCGACACTAAACAAGCATTTAAAGTGAAAACCCTGCAGCACAGTCTAAGGTCAAGTCTTCTTTGTAATGTTTCCTTGTAAATGCATTTGAAATAGAAAAGCCTTCAGCAGCTTTTCATCTTCATTTAAAAGAAATAATTGATTGGATGTACTGCTTAAATGCTGCTTTGTCTAGTGTATGAGTTGATGTTTTTTGTTGGAACGGGTTTGTTATATAAGCTTTAGTTGTGGATAATATTCAAGTGTTTAATTATAGGCTGTAATTAAGCAAACTTCAAATCATCCATTTTGTTAAGAGTGTGGTTATGAGAGCTAGCGCAGTTATAAGGGTTTTAATCTATTCACAAACATGTGATCTAAATACAGATGGACAAAATACCTTGAGAGCAACATGTACTCCACTAGCTGCAACAGGGTCAACATGAAGAACAGTGGTAAATGTCTCCAAGGGTTGGTCTTTGTTCAAGTAGCACGTGATTAAAATGACCTTTTTAAATTAAAGACAACTTTGAGTGATTATCTGACATAATCCAGTGATAATTTTATCCAATAACATTAAAAAGTTAGGATATCTCTGTCAAATTTGCTTATTGCTTGTGATCAAAACTTCTATATCTTAAGGCATTACACAATAACAAAGCCATCCTTTACATTACTTCATTATGTAAAGCAATTACATTATGTGGGCAGGGCAGTAAAGGTGGTCCTACTCGGGGGTTTTATGCCGGAGGTATGCTATCTTTGTCAGATACAATTTCAAACTAGCACATAGGCTTGTTAAGCCAATTAACGCATCCAGCCTTGTCTGAAGTGAATCACACGACTGGATGTCAGCGCCGCAGACAGCGACAAGCTAATGACCATGAGTGTTCAAACGTTCTGTGCCTCTGGGGCAAGCGCCCTCGGTTGTACATTGAACACTAAAGCAGGCAATTATCTGTTTCCAAGGACAAACTGTGCAGGAATCAATCACCGGTTTCACAAAGTTTGCCGTAGAAAGTTGAAGGATCTGATGAGCTTAGAACTGATTATTCACAGAGAAGCAGAGACTAGATTAACATTAGCCAGTCTCGTGTAGTCTTTTAATAGTGCACAGTAATAGCTTTCATAACACTGCTTTTACAACACTTATTGATCTTGTGTGGCACATATATACATTACAGTCGGTCGCGTTTGTCACTTGGAAAGGTACAGTGATAATGAGGATTTCAAAAGCGTTTTTATTTTATTCTTTTTTATTCCTTGTCTCAGTCTGCTTGGCTTCTGTGTGTAACAATTTCTTCATTAAGGAAAACTTAAAGGCATACCGTGTTCCATTGTTCCACCTTGTGATCTATTTGATGGATTCACCTCTGATTTTAAACTGTGAATTATTCTGATTTCACTCCAATTTAACAACAAACTTTGCCATTTAGTATTGTGCAATTTCCTGATTTCTTACTTAAGCTTTTAGGGTTTACAAAGTTTCCACTAAGAACTCAAAAAATTGCAAACAATTTAATACACCGTTCAATCTGGAGAAATGTGAGAAAATCCCTTTTACAGACATATTATACTGCTTTTACCTTTAATATTCTAGTCTTGGGCAGAGTTTAGAATCAGGTCAAGGTTTCGTCTTTTATTTGGTTGAGGTTTAAGATGGAAAAGAGAAAAAGCAATGGATCTCAAAGTCATAGCCTGTGCATGCATTTAGTTCCAGGAAAATGGTCTCCTCAACGACATCGAGTAGTCTCTTGGAGCATCAGGTAAAGAGCTGCTCAATTAGGCTTCACATTGGGCTCCTTCCAGTGCAGCACATCAGCGACACAAGCACTACTTGGCACACTTCCGTCGGCCTTTCTCAACTCCATCTGTCACTTGCGTGGTCATCAACGAGCCCAAGCACCAGCTATTACCTTATACCAAGACCCTGTTAATGTACTGGAGAATCGTTTTTACCTTTTTTTGTAATGAGTCGTGCGATAGTCAAGAAGGCTTAACTAATTTGAAGCTGATAATAGATTCCGTCCATTTTCTGCACTTATTCCGCTAATGATCTTTGACTAAATGAAGGAACTGAAGCAACGAGGAGAGAGACGGAATTATGCAATCAGGAAGTGATTAAGAAAAATCTATTTACATTCGAGTCGCTTCTGTTTGAGATTCAGGTCTACGCTCTGATATATGTATCCTTGGATATGGTTGTTGCAAGTGATTTGTCCACACGTCTGGTTTTCAAAGCAGCTGTAGTCGCCAAATGAATTCTGCCCATTTATTAGAAACAATTAAAGTAGAACAATGTTGTATCTTAATGTGAAGACTGCAGTGTTCTTTTACGATTGTCATTTATTTCTGGGACATTTCATTCATTTCGTCTGCCAGTGCTTTACTCCCATCTCCTATCACTCACTGTCGACATGATAAATAACTGCATTATACATTTTACCAGTTCTGAAATACAGTACTATCATAATCCGATTTGTAAAAAAAAAAAAAAAAGAAACTCTCTCTTTCGAGCAGTCCCCTTTCTCGCACACTATGTTCCCATTAATTTCTCCAAAGAGGCCTGTCAGCTGGGATAGTAGCCTACATTATCCATTCATCAATGCGTCTTACTCAGGCAGCGCCACATATTGGCTACAAGAAAAGGTCAAACAACAAAATTTGGTGTTTGCAACCTAAAGTGTGCCATTCAGCATTTTAATTAACAAGCCCTGACCAATGAAAAATGAATGAGTTGAGGGAGTACTAAAAAGATTTTGTATAGCCGTGAGGGGTGCAGTTCAGAGGCATAATGATAATATACTGGGACCTGGAGTACAATGAAATGGCAGGGCTGAGAGGATGAATGGCACAGCAAACATTGTATAATAAGAAAAAAAGCTTCTGTAATGTCATATCCTGCCATTTCAGATGAATGATTTTTCTTTCTATTCTTTCAACATCATGACTAACTCCCAAACATTTAAAAACTCACTCTTTTTTCGTTTTTTTCTGGGTTTTTTTGGTTCAACATTGGCTTAGAAGCCCCTCGCAGACTCCAAGTTGTTCCGTAAGGGTACGGCTGGTGATGGCGCATGAATGTATGATGAAATGCACTGAAAAGTTCGTGCACCTTGGACAACATGACGCAACACGGAGGCCAGTGTAAGCCCACAATCAAACACTGACACGCTGCTCCTCACTTCATATTCCTCCTTTTTTGAAATTAAACCAACCTTAAAATAACTCCAGGAGACGGTGCCATTGCTTCAGAGTGGAATACAGATCATGGAAATTTCAGCAATTTCTGGCACTCAAAAAGCTCAGGAACTCCTTTTCATTTGGTTTGAACATATCATTGTATCATTCTGCTGATATTATCCACGATGACTGATTTTTAGACCTAATATTATTTTCACCAGCTCACATTTCCATGACTCGCCGTGAGTGCAGTGTGAGCTCTATTTAAACAACAGCAAATCACTTCATTATTGTATCGTGAAGTGCTTGTGAGGCCATGGAACCTATTCGATGTTACAGCAAATAGAAATACTTAACATTTTCTCCAGCATGAACAGCATATTAAATTCAATTACAGTCCGGTGTGACCTTGTTGGTGGAATGCACGCTAGAGTTTGTCCTTTGTTTATTTTGCTTCTCGTGATACAAAAGCTCATGCTTATTACATAAAGAAACACCTTGAGCACTCCTGAGAAACGCCGTGGAGAAGGTGGACGGTGTGCACGGTCATTGATTTGTCAAGCGCTGTCTCATTTCACTAGTTAAGGGCATAAATGTGCAGGAAAAGGCACAGAAGAAAAAGGCTTATTTATCACAGGGTTAATACTCATGGACGGACTTCTGAGCAACGAAGAACGCTTTATATCCTGAGTCCAAATGTTACATCTTTGAAAAACACTTGAAAAATGTTTATAGAAATGAGTAAAAAGTAGATTATACAGTATATGAGTAATTATCATAGTTATGTGTCCATGTGATAAACAGTTCATAGTATCCTGCAGGCTTTGTTTCATATTCCACAGTAAATGTCCAAGGGCTGTTTGTGTGTGGGTGGACTCTACTATTGTTATAGTTATAAAGGCCTGCCTGCGGAAATAATAACTTTGTAAGAATAGGAGTCAACAAAGAAATGTTGGGTTTGTGAGTGATGATAGTACAATAAGCGATTGCAGCGGTGACAAAGAGGCACTTGTTCTTGACAAATGATCTGATGAACGTCTGGCTTCACATTTAAAGTGACGAGACTCAAGATGACACCGAGTTACAAGAAAAAGGTTGAAAGTTACAGTGTCTTGGCACTAGTTATAAATCTGAAGCAGTGTCATGTTTGATGAAATGTGATGCCATCAGTTTAGAAATTTCACAGTAAGTGTCAGTCCAAGTTTTGTTTAGAAGGATGTGGCGTTCAATCATAGTTGAGTTCAATTAGACATTTATCTAAAGCCATTGCATCACAAGACTTAAGAGGTTTTTATCCCTCCCTGTCATCGTTTATACAAATGCTAGAAAAGGATATTCAATTTTGTCATAAGTGCCACAATCAAACTTATTGGAACATTGGAGCTGTATTTTAAAGCTCTTTCGACACAAGACGTACTGCTGGGAGTTTATGAACTTTGTAAGACAATTTTTTTTTAGGTTGGACCCAAAGAGCTGGAATACTGTATTTTAAATTTAGTCTAACATGTCTAAATTTACAGTAATTATTTAATAAAAGTAATATGTGTCATATAATAGCTGTGAATAAGTGCTATAATATTTCCTCAGTCTTCATTTGTGACCTCAGAGCCAGCGCGATGACAGTCTGCCCTTATTTCCCCGGGACGTCGAAGACAAATTCAAGGAAATAAAGCTAACAGTAAAATGGAACGAAAGGTTAAGCGGCAGCGTTTTATTCCCTTTGATCAATAAAAGTGATAAAATAGAAATACTAGAGGGGTGTACGGGAATGTAAATACCATTTAGCTTTGTGCACACTCATTTCCTGAAAGTAGGGCATTACGGGGACTATATACTTTACTTTTCGCTGGTGTTTATGCTAATGGAGGTGAAGAGGCTGAGCTGGATATAGATCATTGCTTGGGGGATGAGTGCAGTAAAATGGGAGTAGAGGGTTAACAGGATCTGCTGTGGCCTTCCCATGTAAGCCAAACGCAATGGGACCACATCAGAAAAATGAAGTTTCGAATTAGCGCTTTTCTACACTGACCTGCCTCAAATACTCTATTGAGCCATGCCTGCAGTTAACCTCATGTCATTGATATAATTTGGGTAAGTGGTATGTCTTTTAATTGCTTGTCTTAATTTTAGAATAGCACTCAGTAATTGAAGTCATAAAAGTGTCCTCATGTGGCTCTGCTGTGAGGAATGGTGCATGTGAGCGATGCATTTTCACTTTGGCAGCCATCGGCAGACATACTTTTAGTTTCCCAACCAATTCCGTGCATACTCCACCTGTTTTCAAATGAGCAAAACACATACAAATGGATAGTACTCCCGAGGAATCCATTGGGACGTATGTGAGAAAATATTTACTCTGCGTCAGTTCAGCTAAAGGCACAAGTGTCACTTATGCTAAACACGCCAACATGCAGCAGCATAATGACCCGTGCCGCTATTCATTTTATCATGCAGTCTTGGTCCACTGAGACATGGAAAAAAACTGGTAAATATGACACTCTGAGAAAGCAGGGAGTATGCAGAGTATGTTGATGCGGATGCTAATGGAATTCCCAAATAAACAAATAGCTGAGTGTTTAAAGAAATGCTCAAATTTGCCATGAAAATCCAAGTGAGGAGAAAGTCTTCGATTTTTAACAGTGTTCACTCGCACCCCACAATTCAATCAGTACCTCATGCACTAATATTTAAACCAAGCTTTAAATAATTTAGGAAAAGCAAATTGTATGATGAGTGTCAGTGAATTAATAACCATCTAGTGAGAGGTTTTGTGTGTTGTAATATATTTGGCAGGACCAGTAATTATAAAACTAGGCCATATTGCAATGGGAGATAATTAACGTTAGCCTGTCCCTGGGAGGTTTTTGTGGAGTGGGGGAGGCTTTGACACAGCCTATTCAATTATGTCCTTCCCTGTGGGTGTGAAAACCTAGAATATAGAATATCTAAATTAGGCACATGACAAATCTTTCTCTGAATCAGATAGAGCAGGTCATGGGAGGCCGTGTGGCCGGTGAGTTGTGAGAGCAAATCATGTTTGAAGTTAGGTGTGTGCAGAAACCAAGTTATTAAAACTTTCTGATGATGTGTGGTGAGGAATACGTGTACCTGCCTTTTGATAATGGACACAAGTCAGGTTTATGCACCGAAAACATGACAATAAATCGATGTGGAGTTGATTGTGGTGAGGCTATGGCTTTGTGTCTTCACTTGTTTTCCATTTCAGAAATCCAATGACAAGATGACCATTAGAACATATTAACATCATGCTTCATACATAAATTGGGAGTCCACTATTCAGGGCTTGCAATTATCTGAGAATCTGGCTAGCATTCATATGATCTATTAATGAGTTCCTGAAAAACTCTCCAATTTGTCTATTGATTTTTCTGTAGAGAACTGATTAAATTGGAAATTCCAATATGCTGTGATATATATTTATGATGACTTTCTGGGGAGGTTTTCTAAGTGATCCTCATAACTTGATGGGTTTTAATTAGGATGCAATTACAGGCACGGTGTTATGGGTAGCGCTTACAAGTCTGGCCAGAATTGGTTTCTTGATTGATGCACCACAGACATCAAATAAATAAGAAGTTCACAAGGTGGTCAACAGCAGGGAAAGAGTGAAAACCAATACGAGCACGCATACTGTACTAACGGTCTTATTAACGTGTCTGATGATAATGTCAATGCAGATATTCCCTTGGATCCCATCAACCTCGCTTAATGCGTTAAACAAAGATAGGTGTCGAAAGAGACGGAAGTAACTGTCACAGCAACAGGGCCTCACTGTATTTAATTACTCTCTGCGTCAAATAGGTGTAAGTTAGAACTGGTGCAGCCCTTTCCTGCCACGAAGTGTTAAAAAAGATGTCCTTTCCTGCCGTATCTAGAACATTTTAGACAAAGAAATGGGTCGTGGAAGTCAACCCGGGAATTCAAGAGAACGCACTCCTGACCGACTACGCATAGCCCTTTCAACTCCTGCACATCGGATATCCAGCTAAAAATATTACTAATGCCAGTGGAGAGGTACTTGTATGGGAGGGAAAGTGCTACATGAATAGAGGCATAATAAATGGCAAAGTAGGATAGTGTTTACAAGATGCTGATGCCCCAGTCTTAAATGCTTGGATAGATCTTCTTACTTCCTGTGTCCATTAGGCCATGTGTTTCCCTTAGACACAGATGATTATGTACTGTATGTGTCATTACTGAACACAGTAAAAGCATGAAGCATGAAAAAAAAAAAAAATCCATTGGAAAAACAAATATGGACCTTGTAATATTTTTGTACACACAGGTTTGGGTTTTTTAAGTGTAATAGATTGTCACAATGGGATGCCAACCAATGGACTGTGGAGTGTAAAATGTTGTTGTATACTGTGGAAGAAAATAAAATGCACCTAATTAAATTAAAATAACACACTATGCACTTACATATCTCAGGGGAAAAAATAAGAGCCTTATAGAATCCAGTGGAAGTGCAGTTTCTTCTTGTATCTTCCCTAGAGCAGACTTTAGCATTCGTATTTCTTTTTGACAACACAATCTTGCACAAATGTTTCGATAACTCTATGTGATATTTGATTTTAGAGCTTTAAAATACTTTTGGACTATATATTTGGAGGTGAAAAGTTGCAAACTGTTGCTTTCAGGTGAACTCACCCAACTGTAGTTAAAAAGCACAAACACAACCTTTAACACCACCTTTAAATTGAACAGTATTGGGAGTGCTTGGCTGGTTATTAGCACTAAAGATACTACGCTGCAGAAAAGCATCAAAATAACTTCCTTTTGGGTGTTTTGTATCGAAAACATGATCCTGTTATGTTGTGATGGGCAAATAAAATGAGAGCTAATGTTTTATAATGTTTTAAATAATTGAAAAGAACTGTATCTGCATAACTGTAGGCCAATTAAATAGAATCACACTGTGCATATAGCATGCTCAAATAATCCAACAAGTATTTTAATATGAGTGAAAATGGTAAAATTCTTTTCCAAGTCCAAAAATTGCTAGAGATAAAATATGCAAGTGAATGCAGGATTTTCAGGGATCACTACTTTATCTGATTAAAAGAACTGTCAGTTTCAAACAAGAACTGATGCTCTTCATTCCCTTAGAAATACTGCAATGGCTGGTTCAGTCACCTTTTTATTGTTTTTAAATAATTCGAGGCTCTCTCAGATCTGACAATGCAAATTATGAGTTTGACTCTTGTCTCTGCCAGCTAATGATGTGGGCAGCGGATGTTCATTTATCCAAAGACGGATTTCAGAGATGTCGCTTGCTGCAGCAGATTTAAAATACCCTCACTTCTTTGGAGGGAGGCATATGTCAGGCTATTAAACATACGGCTGCCGCATACCTTTACTTTGCATTAGGGAAATTCAAACATAAAACACAGCCCATGGGTACTACTTACACTTATTGCTTTAGCATATTTTGGTGAGGTATGGCTTTTTTATTTGGGCTATTCATCTTGTGGCCTAAAAACCATTATTTATGCTGTTCCCATCCTCAGTTAATTTTCTGAACAGCGAGATTTACACCAATGGAAGGCAAGCATTATCCACATGTGAATTAAACCAAATGGGCGATACTGTATTTCATCCATGTGACATTAAGCGCTTAGCACATTTCTCAGGGCTTAGATGCAAAGTAGATATGCAGCATGGTATACTGCTGATAAATTCAGTTTGGTTCTGTGACGCTCAGTACCACTTCACGGGTTGATCAATAGAAAGATGGCATATTTTTGGTGGAAACACAGATCGGCCTCAATATCTGACCCTATGATTGAGCCTTGTTATCTGTCAGCATAAATTGTGCTTAATATTTCAGAACTTTATGTGACACCACTTTTAAACTGGTTGTGTTCATCAGCAAGAGGACAAGTTGCTGCTTATTTCTCACCCTGACAGTGCCAGAAACAGTGACAGTGTCATTTCTTAGGTTACATTTTCACAAAGGTCAGAGGCCAATAGCAAAAATGCCACTCATGTAATTAAGAAGTTCACACCTTCTCCTCTGGTGCCCGGGCTTCTTCGGATTGAAACTCCTAAATCCTTTGCTTGTCGACGCTAGCAACAGCTTACCAAGCCGTCACGCCACTTCAAAAGCAGCTATCTTTTTGAAGTCATGGCATTTTTGAAGCTGGAGAGAGTTGGTTTATCCGGCAGTGGTGCGGCGTCACATCTACAGTATGAGGCTGTTTGATTAAGCTAAAGTCACTGATTGTGACATAGAGTGATTTATGGGAAAAAAGAGAAAAACATAGTGTGTGCCAATGAGGGCACTGCTTTCGATTCGTGCTGTGCCTTGGTCTTTTAAGACCTCATGCTGATTTCTTTCAGCCTAAATCATAAAGTTGGAGAAGCAGTGAAATAGATAGGGAATATCTTAAGGCCTGGGTTCACATGAAATAGAGAGCAAATAGGGGAAATATAGTTATAGTTACATTTGGCAAGCAGTAGCAAGTACATAACTGGTAAATGGTGGATTCAATGAAAATGGTAGTGAAAAGTGCCTGTCTGAAAACACTGGCTTCTGATTCATGTGATGCCCTGATCATCCGGGGCCCATGTGGCCGCTCTCAGATGGATGGGGCTTGAACGAATGAGGTGACAGAAAACACGTGGGCAGCCCTTCAAGCCCAGCCATCACCCAGCACTTTTTTATTCTTTTTTGCACAGGCGTCCGTGACTGCCTCCCTCCTGTCAGCTCTCAGCTCATTCTCCTGTAAGCCATATTCCTCCGTGCTTTGGGTGCGGTGACATACACATTCCCTACGCACATGCATCCACTGCACCATCTTTTTTAGTCATAGTTGTGTACACGTGAAGTGGAGTGACGGGCAACAGAGACAGCTCACGGCCCCGAAACGACTCTCAGATGGGTGCCATAACCTCTAATGTGTTTTGCCCCAGTTGGTAGAGTTGCATGGGAACACTGTGTTCTCTATAGATAATATACGGCCAGCTTTGTGATACTTCTAAATAAGTACACATTATGTGTCAGCTGCTCACAGCTCAGGTTCATGTACGTAATCAACGTGTGATAAAAAAACAAACACAAATCTAGCACATCCTCACAATATGTCCACATGCAAAAATGTACATGAATATTAAACACCACCACAGGCACAGGCTCTATAAATTAGCATATGTGCATGTATTCATAAGAACTACCAGTCTGAATCGTTTCTGGCAGTGCATCTCTTTGTACTGGAAGCAAAAGTACAGTTAAGTTCGCCAATAAACAGTAGCAAATAAAGATTGAAATTGATTTTAATTTATGGGTTCTGGAGGAAAGAGGCCAAGCAGCAGAATAATATCTGCAAAGAGATGCTGCTATTTGAAGCTAATCATGTAGTAAATTAGTATGCATTCAAAACAAAATGGTCAGTTGCTGTCCAAATCTTTTCTTTTTTTTTTTACTTACATAGAAGATCATCTGAAGAATGGATGAAAAGAGACATACAGTTTTGTACTCGTATGTTTATCCTCTTCAATATGACCATGAAGAACACCTGGAGGAATGAATGGTCTTTTAAAATGCAACATGCGCTGTCCAAGGTCCTGAATCTTTAACCTCTCATCAAGAGACAGATTTTGTGTTTGGTGTAGTTCACGGCGAGTCTCTCTGGTTCTTATGATGCCATGCTAGCTCGGTGTTCCAGTTTTAATTATCTCTACAGTGGTTTCTTGATTTGAATCTCAGTTGGCGCAGCTAAAGAAACATACATGACAGTTAGATGTATCATTTATGAAAACTAGGTCAATCTATAGAACCCCCCTCTGCTGCAGCACTATACTGCCATATCGCCCGCCTAGACACTTGTAAATCTTGTTCAGCCGAGTTCAGACACTATGCTATTGACTGCAGGCCCCATTTGCTCATTAGTCATCATTTGGCTCCGGTATCTCTGTTAGACCTGTGCATAGCTACTCACCTACTGCAATGCACCAGGGAAATGAGCTCAAATGGAGACAAAAGTTTGGGTCATTAACTTTCAAGTAGCTATTTTACACTGTGTTCAAACTGCTCTGGGCCCGGTTTACACCCAGTCCTGAAAACAGCAGCCAAACTCAACATAATGTCAACGGCAGGGTAATAGGAAGGCTGACCCTGGTGGATTGAAATGACCCAAACACTGAATATAACAGAGCAATACCTAATACCTTCTACAGTCTCTTTTTGTTGTGCTGTGGCCAAAAGAACATTATGGGAGAGAGCAATGCTGGCCATCTCCTACGTGGCTGTTGCAGTGTATTGTGAACAGCAGCAGCTCTACTGAAATAAATAAATAAAAACAAGGAGACAATAACTTGAGGAACACATTTGCACCCTCCAGAGGCCTGAAATACATATTGATGTATGGAGGTGGTAATGCATTTTGTGTCATCTACACAGAAAGTTTTATGCATTAAGTGAATATGGAGCTTAATGGATTCACACAAAATAGCTTTTTGCTTCCACATTATGTTCAGACATTTTGAAAAAAAGTTTCAGCTCACTACGGAAAACAACATTACTCTGTGCATACGAAAGACTATAGACAATATGAGGCGGTATATTCCACGAAAAAGTGATGACATCTGTTTTCACTATGATTTTGGAAGATTAGTTGTTGTTTTAGGTGGCATTTTATGGTTAAGATTAAGAAAAAAGCTCAAGTTAGAGCTAGATACAGTACTGTGCAACTCAGCCGTCAGATGAGTCATATCCAGTTTAAACTCTTATATTTTTTGGCTTCTACTTTAGTTGGTCAGCAATTTAAAGATACAACGTGCTCCTTCTTCCTCTTACTTTCCCAAACCAGCTTCTAATATCAGTGTTGTCTGTGTTTACATCTTCTGCAGCAGCCCTCTCTCCGTTTGTGTCGTCTGTCAGAATTCATGTTCCATTGTTAAAAGCTTGTTTTGTAAGTCTCCTCTCCAGCGCTCGCCCAATGTGACTCACAGGACTAATGTAGGACATCTTTGGTTCCAGAGCCGTGAGTGCAATAAATGGACGGATCATTCATTATATTCTATTGAAACGGGTTGGTAAGTAGTGTTTTCCTTACCCATTTAGTGGAAATGAATAGACGACCTGTTTGTCCCGGCTGTTCGAGGCACGGCAAGCCCTGAGATAATTAATGCACGTAGGCTATTACGTCAGGTCCCAGCCTGTACATACCCACCGTGTGATGGTAATGTGATATTAGCATGGCCCTACATTTACTGAGCAACACAACATATGTCAAAACACTTAAACAGATGATGTTTTCGGTTCAAGCCTAAAAACAGGTGGCAACCCAGTATGTGTCAATGACGTTCAAGCCTCTGGATAACCCACTAACCTATTTTCAAATGTAGGTTCAATACTTTCACATGTAATTGTAAAAAACATCTGAAAAAGTCTAGTGTTTTAAAATGCTTCATAACTGCAACAAGGTGCTTTGTTAAATAAATTTCAGTTAAAATGGCAGACAAAATGAGGAACTTTACAGAAAATATATTTCACGTTAAGGAGGAGAAATTAAGGATTTCTTGCAAGACACAAACAAACAGAATCTATAAAGGCTGCCTTCCTGTACAGTGTGCAGCCTCCTATGTGTTAGAAATACTGCATGATTCACCACCTTCTAAACACTTTCTTCATGAAGCGAGGAAAGAGAAGCAGCAGCGACGTCACTGTCCAGCGCTCGTGCACACTGCAGACGGACATTCAGAGTTTTCTCACCGGCCACGAAAACCCACAGAGAAACAGTTATAAATAAGCCCCTTCTTTGAAAGCCACAGTGATTACAATTTCTTTCTTTAAACCGTTACTCCACAGGGGTCTTAATCAAGAGGATGAAATAGCCCTTTACCTCTAGTGATGTATAGCCACAGTTTCTCCTGCAATCAATCGATTGAGATTCTGCCGTTTTGTTCCTCTGATTATTAACAACAACAGAATGTCTCCTTTTTAAAGTTAACTCAGCAGAGTCGGTGTTGTGTGTGTGTGTGTTACGGCTTAACTTTAAATCTACATTTAAATCGTGGTCTAAAATAAGCTTTGTTATTTAAAACCGCTGACATCTCATCTTGTTTTTGTTCCCTTTATGTACTGTACTTTTTTGAAAACAATTACCATTTAAATGTTATTCATGCAAGCTAAATAAAGACAGAGGAACAATGAGAAAACTGACAAAATTCTTGTAAATGCTGTATTTGGAGCGAGACAGGAGCACTGGGGCAGACAGTGATTTTGCATCAGAAATACCAGCTACTTCTCAATATGAAGTAACGCCCCATCTGAGTCGTTTCATCGTGAATTAAAAAGACACAACATTAAGCAGAGACACCCACTGATCACCTGCCATCTGCACATGCACAGCACTCCAGCACTCGTCACACAGTGGGCTCGACGCGCCGCTTTTAGACCTCGCTCGCTTCATCTCGGTGACAAAGCTGTGTCTTAGTAGCACAATAGTAGTTAGCTTGAAAATGGGACAGCGCCATAAACACCGGAGGGATCGGCCTATTGTTCCTGCCTCTAAATATACAGCATCTAGCTTTCCTGTAGCCGAGGAAAAAGCACCGAACGGGAATGACATAAGCATCCCTCACAGAAACACAGCCGCTCTGAATCGTGTTGTAGGGTTTTAATGCCCTCTTGCTGTCATTTAGTAAACTGCATGTTAACAGGGAGGCTTGTTTTCAAACCTCTCCATACATACACATCCACCACTCTGCTAAGTAAAAGGAGAAAAAAAAAGAGATGTGAATACTAGATCTGACAGATATGAAGACTTTTCAACAGTGAGTCTTTTAAAACGCACTAAAGCAACACAGCTCTTTGCCAAACATTAGTAAGTTGGGTCTTTTTGTGCAGTTTTGTGCCTTTTTGGACAAACCCTTGCACTGAATATGCTTTAAGATTGTGTATATATACCTCTGTGTAACTTTTCTGGAGACCAAAAAGTAAAATCCTTAGAGACTGGGGAAATTTAACATTAAGAGGGAACATGCTAAACCCATTCTTTTTTTTTTTTTTGCAAAACTCCTACACATTTATTACTATGTGACACAAAAAACAATCTCAACTTCACGTAAACCTAACATTAATCTTCATTTTTTGGCTTAATATCTTATTTAATTCATCCATCTAATGCATTAAACAAATGCAGTCCAAATTTAAAGCCTGGATTTTGAGCTCCTGGGAACCTCGAGTGTGTCTTGTAACTCACTTTGCTAGACTAAACATAACAGTATATGTCATGTCGTCTAATAAATCAATGACTCACCGCCTCTGATACTATATTAGGTCCCAGACAGCTTGAATGTTTGGAAAAAATAAGTTAATAAAGCATCCTGTTCGGTGTATTTCTCGCGGCTGCTTAACAAGTGACTCATAATGTCACATGCTCTGTTCTGTGATCTCAGAGGAAGAGGAATCAAGGCGCTGAGTCACATGTTATCCCTGCTGACCACGAATTAAAACTGTGGGAGATGTGGGCTTTCCGATCCTGCCGAGGCGATGATGTGAGAAATCGTCACTTTCTGCGGCCGCTTGACAGTCGCAGTGTGTTTTGTGACTTCTGCGAGCTCCTTAATAGGTTTGTTCTGTTCCACAAAATAACGATCGTCCCAAAAAGAGAAGAAGGCGCATTGTTAATAGCAATTGAGCCATAACGAGATGTAACGAGCCTTGCTGCAAATATAGAACAAAATGAAACGATGTCCCATCTGTCCACTCACTGTGTGCACTTTAAAAATAACTTGCTGTCCAAATATATGTCCCCCGAGGGCCGAAAGCTTTCAGTACAGTCGGGGCAAGGAGCAACAGATAAGACTTATTTTTTCCTCTCATCTCGGCAAAGTGTTGGATCATTTACTCCACACTGCAGCACAGTACAGAGCATTTTTCAATTCCCATGTTTCTTGAGGGCTCCGTGCAACATATTGAGGTTTGTACCGTAAGAAATGAGCTTTTACATATAGTTATATGCTTCAGTCTCTTCCGAAAGTACTATGGCAAGCAAAATCATTCCAGGTTAAAAGTGGAGGCTGTTGTTTTTAGCAGCGTCTGATGGTGAAATTGCAGATACACATAATTCAAGACATTTCTTCTTTGAACCCTGTGGGGACATGCTTTTGTTTGAGTTAACTTTAAAGAGTCATCAGCAAATCCAGCTCAGACCTGCTAAGAATGGAAAGTCTATGTTCTTTCTGTGGGAAGAGAATCCAGAAAAAATACTGGATCTAAATTTCCCCAGGGTCTATAGAGTTTACATTTTCTTCCTGCAAGTAAAAAAAAAAAAAAAAAGTAAGTTTTAGGTGATTATACACAAACCAAACCAATGTATTCAATTAAGTTCAACTAAGCACAAATAATTACACTTAGAGGAAGTTTTGGAAGCAAAGATGTCCAGTGTGTCCTGAGAAGATTTAGAGACTCGGCTGGCTCCTGACTGCAGCGGTGATGCTCTGGCAGCGGTATCTGTCACACAGATAAATGTCTATTAGAGTTCTTCCATCATCTGTCAACCATCTAGTTGACCAAATGACTAACTTCTGACAAAGACTTAAGTTTGTAAAATGAGAGCCGAGTGCTAGATCCTCTGTTCCACACCCAGTGATCCCGTTCCCACTGTGTGACCTGATCCTGTGCAGCTGTTGGTGTTCATAATATTTTACTGTATAATTTCCAACATAAATGACCTGCGGGGCTCCAGGTGTCATTAGAAACATACTTTTGCGGTATGTGTTTTATTGCTACAGTTAATTTTATGAGGGCCGTTAAGTTAAGTGGAGGTGGATGCTGCCAGCCATCACACTGCTGGAATCAGCGCTTTGTTCCCCACTTCCCATCGCTCCAGAAAAAGATGAAAAAGTGCATGAAGTTTGCTTTTCTGCCTGTTCTTTAGGCCTCGAATGTGGCATGGGTGGCTAAATGATGGATTGGGAGTTGCATTTCAAATCAGTCACAAAATCACAAATGTTAAAGACAAAACTCCCTTCACTGAGATTTTTAATGATGCAGAATGTATCAGTACATTTCATTTGGTGTTTCAGCTGACGACAATGTAACAGAAAGTACATGTTTGATAATATTATACTTAGCCAGACTTGTATAGGATTTGTGTCCTAGCAATGTCTGTTTAGAAACTGTGCCAGAGACTTGTCTGAGATTGTCTGCTGTAACCTCCAGAGGACGATGAACTTGTGAAACACTTATTAGCCTTTGAACTTCTGAAGTGGAACTCCAAAAAAAGACAATACAGCATTTTGTTCGAACCAAGGACATAACACTGTGCATCTAATGCTTTTACTTCAAATAGGCCCGGCCCAAATTGATTTAATCATTTTGACTGAGAGTGCACCTTTTGGTGAACAAACATTTCCAACCTTGTTTTAAAGAAATCACACATTTGAACTTTGTTTCTGTTGCAGTGAATCTAATACCAACTTCCACCAACTGTTAACTCTATTTCTACATCTTTTTTATTCACACAATATTTATGATTCTTTTTTTCCATAATACTTTACACAGTGGTCTGACTAATTATGATCAATTGATTGACAGCCTAATTTTTGATTAATTGACTTATGTCTTGTGACATTTTATAGAACGATGTGATTGATTTCTGATAGCACAATTGAATTTTAAGCTGAGACAAAAAGTCAATACATGATCTCCTCAGTTTCCTCATATTGAAAAGCCTCTGTAGAGCCAGACCCTGGCAGTCTCGCTCTAAGTGCTCTTTGCCTCCTCCAGTCGCTTTATATGAAGGTGACACGCAACATTTAACCCCTTCCTCTTGATTTAAGGATTAAATAGGCAGATCCTTTGCCAACGGCCCTTTTTCATGGAGTGACTTTGGCTGCTGTCTGCCCTGAGCACTTGAAATCACTGTGCATTAACCCACACTCCTGGAACATGATCAATAAAGCTTGTGGGATGCGTGCACTGCCACGTGCACACAAGCACACACAAACCTAAAGTCATGCCTTCCATCATTGAAACTATTAACACCATGCCAAGATCGATCAGTCACCCTTGGCCCTCCTCCATATCTGCCCCCCATCCCCCACCTGCCAAGGGCATGTGCCTGTGCATGTACACAGCACTTGTCATCATCTGTGAGCTCTACTATTCAACTCATTCATTACATGTCATTCTGTTGTCTTCTTTTCATCAACAAACATTACTTTCTTAATTGTGATGGAAACACCTGTTTGTCATCAATTTTTGTGACTTGTTTACCTCTCGGGCAATCTTTGGATTGCTTCATGCTTGTACATTTAACACACTATTACTGATGTAATGGAATCTGCATTATTCATGGAATAAACAGATTAAAGAGGGACTGATAACGTTCCTATTTATCTATCTCATCTATTTCCTGTTTGTAACAATACAACTTTGTACTTTTATTTCTCTGTAAACTAGAGACTCATTTCACTCAAGATTTACCACAAAAACTAAACAACAAAAATACGTCTGAATAAAGCACAATTCAGTATTTAAGACTAATTCATTTTAAACATACACTTTGCAAAATCTATGAGTCGAGAAATCTGGAAAATTCAGAGGCTGCAGATGCATGATGACATATGCAGAAAAAGGGTAAGAATGGCTGACCTTTTGCAGAGAGGCGGGGTTTTCTGCAGCACTCTCATGGCTTGGATTCAAGAGCAGGTTCACAGTGTAGCACTCAGCAACTATCTCCTCCCCAGCAGTGCCATTAATAATAAGAGGCAATCTGCCTCACTGTGGATGTGGGAAATGTAGTCATCTGTAGCACAGTGGTGTGACCAGCTAAATGCTGCTAATTGATATGGACAGCAGGCGCTGCTCAGTGTGTGGGACTGGAAGGTGGCAGGATGCAGAGAGAGCATGTTTTGAGGCTGCGGCAAACCCAGTGGATGAGGACAGATTAGACTCCATCATTTAACTTAACAGAGTGAGGTGTTATTTTTAAAAGGGAAAAAAAAAAAAAAACTGGCATGTGTCTTATTAAACAGTAAAATATATTCAAAATGAAAAAGTGTAAAGACATATTTTCTACATGTTCTTCATTATACATGCAGTCAGTCTTACCTTTTCATTCAGACCTGTTGTGTAAATGCATCCCATGTTAAAGGACACGTTAGTATAGGACCAAGCCTATCTATTTTTACCCCCATAGCGGTGGGTGATTGATGCATCCTTTCAGCGTGTACACACTTGCTATCCACAGGGATGAATAAACCACAGATGAGCAGCAATCTGCAGGGACTCCACGCACAGACACACAATGATGCGTAAACACTACACGGAGGAATGCACATATACATTATGAAGACATGCTTGTACACCAGCTTTCCTGTATAATTCTCTCACTTTCCCTTTTAGTGCGTGCCATCATTCACTCTGTTGCATCCGTCATTTCTGCACCGGTAGAGTTTACGTGCCTGCGTGCCATTTGGTACAGCACCGGCACCTCTGCTCCCGTCTCCTCGCCTTGTGACTCGGTACAAGACAAGCCGGCATCTCTTCATCGGCCAAGCTTTGTAACAGAAGACAGACAACCGTGACCGCGAGATGCATGTCTCCTCCAAAGACTTGCCCATTGGGTACACTTGACAAGCTAATAGGGCCTCTGTTTGTGAGTGATCGAAGGCCATTCGCAGCTATTATTATGACCCAGGGTGAGTTATGGAGTTGATGTGCCCTCTCTGTAGTAGGCTAAAGACACAAACAGGAAAAATAAATGCACAGCGGCGAAAGATACAGGGTCATGTGCTGGCTACATTACACAGAGTGGCGTAAGGTCTCAATCTCTTCCCATCTCAATGACAGACCTAAATGTGATCCCTTTTACTTGCAGACAGGCAATTTATAGTGTGCTCACCTTGAGGGACTATTTATATATGAACAAGCACCACAGAATAGGCTACTTACTCCAGTGGGCTTTGCAGTGTGATTGACTCGGTGTTGGGCTCTTGGAGAGAGTGTTTTAAGAGAGTCACCAGTGCCCTCCTGTGGCTAAACGCCCACAGAGAGTAGCACCTTGGGGTATGCACTCAAGAGAGGTGAATATGTATAGATGTAGGCTTTACAAAGGGTTGAATGTAAAAGTCTTGGGGGGATTTTAGATGGATGCAGTGGAATCAGTCCCAGCTGGTTTGTTGATCTGTGGGAGTCTGTATGTATGTGTATGGCTGCACATCAGACAGTCCAAGATGGGCTAAAAAGGAAATTAAGGAAAGTGTGAGCCAGAGGTGAAAATGCACAGCTTTCATTTAGATGTCATTTCCCCCTTTCAAACACTGAGCTGTTAAACTTCAGTCATGTGCTTTATGTGAAGTGACACAAAGTGGCCACCAGGGTGTTCACTTCAGGAGCAGACATCATCAGGCCTGAAAGGAAAAAAAGAACACATCATAAAGTGCATGTATTTGAGAGAATAAAAGGGCCGCTATAAGGTTTGTATTGGACAGTAAAGTAAAATTTTTCATAATATTTATCCACAAAAACACAAAAGAAGTCAAATACAGCCGCAAACTCACATATTTCAATAAATATGTTCATCAGTAAATACTTGAGTTGTGATGTGTGACCCCACCTTTCTGTTTTCTTAATGCTGAATGTAGTTGGATACATATAACACACAAATATTTATACTTTTTCGAAATTAAAAGTTTAAAAGAAAGTTCTAAAGCCATACTTCTGTCAATTAAACTTTCAAACATGCGGCGAATCAAAGCGCTGCCTGCATTAAAGTTGACGTCTTCGCCGGAGCCTCATTATTTGAGATGGCTGAGAGCCGAGAGTAAACAGATAAACTAATACAAAGATGCGGCTCTCGCTCTGACTGATGGAGGAAACACCGCTGACCCTTACACCAGCCTTGTTACATTATGTTTGGCTTGCTGGGTAATTAGATGCCAGTGTTTTTAGCGTTTGAAATAGCCCTGCATACACACGTCTCTTTACTTTTGTGTGTAATAAGCCTCGTCCTCATCTGTCAGCCCACTTGTTCTTCTATCTGTGTGTGTGTACTTTTTGGCAAATCACCTTCATTATGAATGTGTCTCATTACTGTAATGAGACGATTTCATTATCACTTAAACGACCTTGTCCCTGGTGCTAAACAAGGCCGGCTGTTGCAAACCCGGGGAGCTTCTGGAGTTGAATCGCGGCGGGGGGCCGAGGCGGGCGGGCCGTGCGGCAGGTGTTGCCGGCTGTAATTTGAATAGAGATGTCCCATTGAACTGCAAGGCCGCGTGTAGATATCAGTATGTGCATGTTTGATTGTGGCTCAGAGTTAATCGCATGAATAATGAATGGTTTGGAGTTTTAAAGTGATAAAAGTTAAGCAGGGACGTACAAAGTGGCAGGGTTGTTAGAGAAGACGACTGTCTCACATTTAAAGTGCTTAGGCAGTCATTGGAAAATTCTTTGACATGTTGCTTTCTATCCAATTCTCGCTTTCTATAATCAAAAGGAAAAAAGTAGCAACTAAAATGTAAGAAAAAGAACAAATCCATAGTTGTTGACCCTAGGGCTGTGCAATTAATTGAATTTTCAATTTCAGCTCCCAACAATCACAAAACCTATGTAAGTGGGGAAAAAAATCATTATTTATGACTTGTTTTTATTTTACTTGTTTTCCACGAGATTGTGGAAGTGCACTACATTGTTGATCTCATTTATTTATATTAATTATTTCTTTTCTGTTTGTGTTCTGTTTTTTAAGCTATTCATTTACACTTTTGAATGTTATTTATTTTAAGGAGAATTCACAGTTTCTCATATAGTATGTTTATAATTTTGCCCAGTAAATCCAACATATTTCCAAAGGCGATGAGTAATGCTGTAAAATAATTGTGATTTCAATCATATTTTTTTTTTCCATTGATCCCAACAAACCTAGACTCACTAATTGACGTCAGGTTGTACTCTGTTCATCCAAACAAACTTAGACACACATCGATGTCCGTTTTCTCTCTCCGACACTTCCACCTGTTTGCCCCTGAGCTCTCTTCTCATCCCGCCTAAGCACTCACTCTGTTTGGTGACTGACCTTTAGTTGTCAAGGGCTTAACTCCTGCTTTTAAAGTGCTCTGGACCCTTCAAAAAAATCCCCTGAGCCACACACTGTCTACCTAATCCCCGCTCCCTAAGTCCTCATTCACGGTTTTCTTTCACCCTTAATTGTCTTAACTTCACTTGGAACCTCAGAAAGGAACTGATGTGCGTGCACTGTAATAAATGACGGTCTATTGGTGGAGATAAATGCTGTTTTCCTGTTAAATCTGTGTTTGTTTAAGTGGGCATCTCTTTGAGTTCGAGCAGCATGGCCGACGAGTGCCCATTGACCATGCAGCCATCAGGGTGCATTTAGGAGGATTGTGCCAAAGTAGAAAGGGATCAGGCCAGACTCAGAACCAAAGCCCAGAATCAGCATTCAGCGGGTTAGTGGTGTGTGTTTGTGTGTGTGTGCGTCCACCCCAGGGGTAACAGTGCCCGGTCACACTCTGTGGATGAGAGTAATTGCCAGTGGAGGGCGACCTGCAGCTGAGGCCCAGAGATGCTGTGTGTGTATCTCTGCTGCTTTTGTTGAATGAGGCTGAAATAGAAAGTCATTTTTGAAAAGAGGCAAATAGTCATTAAAATTGGTATGTAGTTGAGCATTGCTGGAAGAGTGGCTTAGTGGTGCATTGATACAAAAAAATGAAAAATGAAATGTCTAATCCTCATGATTTGCATTGAAAGTGTCATTTAAATAAATCAAAATTGAAAAGGCTGAATAAATGCCAGAATCTTAAGAGGTGTGCTAACGGTTTGGACCCTGATTAAGCCAATACTTGTTTTGAAATTTGAAACTTGTCAAAATATACCCTACATGTACAGAATACAGTGTGTGTACTAAAGGAATAAACAGAGAAGGAGGAAAAAATGTATTATTCAGGTTGTTTCCCCAATATCAAAGTGTCAAAGAGAGCTGCTAGAGTTTCACTCAACTTGACCACACACTTTTTTGCACCATCATTGCTCGTGTTTTTTTGCAACAAACACAGAAGATACAAACCTAAAAACCTGTAAATCCAAAGAAAATGTGATTAGTGGATCTAAAAAGGCAAATCAAGTACCTGTATATTCTACTTCCTGTTTTGTTCGAAATCTCGAAACCTTAAATAGACTATGCACAGCTGAAAGTGTATACCTATAATCTATAACTGAGTATCTATAAGTGACTACCTATAATCTATAACTGAGTATCTATAAGTGACTACCTATAATCTATAACTGAGTATCTATAAGTGACTACCTATATCCTATAACTGCGTATCTATAAGTGACTACCTATAATCTATAACTGAGTATCTATAAGTGGCTACCTATAATCTATAACTGAGTATCTATAAGTGGCTACCTATAATCTATAACTGAGTATCTATAAGTGGCTACCTATAATCTATAACTGAGTATCTATAAGTGGCTACCTATAACCTATAACTGAGTATCTATAAGTGACTACCTATAACCTATAACTGAGTATCTATAAGTGGCTACCTATAATCTATAACTGAGTATCTATAAGTGGCTACCTATAATCTATAACTGAGTATCTATAAGTGGCTACCTATAACCTATAACTGCGTATCTATAAGTGACTACCTATAACCTATAACTGAGTATCTATAAGTGACTACCTATAATCTATAACTGAATATCTATAAGTGAC
The DNA here is from genome assembly GCA_036850595.1 of Rhyacichthys aspro. Lineage (NCBI taxonomy): Eukaryota > Metazoa > Chordata > Actinopteri > Gobiiformes > Rhyacichthyidae > Rhyacichthys > Rhyacichthys aspro. The sequence continues at coordinate 6,800,256 of CM072149.1, forward strand.
TACCTATAATCTATAACTGAGTATCTATAAGTGACTACCTATAACCTATAACTGAGTATCTATAAGTGACTACCTATAACCTATAACTGAGTATCTATAAGTGGCTACCTATAACCTATAACTGAGTATCTATAAGTGACTACCTATAATCTATAACTGAATATCTATAAGTGACTACCTATAATCTATAACTGCGTATCTATAAGTGACTACCTATAATCTATAACTGAATATCTATAAGTGGCTACCTATAATCTATAACTGAATATCTATAAGTGACTACCTATAATCTATAACTGAATATCTATAAGTGACTACCTATAATCTATAACTGAGTATCTATAAGTGACTACCTATAATCTATAACTGAGTATCTATAAGTGACTACCTATAATCTATAACTGCGTATCTATAAGTGACTACCTATATCCTATAACTGAGTATCTATAAGTGACTACCTATAATCTATAACTGCGTATCTATAAGTGACTACCTATAATCTATAACTGAGTATCTATAAGTGACTACCTATAACCTATAACTGCGTATCTATAAGTGACTACCTATAACCTATAACTGAGTATCTATAAGTGACTACCTATAACCTATAACTGAATATCTATAAGTGACTACCTATAACCTATAACTGAGTATCTATAAGTGACTACCTATAATCTATAACTGCGTATCTATAAGTGACTACCTATAACCTATAACTGCGTATCTATAAGTGACTACCTATAACCTATAACTGAGTATCTATAAGTGACTACCTATAACCTATAACTGAATATCTATAAGTGACTACCTATAACCTATAACTGAGTATCTATAAGTGACTACCTATAATCTATAACTGCGTATCTATAAGAGACTACCTATAACCTATAAGCGACTCAGTTATACTTTAAAACTTTAAATAAATAAAAAAATAAATGTTTTCTTCAATATATAAGACATGACTTGCCTTGCCTTATGTCTATTGACTGCAGTGATATTAATAATATATAATGGTAACGTTTTGATAAAAATCCACAATTTCAAATCTTGCCCTGAACTTGTAATATACATATTTACCAGGTTACTTTCTATTTGTTTTATAATGTGTATTTGTTTCAAGCATCTATTGTTGTAAACCCAAACCGCCAGTAGAGGGCCACATAGACTAACATTTGTTCAGAGACTCAAGCGTCAACAAATATTTGGTGATATATGAATAACTGTTTTCTCTTGAATTGAAAATGCCTATTTGTTCCTGTGTTTGCCATGTGTGAGGTACCACCCTGCTCATGTAGAAATGAATATACTATACTAATACTATACTATATTAGTTGGGTTTGAGACAGTTCAATTAGACTGGTCCCCTCTCACAGTGTGACCTGAATGCTCTGACACAGTCCAGCAAATGAGACTTAAAAGAAGCCAGATTTGCAAAGTGGCTGGCACCTTAAGCAAAATAAAATCAAAATTAAAGAGCACTAGACCATAAGACCATGTGGTGGACGTCTCACAGCCCGTGGCAATTCTGCTGCTCTACACCAACTGTTTCAGCCCAACAAAACATCATATAGGCTAGTATGTTCCCTGGATACTACATTTAGTGTCAATAAAAGAAGTGTACACAGCACAAAGGTGAGTGTCCTCTTTGCCTCATTACAATAGCATCGCTTGCATTGTCAGCGACACAAAAGCAACGTTAGAATTTAATTAAAACTCATCCCAGGTGGACAATAAGCAGGATATTGGCCAGGTAGTTGTCTTTTGTGGGCGTTTGTCAAGAGGGTGTGGGGGTCTCACATGAGGATGACTGGAGCGGTGTCAAATATCTCGAGGGAAGGGAGCACACAGGTGTTCACAAGACAGAAAATGACAAGGTTATCAGCAGCGTTCATATTGCACTTGTGACTCATGCAGTGCAGGTATGAAGTTGATGCCATCGGGAAGGGCACTCTGTGACAAATGACACTGGATCGCTAATAAGATTTGGCCTCAATAATAGATCAATGGGGTTTAGGTGGAGTGAGTAATGCATGTATGGAAAAGGTGACAAGACATGGACTCAAGGACAATGAGCTTTAGAGAGAGTCAAATCTTCCAGTGAAGTCTTTTTGTGGTTATTGATCCGAAGTCAACAGGATTTATATGTTAGCTGTTAGCTTAGTTAAAGGATAGTAAGAGAAAAAGTTAGTAAATTATGCATTCTTCGAATTTGACCAAAAAAGACAAAGAAAAGTGTGGCATCAAGTAAGACTTGCAATTGCAGTTTTTTTTTTTTTTTTTTCAGACATTTTTGCTGGAGGAATAGGACAAAGGGGTAAAAAGTGTTGTGGAAATGAACACATCAGTTCCAACTTTTCTGAGCAGTGTTGCTGGCATCAGAATTGAAACTAGTGTTGCACTTTGATATCACTTGTCTTATTTACTAAAATTAACTACAAAGTGCTACTTTACTTAACTGCATTTCCCATGTGCCCCAGCGAGACCTTGGACAGGTGTGCTTAATTAAGGCCTCTTAAAAGGCTTTGAAATCCCACATGTCAAGTGTTTACCTGATAAGCGTGACTTACACTGTGTCTGAATTCTAGCATTTGACCCAAATGTATAGAGGCCTTTTTAATTGGTCCTCTTGAACATTTGCCAAGTTTGCATGTTTGGAGTAATTAGGGAAGAAATTGTCAACTGAGAGCTTATGTTGGAAAAGCAGGCTTGGAGGAAACTTTGTTTGAATGAAACTTTTTCTTTTTATTAAAAATAATGCAGCGTTTATGTGTCTGTCCTTTGCTGTCACATCTTTGTTCGTGGCCAGGTAGCCACTGGCACCTGTTTCTTACACTCTGTCACACACGTGAAGTGTGTCGCCCTGAGGGAAAGGGGATCAAATCCGACACCTGCCATGTTTTTTGTCCCGCTGTGGCTTTGCATCTGGCTGCCATGCATTCACCTTTGACCTCTGTCAGCAGCAGCCATGTAAGAGTGGAAGCAGAAGCTACAGCTTCTGCTACAGAAGGCTGAAATGTGAACTTTTACTCCAACGAACCAAGACTGACCAAATGAATAAATAACTAATAAGCAATTATTGTAATTTAATACTTCAAAGGTGCATTGTTGCCATTCATTTCAGATATGTGTTGCCCGGTGATTCTTCAAAAGCTCCTACTAATTGTGGTGTGGGTTTCCTGTTAGCCATGTCTTACTTTGTTATGTTCAATTTGTATAATGTACTATACCGACATTTTATTAAAAAGCCAACCATGTCAATTCCTATTTACCTGACGAAAATGACAGGTAAGGGTGATGAAAAATTAATTTAAAAGCAAGTTCTCCATTTCTTTCATTGTCGGTGAGCTCTTATGACCTGCAGCAGTCTATTATATGACTATGATTTTTTCTTCTTCTTCTCCTTTACAGTATTTACACACTGGGGCATATTTATGCAAACCATAAATCATCACTAACCACTGGGTAAGCACTAGAGAAGAAAAACAAGCCTTTGTCAATGAAGGTTTAAGTGGAGCATGTTATGGCTTGAGGAAAAATGATAAGCTTCATGTTTTTCCAATAACAATATAGACTATAGAACATGAGCTTAATATTCTGTCATGTGCATTTTAACAAAGTACATGACTTGCCTATAGCAGTTTCAATATGTCTTTAAAACCATGCTTTCCCATGTTCAAAAGACATAGGTGCCTCCATGTTAAATGTTGCATAAAATGAACCTGGATTTACAAAACAAAACAACCCGCAGTCAGACTCAGCCATACTACACCTCGGCACGTCTAGATTTGCGTCGACAAGAAAAATAATGGAAGCACAGTCTTATTTGTTGAGGTTTTCAAGTGATTGAGGAAGTTTTGACACCGCTAAGTCATAGAGCTAACAAGGGAAAAGCAGCTGAGAGAGTGACGCTACAACGTGATGAAAGACCCTGTCATTAGATGGTTTAAGCATTAGTGAGCGTAAATATCAACTGAGCTGCTGGCTTCCACCGACTGCCTATTACAGAGCTGAATGTAAATTTCAATTGAGTTGTTTACCTCTAAGAACAAACTGTGTATCTTTGTCACATGAGTCTTGGATCCTGCACCTGATTATCTCATAAAACATCTTCTTTTCAGTCTCGTTACACCGTCTGGTAAATAAAGTTGGACGTGACAAGATGACAAAAAAGATAATTCATCCATTCTTCCGTCTGCTGCTTCTTCTTCTTCAGAGGATTATCAAGTATCAGCTCTGATTGTATTTTTCTTTTTGTTTCCACTGTATTTTTGTGTCGCCAACCCAACAAAAATGAAGGTTGCGGTCTTCAATTGAAAGCCTGTGTTAGGTCTCCATGCATATAATTACGATGGTTGTTTTTTTCTTTGTCTAACCAGAACACCATTTGCACTAATCAAAAGGCCACTTAGCCTGACCACAAAACCCTTATGAGGTCTCGAGGGTCAATTAGACAAACCACAGGGGCAATCAAAGAGACCACAAGTGCAGTAGCTCCGACCCGGACTCACAGGACTCTGGGGGAATGAAATGAGACATGATGGCAGTGTTTTGTTGACATCCGTACATACATGACATACTCAGGTTAAATGTTAAACAAACAGGCCAATGCTACAGTCAATAGAGCATGTCACAGAATAACTAAGTAATTCCTTTCCACCAAGTCCTTCAACGTTAAGTGATGCTGTTTCTGCCCCGGCATGCAAGTAATGCACTCAACATATTCCCGGCTGGAAATGTGCAAGATCATATTTTGGTCTTGTATGTAGGGGATGCAACAAAAAGAACTCCCTATTCATGCATTGTATTGTTTGACTTTGTTCCATCAAAGCATCTGAGCTTGACTGTCAGCCTTATACACATTTCATCTGTGAATTAATGCCAGAATGTAGAATATATCTTTGTAATTTCATCACAAGCCTTTATACTTTATCTCAGTACAGTTTTAATTTAAGTTTTTGTTTTTTTGTTTGAATAACAGTCGAAGCGTTTTTAAGCTTTTAAACTTTTCTTTGACCAGTCATTTTCAGAAATTCAGTTCTTTGGTCCATCCTTCAACCTTGTAACTCCATCACTGCAGCCTCTTTATATTGGCGACCTTTCTCTGTGTGAGAGCTTCCAGTCAATGCTGTAAACAATCCAATGAGTTTGGGTTAGAAGGGCTGTTTTGGACGGGTCTTCTTTTGACAGGAGAAGTAGCAGGGAGCAGGACCAAATTTACCCAGCCTGGGTCTTAGACAAGACAGTTTTTCCCCGAGAATCCCTGATGCAGAGCATGCAAGACATCTCAGCTACACACAGAACAGTTTGCTGCATAAAGCTCTGTGGGTGGGCTACTTTCTTAAGCCAAGACAAAAACACACTTGTGTGAGCAAACACACAGATGCTGAAGGATATTCTATTATTGGCAATAGGATCCTCTGTCAGAGATAAGCAAAAGTTGGGCCCTGTCTTTCAAATCTCATCAAACCAAAGTGTTTTTATCCTTTGGCTTTTTTGGCCAGTGTGCAACTTCACTGAAGATGACTGAATATGACATCAGATCAAATAAATGCAGAAGTAGAGAGCACATGACTCTAAATGGTTACCTAAATCAAGAGAGAAAGATAATGCCTTCAAGACAAACAAAGTAAGAACACAGAGTATTTAAAATGTAGAAAACAAAATGACCTTCATAGTGAAGATAACTGAGGACAAACAGCTGTGAAATGCATTGATAGTAATTTTTCACATAATTACAGAACCTTTATGCAAAAATATGCAAAAAAAGAAGGCACCAAAAGGTACAAAAGTGCTCAAAAATGTTGAGAAAACAAGAATTGGCTTGAATCTGGTGAAGCCAATTCTAATTTATGCTTAAAAGCAATAGTAACTAAGAAACTGCCTCTGTGTGCCCTCGGTGCAAACTGAAGCATCCCACCATGTGTTCCACTGCATATTTTCAACCCACGAGTAAACACGACTTTTGAAACCAAGTCAGATTAACTGTTTCTATTGGAGATGGCTAATGCTATCCTGCCCTTAAATACCTTCAGGCACTCTCAGCTCCAACCTACCTATCTGCTTCTTCATCAGACAAGTGGGAGGCATGTAATTGTGTTGTGAGGTAACTCTGAGGTAACAGTGCAACAGAGAAACATGCTGATTAGAGATCATACTGTAATGCTTTTTGTTAGTTTAAGATGGAAAAATAGGACAGACGCTGCTAACAGACGGCCCCTTTGTGAGTTCATCCTATTTTTTTTTTAAATTTATATTAAAATGTGGCCTAAAGCTTTGTATCTCAAACCCTTTATAGCTGTGTAATGTAAAGGATCCCATGACAAAAAACAAACAGTTAAACAATTTTAAAGAGTATTAAAGGACAGTTAAAGAATTTTCTGGTAACACATGACGGGTTGGATATGAGGCCCTCTGTACTTGACAGTTCGGCACCTTAGAAATCACTGCACCACACAAACGCAGCATGTAATCCAATTAAAACCATCAAAGCTCTTATTACAATTTCTCTATTGAGGAGCATTTGACCTTTAATTATGAAAGTGACCTCAACGTGTGCATGTAACTCATTCCTAGAACTGAATGGTGGCCAAGTTAGAAAGCAGCAGCATGCATTGCACTTTGACAGTCTGGCAGAATAGCTCTCTCACCCGTTAAATGCACTCTCGGTCTATCAGGAACAGATGTGAGATCTAAACTCTGTAAATGTCTATATTGGCTGGTTTGATGAATTGCTAAGTTGGCAGAAATGCTATAACTAACTGTAAATCTGACATCAATGACTTCAAGATGTAACTGTGGGTTCAATTTTTAAGTGGTTAAGTAACATTTGGTATAAAACATTTGAAAGTGATACCCAAGGCCAGAAGTACCACTTAAATGAAATGCAATACAGTTTGGATAGAAGCGAAACTAATGGGTTAATGAATATTCCAGTGGTTCTCAGTATCTTATGTGCTGCTTATTTCTCAAATGGAAGAACTAATATATTAAGCAAATAATAAACAGATTAGTTAAGCTGTGTGGTGATTAAACCACTAAACAACCATTGTCCGTTTGGAGATAACAGATCCAGTCCTGCACAGCTCTCATCTAGAACAGGTACAAATACACACAAAGAATAATACAGCCTAGATACGGATCTCTGCTTTTTATTTATCATTGGTTCATGAAAAAGCACCTGGACTACTAAGAATCGCACTGAAAAGCGGAGACAAAGTGCATAAGTGCTTTGTGACTTATAATAACTTAAAAGCTGCTATGGAAAGCTGTCAAGTATTTTTTTTTTTTTCACTGAGATGTCACTGAATAGATGGGGTGCAATAAAAGCAGGAGACTTCGGGAGTGATTTGAACAATGACATTGTAAAGTTCCAGTTATAAATACACTCTTTGGAGTATTATTGTTAGCACTAAACTTAAAATGCCCCATATTTTTAGATTTATGATTTTGCACATTCTTTCATCTTGTTCTAGCGCTGTCATAACTTGTGCATTATTAGAGAAATAAAAACCTCATTAAAAAGCCCTGAAGTATTTTCAAGGTTGTAATGTTTCATTTTTATTGACTCCAGTTTCCCCCAATTCTCCGACCACCTCCTTTGAGAAGATCTATCTAGGTCGGGCTACCGGGGAGGTCAGGCAAAGACTCTGTGATGTTCCAGACGGGAGTTAAATTTACACTAATACTGTGACAAACCCACTTGGCTCAAAGCTCAGACGCATAAAACAACGGCATGAGGGATACATTCCGATGCCATCTGAAAGTGATCATGTTGTTAGCTGCAGAGGATTATAGCCAGTGTTTCAAAGGATGGTTAGGTGCTATTCCAGGGTTGGCTATGGGACTTTGAAGTATCAAAACCACATCTGTCCATGTCCAGTTCAGCAGCCAATACAATCATAATCTGTATTTGTAAAAATGTATCTTGTTAGTATTGTGGCTCTTTTGGTTAATTTAAAACCCAGGACATGCATCAGTGAATAGATTAATGCATTTATTTCTTAAATAGCTCTATGTAGCCTTTAAATGTGACTAAATGTTAGGAATGTTTGGAAATTATAATTCATGTGCTGTTAGCATTTTTGCAAATATTGAAAGCTATTGCTTATTGCTATCTATTGCTTTCTTTTTCATCTGTTTCAACAGCAAGCAATTGTTTATCAGTTGTTTTATCAACAGAGCAATAAAGACTGTCTACAAAGGAAACACAATACAACCTTACATACATACAGATAATATACATATTCATCATAAAGTAAGATTCTTTTTTTTTTTTTTTACCTCAACAATAACACACTGTCTTGGTGTCAATGGCTTGAACTTTGTCGCGTAAATATGAAGATAAACCATGAATACCAATGAGTTCTGGTGACACGTGCAGGTCAGAGGTCACGCTGAGCTTGGCTGAAAAGCACATGTCTTTATGTGTCAAGCTCAAGGACAATTGGACCCTAGATTACTGTGTGATTGATGACACACCACTCAGACTCATTAGGCTTGTCAATGGACTTCGTACTGTTTGGTTTTCCACACCCCAGTATGAGTCATTGCATAATATGACAGCACTTTCTAGTTTACCTTAATCATAGGAATGGATTTGGCTTGAGGCAGAGGTTGACTATTTATTACTCATTGTGGATCCAGGATCCTAAAGGGGTGGAGTCCTGCTGAAGTGTTTGGGACTTCCCAACACAACTGAAGTAGATCCAGTTTTACTTTTATTAGTAAAATATACATTTAACATGAAAATGCTGCATGCTATAGTAACGTATTAAGTGCTGTTTTGGCATTAAACAAATCTCTTATCTTTTCATTCCACCAAATGCTGTGATGATAAAGGAGAGCCTCACGCTTGTGTTGGTTTGCCGTGCTTTTACTTTGAAAGTACCAGTAGGAACGCGTGTTTTCTGTTTGTGTAACTTGACACCGCTTCCTTTCCCTGTAGTCCACCTCTACAGCATGCAAATTACAGAGCAAGTCCAATGTATCCCAGATTGGTTAACCACTCAGAGCGCGCGTCGCTGCGCAGGAGACGGACACGGTGCGCGCCGGCTCTCATCATTATGACTGGACTCTAAACGAAGGGAGACTTATTTATTTTTCTGCTGCTACTTAACCACACGTTTTTTTTTGTGGAGACCGGAGAAAAAGCTCAACTCATCATCATCCCGGGACCGGCTGAAGAACAGAGCTCTTACGCAGCGGAATAATTAGTCGCCTGTGTGTGTCCGCGCTGTAAAACAAGACTGAGGACTGTAGACCTGAAGGACAGGAAGGTATTTAAAGATCCGGTGAAGTTTGCTCTTGTACGTGAGTGTGACAGCGCGCTTTGAAGGAGAAGAGAAAGTGTCTTGGAGATGGTCCCCTTGTATTACTGTGACTGCTCTGCTCTTCTGATGGACTGGGTACAGTAGGACATTTGGAGTGGTCTCTTCATTCTTTGCACCAGTTTCTGTTGGTAAGTCTTGCTGTCATACTGTGCATGTTCACTGCTCTTTTCTCTTTTCGTGTAAACTGTGACTTTTAAACCGCACTCATGGTTACATAGGAATTCAGGTGTTGGTAAAAGACGTGTTCCAACTGGCTTAAGTATCCTATTGAGGTATTTGCCCCCGAGTTTTGAACCACATCGGAGAAAAATAACCTTCTGAACCAATTGACACGTACAGTATGCGGGTCGTATCGCCAGCGGCACAAAAGCGTCAGTCACCTCGAGAAAATCATTCAGTTGCACGAGAAAAGGGACTCTGAGGGAAAGGGAGGGGGTCGTTTTTTGACAGTGAGGGAGCAGAGAATGGGACCAGTGAGTTTTTTTATTTTTTTTGTCCTGTGGGGGCTCCATTACCTCGAGCACACCTGGCTGTCTGCCACACGTAGTTACTGTATCCCACGGCGACTTGGTTATCAAGCCTTTATTACGCACTGAATTTCCTGTTTGTGGTTTTATTGCTGTTATAATTGCAGTGACATCTTGATTGCTTGTAGTACACCCATAATTATTTGCTTGCTGAATTAACCGGGACGTGTTATGGGCATCTCTAATAAGCTGTTTGGATTTCCCAAGGCCGGGGTCATGGCGACAAGCACACTTCACTTTTGGAACACCTTGTTGACTTAGTTAATTTTTCTGCATGACTACATTTTATATCAGGGTTAGGTTCTATTTAAATGAACGTGGAAGTTAATTAAAAGGCCTAGCTGTTTAATTAGCCTGAAGTTGTCAATTTCATAAAGGAGTTTGGCTCTGTAATTTTGTGCTTGGGTGAATTAGCTGAGAGGTATTGAGGCCACTCTATTACTACACAGGGTTATTCTCTTGACCAGATTAATCAGTGATTAATCAGTTTTTGGCATGTTCTTAATGTGGCTATTGGTGCAAATGCATTGTTTGTTTCTTTACATCAGCAAGGGCTCATTCAATCATGTGCAATTGAAAGTTTTCATTACATAACCTGTTTTTTGTAACCTGTGTTTACCCTTAGAACAGGTTTTAAAGCAGTCCAATTGAGGGATCTGATTGGTGCTATTTTCGTGTGTTAAATCGCCAAAGGAAATTGCTCTCTGGTTTGAGTAGCCTGCACTTTTTTCAACTCGGGGGCAGAAGAGGTGAGGATGCATTGTGAGGCTTTATTAAAACACAATACTTCCCTGCAGATATGTGGGATACTGTTAAGACACACAGGAAGCAGGCACAGCAATAGCCAACAGAATATTGAATCAGTCAAAAAACAAGGGGCATGGGAGTTGAACTATCTCTTGCCTCTCGAGTGGGCGGATGTCATAATTATCATTTCTCCGGGACTGCTGTGGAGGGCCGCGGGGCCGGTAGAACCTCTGCGAGATATGTGGGTGTAGCAGTGGTGTCGACCCTGTAGGGCAAGCCACATCACTTCCAATAGCGAGGGAAAAAAGGACAAGTCTCGCTATAATTGGCGCCTGGGAACACTGCGGGGCACCCTTGGAACTTGATAGACGTTGCAAAGCGCGTGCGTAAACAAGACGCGAACGCACGCTCCTACGCACAGAAGCAGTAGAGGGCAGAGAGGGGGCTCTAATCTGCTATCCCATGTCAGGCTGAAATGAAACAACCCCCAGCCAAATGCAACAAGTCTACCTTTTTCTTCTCTTCATCCTTCATTCTCTGTTTTCAGTCTCCTGTGGCCAAAGCAGTCAGACTTTAAGTATTGATTTGATTTCGATAGGTCACATTCAAGTTAACTGTTGAAATGGGGTGTCTGTTGCCTCCTAAAAATATAAATTGGTCATGATTTAGCTGGTTATAGTGAAATGTGGTGTCTGTCTTCTATTTTTAAGTCCAATCCACCTCCCCAGACTACCTCATGTCTGTGTCTGAAAAGTTAATAATCCTCAGGTCTGAGAAGATAAAGGAAAATCACAACATGTTTTTTAGTGGACATGATTTCATATTAAAAACAAATTATGTCAGAATTGAAAATTGAAAATGTTGTAGAAAGTGGGATGGCTAAATGAACCTATAAAAGCTCTCACTGTAAATGCTTTAGAGGTAATTGAAAGGCGAGTTGTTGCTGATAATTGCAGCTAGTATTTACCTTGTGGCCAGTATTGTTGTTTATCAGAAAGGTTTTGTGAGACTTGGAAGAAAATGGCCTTTTACTGTAAGATCTCTTCTCACTACAATATAAACGTCGTTATTAAATGACGTGAGAGGTGGACGTTTGAGGCCGGGAGCTTTGTTATTAGGCTTCTCCACAGTCGATAGTTTTCATAAGGCCCGAGGTTAAGCTTGTCGACTTGAGACTCTGAGTATCAACCCGAGTCCAAAATCATTTAAAAGCTGCAGATTAATGTTGCCCAATCAATGTGAAGAAATGTAAAGATCTATATGTGCAGGATCTATTTGTCCTAATGATTACTTGGAATAGGGAAAAAATAACTGCAGCTGAAAAGTAGCACAGTGGAAGTGATGGGCTGTGGTTAATGCTGTGATGAAATGCTCAGTGAGCAGATTATTTAGGACAATAAACACCACACAGCCACTGTCTGAACAGCAACACTCATTTCTTTTGCTTCGGTCATGTGTCAGATGCACACCTTTACACCAGAATGCTGATGCGATATACATCGTTTCTGAATAAATCATTTGTGTTAGCCATTTAACCCTCCTGTCGTGTTCACCTCCCGCCCCTTACTTTAGTGTTCCCGGTCAAAATTGACCGGTCTGTTTTAACTGCTCTTAAAGTAGCACAAAAACCATTTTTCACCACCAAATTTTCATTCAACATTCTTTAGCTGTGAACAATGTCTCAAAGTAGTGTTCAACATGAATTTATAGAATTAGACATAAAATAACTGCAGTGAAAATACAAATAGGCACTGAAAATGTTTTACAAAATGAACATGTAATGTAAAAAATAAATGGAAAACCAAAGACCAAACTTAACATGAAGTTGTTTGTGTGCGTGTGTGTAGGTGTAGGTGTGTGTGTGTGTGTGTGTGTGTGTGTGTGTGTGTGTGTGTGTGTGTGTGTGTGTGTGTGTGAATTCATGCACATTAGTGGCATGTGACACTCAGGTCAGAGTGGGCCTTGCAAACATAGGCATCACATTTGCAGCATCTCAGGCTTGTATTGTTGTCTCTAGGGGCACAGAGCTCACAGCGCTTCCTTTTCTGCCCATGTCCTTGTTGGGGGAGAGCACCCGGGGCAGCGGCTTGCAAACTCCTAACCAGACTGGCAGAGGCTGGTGTGCGGGGAATGTACTGGCGGCATTGAATAAGAGGAGTCACAAAAGCTTTCCCCAGCTCTGCTAGGAAAAGTCTCCTCTTGAAACTTCCCCTGATTCCAGGTTGGGTCGACGACTGTCCACACCATATATGTGTTGAAAACAGACACATCAAGGAGGTTGTGGAACAGTGCCACAGGCCAGCAGGCTGTCATTCACTTGCAGGTGTATGTACCAGTAAGCTGCAATAAAAGGAACAATAAATAAGAGATTGGGAAGCGTCCACTCTTGGACTGGAATGTCTCCTCAGGTGCCTGTTCTTCAGGTGCCTCTCCCTCTCCATCTGTTGACTGGTCAGTCTCCTCAAAGTCTGGATCAAAATCTGTGTTGTCTTCCACTTCCGAGACATCTTCCTCTATCTCTGGTTCAATTTCAGTGCCCTCTTCATCATGTCCAAAAACCTGGACCAGAACCTCTTCGACAGAGAACCGCTTTGTCAGTCGCCTACTCATTGTGCTCAGAGTAAAAGGAGTGCAAGGCAAACATCAAGCTATATATGGGGTCTGTGTGAAGATGATACATTGATTAGTCTGGAAGGTGTGGTTCACGTGGGGGATAGGCACAAAAGCATGGGAAAGAGATGGGACACCTGTTTAGTCTGTATGAAGATATGATGCATTGTTTCATCAGGAAGTTAGTTCACGTGGGAGGATCGGCACATAAGCGCGGGAAAGAGATGTGTACCTGCAAAAGACATTGTTCAGTCTTGTGTGTGTGTGTGTGTGTGTGTGTGTGTGTGTGTGTGTGAGTGACTTGGGGTGGTGTGTATGGGGATGTTTTCTGTCTGATGGATGAATATAGTCTGGATACCCATTCATTTCCTATGGCGGTCACTTTTGACCGGGAACACCACAGGTGTAACAAGGTTGATTAAAACACTCAAAATTCAATGAAAAAGGTGATCATCACTTTTGTATGTTCAAGTGCATAGTGTGGAGGATATCATAAGGCCTTGAGGCAATCAGATGTAAAACACAATATTTATGAGTGTTTTAAGTTGTAAATCGGTCAGATTTGACCCGAACACGACAGGAAGGTTAAAAGAAATTATAGGTGTTGACACGTTAATCTGACTTTGAAGGCTTTCTTGTGTTAACATGTTTTAACAAGAGCTTTAGAATGCTGTCCAGCTCCTTTGGCTGCCCACAGTGGCATTCCCTTTTAATTGGTCTTGAAAGGTCTTGTTCAGTCAAGACGGCGCAGGTCAACTCTAGTCTCTGTAGTTGTTAAGTCATCAGACACTCAATTAACTCACAGCACCTGATTAAAAATGGTTGGCACAGGAAAAAAAAGCATGATGACTTGAACTAAATAAGTAATAGGTAGCAGCTTTAATCACATTTCAACAACTTTGAAGTATTCTCTTGTGGCTTTTTCTTCCAGTGGCATCTTTATAACAATATATCAGCTCCTTAGTCTGTCTGTTTAGTCCTTTGGAAGGTTTAGCATCTTAGAATCTATGTATTCATTCATTAATATCGTTCTTTTTTCATTTCTGATATTCCCCAGACTTAATAAACCTATCCACCAACATACACCAGTTTTTTCTGTCTGCATAGTTTGAGTTTGTACCATTATCAAAGTGAATATGGGTCCAAGTGTCATGCTCCAAATTCTTAAACGGTTGTTAGTCGTTTTGTGCGAGTCAGGCTTATTGTAGATTAGTGGTAGAAAAGTTGGTGTCATGCCCAAAATGACATCTGTGACACTGATTTTTCTATATTGGATGTTCTTCAACAAACTAAAAGCCCCACAAGACATTGCTCACACCAACTGGATGTACTCTATTTTAAAGTGTTGCTATATGGATTTGCAGTGCACATCCTTTCATCTATGTCTTTTTTATCCTGCTGATGTTTGCAGACTAGAGCATATGTTTCACTCCTTTCACAGGCTTTTCTGTCCATCAAGCCAGAAACTCTGTCTGAGCCGTTTGTCTGATCCCGACACTTCCAACAAATCTTGATGTTTTCCATTGGGCTTCCTTGAAGTATTTGCATGAGTTTGCAGAGAGTGTGAGATGCGTGGAGTTAGTTCGACTGGCTTGGTGTTGCACAGTACACAGCGTGACACAGGATCTATTATACAGGTGAATAAATAGGAAAAGCTCCTTGTTTGGAGGAAGACAAAACATGAGCCTTAGTGGTTTTGTGTGAGAGGTAAAACTTGCCAGAGCACGTTCTCCCAAATATTAGTTTAACTTTCTGCTAATCTTCTGTCAAGGTCTTATGCTTTTCTTGCCTTTGTCTTTTTTATGGTGGGTCCACAAAATAAAGGCACATTGGACAAACAACTCAAAACCTGTAGTGCAATTGTAAATCAGTCAAATTAAGACACGACAAACACATTTCTTTGGTATTAAAAGGTATAAATCCCACGCAGGTTCTAATGTATAATTGGAGTCTATAAAATTGTCAATGATATGTTTTGGTGTTGTATGCACTGTACAAGTCTGAACAGGCTTACACTGAAACTTTCTGACTCTCATTAGCTGGTATCATTTGCATTCTTTTGTGAATGCAGATGAAGAAAATAGTTTTAAGACGGACAAAGCAAACAGTGCTTTAATTGGCTCCCCCTTTGCACTCTGCATTGGGAACAGTACGTTCTAGATAATGCCCTTTGTATTGTTTGTTCCCTTTAAGCAGGTCTTTCTACCTGCTCACGGGGAATGTGTGGCTCCTTTGAGGCTGAAGTTTGCAGAATCAGACAGCACATCAACACCTATTTATGGAGTGAATCATGGGACTGTCATTACCATCAGCCTTTGGCTCTTTTACTGAGGGCACGGCGCGCTTTTAAATGTACGATTCAAATGAAAAACACAGAACAGAAGACGTATTATATGAGGTATTGAAACGTTAGTGGGGCATTACAGAGTTATAAAGATCATTACAAGCAATTATGTCAAATTTAATTATATCAGCCATGGAACAGTCATAAACAAAGCTGCGTCTATTTTTGCAGTACATCTAATAGGATCTGCAGACTTTTCTTCATTTTCTTCTAGAAGTCCAATAATAGAGAAAAGCTGCATCTGTTTGCTGCAGATGTCTTTCCTTTCTGAACATACCTTGATACCACTGTATGTTGGTGTAATCTTCCTGCTCGTTTCTGGAGAACTAATTACTGCGCATTAGTTAAACAGACCATTTGAAATGCAAGCTTGCCAGGGGAGCCGTGCCGAGGCACCCCTCCCTTTTCTACACACTCTTTGTGCTGCTATTATTAGTTCTATAATGCACATGGTTCCTATCAGAAATGAAGGCCCACCAGCAGAGAATGTTAACATGAATAAAAAGGCCATGCTGTAGGTAGAAGCATGTTTAGTTCTTATGGATGCCAGCTGTTCAATGTAACAGCACAACACAGCTGAGCTAGCTTTTTAACAGGCCGCTGATGATGTTCACAAAGACATGGAGTCTTGTAGCAGTCGAGCGAGCACCAGGGCGCGATTCTAACTCCCAGAGTCACTGCGGCTGTGTGCCTGCAGCGCTGCCAACAGGATGTGTTTCTGCATGGGGGACCATTTGGAGGGGGAACTCTAACGTCTGCTGATGCTGCTGTTGTCAAAGCCTTCCCAGGTGAAAAGGATGTAGTGAATTAAACAGTCGATGTAGCAACTATAAACGCAATTATTCCAGTGTCATTCCTTTGTAATGTTTACTGTCACGTTTCTTTCTCAATGGACTTGGCTCAAAACATCTAAATCAGTAAAATACCAGTTCAGTTTGGGTCTTTAACATATAACACTGTGGAAGTTCTAACTGTTATGTTACTATCATTGTTAGTGTTTTATAAGCAAATTTTGGGCAAGGTAAGAGAAGTTAAAAACATTTGTAAACTCTCCTGGACAGAGAGGTCAGACGTGGAAGTTTTTAGTATAATTAATATACTACTAAAATAAGCAGTGTAATTCAAGGGAAAATGTTTTAATCCACATGAATAAACATCAGCCCTTATTTATAGTGACTGTCTAGAATCTAATAAATGCAAGGGCACCAATCTTATTATTGAGATTTAAACAGGAACAGTAGAGGTGGTGCATGGGAAGATGGTTTATTTATTTTAATATACAGAATGTAAGATTGCTCAATAGAAAAGTCCACTTTAGAAATACGGTGCCTCGTTTAATGCATTTCAGTGTTTGTTGCCTTTGAAAGTGCAGGTCATATTTTAGCTTTGTGAGAAGTGTGGGGCATCAGACCTAGTGTATTAAACACTATTTACACCAACCTGACAGGAAGCTCAGTCTTTAGTGAATTACAATTTACTCCTACAACCTCTGTGTTGTCAACATCCATAAATCACCATCACTGCAGGGGGCTAAGTAACTAAGAAACTAAGGTCATAAAATGCTAAGCACCAGGTGACTGCCAAGAGTCTCCATAAGATGTTTTAAAACCCAAAAGAAGGTGACTTTTATCAGTCCTGACGGAGTTTGGAGAAGGGTTCTATGTGTTGGCTGCCACTGGGGATAACAACCCTTTCATATTTGTACATCAGGTTGCCTCACGCTACAGGAAAAGAAATTAGGCTTGTGCCTTCTGGGCTATTTGCAGCTTGAGCATGCCTTACTTGTTCTGACAGTGATTCGGACTGAACATGACTGTAGAAGTGTTTATATTATCTAAAAATAAGGTCCTAAACTGAGCAACGCACATGGCACTCGGTTCAGCGCAAAGCAGAGTTCGTATTGTATATGTGCCATATGTGTCAATTCTCTGCAAACTATGACAAATGTACAGAGGATAAAAATAAGTTGTACTGCAGCGTTTGTACTGCAGCAGCATCTGACCATGTGCTGAGTGAACCATGTTAAATCAATACAAAGCAAGGGCACGTGTTTGCTGCTGTCCAGTAATGAGAACATGGTCACTGGCCATTTGTTTTCAGGTTGTTCTTCCAGAAGTTTGGGTTTGGTTTGACTTTCACACATAAAGAAACACTGATGCTGTGTTATCACTTCAGTGCTTATTGGACGGCAAAGGCAAGGGAAAAGAGGAAAAACACTCGCGAAAGCAAAAGCAAGAAATAATTGGAGTTCATCTTCATTGTGAAAATCGCATTTCAGTGACAGGGTTGGTCATTGTGAAATCAGTTATCCTCCTACGAGAATGATGAGAGTTGTTTGTCAAAAATAATACAAAAAATAAATCTTACCCAGTTTCTTTTGTGCCTACACCTTCTTGCTACACTGTAATGAGCATAGTGTCATATTCATTTGGTATTTTATCAGCGTATTCTGCAAATGTCATTCAGGAGTCATTGGCAATTGACCTATTTTGTCGAGT
Source organism: Rhyacichthys aspro (assembly GCA_036850595.1). Classification (NCBI taxonomy): domain Eukaryota; kingdom Metazoa; phylum Chordata; class Actinopteri; order Gobiiformes; family Rhyacichthyidae; genus Rhyacichthys; species Rhyacichthys aspro. Next base: position 6,818,311 of record CM072149.1, read on the forward strand.
TGGTAAAAGTGTGTTAAACATTCCCTGTAGGATTCTGGCCCTGTTTAATACATTGTGAGTGATTGGAATGCTGCTGGGCCTTTAAATGTCAGCAGCCATTAGAATAATTGATCAATATGAAGCAATGGCAGGTTATTAGAGGGACATTCTGCCCTGATGCATACATGGTGACAAGACGTTGAGAATACGACATTATTTACCCTTGATTAGAGTTGCATGGTTCATGAAGCAGCCTTCTGCACTGGAGCGTACACCAGTTGCACCAAATACATGTTTATAGGATTTTAAATGGTCAAAGCCTGTTAGAGTGCATGGAGTAGGGCTTAGTATGTGATCAACATTTTCCTCACATCTCCTCTTCACTCCACTCTGCTTGGGTTTTGGGTTCTGTATTGAATTTGATGCTGGATGATGATGATTTGGCTTTGCTCTACATGAGTGAAATGAGTTCTTCACCTCTAATTGAATTGTCTCAACGGCAAGGCATGCGACGTTGAGCCCAAGCAAGAAAATAAATAAAAGTTATCATGCAGACTGGCACCGGGAGAGTGTTTCATCTCCTGTGCTTGTCACGGTGACTTCCATGCAACGATGAATGCCTGTAAAATGGATCAGTTCGAGTCCGTTTGAAGTCCAGAAGGAAGAGCGCATGGAGCTTATGCCTCTTCATATCTGTCCGGAGCTGAGCACGATAGCATCTCGTAATAGGCTTTGTTTCATTTTGCTTTGTCTCATAAGCTTTGGGGGGAACAGCGGTGAGTGTCTTGGGTATCTTGACCACCGCCAGACATCTGAATGAGCTGACATGAATAAATAATGGAAAAAAACTGGTCAGAGATATCCTCCAGCACCAAACTTTGGAGCACCCTTTTTGTTTAATGTTATCAGGGCTTAAACAATGCATACGTAATAGGTTTAGCTAATTAGAATTTTGTGTCCCCATTATATTCCACGTTATCGGTGATAAACATGGCTAATCACAAATCCAGTTGTGTGACAGCTTTTTCAGGTCGTGTCTCAGATGAGTTTCTTCTTTATGCAAATTTCAGATGTTTTTGTAATGTCTTTGAAATGTTACATATTTCTACCCGAAGATAGAAATAAGACATGCTTTAGTCTATTGCTGGTTACATCATCACTAGTTAACTGTGTAGAATGCATGAAAAATAACTTAATGAATGTCAATTTCTGCCCGTTTGTTTTCTATGTTTGATGTCCAGAGTGTTATTTAACAGTTTTTCAGTTTCACACACACTGAAGAGTAACTGGACCAGGCTGAAAAGTTGAGGATGACCTTCAGATATACAGTGCACCTGAATACATCAAAGACAAAGGAGATAGCGTTGACTTGGTTTTCATCAATAATTTTGACTTTACCCAACAGCAAAAATACCTTTTGAGACGTAGCATGAGGCAAAAAGGTGAAAGAGAAATAAGGCAAGAATAGAAGGACTTCTGCTTTTCTGTGTGGTGTGTGACCTGTCTTGTGTTAATAAATAAAAATATGCAGAGGAATAAGTAAGACTGCAGAATATGTATTATAACATTTGCCGTCTTTCTACTACTTTCACTGCACCTACGACTGCAAACACCCCCAGAAATGGGCTCCACGTCTCATTGGCTTTCAATAGAGAAGGAGTCTGTGCTGGAACTTATGTGAAAAGAAAGGTTGGGTGCCATTAGTAGATCGCAGGTGATAGGTTTGACTCTGTGACAAATGGTGTCCTCGACAGGCAGCACAGTACTGTAGCTATGGTTGAACAAGTTTTAAACAAGTTGGGTTTTTGCTGCAAAGAAACTTCCCACATGTCAATCATGTTCATTAAATGGGTATTCTTAGGATCTTTTCTTTTTCCTCTCTCTCTTATTATGCTTTTAGATGACAGCAGACATCCCTTCAATCCTTCATCAAGGAAAGATACTTCTCTAACGATTCATTTGTGCATGGTCCAGCCTTTGATCCATACAGATCTAGTCACAATAGTGAGATATCTCTAGACAATGTGCTGAGGCCTCTCACTAACAAACTCACGTTTCATTACACAATTAACATGATACTAGCATATAATGTGACAAGTGTTTAACCTAATTGTCCAATCAATGATAATGAGCTCGAGACATGATTAGTTCACTTTCAGTTTGTGTGAACGTAGCTTATCACTCAAGCAACTATCATGTCCCTCTTCATCATGATGCCCATGTTCTAAATGTAGTCTTGATGTGAGCTTAAAAAAGACTCATTTGACTTTGGCATTGTATGACTCATTGTCTTTGTTCGAATGCACACAAAGGGCTGAAGACGCATGAGTAAGAGGGTATTTTCTCTGGACCATTATAGCACTGTGAGTCACTGCAGAGAAATATCATCTTACTGTCATTACTCAGTCTTTGATATGTATTTACGTAGCAAAACACAGGATCCACTGTGGTTTATTAGATTTCCTATTTGCTGCCCTGTTTGCCTTCACAATTCTGAAATTCCACATTGAAGACTGCACTTCTTTTTTATGGTCACACTGGGACAAAGCAGGCTAAAAGACAATATAACTATATAAAAAGCATCCACAGCGTGGTTTTGGATCGTGCACGTGTAAACACTGTTTGCCTTTTTCTTTTATGCAATTTTAATACATTATTACTATATAAAGACTGTTCCTCAGTGCCTGGGACGAGTGCGACTTCCTCTCATGCATACAATGCACACATATATGTCATTTTACACTGTTACACTTTTACAACTAAGGTTCATTTGTTGTAACACATGAAACATGCATGATACGGATCCTCTGGGATGGAATATCATTTGACAGTGTGAGACATTACAACATAATGTTTTAATATCTTTCAGGCTATACATGTATGCAATTTGTGTCAATCTTAACGTAAGTGTATACACTGATGTTCTTTTTGTCTTTTCCCCTCCCCTTCTGTCTTTTCAGATCTCTCAGACCGAAATGCAGCCCTGTATCATTTTCATCGGCTTGTTTCTCTCTGTGGCCAGATCCCAAGATATCCATCCCTCAGAGGCATCATCCTCTATTAGTGAGTCCTGTGACTCGTTGTGTTCCTGTGAGGGTAAAGATGGCATCCTTCATCTGAACTGTGAACAGAGAAACATAAGCAAAATCTCCCAAATCAAAGTCCCCTCAGGTGTGCCCTTTCACCTAAACCTTTACAAAAATGACTTGGTTGAGCTCCGTGCTGAGGAAATGGAAGGGCTTAAGCATGCCCTTTCATTGCACATCGGGGGTAATAGCATACAAGAGTTGGAACCAGGGGTCTTCAGCTCTCTCGGTTCACTGAAAAAACTCCATATAAATAGCAATTTCCTCGTCACCCTGAAAGAGGACACTTTTCAAGGCCTGGTGAATTTGGAGTTTCTACAAGCTGACACAAATTTCATTCGGGTCATCGAGCCGGGGGCCTTCAACAAACTGATCCGCCTGAAGGTCCTCATCCTCAATGATAATTCTGTTGAGTTTTTACCCAACAACATATTCCGCTTCGTGCCCCTTACCCACCTAGACTTACGGGGCAATAAGCTTCAAACACTGCCCTATGTTGGCTTCTTGGAGCATATCGGCCGGATTATGGAACTGCTCCTCGAGGACAATGACTGGGTCTGTGACTGTGACATATTACACCTAAAAATCTGGATGGAAAACATGCGGGCGCAATCAGCTATAAGCGATGTGGTGTGCAGCAGGCCTCATCACCTGAAGGGGATCATCCTGGCTAAAGTCAAGCGAGACGTGCTGTGCCCCTCCCACGCTGATATTAACTTGGAGGAGCCTTCAAAGTCACTCGATATGGTGGTCACTCCCTCAACCAAGCTGTCTCAGATTCCGAAACAGAGCGACGCCAAAGATGACGCCAAGGTCCCTACGCCGTCTCACGTTCCTGGCAGCCCTTGTATAGAGTACTGTGCTTGTCACAATCACCCTGTGTCTGGCTTTTTGATGCATTGTCAGGACCGGGGGATTCAAGAGGTGTCTGATATCGGAATACTTGAGCAAAGCCCCACGAAACTAGTCATGACGGGGAATATGATTCAAAAGCTGTGGAAATCTGATTTTGTCACATATGATAGTTTAGAATTGCTCAATTTAGCCAACAACAGAATTGATTACATCGATAATGAAACTTTCCTCAGCTTGAGCAGTTTGAAAAAACTTTATTTGAATGGCAACAGAATTGAAAAGCTGTTCTCTACTATGTTTGTTGGCCTCCACAACCTTGAAGACCTGTATCTGGAATACAACCTTATCAAAGAGATTGCCCCAGGCACATTTAATCCCCTGCCAAACCTGAAGCTGCTGTTGTTAAATAACAACCTGCTCAGCTCTCTTCCACCACAAATCTTCCGCAACGTGCCCCTCACCAAATTAAACCTACGGAAAAATCTACTTATGCACCTGCCAGTGAGCAATGTGCTTGATCAACTTGATTCACTGGAACAGATTTATTTAGAGGACAACCCTTGGGACTGCAGCTGTGACTTACTCAGCCTCAAACAGTGGGTGGAGAAGCTCAGAAAGGACACCTTGGTGGGGTCCATTTTGTGTCACACTCCAAAGAAAGCGGTGCAGGCTGAGCTCCGAAGCCTCCGTCACGAGGTGTTGTGTCCCAGCCTGGGGACTTACTACCCAAACGGGGAGGATATCGTGACAGTTACACTGGGCCCCGACAACAGCGGAAGGGGTTTGTTGAGCTCTCTGACGGACACTGTCCCCTTGTCGGTGCTAATCTTGAGCATGCTTGTGTTTGTCCTCATGATCATATTCTGCTCGGCCGGGCTGGTGGTGTTCGTGGTGCATCGGCGGAGGAGGAGGGCGAAGAAGAAAGCAGCGGAAGAGCAGCCCAGAGAAAATGCCAGCAGCAGTCCAATTCATTTACATTACAGCATGTACGGGCAAAAAACGACACACCACACACTGACTCAACGGACTGGGTCCGCCACACTGTACGAAGAGAGATCACATAGTCCCATCGTACAGATCTGCCGTAACCCCACCTACTGCGCCCAACACAAGGAACACGACACCGATCTGGATTACAGCCTTGAGGATCCTGGCCTAAAGCACCAGGTCTGTCGGAGTATCATGGAGAAGGAAAATACATCTCCACTCACTGGGAATCCCGCCAAGTTCAGACCAATGACTGGGGAGTGCCCTGCAGAGTTTGTCACTCTGGGGAACCCAAATTCACTATACAGGAACATTCTGGAGCGGGAGAAGGAGCTGCAACAACTGGGAATAACAGAATACCTTCGGAAAAACATGCCCCAGCTTCAGTCTGCTGTGGACATGCAGGTCCCGGGACACCAGGAAGAGTTGAAGCTAATGGAGACAATAATGTACACAAGACCACGTAAGGTCATGCTCGAGCAAACTAAGAATGAGTACTTTGAACTCAAGGCTAACTTGCATACTGAGCCGGACTACTTAGAAGTTTTGGAGCATCAAACTCCGTTCAACTAAATTTACAAAGACAATATAACTATTTACTACAGTTTTGAACCAAGTGCCTTGTCCTGTTTGCTTCTTTCCACAGTGTGAAATATATATCATGGGCACATCACCTAAGTTTAAGTAGCACAGAATGTAACTGGTTTATCTAGTGTTATCTTCTGTTGACCGCCACATCATGTAGCTGGTGAAAAGTGTTTGAATTTGGCTAAATATGTTCATATAATAAGACGAAGCTAAACCAGTGCATTGAGGGGATGGGTTCCAACCTTCTTTGAATTCCACTTAATCAGCTTTCTATGATTGATTAAATTTCTGTGGCGCTCTCCTGCCAAATGAATTGATCCACATAGCACCCCCTCCCCGGCCCGTCCCACACCCCGACAGGATGAAGCAGATGTTCACGAAAGAAGTGAGTGAATTTCAATCACTACTTGACCCAGAATTGCTGTTTAATCAGTATATCCTGACTTGGGTATGACCTGATTACACCCTCTGTCAACATAAGCCAGCTGCAGTGCTATTACCAGAATGCTCTTTGTGCCGTAGAGTCAGCAAAATGCCAACTGTACATTGGAAAATAGTGATAGGAGTATGGTTTCATTGCTGTTTTCCTGTCAGTTTGTTCTTTCAATATGATATACTGCAATGTTGCAGTCAAAGGACCTTTATTTATTTTTATACAAACTGTTGGATTTCACTGAAATGATTTAGTTCTCAGAAAAGAATAGCACTTACAGTATATTATACACAACTGTAATCTTGTAAAAATGCACTGCACTATTCAAATGCCATAAGATGGTGCATGACAATCAACAGAGTCCTGCTGATTTTTTTCTTTTTTTTTTAGATAAAAAACATGAGCCACATGTGAGGATGTGAATGGTTGTATGGGAGACTTTTATTTTTGTTACATTAGTCAAACAGAAACTGGGAACATTATTGCTTCCTCGTGTTACAACAACGGAGTCTTGAACTGTATCTGAACTGATTTGAGATGGAGCCTATTTATGCATTAGCACATGAGTGTTTGCTGATGAATCTGTTTCTTCATTGACTTCGGCCAACTCTTTTACACTAGTGAATGGATTTATACTCCACACCATATTATTGAATCATTCAGATCAAAAGGTTCATCCAAGCACATGCTCAGTAGCTTTTATACTGAAATAGATTGACTTATTTATTCTGTATATTTTGTATATACTTATGTTCATTATTATACCTTTGGTTTTGTGTGCCTTCAGTGCTGTATAGAATATATCAGAAGTTGTAACTGATAAAAGAAATAAAGAATGATATTATGTCTAGTTTAGATGTGTTGTATATTTATCAAAGAACAACAAAGTGTGGGAATGGGGAAGTATACTGAAGTGTTATTCCACCCACGGCAGCTATATGCTGACTCCAAAAAACGTTGGCACCCACTGACTCCAATTTAAAGGAAAAACACTCAGAACTTTCTCTAGAAACACAAAGTCAATATTTTTCCTTGAGTCAATCTGAGCGTTTGCACTTTCATATGGGTCTCTAATGACTGTTGTAATAGAACTTCACAGAATTTCATGGCTATTGGAACTGTTAAAGGTCCATATGGGCTTAATTGGCATGAGGGACTGACCCCAGGCTTTTCTATAAGAGACACAACTCCTCGAGGCCAATGACGGAAATAAATCGATAAATAAAGACATAGTAAAAGAAGTGTCTGCAATTTTAAGTATGTAACTATCAATGTATTTCTTATTCTACAGTTTCCTCGCTAATTGACACTTTCCAAATACCCAGAAAACCAATGACCTTCTTCCCAGCATGTTGTCAGCCTTCACCGCTACATCACTCCGCGGTATAGATACGCTCATGCATGTACTTGTGTACACACCATTTGCTTGTTCTCCTGCTGCGTGAATTATTTAGCCCCCCGCGATGGCTCAAACCTAGTCCTTAATCACACAACAATGGCTGTGGGGCTTTTCGCCAGCCGCGCTTTTCAGCATGACTTTCATTTTCAGCCTGTCTCTGGGGGAACATGGGACTCACTAATTCCACCATTTTCTATTATAATTGATGGATTTGGATCTCCTTGCAAGAACACACGACTAACCTCACTCATGTGAAGACACCAGTCACACTGAGATGTTTCCCAAACATGAATAAATAAATGTTTATAGATTTGTATGTAGACATGCATCATTTGAAGGATGCAAACTCAGTCACAGGCAAATGCACCCCACTCACGCACAGTAGGAAGGAGAAGCATTATCATCTATTGCCGGTTCCTGAGAGAGTCGTAAGCAATACACTCATCCAAAGGTGAGACATTAGCAAAGTGCATAGCTGTGTTTAGAGAGAAATTCTTTACCTCAGGGACTGCCTTTAAATAAATGGATCCACTTTTGACCTAAAGCTCACCAAGGTGCCCATCTCAAACAAAACTGCAGTGTTTAAAACTTAGAGCAGAGCATAAATACAGATTTTAAAGTTGTGTTGAGTGAAAGTAGTTAAAGGGAATACTCTTTCTGCCTCTAAGCCTTATTCAATTAAAACAAACAAAGCAATACACTGCTGCACTACACATCTTATTTCTATTATCTGTACATCATCCAGCCCCAGTGGGTTCACTTCAGGTTTTATCATGTCATCAATAAAAAGCATCTATCCACACTCAATCCCTGTTTTTGGTCAATGTAGACTTCAGTTTGTGTGGTGTTCTCATTCTCTTTTTTAAGGGGTCATTTACACTCAGAACAACAGCACCTGCACCAAGTGTGAACACACCTTTAATGTTGGTTTGTTTTGTTGTTAGCATGCTGCCTCAGGGCTTTGCAGCTTGGAACGCAGGACCCGTTTATTTTTGCATATTAAACATTACCAGTACTGTTATTCTGTCATAACTGTGTTGTTTGTGACTTCCTGTAACTCTTTCTTTTAGCTTAGACGCCTCTAGATATTGCATGCCTTGTTGTCTTACCTCGAGTTCATTTACATCTGCTTTGAGTAAATTACTATAACTGGGAACATGAGTGTAAAGACACAGCATTGATACAAGCCCTTCATGCATAAATTCATAGCTAAACATTTTGTTTATTTTACACAATAACATTTTGGCAACCTTTGGTAGCGATGCACTTGTTCAGCATAAGAAAATGGAAACTGTAAAGGCGGTTCATGGAGGCAGCTGCTACAAATACTCATACATAATATACCGTAATGCAATTAAACAGAAACCTGAACAATGTTGCAATCAGAAACATACACAGCTGAAATGAAACACTAAAATGGTGGTCTGTGGTGAAACATATACATTAGATGTGTTGTTTACAGAGTCATGGACAAAGCACATGATTCTTTCCCGTCACAGCTGCGCCGCAAATGCAAACAGCCCATAAGCCGTAATCATACAGCCAAACAAATGCACAGACCTGAGCTCAAACATTACACCAGTAACCAACTGTGACTATTTACAATTCATTTTGGGTGCTGCCTGGGTTGGGGTTTTTTTTCACTGCAAGTAGATAAAAATAATTTCCTGTGACATGAAATGTAATTAGCTTGTCGCACATGGGCACCCAACAGCAGAAAATACACAATAATACAGTTTGAAACCAAAATAACAGCATATTATTGCACAGTTCGCCTTCTTTTTTTGAAACAATTGAACATACTGGATGGTCCTTGTCTCATACGTAGCACAAATGATATATCGGCCCTATTAAAGGAATATTTTCAAAAGCCGGTGTGAAATATCTATATCATCTAAGCAAGCTATTACACCTCAAATTGTGCCCAGCGAAAGGTCATTAGTATTCATATCTTGGAATGTTTTGCCCAGAGGAGATGTTGTGTTGTTTGGCTCGAAGTTTCAGCGGGCTCTTCAGAGCAAACGGACAATTACTGGCTCGCGCATTACCCATCATTCTCAGCTTGAACTCCTGCTGACATCTAATGAGAAGTGAGCAATTGGGGGAGAGTTGGAGGTCAATATGTCTCTTCAATACTAAGTAATGCACAACACTTTTTTTTTTTTTTTTTTGTAGAAACTGACTAATTGGAAAGAAGCTAAACACAGATCTATATCTTTTATCAATATGCTTGACTCAAAATGGCTAACTGTGTGTAACATTTTGCATTTTTGATGTAAATCTGGTGTTTAACAAATCAGGAAGTGACAGCAAATTAAGTGCTTCTGAATATTTCACTATGGTTCAAATTAATTAAACACCGATGCTGCAAATTTAACACCCTTCCAATCATATGCCCGCCTCTATGTCTCTCCCAAATAGACTCAAAGTGAAGTCACCATTCATCACAAAATGTCAAAACGGCTGTAACTTGGCCTCGGGGTCTTTAAGATTCTCCTCATGGCATTTTTATCACTCTCGAATTAATTAATTGATGAAGCATGATAAAGAGCGAAATGCACATCCATCGATCATCCCTCATCTGTGTGTATATGAGCGAGCTGAAGTGTCTCCCAGAATGCAGCGGGGCCAGTGAAGCATGTGTCGCATACTAAACGATGCGGTTGATATCAAATGTGCTGTAATCAGATGCTGATTGGAAAGTGTTGCTGTTGACGGCACAATAACGGCATGAGTCAATATCCCCGGTGCGGCGTAAAGTGGTCCAGAGCTGCGGCCGTGAATGAAGCATTATTATGTGGCGTTGTCTGGACGTGAGTGAAGTCCAGTTTGTTACAGAGCCTTACCCCCGGGGCAATCTCACACTGGTGGCTGCCAAGAGGAGCAGATTGCTATGAAAGCCATGGACACCGAACCCCTATCCTGTTGTACGCTTGGCAAACGGTTAAAACGCAAAGCTGGTGACCCACTTTTTCATCGAAACATCAGAAGCAGTCAGACATAGGACGTGCTGTGTGTAGTTTGGAGTGAAGTCTTAATACGACTGAATACAAGAGGAAAATCCACTGTACTGCAGCCAATGTTCTGTTAGTTTGGATAAGTTCTGCTTCTTTTTCTTGAATCCTGTCAAATCTTTGAAGCCACAGTTACATAATCATTTCATATACTGATATATAGTGCATATAAATAATAAAAGTGTTGTTTTTAAATATTAATGGTGGTCCGTTAAAAACATGAAATTGAGTCCATCCAGATGAAAACAGATGACTGTATCACTCAGTAAATTTTATCCCAGTTATGAATACTATTGATTTAATAGAGTTTTCTTCTACAGTATATGAGCTGGGTATGTGAGAAAAATCTGTTTTTATTAAATAATCATTGGTTTTTCAAGGGGTGGTATATCCAGGTATGTACTGTACACTGAGACAATCTGAGAATTTTCCATTCCATCATTCATTATTTATTCTTTACCCTAAAAATGCATGAGGAGAAAAAAAAACAGAATTTTAAGTGTTCTAAAACATACAGTGTTTGTCTCACAGCAGTAACCTCGCAGTAGCGCAGCTCAAACACAATATTGCGCTGTTCAAAAAAGGTTTCCTGCTGTGACTGCAGTGTTTGAAGAGTCATACATGGGATTCCCTGAGCCTATTGTCTTCGTTTCAATCTTCAATGGTCTTTTCAAGAAGCATTAATTGCCACAGTCGTATAACACAGGATTTTAATATAAGGACAGGCATAATGCTCAGTCTGTCATGAATTCAAGCTGAATTAATAAGAAGGGAGATATTTATATCTCTGCAATATTGGTGCAAATTTCATGAAACCTTATGGAAATATAGGACATGTACTGTAGGAACCAATGCATTTTTAACCAGATACTTTATAAATACACTTTCTGTAATGAGATTAAGAAATGCTGCTATCACTGTTTTTTCGCTTTTTGGCCTTTTGTGTAAGTTTGATGATTAATGGGCAAAACTGTTAGAAGATAATGAAGAATGACAAAAAGAAGTGTAAAGAAAAAGAAAGAAAAGAAGATCCATTTCTTTTTTTTTTAACTTTTGCATTGTGAATTTAAATTAAGCCATTGTGGGATTACAAAAAAAAAAAAAAAAAGTATAAGTATAGCTTCTAGATCGGCTTCCGTTGTCATTAGCCTTTGGCACTGGGTACAACTTATGCCTGAATGCATTTGAGCACTCAATTTAACTTTTATTCCCTTGTGAAAACATCAATAAAAGATGCTGAATGCCTTTCATTGAGAGACGATAGCAACCCCAGGTCACATGTATCGTCTCTATTAAAAGCAACTCTTTTTTGTGCATCTCATGCTCCCTGTGAATGCACACATTGAGCTGAATAAATTTGCAAAACTCAACCATTGTTTCTGCTTGAACTTGAACTTGTGTAAGCTTCTGCCTATATTATGATTTTATTGAAAAATCTCTACAAAGAAGTGTATGGGCTGTTATACATTTTATATAGAGTATAACAGTGACAGATGTATTCATGGGAGAATTCACTTATGCCCTTGCTGTTCATGTAAGCTATACCAAACGAGGAAGAGAAAAAAAAATCCAGTGCAGTGAACCTTTTTCAATGAGTTGAATTTTACAGCTGAGGGAAGGCCTATCCGTGCGGACATAACATATATGCAGTATGTATAGCCATGTTCCACACAAGCTTTGTTATGTCTTAGAAAACACAGAGGGAGTTTGTTGAGGCATGAGCAGAGTTGGATTGTGACACGACACTCACAGACAAAAAAAAAAAAAAAAGGCAAAAGAAATGAGAGGGAGCGCCCACAAAGTCAGAGTCACAAGTCACACTTTAAAACAAATGCCCTCATGTGATCACTCTGCAGAAATATGAGATGGTAGCCCAAAGTGTTGCTAATAATATTACAAGCTAATGACCCATTTCAGAAAGTGCCAGGCCCGGCCCACTTGGAACGTTGAACAGGATCATTGATGGGGCTTTCATGGCTGTAGAAGACGGGGAAGCAGCACAATCCATCCATTCCTTCCTCCGCTGAATGATGGTGCAATTAAATGTTTCATGGTGTGCCAACATCAGTAGCACCACTGCAGCGGCTCCCGGCGATCTCACTCTCAGCCCTTAAAGAGCCGACATGCAAAGCACAAAGAGACGAGATGTAAGCACATTTTGGGATGTCTTTCTCATTTTTGTTTCCTTCTGTTTGTCTCATTTTTTTTTTTTTTTTTTGTCTAACTCTTCCTTGTTTTTGTCTGTGCTCTGGAGAAGTTCATTTAACTCATATAACTTACTTCCCTTGTGCCAAAGGTGTATACAACCGAACAGCACAGATTTTTTTTTTTTTCTTTTGGACCAGGAGGAAACAAATACATTTTCAACCACTGTACCTTTTTCATATCTGTAGGCAGCTTATTATGAAAAGTAATGTTTTGCAAATCCAAAAAAGAAAATATTGAGTATAATGATTAAAGACCGGTGTTCTTGCTATGCCTGGAAACACTGGACTTGTACTACATTTGCCTGACTTGTACAATGTGCTATACGTGTGATTAAACACACTGCCCAGAGCTGTTTTTCAGAAGCCAGCCATCATAAAGAATCCACGTCATTAACTCGCACCGAACTCCTAAGAAAGTTCCAGCACCTCATGCATTTATACACTTTTCCATCTTAACCATACATGAAGTACTGCCATGATGTCTTTGAGGGCAGAGCGCGCATTTGTGACACTTACAACATATTCTTTCTGACAGGGTGATGACCCCGGGGGCATCTGCACTACTTTGATGTCATCTCATTAGTCCAAGAGTAGCACTGTTTTTTTTTTTTTTTTGGTTTTCACATATGCTTTTCGACTTATTAAAGCTCTGGAGCATACAGACGACATGCTAACAACAATTCTTAACAAAATACCTCAGATAATAACCCCGAAAGAGGCTGCAGGTTAAGACAAGGCGTGAAGGCTGCAGGAATGTCAAGATAGAAGGCAAACTAAGTGGAAAGCTACACAACAGGGTCATTATTGGCAGCTCGAAATTGAAGAACTGTACCGGCCCCGTATGTCTGGACGGCTTATCCCTTTGTTTAAAAAAAGCAGCTCCAGGCGTAAAAAAAACTCAAGTGGGTGTTTGGCATCTGAGAGCAGCCAAAATCCTTTCTACAATGGACTGAAATACCTGGGGATCTAAGGTAGTTTGTTTCTACAACTATCTGTGAGCAGTTATGAAGTTGAATTGGTGCAAAATAAGGTTCCAGTGCTCACTCAATACATTAATAAATACTTTTAAAAGCTTTTATTTTGATAAGTTTTGGTGTCCATCATGCACAAAATTTGCAATGTTTGTCTGCTTCAAGGCTCAAAAGTTGCCTCATTCATAATTTCAAACCACAAACATCCCTTTTACTGCTTAAAGTTGACACTAATGACTGATAGAAATGAGTACTTTGGGTGATTGATCTGAGAATGATGAGTTCAACACAACAATGGAAGCTTTAATGTGCCAAAACAAAGTGAGAGCATGTCAGTGTTAATCCCTTAAATCTGCCGTTAATCTGCTTTTCCAATCTCCGAACAAGTGTCTGCTCGTTAAAAACACTAATGTTTCCTCAAAGTCGAAATGGCAGATTAAAAAAAAACGCTGTTCGGAAACAAACCAACACCCCCATCGAACACTCAAACGCAGCTCGACAGATGTGACTCAGAGGTCACGGGGCCGGGGGTCGTCTGGGGGACCCCACTCTCTGAGGCCCACTGCGAGTTCATGCGCGGCTTAGGACGGTCCCCTGGTGAAACCGTTAAGTCTCTCGTGTGGCCTCTTATTTGGAATTATAGGGCAGTCCTTAATCTTATGGGTTTAAGAGAAGCGGATTGCTCTCAATGCAAATGGTGCTTTCAAAGAAGTAGTCCACCAGTGTTGTTGTCGTGTGCCATTGTCACTTTTGAAAAACATCTGAAAGTTCTGTTTAGAAAGACATTTACCTGTGAAAATGATGCAGGAAAAACACTGTTGTGGCAAATCATCTTCTTCTTATATCCTCCAGTAAAAATGTATACAACAAGATTAGATGTAACCCAATGGAAAATAATGTATCTTTATATTGAAGCAATAAACTCCCCCAAAATTATGAATATAACCAATGGCTGGGGGCAGTCAGTGGCTTATTGGTATTTGCATTATTGCCTTTTCACATTTATTCAGCTTTTTAAAATGGAAATAAAGTTCAGACGCTTTATAACAGTATTAAGGCACTTGGATTTGGCTTGGAAAACAACTTGAGAGTGGGTTTAATATCTTCAGGTGTATGGCATTTACAACTTTTGCCAAAATGGATGTGTTTTTTTTATCAAAAAATAATCAAGCTATGATTTCTTTTTCTTGGAACTTGGCAAGCTTTACATAAATATTTGAACATTTTGTAAATGAATTGTTAAAATCAGGTGCACCTCTAACGGCATGTCAGGACATCTAGCCAATCACAGGTTCCCTCCAGAGTTAGGACCTACACATGTGTTGCTGATGACTCTGACGATCAATCACATCCCACAAGGCACCTGTTCAAAAAGAAGCAAGATGGCCGCTCCTGTAAAGTGACATTTTGGATGCAACAGCTGAAGATTCTTGCAAAGAAGAGCCCAGCTTAAATCGGTAAGGACTTTTCATATCAAACCGTTTGCAAATCAAATTGTTAGCACAGCTTTTGTCTCCCTGTTGCCATATGGGATTCAGTTTGTTTGCTTGTTTGCTTTTTTTTTTTTTACCTTTCACAGAGAGTGGCAGCTTTATGGTTTGTAGTTTGTTGGATTCACAGTGCCACTTAGTTGCATGATTGAAAAGAAACTTAGGAGCTTGTTTTTAAATTCCACATAGAGCTTTCCTCATTTCCGTCTTATTGCTTTGTGCGAGAAAAAAGCACCAAAGACAGATAAGAACACTCTCATGCATAAGTCCCATTAAGCACCGCAACATATTGAGTGTATTCGCAGCAGGGGGGCTGGACTTGCTTTATTTTTTTAATTATTTTTTTTTTTTTCACTTCACCAACTCTACCACTGCTTCCTTAGCTCTGGGCTTCGTGTGTTCCTGTTGTATACTTGACGTTACAAGTCAGAACAATTAAGTCACCCATAGGCTTGTGTTGCATGGACGCTGCTAGAGATGAGCAGGAAAGTTCATTTTTCACCCACAGAGAAACCAAAGTGCAGCCTCATTCTTTATCCTTCTTCAAAGATATGGGACTTATTAAATATTTATTCCTACTGTGGTTTAAAAATCCACTTCATAAAAACACTTAAAAAAAAAAAAATCCTAATTAGTTGTTTTAAGCTGCATTGAACATAATGAGAGCACAAGTTTGAGTCCTCCATAGGGATCGAGGATATAATCAAGGACATTTTTATGTGGCACTCTGCTCGTAATAAATGTCACAGGAGAGAGTAGTAAATACTGATTGCACAAGAAGGTTCACACACACAATCAAGTCTTCGTTATGATTTATGTCTGAGGTGAAAGTGAGACCTTAGCGTGTACAGATTTACATAGCGCTGAATGCACACACACAACCGTACACAGGTCGGAGGCTTGGGGCCTGACACCGCACGCCCCCTGCATGCCTCAGTGCTCAGATGCAGATTTTTTTTTGTGTTGTCGAATTTGTTTATGAATGTCTGGGTGTGTATTCCTGCGCTGTTTCACCTCGGCTCGAGTGCACCCTGCTGCATGATGAATAAAGACGAGCAGGAAAAATAAACCAATACTAAACCAAAGCAGGGTCTGCACGGATTGGCATGAGCATTATAAGTTGTGCATTATATATGAGATTGGAAGAATTTACCTTTGTGAAACTACACCAAGAAAGAAACAGCTGAACCATTTGGCCTTACAGCTTGCAGTCATAGTATTTTGTATTGCATTGTATTGCTTGGTCTCCCTCTGCAGTCTTCTAATGCTATGAAGTTCATTTCAGTCACATTGATAATTCCCAGGTTAGTAAACTAGGGCACAGAGTAACAATGCTCCATGACGCATTTAGAATACATAGTTTCATAATTTAAAAGTGCATGTGTCTGCAGA
Organism: Rhyacichthys aspro; assembly: GCA_036850595.1. Lineage (NCBI taxonomy): Eukaryota > Metazoa > Chordata > Actinopteri > Gobiiformes > Rhyacichthyidae > Rhyacichthys > Rhyacichthys aspro. Next base: position 6,834,712 of record CM072149.1, read on the forward strand.
AATGATGATCAGAGTATAATCAGATTTAATTTAGTTTAACAAAGTTTGCTTTCAAACTAGCATCTGCTTTCCAATCCCACCCACAGCCGATCACGCCGGGCGGCCTAATTTATTCCTGATGACAACATCACACACTCCTACATACACGCAGCTTTTCCTTATTGTGTTGCTTTGCATGCATTTTCAGTCCAGCTTCACTCCGGCCGATCGATATTTAGTGTAAATGCAGCTCTAACAACCTCCACAGTACTGCGTGAACTTTGCACACGTCACATATACAGACCCTCACGAATGGTGGTGATTCATACGCAAACCCCTTGAAGCAATTTGGGTTTTTTTTTATTCTCGGATATATTAGTTAACACCCGGACACTGTGCCAGGTTTGACACTTTGCGCCGTCACCCACTCTGCTGCTTGTGGACTCATTGGGTCACATTGTACCGCAGAGTTCCTCTAACAGATACCGAGGCTTATCTGTAAAGGTGCACCAGTGTATGGGGATTTGTGTAACCGGATCCACACGGGCACCTCGGCCCCGCAGGAGCTCCAGCCTGCTGTCAGTTCGGTGAAAGGAGGATGCGAGCCCCCAGAGCTTGGCCTCTTCCGTCCTACTCCTCACCGGATTCTCCCTAATTCTCCTCGCCTCTTTCACTTTTGCCTCTTTTCTTCCGTCACCATATTCTTTTTCACTCCCACACAAATGTTTTTTATTCCCTCCAAATAAAATAAAATGAAAAAGAAGATGCAGCCGTGAGTCCATAGCTTGTGGATTTCGGAACATTCTCACATACACAGCACCATGGGCTATTTATAGCGCCATTGGTGCTTCGTGAATCCTTGGCCGAAATCTCATTATGTAGCATGGACTCCTCTCCAGAAAGTTATGTGAGAATACTGCATGTTGAAGACTTTTGATACAGTGAACTTGGCCGCATACTTTATTTAAAACATCGCTTCAGAACGAAAATTATATCTGTCTACACTAGTGCTGCATAATAGATTTCATACTCGTATATTTTTATAAGCCTCCCAAAAAACGCTCCTATTTTTCTTCATCATCTTCTCATAGTTTCCATCCCTTTGAAATGATTGGATAACGAAGCACTCATAGCTTTTTTACAACAATATAGTGCTTTGAAATTGATGTTGGTATCTGTAGGTTCTAATTTCAACAACAAAAGTCAGACATTTGAAGTTCATACATTATTGGCTCAAACTGAACTGTGGACTGCAGACTATTCAAAAAAAGACATGTCCTCTAACTTCATTGTCAATCATGTTACTCATAAGGAAACGGGACACTTGCCTGATTCTTGTGGCCCTGCTGTTTGTGTTTTTCATGAGCCATACAACCTTTATTCCGACGTGCATTACAGGGACGCCACCACCTCTGGATACAAATGAGCGTGTGACCTTTTCTTTCTGTCTTACTGTTATTTAATTGTTTGCCAAGATAGAGAGTCTTGTGCATACACTATTTTGCAAAGCAGGATTTATAATGGTGTTCAGAGAAAAACATATCCCGATGCAGTATCATCCTGAAATGAGGTCAATTCGGTGCTAATTTGTTCAAGGCTTTTCTTTGACAGCACGTCGAGCTTTTTCAGCGTGATGTAAAAGGTGTCAGCTGCAGAGGCCTGCTTAATTTTTCACAGGTGTGGCTCAAATGACAATGGCAGCTGCCATTTTGAAACGAATCAAAGAGACTTGCCCTAAAGGGCCTCTTCATGTTCTGGCATCTGACTGTGGTTAAAAAAAGCGAAAATAACTAGTTCAAATGGCAGTAAGGTTGGAATGTTTCGAGCATTGTTGTTCCACAAAAGGGTCTCTGTGAAATCTGGAATGTAGTCATAATGTCATTTTCTCATATTTACATGACGTCAGTTTCACAGAGCACTATTCTCAATGAACTTTTTGCTGTCTGAAAGCAGAGTGTGATTTACTTTTATTTAAAATCACATCAAGGTCTCATTTTGCGTGCCTTCCTGGTCCTGGGCTGTAAACTATGGACTATTTAAAACTTACAAATGTATAAATAAAAACATACATTTATTTTGTTAGACTTTGCCAGACAGAACAGCTCCACAGCAGTTAATCTGCTCCACAGTACCATCTGGAAGAGCTCCCAGTGAAAGCGTTTGCAAAAGGGCAGGTACTTTTAATGCATAACTGGTTAGTGATTAGATTTACAACTGCAGTTTAATCCAGTCAGAGCGACGCCATGTTGTTTACGTTCAACGGTAAACCGGTCGCTACATCTTCAAACCTAAAACACGCCCGCACCTGTCTGCGCTTCCACATCATTGGACACACCGACCGAGTTTGGCCAGGATTCAGGTTGAGAATACTTTTCTTGGAGCAGTTCAAGATGTATTTGAATTTGTTTGTAAATTCACAAACCTCCCAAGAATCCAGCTGCATCCCAAGGTTAGGAAGATGTCAAGGCCCAAAACTAAATATTTATGTTAGGCACAATTTGTCATACTTCATAAACTATATATGTTCTTACTTACTAAGGGCTGAAGCACTTCTCACGGTGAGGGTGCAGCTTGCTTCCAATGGCAATAAAGACCTTCGAAGAAACAGCGATAATAATAACTTGCAAACACATTGTTTGTAGGGAAAATAATAATAATAATCATAACAGTTTGAGAGGCCAAATGAACCTCTACAGATACATTCAAATGGCATGGCTTAGCTTATTAAGAAAGTCTCCAACTGAAATGAATCTTCATCTGAGCAGGCATAATGCATCTTTAAGCGCTTGAATTACACAGAATAGTGATTAATGGCCTTATAACAAAAGGGCTGGCCTTACATTCCAGTGACCAGGATAATGCACTGAATAAAAACAGACTTGGTTGTTCGGGAGTAATAGCTTTGAGAAGGAGAGACAGTCCACGTTAAGTGTGTTTTTTTTTTTGTCCCAAACAGCTCTGAACATGTAAACACAAGTAACGGCAGGTTTAGTATCACTTCTCTCTTTTGTAACCATCTGCCAAGGACAGTGACATCAGCATAATGGCACCCTGCGCATTATATAAGTTTTCATTATGTTTGCCACAGGTGGGGGCAGTGAGAGTGACTTAAGGGCATTACTGAACCAAATCATGGAGAAAATATGAATAACAAGCCACTTTCTCCTTTGTGTCAAAATTATAAAGCAGCACAAGGTTATGCGTCGGATTACTCTAATGTCACTGAAGTAGCATTCATAATCTGCAAACGTAAAAGGTGATATATCTGTATCTGGCTATCCTAAGGTGACACTTTATGCTGTCAGTTTTAACGGAGTGAATAAAAAATGGATGGCATTCTGAATAGAGAGTTAGATGAAGGGAGCAGGATGCCAGATGCAGTGTAATATACAATTAAAGGCTTCACTGTTCAGTGCCAAAATATGAAATGAAAGATTTAATGTAATTGTATTGGAGCCACCGGCAGCAGTGCGGATCACAGCCTCTGTGTCAGGGATTTATAACTTCGACACCTACGTTAGAAGTCATAAGTTATTTACTGTTGGTTATTTAAAGAGCGATGCATGTTAAAATATTGAGCAAAGAATTAATCTCTACTATTATCATTCTTGCTTCTTGCCTGGTTTTTTAAAGGTCCCATATTATACTATTTTGAACATTATACAGTGTATTTTGGATGCATTTAGGTTACCATATTACGTTCTGCAACATGAAACACACAATAATGATCTTATACAAGCGGTTTGAATGAGCTCTCATCATGAGTCCAAAGTGAACGGTCTGATTTGGTGCTGTCACTTTAAGGCTCAGCTCTCCCGTGTTGGCTCCGCCCACTTCCTGCCTGACGTCACGCTAGAGCTATGCTGGAAACAGACTGAAGTAAACAAGGTACATCGTAGTAATAACTTTTTCAGTAATGGCTTTGAGAGTAACTGAGCCGTATATCAGTGTATCAATGTCTGATTCTGAGTTCAAGAACATGAGCAAACACAAAGACCTCGAAGGCTTCTACAAGACGTTTCTGCTTGGTAAATGAGAAACTATTTATTGTGTATGTTTCTATGGTGTAGCCCGTAGCATAGCGCGTGTTAACTGCTTCTGTTTATAGGTGCACATGTGGAAATGACCGTACAATGCCTACTGAAGTTGAGAATGTATGCTGCCTGGAGACTCCTAAGGAGCTGGTGTGCAGTGTATTGAAAGAACTATAATAAAGTAGCCTAGCAATATGTAGAGCTATGCAGTAATGCTTGTTAGTAATACATGTTGCTGACTGTAAGTAAGCTAACACAGTAGCAGCGATGCTTCTCTGTGTCTGAGCTGCAGAGCACCACTTGTTGACAGTTCAGGAGAGAGGGGCTGGAGGAGTGTGGAGGAGCACTTCCTGGAGAGGAGTGGTTTATTTCACATATTGACGTCATTGCGTGAAACAGCTCGTTGAAAGGACTGTAGCTCAAACTAAATAAAGTACTTAAACATGAAGCACGAATGAAACAAAACACAACTTTGGGTATGTGTTTGAGGTAGAAACAACGTTAGAACATGGTTAAAAGCTCAGAAAAGTCGATTTAGCATAATATGGGACCTTTAAGCAAATTATCTTGATAGCAATTCCTGTTGTATGCACATCCATGTTGTACAAAAAGCATACATGTTTGTGACTGAACAGCAGCGAAGTAAACCCTTTAAATTGCTCTATGCATGTATGCAAGTTCTTAAATGAGCTTCACTTCTGGACAGTCCTGTCTCCCAAGGGCACGGTTGATCAGGAAATGGTTAGAAAAGATTGAAAATTAAGTAATTACCTCCTGCAGGAATTACAGTTATCTGATTCATGGGAGTTTCTAAAGGAAGATGGTGAGTTGAATGGAGGAAGTAATGACAGGGTGCACCCATGTCATCCTGACATGAAAGCTTCACTGCATTAGTTGTTTTCCCTTTTTCTGACGTTGCCGTATGTGTGTCTATATTATGTTGGTATGGAAACTGACTTTTCCAACACTTAGCAACTGCAGCAGAAATGCCAGTTGCTTCAACCTTTATAAAATGTCAACTTCCCAACTGTCATGTAGTGTGCCATTTTTTAATGATTTCTGTCACAGCTTGAGCTGTCTTTAAGCTGGATTTTCTTTTGGGTTTTGCATTTTGACTTTGTCCCTGAATGACACTGCAAGACAAGGTGGAGTTTATAATAATTTTGCAGTTATTATAAACATTTAAAGATAAAATTACCATCCCAGCTTCAAAGGAGTATTGGATAGAAGGCTATGGAGTTTATAAAGTGACATGTTTTGACGGATTATTCCAAGCTTAGAGTGCTATTTCTTCCGGTAGGTGACAGGTGATTGACTGTGAGCAGTGTAGTATAATGCAGCGCTGATAAAAAGACACTTAACTGTGGCACAATGAAAAAACGATTAAACAAACTCTGACAAAAACCCAAATTAAGGCTTCGTGTTTACTATGATGGATTACCTAGCTGGAGCCAGTGGCACTTTTCAAGCTGTTTTCGAATGCAGGAGTGAGTGACGGCGTAGCATCTTCTGAAACACAACACAAAATCCTTAAGCCTTCATACTGATGGATTTGTTTGCTTAATTGTGTCTTAGAAAGGCTGCGGCAGTCTCGGGCAATTTGATGTGGAAGAACAAAAATCCACAAGGAACCAGGAGACAATACTTTTTTTTTTTTTTTTTTCCCCGAAAGTCTCAAACTCTCAACGCAATAACCGCTGTGAGCACTAGATTAGTCTCACGAGCACATTTGCATCATTCTCGGGATTTTCCTTAAACGCCTGTAAAGATGGAACTGATGGTTTCTCTTTACCTCAACTTATCAGCTGACAGCTTAAATTGCTCCGAGCTATTGTGCTCCCAGTGATTCCTGAAGGGCCTTTTTAGTTGAAGATTTCCTGATATAACAGCTCTATAAGCCCACTTTGTTCAGTTTGTTTCTCCTCAGGTATATATCTAGAGGAGAACTTGTACTTAATATATCCATTTGTTTCTTTTTTTCTTTTTTTATCAGGAGAGTTTGGATGTTGACTTTTGTGCCTGGTCCAACACATCCAGGGCAATAGAGGTAAGTGACTTCTACTTGAGGACACATTGATACAAAGGCCTTTGCAGAATTTTGTGGTGAAAATGTCTTTTTTTTTTTGGAAATGTGAATGTAGCATATAGTGCCTTTCATAAGGGTTTAAGGGGCAACTTTCCAACAGTAAAAGACTACATTGTGCATCTTTGAGCAAAAATACATTTCTAGCATGGCCTTCCCCATACTGATGAATGTCTTCCCTTCTTTGTTAAACCAAATAAGATAATTATCTGAGCTCCAGGACACAGACGTTTTGACTTAATAACCCCATTCAATAAAAAAGATTCATGTGACATCACACGTTTTTTTTAATAAAACAACAACGTGCGTCTTCACTGGTTCAAAAATGAGTCTATTTTGTCATGATGTTTCTGAATAACAGGTCAACTTCACCGTTTTTACTGCATGACTTTCAAAGTGTGCGTAGTGAGCCCCCGCCTCGCGCTGCCAAAAAACTTCTGCCTTATCAAAGCCATTGGATGTGTCACTTCCCAACGGACACTTTCAAACATTCTCATCGTCAGTGGGAGAAAGAACGTGTGAATTGGGAGGGACTCGGGCTGTGGAGCGTTAACATGTGATTCACACAATCTGCGGCGCAGTTCGTGGCAGAGAGTATTACACCCTCAGGGCCGAGGGGAGGCATGTGGGCGATCAGGGTTGCCGTGCAGAGTTCAAGCGCATAATGTTTTAAAAGGAGCTTTACAGGCGTTCATTAGCGTTGCCATTTAAATACTAAACTACATCAAACTCCGCTTCGTATTCATATTATCTTGAAAGGATAATTTATGTACTGGAACGTATGCTTATGACTCTTTGAACTGAAATCACAAAAGAGATTTAGAATGATGGATTTACGCCTATCATTTCTTATCTTTTATGTTGCTAATCTCATGGGGACACTGTTTATGCACATCTTACTGCATCTCATGTTAATAATGTAGATGTGCTAAAATGGAAATATTAGATAACTGACACAGGTTACTAATGTCATATTTTCTGGCGAGGCATGCCTTACAAATTACATTTTCGAGGCAATAATCCCTTCTTTAGCAAAAACCTGTGTCAACTGTCTAAACAGACGGCATATTTTAGAAGCAAACCGGCCTGGCTCATTTAGTAAAATGAGATCTGCTTTCACTGGATACTCAATTTAACTGTCACACAGGTTCAATTCTTTGCTTTCTTTCTCTTTCAAGCCCCAAAAAGGAGCCCTCTGTCAGCTCCACGCTTTCATCTAAATCAAAATTATCCGCCTGAACTGCATTGAGTTATCATCGCGGCCCAGCCACTAATGACAGAAGATCTCTTGCTTGCGAAAAAGACGAAAAAAAAAAATCTAAAGGAGCTCATTACTATCAGGCAATACTCGCGCTCTTCTTACTGTACATCCAGCTATCATTAAGGCTGCATTTTGGCTATAATGACCTTGTGTAGTTACGAGGCTGTCATGGGCTATAACAGTAATGGTCCTCAAGCCAGTGTCTCTCACTGTTTCTAAAAAAGTGACACAAGCGAAGGACACACATACACACAGAGTCAGTGACAGTATTTTTCCACGGTCATCCCCCGAAGGACCAGGGGAGCCACTGGCCAAATCGCGCTTGTCTCGACACCTTGTCACCAGCCGCGGTCTGAGTGGAGGGAATTGTGTATGTAAATGACCGGGCGGCGGGCGCGTTCACACGGCCGGCCGTATCGATGTGACACGGCAAAGTGCGAAAGCTGATGTCGGGTGTGTCGCTAACAGGATGTTTGAGCGTGCTTTAACGAAGGTCATTTACATCAAGTTGGGCCTGATGTAAATTGGACCATTTTCAATTGGCTATTAGATAATGTAGTTACATCACTGTTTCTGTGGGATCTATTTCCCGCTCCAGTGATCAGGAGAGAGCTGAAGGAATGAGAATGAAAATGAAAAAAAAAAAATCAGAGGTTGTCCCCGCTTCTTCTTCTTCTTCCTCTTCGTCTTGCTTCTTATAATCACAAGTGAAGTTACGCAAAGGGTTAATTTGATGACTTTCTAAGTTAAAATTAGATTCCCAGTGTTCAGCTCTGGACTGTAAAATAGTAATCAACTGAAAAAAAGGATTTCAATGGCCCAGTGTTTCCTTTGATGTGTTGGCTTGATTATGCAAGCGAGCAGCAACCAACTGTAATATAAAAATACATTTTGGGTGACACATCCGTTTTGCCTTCTAAATGTGCCTCGGATCAAAGAAAGTACATAATTTTGTTTTCCCACTCCAAGTTTAAGCGCTCCAAGGTCCACTGTGTATAATCCATTTTAAGACTTATTCACACTGTGTACCTTTCAGATGGAAACAGCGGGTTACAGAGGTGGGAGGGGGCATTTGTCTTCCTCCATTCTTCCTCTTTCTCCAAGTTTAGTCACGACTTCCCGGGAAGCCTGACAAAACAGCGCCTTGTCCTTTCATATTACTCGTACACTGGGAACAAAAGGGGCAGTACATTAAATATTTTAGCGTGGTGTCGTCTTTGGTAATCTCTTGTGGGATCTCAGGTGGAGGTGAAGCTGGTGCAGTGATGGTGCTGGAATCCACTGGCTCTGACCGCGCTCTGAGTGTAAATAATTAATGCCCCAGCGTGAAAATAAATATAGCTTATATTGCTTATATTCCCCGCTGACTTTCTCGGGCATTTGATTAAGCTGTTTTGATATCTAGTGCAGAAATTTAAATGAAATTCTGACGCTAACCTCGGTTCCATTTCCGACTCAACATCATCAAGATACCTTATCTTACTATACATATGTTTGCAGAACTGTAAAAGTGATACCATCTCAAGAGCTTAATGCACACAGATAAGACAAGGAAGTAATTAATTTTTAAATCCTCGCCACCTTTTTGCCTCTGCGTGGCTGTTTGTAAGTTCTTTTGTTTGACTTTCCAAAGCACACCATTGCTTTCCTCAGGAACGAGCTGCCCCTCTATAACCAGCTCTCCCTGCGGACACATCGAAACTATATTGCTTTTGATTGCCGATATGCTTGATGCGTACATGCGGAATGGAGGAAATGTGTGTGAAAAAACAGAAAAAATAAAAAATAAAAAGAAGAAAAGTCCATGGTTAGCATCAGCGTTCACCTATATATGTTAAATAATTTATATTTAGTCTTCCTTCAGATCTGTCCTGGATGTTTTCCTGTCAGTAAAGTCTAAATACCTTTTGACATTACAGCAGAGAGATTAGTTTAGCAGGACTGGGAGGAAGGCACTTTGAAAGCACTATAAAGGTCCTCCGGTGTAGAATCCTCCAGGTCTGGAATCTGTCTCCTTGATGTCTGGCCATTAAAAGAAGAGATAGACCAAAAGAAGACCTAAGAGCTTATCCCGTTGACAAAGCGAGTGCGAAGCGAGAGTGGCAGCCAGAAATGATGCTGAAATTGGGGCAGTTTTTGAAAAGTGCAGGCACATAGCACAGAGCAGTTACACATACTAATGCATTCAGGACTTTTTTTTATATATAAAATAATTCTAACAAAGATTTGACAAGATTTGCATGGCCTTTTTAGTTCAAATCAAAATTAAGTGGTAAATAAAGACCACAACAAGATCCAATAACCTTGCTACATGTTACAGTTGCCATGGAGTAGTCCCTGATAAGTGACCAAAGAGTAGAAAGGACCTTGAGTTATGACACACAAGGTAAAGAGTAATTGGTGCCTGCTTCCAGGAAATAAAAAAGAGAGGGAAAAAAAAAAATCCCAGTAGGTTGGTTTTTACACTCAAGAAAAGATTCCAGTTGTAAAATGTTGAGCACAGAGGCCGGGCAAATACAACTAATACAAAATCCAAGGACAAACATTCTGCAGGAGACTGGCGGCTACAATAAAGTCCTGCAAAGACACAAGGCAACACGAGGCACTTAGCAAAGACTCTGGGCCAGGAAATACCAGATAACTCAATAACCTGCCCCTGATATTGTGTTTTTTATTTATTTATTTTTCCCCAAGCATATGGCACTCTCACAGCAATCTGGTCGTAGTGGCTGCCGGGGAGGCTACGCTCACATGTAGCCCAATGACAGACTGGCTCTGTGTGGCTTTACTTCCCGTCAGGCATCTGGTATTGTCTGGCAGCTCTGAGCGAGGCTCCCTGGGAGGCTTATCATGGCACTACGCTACCTAACACAGCACTTGTACAGTCTGTGGAGCAGCCTGGAGCAAGTGTTATTGTACCTAATGCCTCTGGGCACCGGTTTAAAAATGTAGCCTCCAGGGCTAATTCTGCATCACAACAATCACAGCCAGTTGATTTGGATTGTTTGTAGAGCATGTGTTCTGATTGTAGAGGTTAATGATGTTACCATATCAGTAAGTGTGTTTGCATTTGTGTGTGCAGGATTCATGAAATAATTGAATAACTAAGCATTTTTCAGTAAAATGCAGTGTATTGACCTCTAAAATAACCTTTAAGTCGACAAATAATTAAGTGGCGACAGATATTCTTGATAAATTATTTACAATGGCTTCTGTGCCTGTGTCTCATATTTTTTTTATTTTTTAATGCTTTGTTTTGCAGCAGTATCTTTAGGGATGTGTCTAATATCAGCTTTTTTGGCATTTTAATTTTCTGATCCATTAACAAAAACAGAAAATTAGAAATTGTTTAATGGCCCAATAAGTGTTCTTACCCTGTAACCGAGATTGTGGCTCACCCATGGTACAGATAAACACACCAACATTACATAAACTAGCTCCCTTACAGCGTCATCCAGGTTTAGTTTTTTTTTTTTTTTAAAGGCATCAAAGTGTTGCCACAATAACCACACATTATTAAAGCATTTTGACGAACATTACAGCTGCACTCAAAGCAGTCCTGCCAGTTGAATTTCAACATCTTCCCCAAGGCACACATTGACTGGCAGACTTAAAAGTAGAAGGAGTGGAATTGAAAGATGTGTCCAGACTGCTCAAGGTGGACCGCAGTCTGAAACACATGGCAACATCATCAAACAGTCCACTAGCATCTTGAACCGAATCCCAGTCCACCTGAGCCTGCAGACATGTGATGCCAGGAGGAAGAAAAAAACCAAATGGACATCCAACTGGAAAAAGTCAAATTCAGTTTATCTGTCATGTGTACTGAAATCACAACTCGATGTTTCATGACGAAATACTTCACCAAAATCATCATGTTAAAAAGCAACATTGAGACGTGAAGATCCTGTCAAAGTATCTTTCCAAGCAGACGTAATTTAAATCTAGCTCTTAGCAATGTACCAAAGGGATTATATGGAGCTCTTTGGACAGAATAGTGAGAGGGTATGTTTGTGTGAGAGAATACGGAGCGCTCTGCAGCCAGATGTCTGCACAGCGATCTCTCTGTACAATTACCTTCCGGACATCTGGGACCTATAAACACGGCAAGCCAACTCAGACTCTGCCGACTTCTTTGTCCCTTATTGTATCTTTCTTGTCCTCTCTCCCAACACTTTTTCTTCCTTTTTTGTGTTTTTTTTCCTTCCCACTTTCTGCATGCATACACTTATTCTTTATACACCCATCCTCTTCATTATACCACCCCTGCATCGCCGCGTACATACACAATCCCTCTTGTTCGGGGCTACTTCCTTCTCTCCGCTCACCTCCGCTTGTCTTCTTTTGTTGCTTTTACTTGTCATTCTTTCTGACTTTTGTCAAAACACCACCTCCCTCCTGGGGACCAACAACAAGCAAGCTCATTTGGTTTTCAAATATATTACCATATTACCAATGCAAAGGATAGATCTTTATGCAAATCGTAAGCAGAGTTGGGCAAGTTACTCTTGGGATAATTTTACACAGGTAGTTTGATTAATATCCTACTTTGTCATAGTTGCCTTTTCAACTATTCCAATGCCTCCACGCCCATGTGTTCATAGTAAACTTAGCACGGATTAGCAAGCTTTTGCAGGCATTTACTGCCCATCGGTATTTGGCTTAACACTGGTGACTGTAAACAGAAGAGCTGTCAACACAGGATTTCCATACCCTCCACCTCTAAACAGTATCAGTCATGTCTTTGGCAGTAAAACCACAACCTGCTATAACCTTTTCACTATATTCTGACTGAAACTCTGAAGAGAATTGGGCTAAAAGTAGGAAACAAACCTGGAGTAGTCCAAAAATGCTATTTCAAATCCGCCCACTTTATAGGTTACTACTTGCATTCGAGCTTGGATCAAAATCAATGCACTTTTTTTACCCGAGTAAGTGTGCAAGTTGTGAGTAGGCGTTCCTGAAATCCATTTTGAAATCCATTTGTAATCCATGCTACAACTTGGCCTGAAATCTGAAAATTGTTCCCATGTTGAATGTGTAGTATTCTCATCAATCTTTACCAAAGGCTTTATGTAAACTGCTCTGATTATTGAAGGACACACAGTAACTTGGCTCCAACTTCTAATCAGTCATGTTGGAGTACAGTAATTGAATTGGTGCATTAGTACGTGGCGCTGAGCTGTTCTTGCAAAGTGGTGAATCTGGGCTTTCGGGGAGGACACTGGAAGCAGGTGTGCGCCATTAGCTTGTATTAGCACAGTGGGGGTGGAAGCTAATATTTGGCAAGCAGATTATGCAGTGCAACAGGGAGCACAGTTCTGGGGCTTTGTGAAAGAAAGCATATGGTTGCCAAAGTGCTACCAAAATGTCACAAGAATTGAGGATAATATGCGTTAAATAAGATACACCTGTCTACCTGAGCATGTGTTCCAGTCGACGGAGCTAAGAAGATAAAATACCCCTCACTGGTTACTTCTGTGGGGATTTTATTGGTGGATCTCGAGAGGCTGCATTTGTTTTTCAATTTATTTCTTCATCAGGTTGAGTTAGCCTCTATTCACTTCTTGTCTATTAATAAATTCACTGTCTGGTCCAGTGTTGTACAAAATCCAGCTTTAGGTTGAGCACTGTCTCACATAGGTGTATTCTTTTTATAGAGAATATTCTATGCCTCCAAAACAGAAGCTAATGGAACAATATAAAACTCCCGTTTATCTCCAGATAAGATTGCAAATGCACAAACCGTCTTAAAAGTGCTGGGAGTGGTGGAGTGTGACGCTGGATCCTAATGCAACTTCTGTCAGTTTTATAAGTAGCCACTGAAAGAGACTTATTTATTTTATATGAGGAATGCTTGTAACATTCTTTGGAGTAAGCATAATCACACAACTGCAGAAGTGTTCGCTTGACTTTATGTGATCATTTACGGGGTTGTTTTTAGCTGATAAGCATGCAGTAACTTGTATTTTCCACACAATTCTGCAAGAAGCACATAAACAAGGGACAAAACTTAATAGAGATGGTAATAAAAGGTGAAATGTGTAATACCACTGATTGCCACTAGATGTTGGTTTCAAATTTATTTTAGTTGGCACTTGTTTACTCTTACTTTACTTTATTTAGCTGTTTTTGCAGAAACACACTGACATTGTAATGACCTGTGTGCAATGTGAATGTGTTAAAATAAACATAAGCACATGGAAGTGAGACTGCACTGCTCGTGTAGCCTCGAGAGGTGACTTACCCTGAAAAACACAATTCATTTGCTTATCGTGCATTCACTTCTCTGCAGGTAGTACATGTGGTCATGCAATAAACAAGACAGAAAGTGTGTGTGTGCAAAATCCAGCCCTGCTTTGTTTGTCGAGGCTAAATTGTAAGCGTCTCAGCGCGAGCGTGTCCTGTTTGTGCCCCAGCCGAGTCGAGGATAAATAATTTCTGTGAAGCGGGAGGGCTGTAGTGTCTTGTGATGATTATTGGTGCCAGAGGAGTAAACGGGTGGCCCGGGAAAAGTTTACCATGGCCCAGTTAGCTCAGGTAGGCTGTCACGGCAATCTAAATATGACCAGCGAGGAAAAAGTCAGTGCTGTAACAGTTTGTGTCCAGAGGATAAACAGTGGTGCACAGGACGCTGATTTAAAGGGAACGGTGGTGGGTGGCAGTGTGCAGCTGGAACAGTCCTTCCTTGGAGTAATGTAAGGGGCTATTGCATTTCTGTGTGCTCATTATCCCCTGTATGCAGTGCCATAGTCAAATTGATATAGGGCTAAAATAGAAGCACTTTCTCATTTTATTAGTTTATTATATCATCTCATACGGGTTACAAAGATATTCTCAAATAAAATATATTCAGAAGCTATATTAAAAACTGCACAACTTGAATGTGACCTGAGAAAAAGATCCCATTTTAAAGCGGCTGATTCTTTTCAGGTCAAAGAGGGAGTGTGTTGCATTTATCTTTGGATTAATCGGCGCTCTTGAGGACATACTTAACCGCTGAGGCCATGCGCTGTTGTTTAAAGATCACTTCCCGTCTTTGAACTTTTGTCTCATCTTGCGTCGCAGTCCATATGCTGCCTCGGTGTTTGGAGCTCACTCACAGTCAAACAGATTGAGGTGCGAAGGGTGTCCCAGGACCAGCAGATGAACAGATGACAGATGAAGCCACAACTCGAGCGAGAGAAAACGATTCAAGTCAATGGGCTTTTTTCAGGAAAACGTAAAAAGCCACATATTCCTCTGCTGTTTTAGTCGTCTGTATCATTGACCCCGTCAGTCCCAGACGGCTTTCTGAATATGGGCCAGGGTTTTTCATTCACGCTTTCATATGGAGTCCTTGAACTACTCGTCTCTGTCAGGTGGTTTCAGGTGGGATGGTTGACCTTGTAAAACAACCGTTGCGGAGCTCAGAGTACGTGCAGATCCTCCACTCGGGGCACTCTTGTCACTAAGCATCTTGTACAGACACTAATCTGGGGATCACCGAGAGAGTTAGACAAATGTACTTCGAGCGATCCAAAACACAGATAGGGAATAAAATCAACCTTTTAGCTCGGCTGTTTATTAAAAGGATTTCTGAAGGTAAATATTTTGATAATTGAAAAGATTAGAAATCCCCAGGCTAATGTTATGACATTGGGAACGTTTTAATACCACAGTACTTGATGGATGATAATTTACTGTGGAACTACACTAATTTGACACTTGATGCGGGGCGGCTTTAAAAACCTTGGCCCTAAGTGACTCAAATGCCAAAAATAACATTCAACTTTTTGAGTCAAAAAGATTATTTAAATGAAGAGTCACTTGTCACTTCTCTTTCTTGTTGAAATATGATTATGAGACAGAGCTACATGAACATTTTCAACATCAAAAGGTTTGATTTTGATGTAAGTGGTTTGGACTACTGCCTTTTAATCCACCATTAGCACCACATTAGCATTAGCTCACTACATTATCGTTCATGAATATTACATTATTTTTGGCAGAGCATGCCACTTAGCTCCGCCACCTTAGCAACTTGTGTATCATGTATTATGCAGTTGCTTTTACAAAACCTAATGTATATTCAACATTTTAGCAAATAGGCTTTGATTAATATAACATGGATTGTGCTGCTATGCATATTGACAAAGGGCACTAGTTATAGCTTTGCAAATGCCATTGTTCATAATTAAGTCACTTCCTGTTTACCAAATTTCACCTTCAAAGAAATTAATACCTTTAAAATGGCACTTCACAAACTAAGTATCGACCTCGTAGTGGGTGAGTCCACTTTTTAAACGCAGCAATGAATGACAGCCATATACTGTGTGTCTACAAATTAACCATGCGGCACACAGCCAATTGCTTTTCTCATTAATATTTAAAGAAGTGTTTCCTTCACTGAATTCACACCCTTTGGTATTGCTCAAACACCAGACACGTTGCAGCCTCAACCAGTTAATTATCGGCGCCCAGCCACAGGGATGATCTCGAGGCGCATGTCTTTGCCCCTGACAGGCTGATTGGTTTGGACTTCTCAGGGTATGATGGGAGTGCATATTTGAGGATGACCACAGGGACGTGGCCCAGGTATCCCGTTGCTGAAACAGGAGAGTGAAGCTGTCAGGGTGTGACATATGAGCTAATGACCTTTGGCCTTGGCAATGGATGAGAGTGGGGGTGCAGTATACTAAAAAAAGTCGCTCAAAAGACAAGTAAGTGTGTAACAAAACGTAACTATTCCCAGTGCTCCTTTCAAACGTGTCATTTCCTGAGTTTAAGCACTTCAGATGTCTTCTATTTGGTTCTGTTCTTCATCAAATCCTCCGAGGCAGTCGCAATTCACAGTATTTAAAGATGATTGTTTGTGCAATACTTAACATAATCCTATGACCCACTTATGCTTTGCAAAAAAAGACCATTAAATTCCTTCTATATTCCAGGCCGCTGTCAAGAATAAATTTCCATCACATCATTTTGCACTGCTACAAGATTTTGTTTGAGGATTTCTCATTTTAATGACGACTGGTGCGGTTGGTTAGCTTAGCACAATGGTGACCTTAACTCTTGTTTATTCCAAATGTGTAAATGAAGGCTTCTTTTGATGCTGTTTGTTTAAACGCTTCACGATATCCTTGATAAATAATACAGAGATGGTATTGCAGGTATTGCATAAGTCTGGCATTTGCACTGGATTAGCTCAGGAAGTTCCCGTGTGAATGGCGGTGTTTTTCATTTAACGTGACCCAGCCGGCAGATCTTTATTGACACTGACAGATAAGAAATCTCAGCTGCAATCTTGTTTAGACAATAAACCCTCGTCCAATTTCAAACGGTTGTTAGACAATACTTAGCGAGAAAATGTGACTGAGCAACTGCGAGTTACTTCCTTTACGACTTGTTTTGCAGAGTTTAAGTCAAATGATCAGAGGATTAAAATAGTTTGGCCGTGTGAGTGTAAACTGACCCAGTGAGCTTATTTCCTGAGGACAAGTATTACAAGCAAAGTTTGGAAAAAACATCCCAAACTGGTCATGAAAACTTTTTGCGACGTCAGTCCCTAAAGCACCTGAAATGGAGCACTTAAAAATGGTCCTCTGCCAAACGCCGGACTTCCTCCTCATGTAAACCATTTGCAATTGCAGCCATTTGTCATGTCGCTATGGAAAGGAAACCAAATGGTGCTTGGGTTTTATAGAGAAGCAACTAAAGCTGGGGATGTGCTCATACTGACTTTTCATCAGGAAATTAAACTCGAGGATGCCCCAGCAACTTTTCAATGAGCAGCGGTGCAGAACGTCGGGTAAACAGAGCAATATTAGAATGACTTTCTATTGTCATCCATTGATTGTTGATGCTTTTAAGCGTCCGTACAATCAAAATCCAGCCAACTAGGTCATACATCTTGTTGTTATGTGTGTAATTTTGTATCTGTGTAATGTTAAAAAAAAAAAACACACAAAATTGCTCCAAATCTATTGTTGTGAAAAAGCCACTCACAATTGCTTTTGGAGTAACCATTAGCTGCCAATCACTTTTGTAAATGCCCTCCTCTGACATGCACTCCATTACAACACTGTTTTGATCTTTAAACAGCTCTTAGTTCTGCAGCTAGTCTTTCATTTTGCAAAATTACAGGTTTTAAAATGAACAAGCAGTGAAGTTAAATGCTTTAAGAACAAGGGACTTTGTTTTTTAGTCAACCACGTTTTAAAGATAAATGTGTTTTTTGGGTTTGGTTTTTTTTGCAGAACACAGATTCCTTTGGGGATTTTTAACAAGGTCACACTGTGGTAAAATTTTTTCTGTACTGTTTCCCTCCACACTGGCAGTACAGCACTACAGCAGGTAAATGTATGTGACGAGTTGTAAAGCGCACTTCCTGACGATACCACTGTGCTCTTGATCTTCAACCGCTGCCAGTGTCGGTGGGAATCCATCTACTTCAACAGAGGGAAAAGTGAAAGCAGATAAATCTCATAAGATCCTGACTGGAAGCAGACCTGAGCCGTCCATATGCGCTCGTAAAGAACACGGGCCGCACTGTAAACATTTCTCCTTTTCAGAAAGCTTAAGGCTCGACGCTAACCAGATGGGAGCGTCTGCAACACAAGCCCATGCTGACTGACACAGCATGGGTCCTAGAACAGTCCTATAGGCTGTTTTTTGTTTGTAGACACCTCAAGATTGTGATAAATTGTGCCTTAGCAGTGTATATTTATATCTATGTGTATGTATGGCCCAGTATAGACAAGGTTAGTCTTTTGTAGTGGATCGCTTCACTCCATTTGAAATATAAAAGAGCCTGAAAACACATTGTAAAGATGATCAGTTATTTTTATGACACCATATTTAATCATAAAAAGCTTTTGGACCATTGTGTTATGACTGTAATTTAATAGTTGAATGTCTGCTCTCTGCACAGACTGGAGTTGACCTTGTGGAACAACTGGTGCGAGGCTCTTGATACACACAGATCCCCACTCGGGGCCCGCTTGTCACTTAGCATCTTGCAGTGATGGTAATTTGGAGGGGCGCAGACAGGCTTATACAAACACAAGGTGATCCCGATAATTGATTAGGTCAGTGAGTAGATTTATTGATATGTTTCCTGTGAGGACAGAATGCGTACTCTGTGCTGACTTGAAAGCTACAGTTAAAGTCTTGGAGAAAACCCTGCAATAAAAGCAAAAACATCTGCTCCACTATCCAAAATGCCTGCTGTTCTTAACAAGCACATTAGACGTGTTTACAGTACCTCTTTATTAGTCATTACATGAGGCATTAAAACTGGATCGTATCAGCAGAATCTGTTTGATGACTAAAATGATCAAACATCAGCGGTCATGTTTTCAGCTTTTTCAGACACATGAGCCACAACGGATTGCTATTTCCTGTCAAGACTGTGCGCCCATTCATTCCACGATGACTTTGATAGCGCTCATCCACTGCAGACGCCATGACCTCATTGCAGAGTTCCCCCAAAAATCAATGCAGATCAAAGCCATAGTGTATGATCCTTAGATAATAGTGTACAGACCTCCAAACCTCAGTACAGACCAGCTCTTTGTATCCTGCTCACTCATCCTTTATATCTGGCAGCTGGTTTATCTGGAAAATGCCCCCCGAAATAAAAAAAATTAAAAACAAATTTGAAAAAAGCATTTTCAAAGCACAATACATGGGAATGACGTTGGGAACTTGTGAAGTAATGGTGCAGTTTAGTGTGAAGCCGGTCTCCCAGTTTGTGTGACCTAGATACAGACACCGGCACACTGTGGTGACTCGAATCGGTTCTGTTTGCTCCTCACTGTTGATACATTTCCGCTGAGAGATGGGACGAGTCTGTCAAGCATACTATGTAAATGTCCTTGCTCTCATAGAAAAAGGAAAAAAATCTGACATTTTGCATCAAATTGAACCATCTTCTTCAGCATTTGGGTTAAAAAGTTCTTTTTGTCTTGCATATATTACACAGGATCTCCCTTTGTCACTCTAAAAAAAAAAAGTTTAAATTTATTTATTTATTTATTATAGATAGATGCATCCTCCCTATAACCTGCTGCATAGTGCACCTTTAAATGATATATTTGCACTAAAAATGTGCTGAGTAAAGATTGACAAGGACAGATCCCTCTGACGCCTAAGTGGCCACGCTCAAGTCACTGTTTACATATTCATAAGGCAGACCTGATATTTCAGTCTATGGGACCTTCATCAGCGCGAAGACATTGAGAAATTACAAATTGGCAGGCGTCCACCAAACACACGGTGAGTTTGGTGCATACACACACACATTCTCTCAAAATGCAGGAGTCCACTAAAGAAAGGGACGGTCCAAGGACATCTTCTGGTCCCAGTCGCTTCGTAGTCAGACAAATCTGCCTCTCTCCGCACTTTCTGTATAATTCCCTGTTGTACGGGCCCTAAATGACCTGCGTGATCACCATGAATATCAATGTCACACGTGTCGGACTGCATCAATCCGGCGGAGGTTTGACGCATGTCGCCGAGTCGGTCGTTAAAATGCTCCGCTCGGCTGGAGAAGAAGAAGCAAAGGGAAAGGGAGAGGGAGGAAGATGCTTGAGAAGGATATTGTTGGCCGGGATATTAATATCACCTTAAAAGGCAATGCATATTATACATCACTTTGAGGAATGTAATCGAAACTAGAGGTGCTTTACTCTGTTGGAGAGCTCCTTTGCAATCTCCAGCAACTTTGTCAATGTCACTTCCTGGAAATAAATATTGCTAGCTTGACCTTCTGTGCAATCAGAGCAGAAATTATGTTTGGGTAGCGCTGCCTTAAACATGGAAAGTGAAAAATTAAATCACAGCAAGAAACGCGTTAACTGCGTACAATTTGGGTGATAAAGATGTCGGCAAAACTACTTTGCATTTAACTTTGCTGGTAACACTTTAGAAGTCATGCAGTGGCTTACGTCGAAACAGTTCAAAGAAAATATTCCTGTAGGGCTGTTATTGTTGCTGCTGCTCACTGGTGTTATTGTTCTTCAGACTTTGCTCTAATGCTTGACATTCTTGTTAGCATGAGATAATTGGAAAGCCCTTTTAGTTTAGTCAATGCATTGGATTACACAGGCTTAACACTACTCTTTACACACAAAACAACAAATCAAAAAAGAGAGAAATTTACCAGAAATTAATGAATGAGCTGTCTTTAGGGCCCAAAGATTTTGATGTACAACTATAAAGTCAAGGCATCTTATTGAGGATCTTGCAAAAAGTGCTCAAATAAAATCGATTGGAGACGTTTATAAGCTGCAGAATGGTTGTCCCACCAGTTGTTTATAGACTTCAAAAATCCATTCCAATGATACCAGCCTAAATTTTTGGCGGGTTTCTATGCCCCGTTATAATCTGTTTGTGCAAAAGACCTGGAACGATCTACAGTCTCAGAGTCAAACACTTTACGATGCTAAATGTTTATCCGATGATTATTACTGCACATTATGTCACAGTGGGCTCCTGCTGTCATTCCTTGTCACTTTCTCTGATATCACACAGAGGCCGACACTGGTCCAGAGCCAGGACAAATGCCCTTCAAATGAACGCGCTCCGTGCCAGGGTTCCAACATGGCCATCAGCAGCAAATGCTACAGCATGTGACCTCTGGATCTGGCTGCTCTCCACTCCACATTACAGTTGTATAATGAGCACCAGAAAGACAACTCACGTTTTAAAGGTTAGACTCATCCCAAATTAGTGTGCCGTATTGGATTTTTACTGAATCAATGATCAAACTGTCTATATTTTTCAATCCCAGAGTTGGCTTTTTAAGTGCCTAAGGAAACTCTTATTTATCCGCTTTTGTGAAGAGCACAGAAATCAATAGAACATCCCTCCAACCATCTCGACCTGACATTTGAGTCAGACAAAGGCACAGACGTAATTATTTGACGCAAATAAGGCATAAAATAAACATGAAAAAGACAGAACTATCTATAGCCAGAAGATAATGGTTCTGTACTTTTTTGTAACTCTCCGGTGACTTCAGTAATGAACCACAGTGATCCCTTCAGCCATTTCCAGTCTGCTCTTTTTTAGTGTCTAAAATTAAAGTCTGGGCTTCGCATGACACAATGTTTGCCTTTCATAAAAATTTAAAAAGAAGACCTGATTTTTTTCTGGTTGTTTGTTGTGACCATTTTAAGATAGAATCACATGGGCAATTGAATTGTTGCTATACGTGCATTAATATTATGCTTTGGATAAATTTAGACCTCTGCCTTTTAACTTAATTGTATCTCATTATAGTATCAGCCTGTTTCTTTCCTACATGCCCACTCCAGTGTATGTAGGACATTACATTTGTTTAGTGGAACTTGTGAGTAGCGATAATACCTTGTGTTTGGTCTAACAGCAAAATACATAGTCAAGGGGCCAAGCAAATTAAGCTGATGTTTTGTGATTCGTAGCTTTAAGCCCTTATTTGAAGTCCAACAAAAATGCCTACTGTTTGCTAAATTGCAATCCTTTTCAAGTGTGAAGCAAATGCAAAAATGCTGTGCATCACAATATCTCGTTGGTCTTCTTGTGTGGTGCAACTTTCCAAACTAAGCTTCTCAGCCGTACCTTGATCATACGTTCTTTCTTTTTTTTCGGTAACTCTGTGAGTGAGCTATTAATAATTGATTGAGTTTTACCCCAGAACAAAATGTGTGCTATTCAAAAAGACATGGAGTCTGCAGACTTTGTTTTATTAGACATCAGAAAAAGGAAGAGAAACAAAGACAACATGGTTCCAAGCTGCAGCTCTTGCCACTTCTTTTTGAAGTAAAGAAAATATCACTTGAGTGAAATCGACAAGTCCTAGCGCAGCACTTTATCTGTGAAAGAATAAATGTGCTTTCCTCAAAAATGCATTCAACTTAAAATGATCCTTGCAAGGATTTCTTGGTAGATATTCAGCAACAAAGTACATGTTGACCTAAGCTAAATGGAGGTCATGGCTAATAATTTCATACAAAAATAAAGATGTATTGATGTGAAAAATGGCCTTAGACTTGAGTAGTGTCTGGCTATAATGGCTTCCATTTGCGAGACATGTCCGTGGTAAACGTGTTCGAAGAAATGTCCTGTGATGCAGACAGTCAGATTCTCTGTTCCTGGGGAAAAGCACATGCATTTTACATGATCCATGCACAGAGAATGGGCACTAAGTCGAGGGAAAACTGCACTTTAATACAAAGCCACTCCTTTAGTGAATATGTGACTTGACATACAATGTAGATTATGTCTCTTTGGGAGTGGAACATGCAGCATTTCAAGAGTCAAGTAAGAGTAGTGTGTGTATGAGAAAAATGCTGATTAGGGAAAGCAAAACGCAGAGGTACAAGCCTGGAATCAACAATGTTTGATTTAAACCCTGAGAGATAATGTATAGCCCTTATCATATAAAAGTATATATGGGCTATAGCTACAGGCCAGAGAGGCATTCAGGGACTTAAGTAAATTCATGTTAAATTCAAGACTTCCCTTTGTGGACATTATGTAAAATATGACCCTGGTTTACCCTCATACTTTAATACATAGTACATTTTACAAATAGAGGCTGGTGTAAGCATTTTATTCAGAAGTTTAAACCTCAAGATGGACGTACACTTAAATTTCCCTGGCTATATATATATATATATAGTTCCTATAAAAATCTATATCCATCTAATAATTATTTCATATTTGTATGTTTCTTTTTAAAATCTAGTTTAATTGTAAAGTGAGAATTGAGTGCTGAAATGATCCATCACTGTCATAAATTAGGCATCCAGCCAGCGTGCTGATATAATCGACTCCAGTCTGTAACTGCAGGTTTTTGTCTCCCGTCGTCATAAAGGCAGGAGGTGGTTGTCTTCTGTTATAAAATAGAGTTCAGTAGTCTAACACACCATGGGGCATGTTCTCAAATAAAACAGGCTCATATAACTTAATTGTGCCTTACAGGGTGTAGTTTACACATACTTTTTTTAAACCCAAGCCAGAAATAGGTAAAGTCAACGGCTGTAGATCTCTGAGGGTTTACAGGCGAAGAGGAGTCCCCTCTCATTAGTGTAAAAGAGAGACAACAGGAGGCGTGATCACTGTCACATACGTGGCCACGGTGCTGTTTTATTAACTCGGCGCGGTGAGATGCCACTCCTCTCTGCGGACGCCCGACGCCATGTTGTTCTCAAGATGAAATGAAGCGTACTTGAAAAGTGGTATTTCCAGTGGTAAGTAATCGCCAAAAGCAGATCCAGAGGGGGTCTAACAGGGAAAGAGAGGCAAAAAAAAGATCTTGAATATATTCATGATGGCAATTAAAACGTTAGGTAAGAAAGTAGCATTGAGGCTTGAAGGTTATGTAAGATTACATGGAGGTAACTGTCCCTCCAGGAAGTTAAAAACAGAGCATACAAAGGAATACATACTTACTGGAATATATTAGATTTTTTTTTACTTCACTTTTTAAGTCTGTGAGAGATGTTTGCTGTGTTTAAATGTATTATTAACATAAGCACATTTATGCACCATTCTACATTTAACACAGCGTTGTAGTACAAAAGCAGTACTGAAATATTTACGTTTGCATTTAACAAGACTTCCTAACAAGATTTAATTACAATTGGAAGCAAGCAATTAACCAATCAGAGAAAACCAGTTAAGAGTGAATTGTTTCTGCATAAACATTCTCCTGAAGCTAACATTACATCTAAAGAAAAAAAGGAAAACATGTTTTCTAATGTAAATAGCCTACATACATTTTGTGCTAGAAACCTCTTTATTACAGCTCCTGGGGATTTCCAGAAACATAACTTCTTAACAAAAACTCCCAGAGACTGAGTAGAAAGAAATAGTTGTGATGGTTATCATATGATCCGTGTGAAAATCTAGATGAGAATCTGAAGAGCTGGTTTGACACAAGCGTAATTAGAACGCAGTCCCAACAGGTCGGTTAATTAAAGCTGACTGTGAGGTTAGTTGGAATAAGATGGGATTAGATGAAACTCATTGTCCTCTGAGGACTTCCCATAGCTCAATTAACTTGGCAAATAACCTGAATAAAATACAAGCTTATTGCAATATTCATTTTCAGAAAGGAGGCGTATACTGTACATAACATGAATTATGCAACAAAGACAATGTGAGGACGGCGTGTGTGTGGATATTTACAATGTGCAAATGTGATCCGCAGACATTAAAGGTGACACAGAGGGATTCTCCACACCACTGTTCAGCCTTTGTTTCACTCAAGCTTTAGCAAAGTAAAGCAACTTTACCCTCTGCTGTCTGCAAGCCCAAATCTTACCCCTAGCTCATTAAAACATATTGGATTTGGACTCTCTCTTAGCATGCAGGACATGAATATGCATTATTCAAGCAACAGGACACCATGTGTCTCGCTGTGCTGACTTTGTACCCATGGCCAGGCAGGATAACACTGTGAGATTCTTTTTGGGGCACCAATATATCATTGTTATAACTTGTAATGTATGCAGGGCTTTCAATTAGTAATTCTCTGACACTTCCTAAACTGGGGTGAATGGAGTCACAGTTTTGCAAAGAGGAGAGCTGGCTTAACTGTCTCTGAAAGTTTTCATTATAGATATCTACACAACTGCTAACTTTAGTTATTGTTCATGATAAAAATATATGCAAATCCTTGGTTATAGTATGGTATACAATTCATTCAAAATCTAATCTTTCTTGGTACTGCTCACGACCTAAACCTACATGCACATGTTCGCTGCTAGAAGAACAAGCTGATTTAACTTTTGCTGCTCCTCAAACAATCATCAAAACTTGGAAACATGATTTATGAATTATTATAAACATAATTCTCTAATTCTGTCATCTAAGCGCACTCACCAAGATCATGACTGTGTGCACGCTCATGGAAATATAACTCCGATTATCCTGGCTGAGATAGATAGTGGTAATTATTTAGTCGGAGGGCAAAAGGTAGGCAGGGGCACATTGTAAGAGATAAATTACATTTTTAAATTAACCAACATTTCTTTGATTGGCTTAAAGCATCTTTTTCCCAGATTGTAATTTAAAAGCAAAATGGGAAATAGTGTCCTCTAAAACACAGAACTCCTGTGATTGTTATTCCTAGTATTTATTTGGTCTTTGTGGTCTCCTGTGGAGGTAGGTGATTCTGATTAGCCTGTTAGAATTCATAAAAACACAGTTGTGAATATTATGTTCCATTTTGTGCAAATAGCCCTCCTGGATCTTCCACAGTGCTGTTAATCCCCAGGGTTTGGAGCTCCTGTTGGTTTTCCCTGCCGTGCACAGCAGCTAGCTCGCAGCAGATTTGATTACTGCTCAGGAGTCTCGGGCAAGGACTTGATTTAGGGACGGTTGCTGGGGACAGGTAGGTTCCACTGAGTTGTGTGCTTGCTGTGTGGGCCAGGTTTTTTTTTTAAGTGCACCTGAGCAGGACAAAGGGACTTAATGATGTTGAGCAGATGTGGGGGAGGGGTACACCTATGAGACTTATCTCAGTCGACAGCCGCTCTCAAATGATCTAGCCCCAAGTTCAGAGGAAAAACAAAATAAAACCTAAACTAAAAATATCATTTCTCCTTTGGGGTGTAGTCTTTGGAGAAGCCTGACATCCTCTAGTTCTGGGTTATACACACAGCACAGAGTAAACTTGAGAAAATATAACGCTGACCTTAAGAGTTTCAAGGCATCTCAGGATCAAACAATGTTCTTTATTATAAATCATTACTTTTGTTTCGATGCAAGTTCATACAGATCATACGAGGATTTAATCTGATATTTGGAGAAATACTTTACGCTTTCTGGACAAACCTATTTCTGTTCCATTATGCACTTCAGTCAAAGTACAAATACTACAATTTGACTTTTTTCAAACCCAATTTCTATTCCTGAACTCTAAATTATGCATGAACATCAGTTTCTGCAGCAACAGACACAGAAATTACGCACTATTCCCGTCCTTTTTTTTATTTTTTAATTTAAAGTTCTGTTTTATTTCAATTCACTGCACAACTATCTGAAAACCCTGTTCAGAAAGAAACTGACCTATTTTCCTTGTATCAAAAGTTGGTTTTGAATGAACTCTTCATGCATATGGTGTTGATTATATAATCGGAAGCTGCTTCTTGTACTTATTCTCTCAAATCATGCCAATGGGCCCAGAGGGGGAAAAAAGTCCGTTGAAAGTGCCTTTAAGAAAACGCCAGATGCTTTCATTGGAAATCAGTTGTTTTCCGTGACATTATGCGTCAGCTGCACTCTTTGCTGTACACTTTATTCTTCAAACATCCCTGCTGTGTTATGATCCTCCGAACGTATGTGTGTGTGAATGAAATGATTAGTCGGATGTATTTGTGCGACACCTTACATTAATATGTCTCGTATCAAAAAGGAGCAACATCTGCAACCCTTTTTTGGGACAAATGAATGTGGTTCTGCATGAAACGGCATTAGTTCAACGTGCACAGGGTGGCCCACAAAAAAATTGCGTTTAGCACGGTTCATTTCTCGCCCTGATGATAATCTCTCATGGCCAGGTTGTCTGCTTGTGTGGGCCATACTCAGCTGCATCCTAGCGACTCGGGTTGCTATGCATATTTGGCAAACAATATCAGATGGCGAGTAAGCAAAAAGGAGTGTTTGGATTAGGCAAGATTTACAAAAAAACTGGTTTCTGATGACGTGGCTCTTACTAACGCAGTTCCACATCATTATGTTTGCCTGCCTGCAGACTGTCAGCGCGGCACTGTGCCACAAATATTGAGCGCTGCTTCTGCCTGTGGTTTGATTACTGAGATCTGTCATCTGATTTGCCTAGCAGCTTCTGGTGCTTGTCTCCTCAGATAGCCAAGTCCTGACATTATCAAGTGTCCCCGAGTAGCTTATTTTGGGAATGAACGATAAAGGCATCATGCAGTCGGACATAAAGGCAAACTTTCAGTGACACAAAAACCCAAATAGATTTTTTTTTTCGTTTTTAAGGCCAGGGTTCTCAATTGGTTCTGTGTGGCCTAAAACCAGAGAAATATAGGTCTGTTTTTGATCCTCATAGTCACACAGAATACATTTATATCTCTTAAAAAAAGAGAAGTTAAACCTTATTAAATAATTAATCACAAATACATTTTTCTGGCTGTAACTGTAACGTTAACTTATGTTAGAAACTCATTATAGTTATTCTTGGTCTGTTCTTATCTTTTATGAATCACAGGTTCAGAAGGGTCATTGACGGCAACTATTTCTTCTTCAATCTGTGACCCTTGTGATCGACTTGCCTCTGCAATCACTGCGCTCAATATTCCCAGAGTGGAGTGTGTTAGTAGCTGTGGACTTACATATTTCTAAGTATTTCTTTAACATAGCTGCAATGCACGGCCCGAAAGCAGTACAGTAATTAATGCTTAAAAGATAACTTGTCAATCAAACAGCCTTCACTGCTTCTCCAGGCTTGAGTTTTGAGTAGGTGCTGTGCTTGTCTTGCCTTTGTTCCCTTCTGCAGTGGCTTTCCATGCTAATTACCCACTTCCATTGCTGATACCAGGAATATAAATCTCCTTTATACCAGGGTAGACTTTTAAACAATGGTGGACATGGCAGAAAGTGACATTGATTTGTTTGGTGTTTGTGAAATATGCCACAAAAGACGTTTTATGTTTTGAGCTCGTGCAGATTATACAGTGGTTCTATGTAACATTAATTTATCCCACCCTTTTTTTAAACGACGGTCCTGTTGTTTCTCCTCCGCCGCTTCTTTGCTACAGGTCATGTGGCGTCCTGCCAGCGTTTGAGGACACGAGCCTTTGTCAAATTCAGTGGATGTAAACAACTCAATAGGCTGACAAGATGTCCCCCCATGACTCCATTTGCTTTCATGTTAGTATCTTAAGAGAGAGTGGCTGTTCCGAGCCAGAAAAACAGGCAGAATTTGCTTCCAGCATTGGTCCCATAGTTCCCCCAAAACTTCAAAGCGCTTTAAGGAAAACTTTCTTACTTTTTGATGCTGTGTTCACCTCTGTGCCACAATCGGGATGCTACATCTATCTCTAGCCACAGATACGGGCTGAGAATATAGAAGTGTTTCTTTGGGTTATATCAGGTATTTTCTCACAATGAGGTGTTATAGTCATAAAGAAAAGAGGAGATCTAAATGTTTCTGGCTGGTTTTGGCTCTATAGGTTTTGGTAGTTCAGGTGACAGTCCTTCAGTGGCTGGAAATCTGCATCTCAAAACAGTGTCTACCATAGCAAATGACTGCTACGCCACAGTTACCACCTTCATCTTTGGTCTTCCTAAAATTAAATTTAGTCTGAGAAGGGCAGGGGTTAGTGATCCACGGACCACGCTGATTGGAATTCCTAATCAAAGGCTAGAGTTTTGGTTGAATGATGAAACACAAAATGGAGATGTCCGCTCACTTTCCATATTTGCATTTTTTCCATTTGAGCCTTTCTTCCGGAGCCTCTGTCATATCACTGAGGCTTGGCGGCCTCTCCTCCTCCAAATATATTTCACTCTAACATTGATGTATGATTAGCTCTGCATGCCGCAATCCTAATTGAAATGAGTTTGGGCCGTGCAGGGAGGCAGGGGCGCACAGCTGGTTTCAATTGGGCAGAATCAGTTGTTCGACTCGTTCCACTGTACAGACATTTGTTTTGCTGCTGATAAGGTCATTCAAGGGAAAGTCTTAGCAGTCGGAATTAATATTATGTTTGCTAGAATGGCCGGGCTAAATGGAGATCAAGCTCATTTGCACTTCAGTGTCACTGCAGAGATACTGTACGTCCATGAGTCATTGTCAGTCATCGACATAGTAGCAGTGGTAGTGACTGTCAGAGAGCAGCAGTGTCAAATGGTACAATCTACGAGGCTTTTTTTTTTTTTTCCAGACGAAGTGTGTGAAGAGCCTCAAAGTGTTTCCTTGCCTCCATTAAGAGAAGCAACACTAGGTGCCCATTTTCTGCCTCCCAGTTCTAAGAGGTTTTTTGTTATTTTCTGGCGACAGGAAGTTGTTGGCGCTCCTGGCCTTATCTCTGGCTGATGTATAGCCTCATTAAAGAATCAAATTTATTGAACACCGTTTATGTTTTAAGGGGTAAATATGGGTTAATCATATAAAGAAATGAAGTTTTATTGCTGTCTGTAGCCTCAGGAGTCGACAGTAGTTGCACATGTAATCACCCAGATATGATAGTGACACCCATTTCAATCTGATTTGCAAATTATTATTATTTTGTTGTTGTTGTTGTTTGCTGCTGCTGCCAACGGCTAATTATTATTCACACTGGGGACAACAATGTGTCATCGCCTATTTGCCAAAGGATTAGGGTGATATGGCTGTGAATGCATGTTTGTCACACAGGAAAAGGGAAGCCACTGGCCCAAACATTACAACAGCATTAGAATATATGAACAATGACTATGCCGTTCAAGAATGACAGCAAGAATCAATATTACTTCTGATGTTATTTTCTCTGATAACGTATTTGTCTTTAATTTCATATTCAAAGCAAATACAGGATCTTTTATTGTTTGACTCAGCTGCATGTTTGTTCGTTTTTGCCTTTGAACTTTTTTTCAATTTGGAAGAACAAAACGAATCTCTAGGGTTGTTTTTGCTGCAATATTTTACAGTTATTATTTAATAATTTACAAATAACAACTGATGAAACATAAACAAAGACTTCATGTTGTGCTCCCTGTGGAATTAAATATATGTCTATAAAATGGAAGCATTAAACAGAGCTTGTAAATAGTAAGACATACAAAACGATTTTACGTCAGCACTCACTTCACTCATCGTTACATCTGAAGAAATTGAATTAAAACTATACTATAACTTTATTATTTGTTTTTATATTCATTTTCTCAGTTTACCTTCAACATTGCAGGGGATTAGGACTAGTCTGCTTCATGAAGGGTATTTAACACTGACGCATTTTTCCCATCACCTTTGAGAGCAGATAGCTCCAGGCGAGCAACTGGAGAAATCTCAACAGCGTAAGGTTTTATCTTACCCTGAAGGTAGTCAGGTGGTATGTTCAAATGTAGCTTAAGCTTTTATATTTTGAGCCGTATGATATAGATTGCTGAGTTGGTCATTGAGGAATAAAATCCACATTTGGTATGTCTGAGTTTTGGTCTGGGTGAATGCATGCGGTGAGGATCTATATTTTTTATGTTCACATTGCTAACATTTCTAACACACTATAAACTCTGGTTTTAAATGTCAACTCTGAGGCTTTCTCAAGACTTGCCAATCAAGCTGCTGTCACCTTGGGCTTTGTAAATGAGATAAGATGTACGAAACATGAAACAGGGATTGTTTTCTGCATCAGACTTTCATTGTTTTTAAAGGATTGCAGTAAGTTTCAAGCCGAAGTGGCACAGCATTTAAATAAACACTTTATTCTGCTTCTGTTTATTCTGTTTGGATCAAAACCTTCAGTTAAAGTATATCGAGGACATCTGTGCCGTGCATCATAGACGACATGACATTTTATATTGTCCATAAAACAAGTTGCATTAGTCATTACGCAATACGTGCACTCATATGTGCTTATAAGGAACATAGGCACATAGCCCTATAGCACTCAGTATGTATGCATCATGCTCCTCTTACTATGCAGTAGACATTTTCTGTAGGGAAGACATTAGAAGTCTAGCATTTGTGTATTTTTGCTTTATGTGACTCGTAATGCATAATGAAATATATGTGAATGATGAATGGTCGTGTCATTTGAGTGTCAGTCAAACCAAGTTATGCAAACGGCATCAATTCTGTCTCATCATAACAGAACTATGCAGCGAAAAGTAAGAGTAATGATGACATTTTTCACATTAGCTTTATTAATTGGCAGTATGTAAATCTGATGCAATTAAGTCAAATGACATGTGACGAGAACTTGCTCCAAACATCACAGGATGATTATGAGATCCTCAGACCATCTATCTGCAGAGTGGTAACTTTTTTCTTTTAATGGTCACAATACATATTCATAGCAACCACCTACACTTTTGCACCTTATGTCTATGCAAATGCCTGTGAAATAGCATTCACTGATTCTTCACTGCACTTAGTAACAGTGAAAAGGCTGCAGAACCGAACTGATAGAAATGTCTTCCATCATAAAAGCATCACTCATTTTAAAGTAGTCTTTTATGATGAAATGCACAAGGATACATTCTTTCTTGGAATTTCTGCCGGCATCCTTATCCGCCGAAATAATCCATAAATAAAAATGAGGCAAATATGGACTGTCCTTCACATGTGAAAACCGCAAGCTTCTTATTTTTTTTTTCTCTTTTAGAGTTCCCACAGAGGCCATTCTATTTCCTCTGCATTCCTCTATATTTGCACCTTTTATTTATTTTTTCTTCTATTGTCAGAAGCAGCAGTCATTACTCCTCCACAACCCATTGCCTAGAGTGCAACTGCCTTTTCCTTCTGCATATTTCACACCACTTTTCTCCCAATATTTCTTTGTTTCACTGCAACTTCCCGTTCATGTTTTACCCCCCTGTCGGTACATACCTCTAATTGCCAGAGCCTGTTCTGACCATCGAGTCATTAGTACCATGATGCTCTGTGACATATCTGAGGGCAGGAGTGCTGTGCTCAGCTCGCTGCGGTTCGTAATATCAGGAAGCAGATCTATAACAACCGCAAATGACTTTTTCTTCAGTGACATTTAGAGCTGACTTTTATGTTGTGTGCACCTTCAGCTGCAAAATACAGTCATCTCTTAATCACATTTCATCAGACTAATAATAACAGTCTGACAAGGACATTTACCAGATATGCTGAATTAGCCTGGCTTTTCTGTGTTACAGCACAAAAAAAAGTTGTTCCGCAATTTACTACTGTGGCTCCACTTTAATTTGGCATTCTGTTATCAAGTTGTCATAATATTGGACTTTAAAAGAAACCCAGTGATTACTTAATTTACACTCAGAGTGAAAAAACAATCTGTATTTTTAAAGATCCCTGTTGTCAAATGACATCTCTTTATGAATGACTTAAATAATCTAGTCCTCCCTAAAAGTCTTGGTCTTGTTTTGGTCTTTAGCTCCTTCTTACTCGGTCTTGTCTTGGTCTTTGACATCGAGATCAACCAAGACCATTAATATTTGTTTGTTCTTGGGATTGAAAAAAGCTTAATCATTTAATATTCAATTCAAAACCTGTCTCTTTCACCAAACACTGACCTCCATGAGTCCAGACTTAGTCAAAAACTGGACTAGATTTTTTTTTACTGTTCCTTCTATCTCTTACAATGCTTCTGGTCTTGATTCAGTCTTGACCTGATCTCCCTGACCCTGACATAGTCTTGGTCTTGGTTGAGTCTCGCCCTGACATATTTTCAGTCCTGATAGCTTAACGTCTTGGTCTCAATACCCTCCGGTTTTGGAAATGACTTAGCCTCAGTAAATTCTGTCTTGACTGCAACACTAGTCCCTCAAGATCTCTTCAACAAAATCTATAGTCATGCCTTCAGTGAGAAAAACACATGCAGAACAATGCTTTAAAAGTAATACGACATTTGCTAATGAGAGGAATGCGATCCAATGCAGTAAAAGTAGCACATCATCACTAATCATTTAGCTTAATGATCCAGTTCAGTTTAATATCCGAGGGCCTCAACTTTCCACAGAGGGACACTTTCCAAACTAGTGTAGCATTTTATGGCTATCAAACATATTTCATAGCCCATCTGCTGTGCTTCTTATACTGTATCTGACCCTGGTGGTGATGAGTTTTCAAAAAGCCTATTGTTTTTTTTTGTTTGCCTTTATAGATATACACATCCCAGAACACAAATCCCTTGGTAATTCTGCAGGAGTCAGGTCACGGAGTTTCTGCAGCGTTGGCACAAACAGCCAGAGTCTTCAGACACAGACTCTGAATAGCCCTTGACACCACCTCAGGCCCTTAATTTTAACATATTACAAAGAGGGGTGTTAAATAACAGAGCAAAACAAAAGAGCAGACAAGGTGAAATTGGGTTGAAAGGTCCTAAATGGAAAGCCTGTTTAGAAGCATATGCCATATGGATTTGATCTTTTTACGGAGGGATAGGAAATGGAAAGTAAATATTTGAACATTAAAGTATGAATGCATATGGGTTTTAAAAAGCATAAGAAACAAAAACCTGTACATCGCAGGATTAAGTAGAACAAGTCACCTTTCTTCAAGTGCACTACAGCTCACTCACTTGTTCCCTTTTTTGAAGAAAGCCACTGTCCTCAACTGACATCACCCAAGTCTTCTGTTTAAATCTGCTGCAACAGGATTATTTGTTGTTCACAGGTTTGTGTTGACCTATGACCTCAGGGATGTGACACTAAGCTGAAGTTTCTGCAGCTGAACAACACAGTGTGTCACACAGTTTAGTCCAGTGTGTCTGAGTGACCCGGGGGCCATCAACTGTGACCTTAAAGTAGAGTCTGTGTAAGTGTAATACCTCTAATGGCCACTAGATGCTGGCTCCAAAAACCTGGCCAGCGATAACGGCTTCATTTGAGTCAGGACTACTTCTGATGACATGTTGTTTGGTAGTACACTGGAAGACAGTCGCTCTCATAATGTAGGATTTGTTTTGGACTTGAACTCGTGGGACACTTCAAACATTTCATGGTTTAATTGAGTTTATTATCCTTCCAAGTTGTCTGCAGTTTCCTATAAGAAATATTTATAGAGTTAACAAACCAGTAAGCAACAGCATGATGACTGTGTCTACTTATAGATTTTAAACTGTAACCTAATGACATTTAGCTATTGATTCTTATATATTCTTAGGCTTCCCTTAAGCTAAACCAATGTTCACTTCTCTTGTCTAGACACATTCATGTGCACATTGAGTGTTAAAAAGAGAAGAAAAAGAAAGAAAAGGAGAAAGAAAAATATGCAGAAATTTGAATTTCCATTTTTCATTGTCGGTGTGCTGCTTCACAGAATAGGATGGTCTTGGATAGCCATGTGAACTGCAGAAAGCCTGGTCATTTGGTTGATTGGCTCTCCCAGAATGAATTATAGCAGATATCAAATTATGAATAAGAGGCAAAAAGAAAATCTCAGAGCTTCCTTTTTGAAGATGGGCCTAATTAGTCTCCATGTTCGCTGTATAATAGTAGCATTGAATTTAAAGAAAAGCATCCATGTCTTAATACATATGGAAAGATCATTTCCATGGGTTTATTCAGCGGAGCAATATAATGAAACACATAATGCTTATTTTTAGTAGAGCAATGACATCTGTAATCATAATTACAGCTATTAGGTGTTCTACTCTGGTTGTGATGCAAGTTGCAATGAGGCGTGAGGGCATTACCGCGGCGACCGCAAAGAGCAGCCAATGTAATTAGAAAGGAGAGTTCTTTTATATTGTTTTAATCCCTTGTACATGCTTGTCTATTTCTGCAAAGTTGCCTTGCTCAGATTTCCGTTCAGTATTATGAGAGCAAATGAGTTCCATTCAGACTGTTTAACGAGCAACAATAGCACTTTGTCAATGTGACACACTGATCCATCCCCTTCAGAATAAAATATTACATTGTAAAATTGAAATAAAGAATGCCATTTTCTCCTTCACTAATGCGACTTTTAGCAGTGCTTAGAAAATCCCCAGTGAGTGTTATTTGAATATCAATAGACTGAGTGTGATCAAAAAGTCTCCCGAGTCAAAAGTTTGCGGGCGAATGCGCTTGACCCAGACAGATGGCAGCTCTCAAACCCTGGACAGTGAAAATGAGACTCGAGGCAAAACTTGAGAGGGATGAAATTTGAGTGAGCTTAAGAGGGTTGTATTTCTATGAGTGGGGTTTAGGGGATTCAGACAGATTAAAGACCAGTATTTATGGGGCAGTCTTGTAGTTTGAGATGTTTATTTTAACATTGCTTCCTTGGAAGGTCAGCGCCATAAAAGGGGATGCCAATGAAGAACCACCATACAGCCTGCAATGAAATAAAAACTCACAAACCAACACAGAAAGAATCTCATTTGAAAAGTTTGGTCGGTTTTGAAGAAAGGAGAGCTCGTTACACAAATAAAACTTCAATTTAACCCAAATTGCGTCTATAAACCTATTTGTGCACTGCTTTTAAAAGATCACACAGTATTAAAACTAACTTATGCTTGCATGTGACAATGGGAAACGCCAACAGACAAGCTATTTCCAGCAATAGGTGAGTATTACGATTGCTTTACCTGTGTATGGTGTTATTTAAGGTGGAATATTTGCAGAGAATCACGTTTAAGAATCAAAGGTTGGTGGAAAATGTTCGACGCAAGTGCTTTTTACTGTGAGTCGAAGGACATTCAAAACACAAAGCACAGAGAGGTTCTTTCTAATACAGTCCGTGAGGTGAGGGCCGCGTCAAACGTCAAAATCTTAAGATGACCACTGTCGGAGACCACTGTGCAAAAGCTCATTTGAGACTGGCTACACAGAGAAGAATAAAACCCTTACATGGCAATAAGAGAAAATCTAGCAGTAACGTGTTAATGAATTTGGCCTTGTAGAGTGCATTTACGCATTACCAGTCTAAACAAATGTAACCTCAAAGGATATAGTATGTTTATTTGTAAATGGTCCCAGAAAAAACTATTCATAAAGTTGCTTTTAGAATGCAATTGCTATGACATTGATTTATGGAGTTCTGATCTTTTTGCACCATGCTCTTCATAGTTACTTCCACTACTCACTCATCTTGGCCAAAGTGAAATGAGACACAAGCTAGAATGTATTTTCCATGCTACATCTCGACTATAAAGTTAAGAGGACTCTATTACCATATCCCTCTTTTGATTTGTAGCCTTATTCCTGGATGTCATCTCTACTTGCTTCTGGGAACATTATTAATTTTTTCCCTGCTCCACAAATCAAGTTCATTTGCCTCAGTCACCTTTTACCACTAAGAAATTTTTACCACATCATTCCCCTTGATGAATGCACATTTATAATATACTATCAGCTATCTATAGCTTATTAGTCTCAGTGGAACAATGAGGTACAAATGTTCTTAAAGCAGCATATTTTGTCTGTATCTCTCAAAACATTAGCAGGGATAAGCAAAAATGAAGGTGCAGCTCGGCTAATGAGAAACAATATTGCGTCTGAGATAAAGAATTGAAAATAAACAAATGCACAATGGCCTCTGAGGACTTTCTAAATGAACCAGTCTGAAATATGCGCAGAACAGTAACGCAGAGTTGCTGTTTTCATTTGTGTAAAAAAATAAAATAAAATTACCTCATGTGATCCTCTGTTTGGGGCACTTCTGTTAAAGCCAAACGTACAGAAAAGTTCTCTGAAGCACTGAGTTGACTCACTTTGAAGAAGAGCTTTCCTATTCGGAACATGAAAGAGCTTTGGTTTGTGTTGATTTTTGTTTTTTCACTGTGGTACACTATGGAATATGAATAAGTCAAAAATGCCTTTTGCATGAAGCACATCTGTAGACCTACAGTGTATTTACAGCTTATAGCTTTTGCGAATAGCAGGTGAAATGTGTTTGTGTTTGTTGAAATTGCCTCCTACTTTTTTACATTTCCATATTTCAGAGACTGTGAAGATAAAGACACAGTTCTTAATAGAGGCCATTACGACTTGATGGTTCAGTATTCATCTGGCAGTCTGTGCACTGCTGGGAGCACCTGGTTCATTCCCTGTCAGTCATGTTGCTGACGGGAAGATGGATGAGCGTGATATGCTAATGCACTGACCTACAGAATACAATATGGCCCTTTGTAGAAACCTTTCCAGGATAACTACTTGTTACGCGTGAACCCTTTTATATGGAGTCCCCATGTTACTTCACCATGAATTTAAATAGAAAGTGAGCAGAGAAGCTTGCTGAATTTTAAATTTGCAACCTTACAACCTGACAATAGAAATCTCCTGAGCATTTCAGGAGGAAACTGTTCAGATATACCAGCATAAATACATAGATATAATCAAACCCACTTTCAACATGATCATTTCCAAAGACCTTGATTCACTCCACATAGATCCTGCACAAAAGGGCCTCCTACATTAAGCTGTGGCATCTTTCGTGTGTTCTGGTGGGGGCCTTTCAGACCTGCTTGCTAACAAAATGATGATCATCACCATCACAAGCTGACAAGAATGACACTGATAGAATGTTCTGAAAATGACAGCATGCTTACATTTGCATAATTAGCTCCAACAGCAGCAATTAGGTCGTCTAGAATCTTTCATCAAAGCCAAAAGTGTCTGTGTGGCCTTTTGATCTCATTTAAATTCCAGCCTCTCAATTCAGTAATGTTGATTGACAGGACTCAACTCTTTAGCAGTTTTATGGAACCAAAGATTAAATAGCGCCACACAGAAGTCCTTGGATGTCAAAAAAAGAGGGCAGCAGGAAGTAACACCAAGTTTGTTGCTTTTTTCTATTCCACATGCCAACAAAGCACTGGGCAGCATGTCGTCGCCGGGGAGGACATATTGAGATGTCTGCTGAGATGGCCACTCCTATTTCAGATCCTGTCACATCAATGTCATTTTGAACAGGGCCAGCTTTCACAGTTTCAGTGTATCCTTCCCATATAAGTATATAACTAAAGTTGAAATTTCACATTCAAAGTTTAGTCCACATTTTGACTTCTTATTCTGGAGTGCTCAGAATGTTAAGACTGAAGAGGAGGAGGGTGGCTGGTGAATTATTAACATTTGGGAAGCCACACAATCCGGTAAAGATGAACAAAAACTTCTCCTCGGGGTTGCCCCTAGTCACTGAGCTGAGTTTCATGCTCGCCTCGGGAAACTGTCCATGTTCCTCGACTTCACCAGCAGCAAATTTGGCTCCAGTTTTACCGAGTCCTCTTCCTATTCTTGTTTTAAAAATACAGCACTGTCTGGAGCAGGGCTTGTTTCATTTCCTCTCTGCCTGTTTGCTTTGTGTTGGGAATGTTTGTTTGGCAGTGGCTCGTATTCAAATCCATTTCCATACAGGAAGTCGTGGTACTTTGCGGTAGGACTGTTTTCCCACAAAATCCAAGGTCACGCTCTATATGCATATGTCGAAAAAGCATTGTTTCGTGACTGATTACGTCGGCTCAATGGAACCAATTAAATTACCCAGCACACCCAGCATAGTCTGTCTATCTGGCGGTTGACAAGACGGCTTAGCAAATCCTTTAAAGCAGGTTCTGAGGCTCAGAAACCCCACTGTTTACCTCCAGTTGGTTTTCTTTCCCCTTGGTATTACATTTGAGAGCTTTACAACACAATCCCTGCTTCATCTAGATTAAGGAAACCATTTTGTGGCTGTTGTTCAAACATATTGCTAACCTAAAATTAGCTTCCATATGACTTAACAGCTGGTATTTTGTATTGTTTTGTATGTGGCATAGAGAAGGGACGTCCAGACTCCATCACGAGCAGTGTATGTGCGGCCAAGGCTGGATTGAAGGCAAATTATTTGTTCTCTTGTGGTATTTTTAGCTGAGAAATTACTCACTCTTTGCAAAGTCTACAAACGGGTCTGTAATTTTATTTCTTCTAATTATAACGGAGTGCGTGATGCTGAAAGTGTTATCGCTGTATCAACGCTCAGCTGTTGTGAGGTCTATATAAATGCACAGTGCAGAACCCAACACAAATACAGGCGATCTTTGCACATGTACCGACGTATTTGTCTCCCATGGACACGGAATGATGATAGCTGTTCAGTTTTTATGATTGCACTTTTGCACAGTTCTGTAATAGATTTGCTGTACACAATCATGTTCCATTATTAATAAGTGCTATAGCATTATGAGCAGTTTTGGATGTGGATAAAAGAAAGGAAAACACGAATAGCAGATGAAGCTCTTCAGTAGGGATCTTTTACAACAAAACTAACTTTTACCAAATAGTGAGACAAAAAGTAATGACGTAACGTTCGGCGACCGTACCTTAGCTTTCATAGTCCTTCCTGAGTGGATCCGGACGAAACTTCAATGGTGTTTTAAGTGGATCCTGTGGGGACCTTGACAAGGATGCTGACAGGGAACATTATGTATGTTTGAAATGTGGAGTACAGACGGCTGACGCACACAAACCACAAGGTACATTGGCATACATTCATGTTCCACTCGGGAGATTGTAAAACTTTTCTCCCAAACATATCTTTTATGATGAAACTTGACGCACTTTTCCACACATTAGTCCAAATGTCTCATTTAGTTTGCGTGCATATGTTGATCTCCAGTTTATTCATCTTTATAGATATTTCTAACTTTTACCATAGATTACTCTACAGCGTTAATAAATACTTTATTATTATGTGTCCTTCTACCTAACATTTATAATTAGCTTTAAAGATTGGACTGAAAGAACCTCATTTCAACAGAGATCCTTTGACATCTACAGTAAACATCACCATAATGGCTTCATTTGAAATAAACCGTGTGCCATTAAGCATGTCGCCTTGATTCATTCAATATGATAATCTCTATGTAAAGAAAAGGTTAAAGATCCATTTGAAAATCATACTTGAAAGCTCTTTTGACGATATAACAGGTCTAATGAAGCACAAAGATGCTTATAGCTTTATGTGTCCAACCTCGCAACATTTCTCGCCTAGATTTCTGTGGTAGCATTGGAATAAACACTAAAAAAGTAAGACAGCCAGCAGGCCAGCATTCCCTTTGAGTTGTGGGTTGTTAAAAATAACGATCCCATAATTTTTAACAGACTTTCCCATTCTTAATGATTGATCACAGCGCGCGTAAAAGGATTACACATTGATCCCCTTCCTCCCAAATCCTGTTCTACAATACTTCACGGCCAAGTTTAATGAAGCAAAAACCTGTTGAGGCTATAATCCTTCTTGTTCTCATTTCACCTGCTGAATATTTGGGAGCTTGCGCTTTTATCTTGGAGCTGATAAGTATTGGATATAGTGTCTGGAATCGTGGAGTGGTTTAAGTGGAATAATGTGTGGAGAGAACAAGAGTCAAATACTATCAGCGATGTCGTCGGCAGCTTCCAAAGCAAGACGGGTCACAGCTACTGAGTTTCAGATTGCTTTAATATGAAAATGATCTAAAGAAAGTGGCAAATTTGTAAGTTTCGGGATTGACAAACACATTTTAATGAGCACCTAATAGTTCTTTAATGGCTTTTCTGTGCCTCTGGGTTAAGAAAGCCACTCAATGCAATAAAGGTTATGCATCATTGGTGAGCTATTGTTGCTAAGACCCATAGCGTTCTAAACTTGGAGTAACTTACTTTATGGAAAGCCTGATGACTGTGAAAGTAGAGGCCGTGTGGTGTTTACAAGGCGTGCTAATAAAGAGAAGAGCCTGGCCTGACAAGTCCCTTTCTCATTTCATAACAGAGGGGCGCCCGCCAGGCACCTTTTGGCACTTAACGAATCGTGTTTACGGTGGCCAACGCAATTTATTGCTCCTGTCCGTGACTGTTTGACAAGCTGCCTGTGCACATGGATATATTTCCCCTTACAGCCAGTGTAGTGCCACTGTGCACATTCTCATAGTACAAACATATTAATGTGCATGTGGAAAGCTTGCAGAGACATATTACTACAGGTCAGAGTAGCACAGTTTAGGCCTACAACAAAAATCGCTGTAAAATCAACATGAATTCTGTGTATGATTCAAAATATGTAAAAAAAAAAAAAAAAAGTGAATTAATAACTGGATACTTAGTTCCTATTTCCGGTGCATTTTGAATGAACAAGCAGACACAAACCCCTTAAACAATCAGCCATTAATGTCATATAAAAAGCTGCACAAT
Source organism: Rhyacichthys aspro (assembly GCA_036850595.1). Lineage (NCBI taxonomy): Eukaryota > Metazoa > Chordata > Actinopteri > Gobiiformes > Rhyacichthyidae > Rhyacichthys > Rhyacichthys aspro. The sequence goes on from CM072149.1 coordinate 6,875,828, forward strand.
GCAGCTTCTGCTTTATGCAAAGAGCTCTTTCAAAAAGATCTGAATAGAACGTTGACCCACTTAGCTCTGTTTGGCACAAGGGGTCTGTGAGAACAAGCACACACGCACACAGAGGCTAAAAGGCAAAAACGATCTACTCTGCTGATGCAAATACACACCTCAGCTGAACACAAATCCTCTCTGTGATAAACAGGGTCTGGGAAACAAAATATGGCTGTAACGTATTCACTCATGGAGCTTTGTAAGGCTCAGGGAAAAGCCCGGACTTCTTTTGTCATGACAATGCGGCCTCTAAGCCATCGATACCTGAGGCAGAGGTTTTTTTATTGGTCCGTGCGAGCTCGTGTCCACTCGCCGGCCACGAGGATTGTGTGAAGTCAGGATTGGACTTGTGCTGCCTCTGAGGCACTGACACCTCCTTGTTTCACTATCACTTTGATGTGTTGTCTGATTCGAACAGCTTCTTCTTCCTTTGTTCCTCCTGGTGGGTCCTGCTGCACAGCGGGTGGCCGACACTCACTGGTCAGTGGCTTACATAAAGAGCATCCCTCACACACTCACAGGCAGCGTTCATGTTTCTCTGCCCTCTACACTTTCTTTGCTGGACTTTGAGATAGTGTGGGCTATTCCCTTGTGATGGGTATTGTTTATTTTATGTATTTTTAATATCATGTTCTTCACTGCAGAGGCTCATTGGAGTCCGTTTAGAGAGTCCAGCTTGCACCATCTCCCACCAACTGTAGGAAGTCTTCTTCAAGCCTCAGGCAAGAAATGAATAGTTAAAACTATATAGGGATACATGTTGGAACATTTGCAACACTGTGTATATATGCTTTAAAGTTAGGACGATAAACAAATATAAAACAGAGGGTTATACAAAGTATCAGAGGGAACTAAATTCTCTTAGTGTTGTTGGTTATTCGTATAATCAAGTTAAAGCTTTTACAAAAGTATCTTTGTAAAGTTGCAAGGTTTTAGTTCAGCATTGTTTTACTTTGTGTATTAGACACTTTTTAAAATTAAAATAAAAAGCACCAATAAGCATCAATAATAACACACAGGTGCATTATTCATGATTCATATTGATGAGGATCTTTTCAAAATGACGTAATATTTCCCTTTTTCCTCCTATAGAAAGCTGCATAATTTATAAAATTAGACACAGAGGGAATAATCTATGAATGCCTTAAGGCCCTGTCACATCACTTGAAAACATCAGCAGCTAATTGCTGCTGAAGAATGTAGATGTCACATCAAATTTGAATATACTGTAGCAAATCACAAGCTTTATGCCTCCAATATTGATACAAAATGGAAACCAGAGCACTGACGGATGGCTGATGTACTAATAAGATTGTGCTCTTATAATATTTTTACCTCGGAGGCAAACCGAATATATTTTAAAACTAGCTTTCCTTCCAACTTTTTGTTGAAGGTGATGAATTCTTTGCCAGTACATCCACACTTGTATTATCTAATTGCTCATTAATTTTGAAGATAATTAGACTGGAGACATATTGTGGACAATTCCATAAATTCTGAACAGATGTATTTTGCTGGTGCTTAACAAACGTTGGCCAAAGGATGCATCTGTTCCTTCAACATAAATGTGCCATTGCTGCTTTCAAGAAGATATACACAACAACTGCTAATTAGCCATTTGTATTGTAAGTCTATTGAATAAGATGGTTTATTAAGTCTAATATGCTGAGTGACTTTATGGTAAACAGTCTTGTTATTTCTCAAAGATTTTTTTTCTAGTCTGGTTTATAGACACGATAGATTTCCTGGAATCTGGAAGCAACAAAATGTTCCCCTCCCTCAACCGTCGTACTACACCTGATGAGCAGCTCTGTCGGCAAGTCGCCATCCTCTCCTGGCTAATTAATGCACTTCAAAGACAACAGCAAATGTGGAGCAGTGTTCATATTTTCACTGACTTTTTTCCAAGTGATTTCCCCGGAACTGGAAAAAAGTAAATGAAAAATCGAGCAGCATACAGTCGAATCAAAAAGAGGGATTGTAATGTTAATCGAAGGAAGTTTATGCTTGTTCCCAAAAGGTTCCTATGTTGATTCTGTTTGGATTAACTCCTGACATGCATTCACATTCTCCAGTCTAGTTAACAACCAATACATCAGCTAAAGCTCCTCTTGCTGTTCCCATGGGGCTGCTCTCAAAGACCAGCTCTCGATTGCCTTCCTCGGGGGTCATCACTGGTCACTTGGTGGGTGGCATGGCCCGGCAGGTGTAAAACAAGCAACCTACGACCCTCAGTGGTCACTCTTCGCCCCTTAGAGGTTTATTGGCTGTTGATCTAGAAGAAGCCTTACAGCAGAACGTCGAAGTTACAGCTCTTTCAGAAACCCTATGAGCATAAATAACTCCGTAAGCCGGGAAGGATTTATTCACTCTTGTGCTGACTGCTAACACGTGGCTTTCCCCGCACCGAGGACCTAAGGTGAAACCCCATCTGCTCCATAAGTAAATCTTTGAAGAGGACTGTTTTAAGTGAGGAGCTTCAAAGGATTCATTTGCCCGCTGATCAAGGAAGGAGTGCTGATCTCTTAACATCATCAAGCCGTGCCCAGTTTGGCTCCAGTTGTGATTTGTGCAGGACAACACAGAGCACTCCAGTCTTCCTACAAATACACATCAGGGAGGATGAAAAGGGAACAAACTGCATTAAGTCTGCGCTGAAGATTTACATATGGCTTTAAAACCCCTGCTGATCAAATATGCGTCTTGATTTTGGCCTCAGAGGCAGCAGACATATTTTGATAAACATAAATAGACAAGAAAGGACACAATAATGACTCCCAAAGCTTTTGCGTTTGATGGTGGTTTGCTAAGAATACATTTTAATATATTTTTTAGGAACTTGTGACTTAACACATCAATCAGAGGAAGCTAAAAGGCTGTAATTCTGCAGAGAATTGAAATCGAAAAGACGACTGTGTGTGAGCTATTAAAAAAGCTAATAAAGACACTCAGATGGAAGGCATGTTTAAACATAATTGTTTTGGGGGTTTTTTTCATTCGTAGATAAAGACTCATGACTCAGCTGTGACTGTTACCGAAGTTCTTTGATTAAATAACATTAACAAGCAGTGAATAATAGGTTTCCGTCCTGACAAAAACAAAGTGTGAGAGTTCTTTTACCCCAGCCGCACTCTCACTGTAGTTTAGCCGGTCTCATGATTAATCATACATCACCCTCATTTCTGACGTAAACACAACATAACTTGATAACAGTTCAGCCTCACAAGAGTAAAAAAAAAAAAAAAAGTAATAGCTCGGGGACTGTGATTGTCTCAGAGGCCTGATATTTAAGCTGGCACAAACAGTCTTATGATCCTCATACTGGTGTTGATAGTGTCACTTTGTTGATGCACCAGCCTCAGGGCATTCCTCTAATTCATTCCTGCGCTCGGTGTGAATAGCGGCCGTTGCACGCACATGAAAAGCTTACCTTACTTGTGCCGACTTGATAAGCTGGTGAACAGGATGGTTTTAGAGATGTGGAAGATAACTTCTTGTTCATATTTACACAGTTCAACTCAAATCTGATTAGTTACAGCTTATCTTCTTCAGACGTTTTCTATATTCCTTCAAAATGCATGTGTTCAAGGAATATCTAGAATACAAAACAAAGACTTACGGTTAAAATACTCATTGGTCGCTGTATTGAGAATCCGTCACATTCTCCTAAAGCCAGTGTAAATAACCTTTGATGACAAGAGGGTAAGCAGTCATGACCCGATCTTTTGACACACAAGCGGCTTCATATAAGGCACCTCTAAGTGAAATCTGGAGGAGGCGTCACGAGCCTTGTGGGCACGATTTGCTCCACGAGGCACCATTATATAGAAACCATATGTATCAAGGTTTTCTTTCCCTCGACCCCTGGAAGCTAAAAAGCTGTGAAGTGAAAATCTATATAAACATAGCCACCGGTAATGGCTCTGAACTTGGCTGTGAGTTCTGAAAAACACGCAGAACCATACATCAAACACTCAGCCACTAAAGCATATTTTAAAGCATTTTCGAGTGTATTTTTAATAACCAAGAGGAGGCAGTGCAGCGAGAATCCTGGGAATTGGGAATCACCACGCTGCGGTGACATGTTACAATAGAAGCTGCAGGGATGAGCGCTCAGCTGCATAGGGACCACATGGGAAGCTGGTATACACAATATGAGATTTGTTTCCACGTTTAAACATACCCATTGCTTTGCGGTGCACAAGTGTTCTACAGAGATGTAATATAATACCAGTATGTTGTGTATTGTATTCCATCTTGCTCACAATATTTCAAATTGATGTCTTTTCTTACTAATTGGTGCATCTCTTTTACCCATCTGTGGCTGCTGGTGCTCTACTGGGACCTGGCTTAGTTCATTACAAGCATATGCTGAAGAGAACAGCTTCGGAGGATAACGTGGCATATTACAGCTGCAATGTGTAGTCGCAGTTTGGTTTTTGAATCATGTGAGGTAAAATGACAAAAACACATCCTGGTGAAGTTGTTTTCACTCAATCCCCATTGCGGATTGTTTGTATGGTGAATAATAGATTCAGATCCCAAGGGCAGTTTGCTGTCTGGCTGCATCTGTAACCATCTTCACGCCTCGCACATTAATACTCTGCATCACATTTCATCATAATTTATGCAATGTTGTCCCAAAGTGGTGGTTCATTCCACACAGCTAGCGTGATTAAAAAATCGAAGAGTGTCACTTGGCTTCTCTTCTCTTGCTTCAGGCTTGTTGACAGCGAGGGAAAGGTTGAGTGACTTCAATATTACAGAAAAGGCATGAAGAAGAGAAACGTCTTGAATTTTTGAATTTTTTTGTCACAGTTTCATTTGTGGCAGGAGAAGACTGTGTCAGACCAGGACTAGTGATTGATTGGAGGATATACCAGGAAAAAGTTATAAAATCTGAACAGTTTTGAACAAACACAGAGAAGGTTAGCTTTTGGGAAAGGAGTGTCTGATCCAGGCCAGTCCTGATTCAAAATCCTGACACTCCTTTTGCCAAGAATGAGCCAAAACTAGTTTTTATTTATTTATGTAGCAGATATAATGTATAATTCAACACAATATACTGTATTGCAAACAAAAGAAAGAAGAAAAGAAACAAAAACTACACATGTGAAAACAAAAACAACAAAACAAGAAAAATAACAAAATAATTATACAGACAACAAGCAGTTAAAACTACAAAATATCATCCATTCAGTCATTATTTTTTTAGGATGAGTGAGTTAATATTCTGCCATAAAATGATGTAGAAGTATCTAAAATATCTAAATATGTATTCCATAATTTAGCACCGTGATTTCTTATTGCAAATTTGCAGCCTGCCTTTAGGATAGTGCTGGATCTGAAAGTTGTGAAGGACATAAGGTCGACACCTCGCTCGAGACATAAGGTCGACACTTCACTTGAGACATTAAAACTGGTGTTAAGACCGAGACCAGTTCTCTCAATCCACCATCAACAGCACCCACGCTGTTGAAGAGTTCAAGCTGCATCACGACTCACATCTCACACACATCCCTGTTCCTGAACCCACTGGAGAGACATAAAGTGACACAGTAATCAGTCCAACCGAGAATTTATAAAGTTGCTGTAATTAATGCGGATGATTTTTATGGCTTATTCAAGAAGAACATTAAATATGTCATCTAACGCAGCGGATACTGATTGTGCTTGGCCTCGCTGGAGCTCATTCACACAGTCAAGTATGTGTCATCCATTCAGTTTTGATTTATACAATAGAGATGCACTTTTACTGGCAATTAGACTGCAGCAAATCTGTGTTCATTGATAGTTTTCATAAAGATGAACTGCAAGCATAAGAGACACTTAGTCAATTTAGTGTGTTCCCTGTTTTATTACCACCAAGATCAGATAAAATTGACACCAAGCAGGATGCACTCGAATAATAGTGTGAGTCATATCAGTTTTTTATTAACTACTCTCACGAGGAACAATATCCAGACTACTGGGCATCCATTATTCCTTTCAGTGCAATAACTGCTGGAGCAAAAACTTAAATCAGTTTCAAACAAGGGTGTATTGGAAGCCGTCCTTGTCAGCATGACATTGGAATAATGGTATGAATAAACTCCTCGTCTTGCCAATGAGCTGACACCATTATAATTGGAACCAAAAGAAAGGACATGGCAGCAAATCCATACAAATGTCACGACGGGTGTACTTAAAGCAAGACGTGGCAGGATGTTTCTGTCAAAGTACAGCGGTCTTGTCAGACACATATCACTAGGTCAGTATGGGGTAAAGCCTGTTGCAATGATCTGTTAGAAAGAAAGAAAAAAATCAACATGTAAGTGCACCAAATAGATGATACAACAGCATATCAGGTGCAGAAACATCCTAGTGGCCACCAAAGGAAATTCAGTCAGGAAGAGAAAATGAATCGTGCAGGTTGAATCAAGTTAAGACCAAATCTGGAGCTGCAGCCGTTTTGTTTATTTGTCTATTTAAAGTTTAATGTGCGCTGCAACTGTAGCTCGTAAAATCCAGTGACACCTGGCCGACAATGCAAACAGGAAGCGGGCCAACTGAACAGCGTGAGCTCCAGAGTTGGCAGAGCGCGGAGCCAAACCTAGGTTCAGGAGCTGCAGCGGCCGGTTTTAAAGTGAGGACCTTGTTTTCTTTTTGTTGGCAGCGATCAGTCCATCACTGTCCGACCTGTACAAGGCTGGGGGGAGGCTGAGTCAGAAAACACCAAAACAACACCAAAATGAGGTCTTAAAACCCTCTTTAGAGATAAGTCTTCTTTATTTTTCTGTCTCCATAACCCCAGTGGCTCACAGCAGTTAGACAGGAGTGTCATCAGTCTGAATGGAGAGCTTGTTGGGGCTAGTTTTATGGACATATGCTCGGGCCACTTGGAGATCCTCTGCTCATCCTTTATTTACCCTCATTATGTCCAGCCTGTCTTCGGGGCATATAAAAAATGTAAGATTTGTGGCTCTAATTTGGTATTTCACTACACTAAAGAAAACAGGAATTCTCTAAGTGCTTGTAGATATAATTTCTGTATTTAACCTTCTCATATCTGCAAAACCAGTACTATTATGTTGAGTTTATTTCATATGAAGTGATACATGGCTGTGTTTGTATAGCTGAGTTAAAGGTCAGGTTTCTGAACAGCCGAAGGGACTTGTTTTCTCTGACCTTCTGTAACCTCCTCCTGGTTAGCGTGACTTGGGATTAACTTGCCAACTGTTGAGAAGAAACATTAGAAACAAGCTCATTCTTGGAAACTATGATGCCATGTGAAGGTTACTATTAAAGTAATCATGATGATACTGGCATTAGTCAGTTTTTGGCAGGCTTTGGTGTGTTTCGAGAAAAGATCAAACATCTAATGGACGCTCGGTCGCAGTCAAGTGCAGCAAAGCAAACGGCTGCTGAGATTGCAGACTGGATAGATGATCATAGTGTGTATTTTTAATAAGACTAATACTGTATAAAGTATTCAGAAAAATGCTGTATTCATACCTTTATAAATTGGATTGTTTTCTCCTAGAACAAATACCAAATTAAATTCATTAGAGTGATCAGTGGGTAAATACTTCCCTTTGTTTTAATGTAATAACAATAATCTGCCTCATCTCTCTTCAATTACCTGCTCAGTTCTGACAAACGCTTGATGAATGTTGCTTCAAATCAAACTTCTAATCACACTATAATTCACTTTTAAAACAAATTTACATCAAGCAACTTTACTTTCCATTGCCATCCATAATTTACTTTAGTCACTAACCAGCCATCTGGCCATAGCAGAACGAGGCGTTTGGTGAATTCATTTCCTGTGGATTATGGACTATTATGACAGCTTTTTTAGTCCATGCACTCCAAACTTAATAGCCCAAAACTGAACTAATGCGTGGTTGTGCATAAGAGGGCAGCCCTACTGGATATTGTGTTGAGCTGAGAGAAACTACATCAACCCACATTAACCTGTGGGTGTCTTCTCTTCCACTTCTTCCACTTATCATGAATCTATAATCACTTCCTTTTGCTGTCAGTGTGTCGTAATAGTTTATGAAGCATGTTTTCTTTTATTTTGGATATGTGCCTGTGAATATGACTGCTGGGAAATAATAGTGTTTTGGATGGGAGCCTTCCCTGTGCGCTCCACCGCCCGTTTCATTTTGGCTGTATTTCTTAAAGCTCTTAAACCCCAAGCATATCCAAGCGCTCATTTGAATCACTCAAAGCCCTCACTTTCAATTGTCCTCATGGTTATTTTCCTCCCTCTTCTTTACTAATCACATCTCTCTTTGTTAAAAAATAAACATCACCTTGACAAACAAAGTAAAGACGGTGAGAAATGAGTGGCGTCTTTTTCAGTGGCAAGTGACGACGCCTGTTTGAAAGGAAAAGTAATAATTAGGCTTTTGTTGACAAGCGTTGAAATGGTGGATTTTCCCGGTCCTGGATCAAAACGGTCCATTCATTATTTTAATTGGCCAGTATGAATATGGTGTGGGTGTTTCTATGACTGCACTGATGCTTGTGGCATATGGGAAACTGGATATGGCAGTGTTTTGTCACTGTACAACACAAAGAGGGGGGATTCTAATCAGTCTCGAAGATCTGGAGAAGTTTCCCCCTCTTTTTTTGTCGGCCATATAGAATGTGCCTGGTGAAATCTGTGGGAGAATGCCTCTGAATGAACCCAGCCCATTATAGGGCCTAGCTCGACATTAGTGTGCAGGCTAGCAAACCATGCTAATGCACTCCCGAGCCCCCTTTTTAACCAGCGCCGCACAAACGTAGCGCGTGCACGTAGACTCACAAAAGCCCCCAGTGTTCGAGGGAGCACAGAGGGGGCTTACATCTCACTTTACCACAGCGGGGGCATATCAGTAGGCAATTCCAGACTGTGTCTCGGAGGGCCGACAATAGCCACGTCTGATCAAAGAGGAGGAGATGCATGACAGTTGAATTACGTTCGGGTTCATGTGCTGTCTGCAACAATATGGTCGTGAAGAGTAAGGGAGGTAGGGTTGCAGAAAGAAATGACAAGGAAAGTGAAACGGGGATGAAAAGTGAAAGGGGTCAGGTGACAAATATTTTTTACAAAATATGGGAGATTTTAGGAAATTTGTAATCAATTAAACAAAAAATTCAATAAAAATAAATAAATTAAAGCACATTGTATACTTTTACTGTATAGTTCTAGTTTTTAAAAATAAATTAAAAAAAAATGCAGAAATGATACTCTATATTTTGTAGTATTTGGAGTGAGTAAACAAACATATATTAAATAAATAAATACACAAATAAATACATAAATGGTTAAACACAGAAAATATGGCAAATTAAACATTGACATAAAATTTTAATTAAAAAAAGTTACTCAATAATAAAAAAATAGCATTGGGATAAATTCATAAATTGGATCTGAAAATTGTGCAAAACCAATTAAAGTTGAAAGAGTCTATATCTAATCATGGGAGGTTGAACTCAGATCTCGCCGAGTCAAACTGCCCGCAGTCACATAATTCAGGACGACAGAGCTTCACAACAAAGCACCAGCGGCGCACATGAAGGCATGTCTGTTGAGTGACACATATGCCGTCCCAGTCAAAGGGAACTCCTGTCTGTCCAGTTGTGTGACAGATACTGTCTCCAGATAGCTGATAAGCTCTTTCTGCAAGTGACCAGCCATGACCTCTTTTCAAATTCCTTTCTTCTGCAATTCAGACAGTCAGTCACATTCTAATATTTACCATTCTGCCCCTCTCTGGGTCCATTACACCCCCCAATTACCCCCTTGCGATGTAACATATCCTCGACTTTCTCTACATTGTTGTCTCTTTAGCGTGGCCCTCTTACGCCGCTGTACAAAAGGGATCGAATGTACAATGGGCGCCGCTCTGGGATTTGGAGAAAAAGGAGATTCTGTTACTTTTTACATGCTTAGTGCTGATGAATAGATTTGAAGAGAGGCAAAGCTTTGTTAAACATATTTAGCTTCTAGTTGGGAGCACTGAGTACGGGGAAAAAATAGCTTGTTGTTGAAGCGGTAAACACCAGGAATGTGGCTTATTTCCCTTTTGGCTAATGGTGTTATTTGCCACACTCTTCCAACGAATCAGCAAGAGTTGGAAGAGCTGAACTTAGAATGGGATCTGTTTGTTTGCAGCAGTTTCAGGCAAAACCCTTTGATTACGGATGTGTTGAATTTGATGCAACCAGAGAAAAACACATGAATTTAAATGAGAAAACTGCAAAAGTCAAGTTAGTGATTAATTAGTCCTCTTCACATGCAATATATGTCACAGATTTGAACAAAGGGGTCACAAGTTCACGAAGATCACAGCATTCTTTTATATCACTCAATATGATGATATAAGGCCCCTTGAGTAATGCTGAACAATTTAACCACTAGCACATTCCTGACTATGTTTTATGTGGGTTGGGTTTTAGTGAAAACAATGTTCTAAAGTAATCTTTAGAACTTTGATTTATATAATCAAACAAGATGTACTACACTTTATTCGACGTATGATGGCACACACAGCTCCAGATGTGGTCACTTGGGAGTGAATATAAACAAGAGAAAAGAGAGTACATCAAATAATATCAGAGGCACATGAAACTTTGACTTTGAATGTTACCTTTCAAAGCAGGTGGTGCGAGGCTTTGAAAAACAAATCTGCATCTGGGGTGAAACAGGTAAATCTCGGAGACAAATGGCGGATTATGAAACGGAAAGTAAACAATAGTTGTGTTGGTTTCTTGAGGCAAAGTGGATCTAAGGTTGGCGGATGTCGTGCAGTCTGCAGACGTCCCAGAGTTGAGGCCAAATGCTGATGTGTCTCAGGCTACTGACTAGACAATGGTATTAAAAAAGTATTAAGTGGAGCTGAGAGTGCTCCTCTGCTCCTGGAACAGTGTGGCTTCATCACAGCCACTGTTTATCACGTCCTCACAGTGCTCACATCTGAGTGGTTTCACTGAGATAAACTGAAATAGCAGTGAATTCAAGTGTTGCTGGTTGGCATGTGTTATTGCTCTAATTTGTATATTTGATTTAATTGGTTGAATAGAGAAATTGTTATACTCCACTTTGAGGAAGTCGGCAAACAATGTGCAGTGCATGAGTGGTTGCAGGTTAAGTTGATTGCTTCCTTTAAATCTGCACACAAACAAACACACACAGAGTTTGCTAAATCAAATCGTGAAATATCAATTATATGGCAATCTTCTTCTGCAAAAACGATTTCTAGGAACTTCTCGACTCGTTCACTCGGAGAGCTGCTTCAAACGTGAGTGACTTGTGCTTCAAGGGGGAAAAAAAAGAAAGAAAAAGAAAGAAAAAATGGTTTCACAGTCTCCAGTGATACAGAAATGATAAAGTAACACATATCTCACTTGCACCAGCAAAACACTGATTTTGTGTAATGTCCCCTGCTAATAAATATGACTCATTCTGCGGCTGATAATACGCACCATAATGTTGATGCACTTTTGGCAGAACTCCACACAATATTTTACTTCCCTGTACCTTGGCAGCCGATACATGAATTTAACCTCTTTTTTTCTTCATCCCATTTTCCAAAAAAGTGCTAATGACAGATGAGTCACACACTGTACATCTTTACTCAGTATATCTTTGTGACCTGTGAAAACAGACTTGCATAACTCTGCTCTGTGATAATCCTGCAGCCCCTGTTGGAGGCCAGTCCTGATCTCTGAGTGTTAATTCCAGTCAAAACACATTAAACTACTGTTCTCTATCTTTTGGGGTAAGACAGAATGTCACATCAAACTGAACGATGAAACTGGATTTAGCTCTTCCTTGCTCCCTGACACTCAAACGTACATTGCAGATCAAAACGCCTTGAATTCTCAGTCCCCGAAAGCACTTTTTTACCAAATGCCACTGAAGGAGTTGCAAGGGAAGAGTTGGTGCTGAAACTTTGTTTGAAATATATTCCACTAAATGAAAGACTAAATCTGACTTTAATGTCGCTGAAAATGGCCCTCATTTCTGCTCCAGAATGTATATACAGTGCACGTCTGGAAGCTGATGGGGAGGCATTAAACTGACACAAATCACTGTTAGAGATTGGTCTCTGACACACACACACACACATGAAAAAGCATAATCACATCGAATCTGTCTATCTATGTCTGTTCATTGATTTTGTCCAGACTTTTTGGGACGTGCTGGTGAGTGCAGTCAGTCATGGCACGACCAGTTTGAACACTTGAGACAAAACTGAGCAAAGTCTGCTACTCCTGCTCATAACTGGTAAATGGTTTTCAGGGCTGAATCAGAAGTAGTTCACTTGACTTACAGATTACCCACTGGACTTGAGAAAGAAAACACTGTTGTCATTTTTCCAATTGTGCCCCATCCTAAGGTCATAACGTTCTCTCCACTCCAAGTTCTTGTTGGCCACTTTTCAATACACAGCTCGGATAAAAGTTTCCTTCGAGCACTACTACATTTCCTCAATCATGTGCCATGTGCTTTGCTAAAATGATTGGCGCTCGCAGTGTCAGAAATTTGTCTCCATTTGCTGAAATAAAAGTGCATCCGCGACTACCAAATCGCCACTATTTGTCGCCCGCAGCAGCTACCGGATAAGGGTCATTCATCAGTGATTCATGGATAAAATTGCAGCTGCTGGAACCAGTGTCACCTTTTTTTTTCTTTTCTTTCTTTCATTTGTATAAAGGAAACAAAAGTGTGAGTGGCTCTGGGGGGCAGTCAAGCTGAAAACTCCTGAATCACCTTGGTTCCTGTCCCGACTGCTCTAGAGTCTTTAAATAGACATTCATCAGGCTAATGTGTGATTGTTTGTTTATGGAACTAATAGCCTAACAAAGCATTTCTAAGTTAATTTTCCAAGTTAATTATCTGATATTGGCACTGAGCTGAGCGATATCTCACTTTGGAGAATGATATTATTATATTTGGCACCGAGGGACTGATGCATCATTTCCCCCAACAATAGATGGAACAGCTAATGGGAAGATTAAGAATTCAATCTGGAAACGTGTGTGTGTGTGTGTGTGTGTGTGTGTGTGTGTCTTTAAATGTGTGTACTATTCCCAAGGTCTTGGACTAAACTTGATGTTATGAGATGTACTCATGATTTATGAAAGTAACTGCTCCATCAGACTGAGTGCAGTCTTGTTTTGTCACCGCCAGACACCGACTCTAACGCACACAAGCTTTGGGATTGCCAAATATAGTAACGAGAGGGGAGGGGGAATAAAGGGACACTTGATAAAACCCTCCAACTTCAAATAGGGAATTAAAATGTTCAACTTGTATTAGGTCAGAGCTGTGAATAGGACCCTGAGTGCGCTTGGTGTTGAATAAAAACTACTAAAGTAATTAAAGTAGAAGCCAGCAGTGGACAAAATAAGAGAATGACTGACCCACATGCACAATATGGCGCTGAAAAGCCCTGCTGCTATAATTATAAAAGCATAGACAGATATAACTGAATATAAAAAAAGGATTGAAATAAGAAGAGGAAGTTCAAAGACTCTCTGAGAATGACGAGCAGAGATGCAACCTCAACTCAAATATGGTTATCTTTCCATCCAAAGTTATTTTAGTGTTATGCAAATGCAGAGGGCTCTTATCACTTCGTAAATCTTTTTATGTATCAAATGTCTTAAATGCACAATAACTTTTTAAAATATTAGCCTTCACTAGCTCTTTTCTTGTGAATTCACTCAAAAATTAGCCTGTAATTTTTTCCCCTATTTGCGTAACACTTTAGTGCAATCAACCAAACCTTTTCGAGTACAGTAGCACGTATGATTCCTCTCACACACATTAGTGCCACTTATGCTCATTTGGGTTAATAACATGGGAAATGACTTATGCAATAAATAAAATTGAGGGAAGCTGAAGATTTGATGTGTCCCAGAACATATAATGACGATTATTAGAACATGTTTTCATAAACCACTTTTTCTTTCAAAACTTTTGCACATTTAATTGTGATCTGGCCTCATTTCAGGAAATTACGTCTAATAACGTAAATGCTTTTTATCACTCTCTAAAAAAGTCCTATTTCTAAGGCTTGCGGAGCTGCTTAAAGCGCTCACTCGCTGTGCGTCCTTCTTCATAATGTTATTTTCCATACAGGTCAGTGTGTAATGCTTTTCCATACAGGTCAGCGTTAGAGAATTTCTGGCAAATAAATAAACACGGCCGACCCGCTGCCAGCTCCGAGGCATGTGCTGACCTTTACAGCCAAGGTGATATTAAATATAAGGTCCAAAAACACTGATGCAACCTTCAGTGTTTCTATAATGCACTTTGATATAAGTGCTCAGAGTCACATACTGTACTGGACTGCAACAAAACTGCAGCAAAACAAAAGACGTCAGTTGATATAAAGGGTAACAAACTAGACGATAACCATATGGATTCAATTGTGAGTTTTGATCAACATTGTCTCTCTCTCTCTATATATATTCTGTTGCCTTAAACTAAAAGGCTTTATTGGTTGGGATTAAGCCAAAGACAGTCTTGTCCATTTTTCTCCAGCGTGCTGTATGTGTTCTTACGGTTTATGAAAATAGGCTTGAGTGATATAAAGACAAAGAGATTCACAGCTGTATATCCAATCCTGTCCTGCTTGGGGTCTGATTTGTGAACCTGACAGCCCTGCAGCTGCACACAACACTGCAATGGGAAAAATAGCAGCTGTAAATATGCCTCCTATTCACAAAGTTCTACAGGATGATGTCTCTTTCATCCACTGTGTAACTTGTGTTGTGAAGATGAGTCATTCTGAAAATTTTCCACATAAATATTTCTTTTATGTCGTGGTAAATAGGTGCTGACAGTGTGGTTGTATGGACTAGCTTTATTATGCCAAAATGGTGGCTGGGGTTCGGATACAAGTTCACTTTGTATGTTTTTGCAACCATGACATCGTATAAGGTCATCAAAACACATGCAACATTCACTGTGCATATTTTATCAAGATGATGGTTCCGCTAACTCTATAAAACCAGTATTCTGAAGTCTGTAATTGAATTTAGCGTCTGTGCTCGACATTATTACCAAATGAGACTCTTGGGCTGCCACGATCACATCAACAAGCAGTAAATATGTGTTTGAACTGCATGTATGCGCAGGTGAATCTCACTGTGCACCTGGTAGATACGCCAAACACACCTAAGCCGCAAAAGAAATGAAAAGAGCGGTAAAAAAAATGAGGGTTAATCTGTCGTAGCCCACATGCGTCACCTGTGATTACCATCCCAAAGGAATGCCATTGCTTAGATCTGTCCTTAACAAATCACATCACACCACTATTTTATTTCATGTTTCAAATGATTTCTCCACATGTTTGTCGAGTCTTTGATTTAAGGAAACAACACGCGGTGCCCACTGCTGCGTTTTGATAGGTCCAGTGCACGTCGATGGGGAATGCGTGGGAGACTAGCTTTACTTCGTCTATGCTTCGTGGGAGGATTGTGCATCTGTTTAGATTTGTCTGTCTGTTGTTCAGTAGGTGGTGTGCGTATGTGTGTATTTATTTATTTATTTATTTCCTTTTTTTTTCTGTGTGGGTGGGATGATCATTGTTGCAGACTCTAACAGTGCAGGAAGAAATAAATCAACCAATTTTCAAAGGTGCCAAACAATTGAAGTGAAAAGGCTTTTTCCATTTATTTATTTTTTTATTTTTTTGCTCTAAAGTAAGTTTTAAAAGAGCAGACTCGCCAAGCCTTGAAATAATGGACTTCTTTGTGGGAATATCCAACCGATGGAGCGTCTACTTTCATTTGGCACACTAATTAAGAGCTCCTCTAAGAGAAGGCTTTACTGTAGTCACCGTATTTCCTCTATACATACCAAGTGAAAGCAGCTCTCGAGGCCAGCAACGTTACTATAAAGGTGTTTGTCAGGCTGACTTTCTTTGCTTTGGGACCATTTTTACAAAATGACAAGAAGCTAGGAGCCAGATAAATAAAGTTTATCACCTAAAATGGACCCATATCTCAGCTTTATGTGGCATTATTTACCGTAAGTAGACTATTGTGCAGCTAGTTAGTTTGATGGTTAGAGGTCAGAGGTTAATATACATCAAAGCTGTGAGTAGTTTTCTGGCACGGTGTAAATGGCAGAGTTAAGAATCACCATTGAATCTATCTAGGGTTTTATTTGGAATGGAAACGGCTCTGGAGCTTTTCTCTTTTACTTTGTAATAATTCTGCACATGTATTTTGGAACATTCACATGGAAATGAATGAATACCAAAATAAACCACTATTACTCCTGTTGTAATAGTCAGAATGTTAATGCTTATTTGGCAAAGGCTAATTTAATTCTGTTGCATATTTAAGGCACAGAAATACAGTGCATCTGACACTGTCTTGGTGGCAAGTAAATTATAGATAACACTGAAGCAACACACATTTAAGTCAATAGACACAAAGCTTTATGGTTGGTATTATTGTTATTATTGAATAACCTATTTACATGTTTTATTTTCTCTTGCAAACTGCCTAAGGCCTGATAGTATTATAGGAATCCAGCTTAACCCCATTGTTACAAAAGCAATAACAAGCCAACAAAAGCACAATAAGAGCCAATATAATGTGAGCCAGTGTGGATTAGAACTGGTCAGTGGTCCAGACTGGCCCTATCACAGTCCAAGCTGTTATTGTAAATTACGTATCGCTGGTGTTTGCCCTTGAGATTGTGTTAAT
Organism: Rhyacichthys aspro; assembly: GCA_036850595.1. Lineage (NCBI taxonomy): Eukaryota > Metazoa > Chordata > Actinopteri > Gobiiformes > Rhyacichthyidae > Rhyacichthys > Rhyacichthys aspro. The sequence goes on from CM072149.1 coordinate 6,892,577, forward strand.
CTTCTGTCTTAAACTTAAATCATCGCTTCTATCCAATTCACGTTAGCAAACATTTCCACAATGGCATTTCGAATAGCCCATTCAAACAGGATTAGTGTTTGCATGGAAGGTGTTGTAATGCCATTTTCCGGCGTTCTGCCTGTCAATCTGGGGAGCCATTCATTTGGGATAAGTCTTTCTGTCACATTGCTGCTAGTAGCTAAGAAATGAAAAAATAAAAAAGGGACAATGTGGGCTTCTTTTTCAGATAAAGTGCAACAGCAGTGTTATAGTATAAGCTCAAACATGCCATTAGCTGATGAGTTGTGGAGAATCTAAATTGCCTTTTGGACATACTTGGACTTATAGGATTAAGCTGATTCATAGTAAATGGAAATGACGCGTTCCCACTTAAAATTAAAGGTGCGGCATGTGCTTAATAAAAGAAACACAGGCGGCCTGCAGGGCTTGGGCGCTAGAGTCCACTGCCGGGGTGGCGAGGGTATTAATTAGAAAGAAAATCAAAAGACGCATTATGCACAGTCACCATGTGGCGCTGGAAATGTCAGCAGCCGACTCATAACTTCACTTTTGCAGGTCAGTAATCCTTCTGCGGTGCTTTCAGTCTCGATGAATCACCTGAACTCCACACCCACCAGCGCACCAGCTCCCTCATCAGCTTCTGAGTACTAGGCCTGTGTCAGATCAATATATGGGTATAGTGCAATGTGGTATAGACAAGACAAGACTGTGTTTCTGGTCTCCATAAAAAAGAAAAAAATCTCGAGCAGGAATTGAGTGATTAATGAGCGAAAAATAAGAATAGATTTTGTATTCAGTGGGTTTGGACAATAGTTAACACAAGTCCTGTCTTATTGTCCCTGCATTAACTCTTCTTTTCCTGTTTCTATTCAAAATAAGATACACTCAATAAAATAAGCATCTTTACACGTACCTATTTTTTCCCTCCTTTCTCCGCAGGACCTGTAACAGTGGGGAATGTTTGGAGAGTGACAGTACGAGGAGACTCTAGGCAGCGCTCACAGAAGAACAAGGAGGTAGAACTGTCAGAATGAAACACAGAGCTTGTAATTTCACAACAACCAAAAAAAGTGGCAGAGATGTATGATGCAGTTCCCCCAACTTGCACAAAATCAGTCATGATTTACAGAAGTTGGGTGAATGTTCCAGTGAAATGATGCTCGTGTGAAGAACAAAGAGAGCCTTCAACTTTTAATACACCAGCCATTTTATGGAGCCCTAGATACTGGAGTTCAGATCCACAAGGAGAATATACCACAGCGCTTTTAATCTATTACTGATAAGTTTTGGAATTTTAGACAATTTCAATAGCATCCAGTGTTTAAACTGATGCAACCAGCTGTAAACTCATTCTTTGTTCAAAAAATCACATACCACATAATTTATGTGGTGCCTTGTGACGATCTGTGTACTAGTGACACTGATGACCACAAGAGCAATACAACACCTTGATTTATAAAACATGTGTACACATCTACAACATGAGCTGAGAAAGACCTGGTCCAATGTTGTGAGATGTAACCTGTGCAAAAAACTGTAATCAACATAACTAAAGGAAATAAGTCAGGTATGTAAATGAGATGTCTCATAAGGCAAACTAAACCCCATTGTCTCAGTAAAGACTCATGAGGGCTATGCCATTGACTCGGCTTGTTTTAAAAGTATGCTAAAAGCATTCAGTAAATAGAAGACTTTGTTTAATAAGTGCATTGAAGTGGGGTGTGATTGTGATGTATAGTGTGCTCCAGGCGTACTGTAAGTGAATAAGTAGCTCTCCATTCCCTGCAGACATCCAGATGATGTACCTTTTTTGAGAGCGACACTTTGCTGCTAAATGCTTCAGTGGAGCTGCTCAGTGGCTAGAAGTGGATGACTGTGGCTCTGATGAGCAGCTTCCAGCTGTGGCTGTGTCTAACACTATCAATGTGAAGTAAGGCGTTGACAGGGAAAGCATTCATGCTCAGCAAATCTTCCTTGGATGAGTAAAGCCTGAGACAAAAACGCATATTACATTTTTAGCTCAGCTAAATCTACAGAATTCTGTGCAAATACATTTAGTCATTTATCTTACTAAATTCAGGATCGGGCGAAGATATTTGGCTCATTAGCTAATAATTGCTATTACATAAATTCTCAAGTAATTTTGTCACTACTTAAGGGACTTCATAATGTAATTGATCATCAGGCACCACAGGCCATAAGAAATTATTGAAAAATGCAAAATACAATAGATTAGTCCAGTCGTAAACACTTACAAGATTGTTCCTATGCAGATATTACAAACACAGCATGGCACCACACAGTTATCCTTCTCTCTGTGGTGCTTCATTAAGAATAATTGGCTAAATGACAAGCCACCATGTTGCACAGCCATTTCATCAGCAGTAGTCACTGTAATTGGGGAGAGGCTCGGCTGTGAGAAGAAGGTTACCCTCCCTAATAGGGAAGGAGCCTGACTTCAAGCTCCACTCCTGAATATAAATATATAATCTAAATGCCTTCCAATAAGCTGAAGCACTGAAATGGTTGTTTAAGGGTGAGCACAAAAGGCTTTGGTTCTGGGGCTCTGCAGCCAAGATGGAGGCGTGCCACTTGAAGAAATCAATAATGAGCCCAACATGGTGCTAAAACTACATAAACAATGTCTGGATGACACTAGCAAGCCACTATTCTGCAAATGCGGTGCAATGAAAGCAAAGGAAGCAGATGTGCCCTTGAAAGAGAAAAGATGAAAGACAGAACAAAGAGGGTGAAAGCAATGACTGTGCTGGAAGTGAAGTAATGAGATCAGCTGATCAGCGCTGTGTTTATGTGGAAAGTCGGGATAATGCTATGTTGTTGTTTAGCGGAGAAAACTTTGGAAGACTGTCTTTCAAATGATCAAGGGATGCAGCAGATAGAAAAGTCAGTATTTTAAACCAGCCTTGGGTTCATTTACTCAGCCTTGGAAGAAAATGGTCAAATATAAAGGGTTAGTTTTATGATGCACTTGTTGAGAATAATACAGAAAGACCTAGACCTTTTTGTTCACCTGCTTAATTCTGTTTGATCATTACTTTTATTATTGGGGTTCAGACAGGACATGAATGCAGTATTACTTTGACCCTTAAACCCACACGATGGAAACTTTACATTAGATTTGGCGTCCTGCCTTCTCACAGCTATAGCTCTTAGAGGAGGCTCGCACAAGGAGGTTTGATCAATCAAGTTGAAAAACGCGACTTCTAACGCAGGTGCTTTCTCGTGCACATTTTTCATTCCCCACAGCTAGCAACCATGACTTTTCCATTTTTTTCCCAGTGAACTACACAATGTATCTTGAAGAACACCTGCTGCATTGTCATAAGCTTCAAGGGGGGTATTTTTTTCATTATTTTGCACATCATTTTATTATAAACTGTACAGCAGCCTTTCAGACCCTGAACTCTGAAGACATTTGTGATGATAGCCATAAAAGGAAGTGGTGCATTATCAAATTATCAGTCTTATGGAAGAGTCATAATCATTGTTGAAACTTTGCAGAAGTATTGCTTGTGGTCATCTTCAAAATTTGGAGAAGTATACTGTGGTAAACCTTGGCCTTTCGAAATGCCAAGTCCATAAGGAAATCAATTTCGTAGTTTATGGCTGCAGAAACTTTTAGCACATGGTCCAGTTTTGACCTCAACCCCGTTCAACGCCTTGGGAAGCCAAAGCAACCGACACCTTACACAACATCACGACCTGACCTCAGCAACGATCACAGAACAATAGAAACAACACACTGATTCATGGATAGTGTGTTGATGGCTATAACGAGCCGACACATTACTGTTTTCCTGGAATGAGATGTTCAGCAGTTTTCCTTACATGGTTTTATTTCAGCGTCTACATTCTTTCATCCCAGGAGGAGAGACAGGCTCATAAAATTAAAAAACAAGACAAAATATAGCTGCAAGCAGCGATGATCGGCCCTCGCTGTCGCGACCCGCCCCCCCCGCCCCCCTCCCCCCGCCCCGGGCGCCGGGGCGCCGCCCTGTCCCCCCTTTCTTTTTTAATGATGCCCCCAAAGTGGTAAAAAAAACCCCTGTTTTCCGCCCCGGCGTGGTGGTGGTCCCCCCCCCCGCCCCCCCCCCCCCTTTTTTGGGGGGGGCCCCCCTTTTTTTTTTCCCCCCCCCCTTCCCGGCGGGGCCCCCCCCCTTTCTTTTTTTCCCCCCCCCCCATTTTTTTTTTTTTTCCCCCGGGGGGGGGGGCTCTCTTCCCCCTTTTTCCCCCCTCTTTTTTTTGGGGGGGGGGGGGGGGGACATCCCCCTCTTTTTGGGGGGGGCCCCCCCCCGCCCGCCCCTTCCCCTTTTTTAAGGGGGGGGGAAATACCCAAAATCCCCCCCCCCTTCTCCCCTCCCCCCGGCCCCCCCCCCCCCCCCCCCCCCGGGGGGTTTTTTTTTTTTTTCCCCCCCCCCTCCTCTTTTTTTTTTTGTTTTTTTTTCTCTCTCTCCCTCCCCCCCGGGGGGGTTTTCTCCCCCCCCGGGGGGTGTTTTTTCCCTCCCCCCTCTTTTTTTTTTTTTCCCCCCCCCCCCCCCCCCCCCTTTTTTTTTTTGGGGGGGGGTTTTTTTTCCCTTTTTTTCCCCCCCCCCCGCCCCCCCCCCCCCCCCCCCCCCTCCTCCCCCCCCCCCCCCGGGGGGGGGGCCCCCCCCCCCCGGGGCCCCCCCCCCCCCCCCCCCCCCCCCCCCCCCCCCCCCCTCCCCCCCCCCCCCCCCCTTCAATCCAACTCCCCCCCCCCCCCCCCCCCCCCCCCCCCCCCCCCCCCCCCCCCCCCCCCCCCGCCTTCCTCTTTGGGCCCCCCCCCCCTGCTTTTTTTTTTTTTTTATTATTCACCCCCTCCTCCCCCCCCCTCCTCTCCTCCCCCCCCCCCCCCTTTTCCTTCCCCCCCCCCCCCCCCCCCCCCCCCCCCCCCCCGCCCCCCCCCCCCCCCCCCCCCCCCCCCCCCCCCCCCCCCCCCCCCCCCCCCCCCCCCCCCCCCCCCCCCCCCCTCCTCTTTCCTCCTCCCCCCTCCCCTCCCCCCCCCCTCTTTTTTTTTTCTCCCCCCCCCCCTCCCCCCCCCCCCCCCCCCCCCCCCCCCCCCCCCCCCCCCCCCCCCCCCCCCCCCCCCCCTCCCCCCCCCCCCCCCCCCCCCCCCCCCCCCCCCCCCCCCCCCCCCCCCTTTCTTTTGACTCCTTGGCCCGTTCCTAATTACAGATTGTCTTTGAAATCAAGACTTATTGCCGCTGAGCCGTCGACACCAGATAGCAGACACATCTTTCTACATAGTTGTCACAAATCAGTTATCCAAGCTGCATAATAAACATCAGAGGGAGGGCAATTTGTTGCCAAAAAGAACTGATGCTACTCCACTTCGACACAGACTCCCCTTCCTGGAAGCACACTCTGGGTCAATGATAATTCAAACAGTAAAACAAAACAGCGCTGAGGCTTGGACCGCCGCCTGCCAGCCAGACACTTGAAACAGACTCCACAGCTCTTTCCAGACTCCACATTATTACATCCATATGCACGAGAGAAAAGTGACTGGGGAGAACGGGGAGAAATATTACCTGATGAGTTTTTTTGTATTGTTCCAAGTTTTTAAGCCTAGGCGTAGGATTAAAGGGTGGGAGTTGGACTGGACTAGAAAAGGGTATAGCTGGAGATTTCTGCAAACGCATAATAAGCTTGGTTCAAAGCATATATGTGGCTGAAACTGCTTTGTGTTTGTGATTTGACAGTGATTGGTTGGGGAGTTGCAATCCAGCTCGATTTGCGGCTGTGCTATAAACTTTATGGTGACTTTGGTGATTGTTTTCACATGGCATTGGTTTTAGACATTCAAAGATGTAACAGGGCTTATTTTATTCTATTTATTTGTTATTTCCCCTTTGACGCCACTGAGGCTATGTTGAGGTATAAAAAAGTAGGTGGGTAAACAAGAAAGCCAAATAAAGACCGTGGGTATTTATTTTCTGAGAAGAGCTTTTTTCCTTCATGGACAATATTTCAAAAAATGAACTTGAGCCGCCATATAAATATAAACGCAGCTCTATAACATCTTAATATCATCTCTCTTTGTGAGAAAGTGGAAGTGAAGTGGGCATGCAGAGGCTGGTTTAGAGGATAATTTTGCAGAAGGTAATAAAAAGAGACAGACTACAGGCAAGCCTCACGACAGCTTCTTTCTTCCATACAGTTCTTTAGGTTTGAAAGTCTTTGTGCCCAATGGCGGTATAGCTTGTCATAGTAGGACAAATGTTTCATTAGGATCCATTAGCTCGAGCACAAACAGGGCCAGCCTCGCGGTTAAGTACGAGACGGAGAACAGACAGGAACCTAGAAGAGAGCTGGTGCCACTGGGGAAGCGTGCTTGACAGATGAAATAAATGAGATGCTGTTTAGTCGTGAGGTGTGAGGCGGCATTGTGAGCCAGGTAGAACCGTCTGAGGTGGAAGTTTTGTCGAGTGAAAGCTGCCGAAGCAGGTGTTCAGTTGTCAACAAAAGATTTGACAAATAGGAGCACCTCTGAGCAAGATTGTGGCGGGGCTCTAGTCAAAGCCAGGCAAAGTCGGAAATGCGTGTTCAAGTGGTATTTATTGTGCCAGTGTCCAAAGTGCAAAACAGCCAAAAAGTGCAAAAATATATACAGTGAATACCAGTCATCAAAATGTATTTACAAATGTACAAAAACAAAGAGTCAGAAACAGATGAAACATAAATCTGTGGGCTGTTCATGTATACAACAACATAGAAATAATAAATAAGAAAGTATGACTGAAAAGGGCATTATAGTGTTTTATGATCAGGTGACCTAATGCTCGGCTCGGTTTGTCTGAGACGCGCAGCGTCAGGTAAGTGCACGTATGAATGACCCAAGCTAACGCTCTCAAGTGTGCACCTTGGGAGCATAAAAGCGGCAGGAAAACGGGAGAAAGGCGTTGGTCGTGTGTCGGGTGCGTATTAATGAACCAGCGGGGTAACCGGGGAATTAGTGTGAGTGAAAATGTGTGCGTGGCCAGCGCAAGTTCGTGGGTTCCTCTGTGACCACATGCGCTCACTACCCATTCACGGGCGTGCTCCGTCACAAAGATCCTACTAAATACAGTACAACCGTGTGACAACATTAAAATGCGTTCCATTAAAGTGATTTGTTGAAATGTTTTTTGGCTGTTCATATTTTGATCATTTAGCTGAATGTACCATTTCAATTTCAGTGTTAGTCTTAAGTCGTAGTAGTTCCACTTCACAGATCAATAGCAAGATATTAATTTGTAAATGCACATACGCATCACTTCACAAGCCAACAAAATAAAAAAGAAGTGCTCGAGTCACAATGATGGAAGGAACGGAAAGCACATGCAGCTCTGAAAAAAAGGTGTGCAGGATGTTGTTGTGCAGTTAATTGTTACCATGACCCTGAGCAGAAAGAAAGCACTTGATAACTCTCAGATCAGAAGACACAGATGTGTTGGGAATAGTAGTAGGTGACAAATGACCGTGTGCAGTGCAGCCTTTAAAACATAAGGTATTACTTTGCAAATGAAGATCTGTTTGATTGTAGACACTAAAGTAACTGCAATAAGTGCCATTATGAATAGTCTAAACTTTAATATAACTTTACATATTTTACACATTGAAGAATTAATGAGCATTCCTCCATCAACAGACTCCGCACCATTAATTATCTCCAATTCCCTCATGAAGTGGATATAACTTGTAGAATTTCTCTTTGTGTTTTGAATTTGAAAGGATATCCTCCTCTTAAATTAGATGAGATGAAACTTTAATTATCCCTTTGGGGAAACTTTGTTATTGCTGCATCAGGGAATAGGCTCAGATAAGAATAGATCAAATATGGAGTAACGCCAGAATTAAATTAACATATTGGGTGTTGGTTAACAAATACCGAGATGTGGATAAAGAGAGAAGAGGGATTCCTGGAGAGAAGAGTTGATATTATGAGTCACTAGTGTATATGTAATACAAAAAAAACAGGAAAACAAGCCAAAGTCTATGTGTACCATGCAAAACGATCCCTCCATTGAATTCATCAAGGTGAACGTGTTTCTCTCCAGTGACAAGTGATCCAGCCCCGGGCCCTGCTTGGTGACTGTGGCGAGTCCCAGATAATGTTGTGAATAATTGATGAAACAATGTCAGTGCTTTTTTCATAATGACTTCAAATGGACATCAGCCAAGCGTTAAATGACGGGGATTAATCTACTTTAGAAATAATAGTCCTAATGGAATATTGAACCCTCTGGGACGGGCCCCGAGTTCAGAGCCAAGTCTGACACATTGCCACAGCCCGCATTGTGCACTGACCCCAAAAACACACTATTAAAACTTCACAGCCTTCAGGAGTTCACAGTTTGTGCAGCAGCAGTATACTTTTCAACCGGAGAGGCTTTAACTGACCCTAAAGTCGCCCTGGGATTTCTTCCAAAAGTAAAGACAAAGCAGGGTAAACAGGTCAATTAATCGTACTTCATTGGATCACCACCGGGAGCTGGACACAACAAGACCTCACCACACACAGGGAGGACTAATGAGACTGTACCTGAGGTGTAAGGATGTACAGGCCTATCCCAATAATAACTTATCAAATAAAGTAGCCTTTAATTGGTAACTATAACTATAAAGGACAATAAAATATACTGAAACGCTGAAAAAGTAAACGTCTATGCAGTGATCAATGGGCTTTAGATCTTGAGCTGCACATTGACATACAAACAAACAAACAATAGTATGTTCAAATGAATTCCATCTCACACTGTTCCTTCCTGCGACATTAACTTTTAATGAGCTCTGTGCAGGTCCTGAACAGTGAAACGTTGACAAGACAGTCACATCCTACAATCCTGGGTTTTTTTTTTAGAGTGCATAAATATTCAATAATCTGTATTTTACAAATGCAACAAATGTGTAAAAACCTCGGCAGGTGTCCTTTAACTCTTAAAAAAAAAGTTGCCTCACTTGATGATACAAATCAGGAAACCTTTTTCTGTTTCTTGCAAATGGAAGGCTTTTGCTGGATCTGATCCAATAGGATAATTGAACTGCGTAGGAGTCACACGTGATGGAAATTATACGGTGAGCCTAGAGTCGGATTTTATCACAAGCCATGACTCATTCATCCGAAAATCTTGCTCAGTGATGCAAATACTTGATCATTGAAAGTCATTTATCCTTGCTTTAGGCTTCGGAATGGAGACAAATGTGATAGCGCTCCTCCACACACAAGGAAAAAAAAAAAAAAAAAAAAAACATAGGTGAGAATGAACGAGACGAATCCAGTGGAGCACATTCATTCATTACTCAAATAGACTTGTTGCTTTTAGCAAAACGAAATTGGTGGCATTTCATTTTACAGCTTCACGAACACTTTCTTCTTCGAGGTCTCGCTCATTCATCCTTTATTTCACAATTTCTTACAGAAACGTTGCAAATGGGAATATGCAATCGCTCTGACATATTCACCGGGGCAGCTGCCAGCCTGAAACAAAATTTTAAATAGCCTCTCTTGTTCCATAAATTATGATTACTGTCTCATTTATTTATGCCCTCCACGGTATCATCGCTACTTCCTATAACGTCTGTGAAATATTAGCGCCTTTGATCTTTCAGGTGACTTGTGTTGGTGCCAAGGGTAATTATAATCCTGCCGACTAAGGGGGTTCTACAAGGAAAAGTGTCTTCCAATCATCGCTTATTTAACACCAACAATATGTTCCTCAAAGGACCTTGCATAAAAAAAAAAGTAAGAGAAAGTGAATTCATCATACAGTGCTGCCCCAGTATTTATTTATTTATTTATTGAGTTTATTTATTCATATCTAGTTTGAGGTAAATGCAACTTCAGATACCAACATTTTTCACTATCCCATTATTTATTTGCTGCCTTAGTTTTCTAGAAGAATTATGCATTTGTTTATGTTAATTTTGTAAGTCATCTGAACATTCACTTCAATTTATTTGTTGTTATTTATTTATTTTTGGACGAAGCACTGTTTTCAAGCCACTGTGTTTCCATGGTTACTGTGGGTGTTATTTGCTGAGGAAAACTAGTCTTTTTTCTGCACTTGTGATTGCTCTAAACACTTGCAATGATCCAATCAATAATGGCCAAATGACCCCATACTTACTTCTCAAGTCACACACCTGCATGTTAAAGAGTCTCTCTATATTTAGATTTTTGTTTGACGTACATTGAATCGAATGCGTAGTTTGCAGTGAAAATAACGTGCAAACTCAGGATCTATCTGAAGTTTCTGAATAGTTCTATCTTATTGTTTTGACTTTTATCACTCAGTGGAATCTTTATTTAGCAACACTATCTGATCACACCATTGCTATCAGTCTTCTGAAATAAAGCGGATGGAATACCTTTCTTTGGGGAAGTTCAAAACAGACTCTCCTGTGAGATAAGAATGAGATTTTGTTTTGTTGTCACGTTGTGTTGCTTTCTAGAGTATTATTTTTGTTGTTTTTTTCCACAACAATGATTTATCAAACCCTTTTATCATACTTCTTGAAGTTTGCTGAGATTTTCAAGTTCAAACATTGGAATAAACAGCCTGTTTTATTCTATTAGCATGCCCAAAAAGTAAACTACCACCCAGCAGCAAGTGGAAGGGTGATTTTTCTCTAGGTTTTTAAGTTCACTTTTCCCCTGAGCAAAAACACTTGAAGTAAACATTCTTGTCTGTATCAGCACGTCACGCAGTCTCCTGTGGGGCTTGTCACGCAGCCGTCACAAACTGTGACTATGAATGGCACTCTGGTGACCTCGGTGTAGCTTTGGCACAGGCGCCCACACATGCATGCCTATTCTTTATTTTCGCTCACAAACACACACACACAGGCGACTTTTAACTCGGCTGAACTGCAAAGCTTGTACGCACTTTGCTTCCGTGACGTGTGATTTGATTAGCGTGGAGAGCTGCCAGCAGTGTTTGCACTTAGGAGTTGTGACACTGACCACTCCTTGCACAAAACACCAAAATGCAAATCCGTGAAATACCTTCTGTCTTTGAACAAAGCCGTCCGGGCGCTCGCATTCCTACGAGCGGAGTCACTTGGACAGAGTGTCTGTTCTCTGTATGTTGTCTAGTCATTACAAAGATAAAAGGGCAAGCCGCAGCCTCGAAGGCGAAACCCAGGGCGCTAAATAACACCCAACTCTGATTTCCGGCTACATCAGCGACAATGAAGCCCGACAAGGTTGTTAACATCTGTCCATCGGGGTCAGGGTTATGAGAGAATTAAAAGCCCTTGATAACTTGCTTTGACATGATAGTTTATGTGAATGAGAGCAAGGTGAAACAGTGTTGTAGTCAAGACTAACTCACGGCAGAGACAGGGCAAGAGTGACTCTAAACAGACCAGAACAATAGAGAGCATAATATGTCAATGGACTTGTCAAGTAACCATTCTTCAATTCAGATATTACAATTCCAATCTCACTATGAAAAATCTACTCACAGTCATTATGCTATTAAATGCACCTCCTGGAGTCTGTTAAATGTCTGAAGTCTACCTCAGGCCAACAGCAAAGAGCCAAACATTTGGGCTTTTGTCAGAAAGCAAAAAAAAAAGAAAAAAAAGTCCATTTTACTTTAATCTTCAAAAGAGCAAGGATGTTATGCCAACATTTTTGGATGATGTTCCAAACATGTAATCAAGATAATGCCCATGATCTGATTACCTCTGCGCTTTAAAGAAGTAACAATCACTTTCTTGATTACTTAACGCTGCTTTATTTTTAGCCGGGTTCATAAAAGGTGGCGTCGCTTCTCCGTGGATTCCTTCTCGAAACACATCAGCTGCATTGTTGAGTGAAGGGCGGCCAGTCTTCTCCTGACGTGTGGAGCCTCGCCAAGTGCTTGATTACTGTCCCCCTGATGAACGATAAACGGCACTGATGGGGAGGTTATTCACATCGCACTGAGGCTAAGACCCGCTGACAAGTAGAGACAAATAGAGAGTGGCATACCTAAGTGACTGACTTCATTGTTTAAGTCGCCCGTCAGCGACACATAACGACATTGGCTCCTTTAATTTCTGCTTCTTCTGCTAAAGCTAAACTTATGTTCACTGACAAGACCAGACATGAGAGTTTGAAAGTCAAATGAAAAATGCCACTGACGTTCAAAAAAGAAAAGCTGCTGGATGGCATCAATTATCGACTTAGCTTCATTCTCTCGGATCATAAAGTTCTGCATTAAACAGATTAGAATCAATATAAGAAATCAATTTAAATCATTTCACTAAGTTTTCACTCTCTTACCTTGTGCTGGTATTTTGCAGTGATATCTCATCCTCCTTACATAATTTCTCATGATCCCAATTAATCCCAGTATAAACAGTTCTCTTGGAGGCTGTTTACACAAAGAGTTTTGCCCAAAACATTCTGTTGGCTCTTGGTGGTTTGTTTACACAGGGAACACGTTTAGTTTCATTCTAATACCTGTTGAGATTAGGAGTGCCACGCCACATGATCAGGTTTAAAAAGCTGTATGTTTAGAGGCGAATGTCATGACTTGTGTGTAATGAGGGAAACGTTTCTAGGGTCCATAGCGCCCCTGCTGGTCTGGCAGACATACTACAGTGTGTTCAGCAGAAGAGTGGATCTATGTTGATGCAGATACTTTGCATTTTAGTGTCATTTAACAGCCCTCCTCATTCATCTATTGTGCAACCAGCTGCACTGTTGCACACTTATTTGTAGTAGTTTTGTTGTTGTTGTAGTGCTGTTATTTGTGATTAGTTATTTGTTATTAGCTGCCAGTACAAGGTGTGGCTTGTGAACTACAATACCATATTTGCACTGATGAAAAAATACATATAAATACAGCATAAATAAATATAAATATGAGTGATAGCTTTTTGTCTTCCTCTTACACCAGTTATTTTCCAGTTTTTTGACACGTTTCTTTACTTTCATGCTCATTCTTGTTTCAGTGTAAAAGGATTTTTTATTTATTTATTTTTTAAAAAGAAAATCTCATAATCTGGTGGAGCAGAAATGTTTTATTCCACATTTAGCATTTAGTCTTAAAGATAACTCTGCCCGCTGTCTGTGGTACACACATTAAAAATGGCTTTATTAATGATTCACAGAAGAAAACCCTCAGAAGTCATATTGACATATCTCCAGCTCATGCAATAAAAAAGAAACTCCTCACATCACATTCCCCGGTGCTGCATTACAAAAACACCCCGATGTCGAATTGATTCCGAGTATGCTGTGTTGTGTACGTTGTCAAATAAATTCCCACGTCGAGGGGAGTTACACTGATGCTAATATGAAATCAATGCAACAAGCCCAGCCCCTCCCACCGCTCTCTACCTGTGGTGTTATGCAGATAAGTGGGAAAGCGTGAGCCAAACGGAGACGAGCTCAACTTCCTGATGCAGCACTTAGCCCCCGCTGCGAGAACAGAACATGCTTATCGCTGCAGCTGACGGGGGGGGTGAGCGCAGCTGCAAAAGAGAGCTGCCACTCAAGAAATAAAAGATGTTACACAAGCCGGTGAGATTTAAATGAGAGGAGATGTAGCGCCGCTGCCCTAGCTTTCAGATTATGCATGGAAAGCATTAACCTGGCTTTTAGCGTGCCACAATGGACCCCTTAGCCTCTGTCAACCCACACACAGTTGAGTCCCGGCGACATCCACGGCTCAGCGGAAACACACTCTTCCAACAGCAAGCATACATCGGAGGAGTCCATGCACATTCAAGTCGACAAGATAATGAATCGAGGGATAAAACCTTTTTGAAAGCACTTTATTTAACTTTTATGACACACTTTTGCAGTTTTCTCTCCATACTACACAGTGTCAAGTATAAAAGTGACATTAATATTCATACAAAATACTCTTCTGCAGGGCTATTGTCATCAGCTAAAGCCTGTTTTGAAGTAACCCTTCTAATGAGACAGAAACAAAAAAGAAGTCAGTTGTTAAAGTCCTCCCTTTTGCCTATTAATTTATTCCAGCATAAAGAAACAGGGAACAAGCCCCCGAGGCTTTTATTTGTTCTTGCATCAAGCTCGGATGGACACAATCAGTGGCAAGACGCAGCTGAACCTCGGGAACAGAACTCAGTGTGCGGCCCAAGAAAAATATCAAAGGGCTACACGTGACAAATCGAACAGAGGCAAACCGTACCATCTCTATTTCTAGGAAGAGTCAGCACCGTAACAAAGAAGAAACAGAGCTGGGCGCCTCCTCAAATAGAGTGTCATAGTGCACGGTGCAGCAACAGAAAGCAAGGCTCAGCGTCTAAATGGAATCGATATGAGGCGTTGCATTTGTATCGGGACACGTTACCAGCTCAACCCATTGTATTCACAGCTAATATTTACATGAGTCATATGCAAAGCTTTATTGACTTCTGATTCAATCTTGGGTCTGACTGAGGGTCTTCTGAGGTAACACGACTTGCTTGCCGTTTTTTTTTTTTTTCTCTCTCACCTGGCAGTCATCATCTGTTCCGCCTTGATGACGTTAATGTGTTATGACTGTGCATGTTTGGAACAGCGCTCAATCTCATTCGCTTTAATAAAATATACTCTCTCTCAATTACACAGCCGCGAGCATAACAATTACAGTTCAAGGCAAAACAGGAAGGGATCTGGCTAGTGGCTAATTGGCTTCTAATTGAAAGTGTTTGATAAATGCATTCATTACATGTTTCTGCAACTCATTGCCTTTGTCACGTGTGTAACAAGAGATTAACCCGGCTGCTTAGCTTAAATTGCTTTATCGATTACCTTCCTTATTAAAGCCCCCCGTTAAGTGACTTCATTAGAATATTCTAAACATATAAGCTCGGCTGCAAAAAAGCCCGTCCAAGGAGTGATTATGTGCAGAAGTAACAATCCCAATCAAAATGCCATTTGCATGTGCAGCAGGGGAATCAGCGTGGCAATACACAGCTGGGCCCATTTCAATTAGCAGGACCCTACTGTTAGCCATATTTCACTCTGCTTAAAGCTGCTTTCTGCCAGCTCCTTCTACTAAGTTCTAATTAAATGTTATGGCAGAGAAGCTGTAGCTTAATGATCGAGATGATAAAGGGACGGGACTCTTCAAAAACTTATTTTGATCCGTAAAACTTTGTGGAGAATGTGTGACACCAGTGGCCATTAAGTGAAGTGCGGCTTTTGTGAAGTGAAAACTACAAAGCAGCAAACTATTATTGCACTTCACTTAAACAGAAGCACTCAAGGGCAAGTATAAATGTCACATTCATAAAAATATCCCTTGGGTTGTCAGAAAGAATAACATCAAATACCTAAACAATATTATCTCCGTTGCAGGTTCTTACATAATGCGGCATACAAAAATGTACCTGATATCACCAATAAAAAGTGATGTAGTGCTAAAAAGGTGCAGTATGTGGTTTTTAAAATATGTAAGCGTATCTAATGTACTGTGAAAATATATATTCCCTCAAGGACAGTGAAGTGAGGAGCGATCCTGGAGCACCTCTGTTTTGTGTTTCTTGGTTCACTTTGAAAACCAAAACCTACTTATTCTACGTTAAGGGCCTTGAGAGTGAGGCTGTGCATGAGACTTTCAAATGATGCAAGAAAAAGCTCATATGGACAGAAAACAGACTTCAAATAATCCATTTTTTTTAATCTTCATCTAAAGTATGAGCTTTTGCAATATGTATTTTGCATTGATCAGACACAAATCAAACCCCCAGAAGTGCCTTTAACCTTGGCCTGTCTGGGGAACTATTCATATAGAACTCTTCTTGCACAAGCTGAGCTCATTTGGTGGTTTAAAGCTAGATGCAGTGAACTGTCAGTCTGCTGTCTTTACTATTCTGTTATATGGAACATTTGTCCATGTCTTATACTTGATAGTGAGTGCATTCCCTGGGATTAAAACAGTAAGATCCAGAAATAAAAATTTTTTTCACCAGAACAATGCAATAAAGCTGGAGTGCATGATCTGAAAATACAGTAGCATGTTGGTCCTAAAGTGTTACAGCAATAACAGTGTCACCACATAAAAAGGTCATCTCGAAGGGCGGATTTAGTCGAACTTCTTTTGCTAAAATTGAGGTCAAGACATTGCGGCTTAAAATATTGTGTAAACACGGCGCAGGATTTTCTTTGTTGTGGCTCCAGCCTTTGAAAAGACCAGACTTTAGTGTTTTTTGCTCCAGTCCGAGGCGACAAAGGTATAGCTATTCATTTGAAGGTCACCGGTTCCTATTGTTTACCAGCCCTTAGAGAATGCACCAGCAAACACTATCCATCATCTCAAATAACTCTACATTTTGTTATGACTAAGCTGATCAAAAGACCCGTCCCATTTTTGGTCATCACTGAACTCTATGTTTGTATGTCATTGTGAAATGTGTGAAACATATAATTTAAATAAATGGGAACCTCTTGTCAGTGCCGTGGAATGCACTTTAGCTAATGTTTACTGCCTTTGTAGCTGTCAACACATCTCCAAAGAGAAAAGTTATGACTTCACCAACATGGCATAAACAAACCTGAATGTCGAATGATAACTTTAGAGCTTGTGCCCTAAACACTTATGCACATTTTACACTTCAAATATTTATGCGTCGCGTTATATAATGGTCAAATTAGCATGATGGGAGATACTATACACTGCAAGGTCTATGTTAACAGTCTATTAACTATTCTAATGGACATTGTAAAGTTGGCACAGTGAATATTTAAACAATAGCACCCAGCAGCCTTTCAATTAACTACATATTACTCCACTTTGGATCAGAAGACTGTGCTTCAGCTTTATGGCCTTCATAAACATTTAATGACAAGAACTGTTTCATGTTCCTTCAAGGCAAGATTAGCTGGTCTTTGCCATTCAAACTTTTTAAAGCCAGCAAGCCTTAAGTCTTGATTGTAACTCTGCAGCTACTAGACTCCAACAAATGCCGCATGAATTTCTTAAAATCTTAAAATAGACGGTCCACGGAATCTTAAGCCAGTGCTGGTAAAATATGGAGATCAACATATAAAGCGTGAGAGTTTTTTTCTCTTCTCTATTATTCATGTTGTAAAGGTGGTCCCGGTGTGTGGCGTTTTAGGATAAATTGAGTCACCTTGAAGCATTGCCAGCGGCTGGGAGGCTGCAGGGGCTCTCGTTAGGAGCTACAGTGAGGAATCCACATCAGCCGTCATCTCTGACAAGCGGCCTATCCTTCCGACTCCTATCCTCCTGCCTCCTCACGCCGCGCTGAGGCATCACTCTACGGAAGTTTCCACTGCATCCTGAAAGTACTCTCCCAAAGATGAAAGATGGTGCGCAATGGATGGTTTGGACAGCTGGTCTATTGTTTGTGAACTTCTCTGTTGCAGCCTTTGAATTTTGCATTAGGCGCATCACCATCAGACAGGCATAGCCATATTTGGACACCGAAAACTGTTCATTCTTTACTAAAAGGCACTAAAACTAAATTGTAAATGTAGGCCACGATGCAATGTAAATCAATAAATGTTAGAGTTATGTTCTGTAATTTATTTTAGATTGCATCAGGCAATACTACTGGTTAAACCTGACTTTAGCTGATGTTTCTGAGCTGTGGTGTGTGTATCTTCAACACTTAATAGAATTGCATCAGTATTTTTATCATCAACATCACAATTATGAATATAAAAAGGGTTGTATTGGGACACCTTCTTGACAGGGCTGCAACTTTTTGACAAAATTCCATTTAACAAGACAGAAATGGCAAACTCTGAGTGCGTTTTATTTAACTCTATTTCTGCTTCTCTGTACACAGAAATGCTTGATATTACATTAAGATGTTACATTAGCTGCAGCCTCCGAGCAGAGCGCCTGCAGCAAAACAAACGGTAAGAGCTCTCTCAACAGCATGACGTTAAAAATGTGGATTCTCGCAATCATTCTGCAGGGACTGTGCTTACATTACGCCGTCAGTTTTAAAATGTGTCCGAGTTTACTACCAGAGTCTTGTTTTCGTCAGTATACATTATTAATATCCGAGCGAGGCTTCTGTAAACTGTGTACTATAGCCCGAGTTCACGTTGTTACGATGTTGAATTTATAGCTCCCGAGGTGTGAGCTGAGTGAGGAGAACCAGACAAATCCAACCGTGAAGTGATGCTACTCCTGCTTCTACGTCATACATGTGAAAGTCCAGCCCCGAGAGGAATATCCAGCACTGTGCATTTAAGCTGAACTTTTGGTAACACTTTAGATTACAGCCCGGTACTTCCCGGTTACTTATGGTGTATTTACAGCGTAAGTTCTCTTGTTACTTAATTTTTTTTTTTCTGGGGGAACTTAATTAACCTAATTACACTCTGTACCCCTTAATTACACTCTGTACCCCTTAATTACAGGCCATACCCCTTAATTACAATTTTTGTCCTAGAAAAACTTACGCTGTAATTACACCTTAAGTAACCGGGAAGTACCGGGCCGTAATCTAAACTTTTTGGTTGTAAATATAGATTTCCTCCATAGCTAATACAGTTATAAAATATGTATAATGAGCAAAACAATATTATTTCATTAGCATCATAAAACGCCTCTGATATTATTCATATTTATCAACACTGACACTCTTTAATAAGAACAAGCACATATTCTTTGATAATATAAGCCTGATTTTTTTTTTTTTTTTCCAAAGCCGCCTCTGCTTCAAATTAATTTCTTTAAATAATCACCAACTAAATTAAATGTAATCTTACAAAGACACTGCAAACTTTAAATGAAGTGCATGACCTGTTCTGATATCTGCAAATATTCAGCTATAATGAAAAAAAAACAAAAAAAAAAACAAAACCTTGTTAGTTTAACTTGAAAGCAAACAGCGATGAGTGCCTTTAAGGTGCAAAAGTTTCTGGCTAAATTCGTCCACCCCTTCGTTTAAGTTTTATCTAATTACATCAAACCCTTTCAACTGAGTCTGTTTCTGTACATTTTTAGCCATTCAGCACTAACCTCTGCCTCGACTCTTTCTGGTGGAACTAATAAGGACCAATGAGGACTTGCTCGACTTCGCGCCGGTCTGTTGAACTCCTCAGAAAGGCCAAGATACTCATTGTAACTGTCGCTAACCCCTTCACAACACAGCCCCGGTTAGGAAAGTTTAAAAAACTATTATCCGAGTGGTAATTAGAGTGTTGTGCGTATTTGTTGGAGATATATTTGGAAAGAAATAAGTCATCTGCATAGCCTGGTTTTGTGTTGAGCTTATTAATAGATTACTGCTTGTGTACCATATGTTCCCCATTTATATTTTGCGACCAGTGAACTTCTGGAAGCCATTTTGGGTATTATTTTGTGAAATACTTGGCAACAGGTCTCACATTATAGCAACAACTACATAATAAGTGTCCATCATGTACTGTTATCACATAGTTATGCTCTGGCTCGCTCTATATCTGCCTCATAAGCTGTCTCTGCTTATTTTTGGATAGTATCCGCCTTTTTCTACACAGCCAATCATGCACCGTATCTCCATATTGTCACCATATGTTGTTTTCTTTGATGTTCTGCTCTGTTAATTGTTTCGTTTGCCTCTCGTTCTTTCTTCTTTATTGTGACCTTTTTGTCTTTATTCAGCGTACACAGCCACATCCTTTGGATTTGTTTATATTGACGTGGTAAAAGTATGACAATCTGCAGATGCTCCAAAAAATGGCACAATCCAAATCCAGCAAATATTAATCAAGATTTTGCCCGAAGGTTAATTAGCATTCATCTCTCAAATACTAATGATTAAGATCAAAGGGACTCATCTAAAGAAGTAATGATGATTGTTGTATATTTAGATTTCAGTCTCATTCAGATTCTGTTTGTCTGATTTTCATTACCTCCATCCTTTGTTGCTGTTTGTGAAAGACATACCCTCGTTAACCTTCCAGCAAACTACATTTTTGTGGTCAACATTTGGATGTGGAGTCTTTCAAGCTTATCTCTTCAGTATGTCTCCTGCCATAAACAAACACTGTAATGCATTAGCTTAAAAAAGCCATACACTTCCCTTTGTTTTCCTCCATTGCTCTGAGAATGACCCCATTTAGGAATGAACTCTAAGCCATATTCAACTCCAGTAAAATGTTCGCAGTTTGACTGAGAGGCTTCTTAATCGCAGGCAGCAAAGCCCTGGGGACACAGAGAAGATAATGCAGCACAGTGGGACATTTAGAAGTTTTTCTGTAAAGCGTTTCCACATAAATCATCCCTTTAAGAGTGCTTGTCTATTACCTTCACATACTCGCTTATCTAACATACAGCTGAATCATACTTTTTTTCTATAACTGTCAAGTGAGGGGCATGACTGAAAGATATGATTCATAAATGTAGGTGAAGTGAAGTGTCTTCGCCTATAGCTTTCAGTCTCAGTCATATGGACAGTTAAGCATCACTGAATAATATCCCTTTTTTCCCATTTCAGAAGCAAGTAGTCTCTTGCATGATGACAGTACTGCCATCCGCAGGGCATGCCTGGTCATTCAGTAGTTTGATGAACATGAAAACCATATCAAACAAATGCCACAGCTGTCTAAACTGCTAGATCTGTGCCCAATAGAACACTCCAGGGAAGGGATTTGCTTATTTTTTCTTTTTTTTTTCTCTCTCTCTTGTGTGTGCATTTGTCAGTGGGACCCTGCTTGTTCAGTATAACCATGGTGCTGTGCGATTAGTGGAGCTGGATTGTGTGACTGAAAACTTTGTGCACTCTCATATAGCACTGTCGCTTAAGGTGCAGGTTAATTCTCTTCTTTATTCTGGCTCGAGTTTGCAGTACCACCAGGAGTTCCTATAGAACCTGGATCCTGTGATAAAAAGGCGAATTAGGGGAATTTGGGGTTTCAACATCACAACGCTAGTTCAGTTTCTATTGAGGTACATCCCGATGGAAAGGGCTAATTTCACGGAGGGTGAAAAAAGTGTCCACTGAAGCAGCCAAAGCCAATTGAGGTGAAAGTATAATGATCTTTCACCAGAAATGACTCGTAGTTTAAGCACGTTTATGTCGACTCATTGGTTCTCATGAGCTCTCCTTTCCTGACAACACTGAGGGGTTTTGATTAATTTATCTGTTTACGCTCTAGAAAACACTGGAGTGGTGGATGTGGTGACTATGATTGACAGCTGCTGCTTGCCTTCAACCTGATGTCCCTCATCAGTTTAGTCAACCACGCGTTGAGTAGAACTGGCAGCCAGTAGTTACCTTGTCTACATCACCTTTTGTGGCATTATGATATCATTTTCTGTCAAACTCTGATACACCTCTTCTTTTTTTTTTATATTTTTTGCCATTAAGTCACTTAAGTGGGCAAAAGAATTCAGAGACAAAACCACATAAAAGTCACCGCAAGACTAAGACGTAAAGCATTAAACATAATCGAGCACTGAGGTGGTAAGTGCCCCCAAATTGAATTCTGCCAGGAGCCCTATAAAGACCTACAACTGGCTTTTATAAGAAGGAATGTGCTCCAACCACATAAAAAAAGGATTAAATGAAATAGTAAAATACATGCCACTCCCTTATATTATGGGGTCTGTACAACCCAGACACCATTTATGCTTTATTCTTTTATAATCCCCGTACTATCAGAAACTTTTAGCTTTTTTGAAATTAGATAGCCCCACTGTTTAATTCATTAAAGTCATATCAAGTTCTGATGCCGAAACCTCAAGTGTATCTCCATAACATCGAGGTAGTATTCATTTTTGATACGCAGCAGTAAAACAACTTACAAAAACAACACAGGGTTGTTACCTGAAACCACAGGTGCTCTTCTGAGACCAAAGTACCACTCGCCACTACAGAAGTCCCACAAAGTTAAAGCATCATCAATTAGGAGAGGGCTCGATAGGTGAGAAGAGCGACTTCACCCCTTTCTCAGGCAGACAATGTAGATTAAAGGTGGGGTGATGAGAGCTGTGGATTTGTTGCGGCTCCAGGAGACTCTTAATCATACCGTTCATAATAGGAAGCTCGTTCAGTTGCCCCGGGCGATTTCGGATCTCTGTCGCCTTAGAACAATAACGCGTGAACAAGGAGCTCCCCCTTTGAAGGTGACATTTGGGGAGAAAGGTTGGCCGCAATGCCTCCGCCGACTTTGATAAATTATTTTTCATCAGCACGGAGCACGCTCTGCACCTGTGCGTGGGCCTAATGAAATAGGAGAGGGCATTGTTAGCCAAAACTGTGTGTCAAAGCCAGTCAATGCATGTGCGCTCCAGTGTCGTACCAACCCAAGGGATCCTGTGTTCGTCCTTTACGACAAACGAGGAGAACTTATCGAGTCGCCATTGAAAACAAAAGCAAAAATGGGAGCAGAGTTTATATTATTATTGATAAACATTTACACTAGACTCGTCCTGCAGACAGTGTTCAGGGCAGTGACAGCTCTAAAAATGGCCCTTGGGTGCTCCTCATTGCCCGCTGTATCTAATAAACTGGCCCAGTGGCACTAGATGATGGATGAGTCACAAGAATGAATTATTCTACAGGGGCAATAAAGCTGAACTTAACTTATTAACAGATGCTGTATCAGATGTGGTAAAGGGTGCAGTGTGAGGCGGCAAAACACATTTCAAACTCACAGTACATCTCATGTTGAGCTGCGGTGGTTGTTTTTGAGATTACATAATGTCTTCTGAATGATATGACATACAGAAACTGCTGGTGGTGTTGGGGAAAGTGTGAAAAAAAAGCACGATAACTGCATAAGAGTCTGGCCTTTAATCAAGATTTATTTATTTTAAACAAATCTAATTATCCACATATCTACGTTGCTGCATTCCACAGTGAAGTGCACACTGTGTGAATAAAATCCAGAGTAATGTTGCTCTGACAACAAAAGCTGCCGCATCAGTCTTGAAGTGTAAGGGAAGGCAACGCGGCAATCAGTGTCTCCTGAAAGCTGTCAGTGCTTCAGGCATCTCCCCGACTCCACACAACTCCTGCTGTGTTCTTCACCGCAGGCATTTATTTTCCTCACAGCAATTTTTTTATTATTATTTTATTCACAGTTTCTCTTGAAAAACAGAGATTGTGTTTCTGCGCGTGCACCTCATTGAGGCAGTAAATGACAAGCTGGCGGCATCCGAACAGATTTGATCGCAGGAAGGAAAGGACGGCGTCACACGGCCGAGGAATGCGCCGATGCTTAGCTCTCGCTCGTGAAGGCGGCGCAAAACAACAGTCAAAGGGATGAAGGGTGTCAGTGATCGCTGCCCGGGGGCGAGCACCTTGTGAGGAGAGCTGTATTAGCCTCACCAGCTGCTGTGGAAGGATCAACGTGGGAGGAAGGCTTTTATGTGTGTCCACCAAACCCACAGCAATCATACTTTGACATTTATATTTCTACATTTACTTTCCTCAGATTAACTGTGAGATAAAACAGTGATAAATGAATGACTATATTTCAAACGTTAACAAATTACTGCAACATAATATCTGCAATTTTTGTATTTGTAATTTGTTTGATCCACTATTTGGTAGCAGTCATTTCATTATGTTAGTATTTTTTGCATATGACATGTTTCTTTATAACTTGGTCTGCTTTGTGAAGAAATCATGTTGAGAGAATTATTGACAAACATAATTGAGATGATTCTTTTGAAATAAGTTCTTACTATAACGTCTTTTGTAGTAAACAATGTTCTTTTTATCTTTGTGTTAAATTTGGGGAAAGATTGGGTCATTATTTTTAAAGACAGCAAAGCTATGTTTCACTCTCTACTATTAACGTATTTCCTTTCATTTTTGAACCATTTTAAGCCACTGTGATGCAGCTTCTTCTTTTGAGAAACATTATTAATCTATTTTTTTTTGTCCCTCAGCAGACTTTTGCTCTGTTCAACACAGGAAAGAACACAACCATCTGACTATTGGCAGCATAGATATAGCCGCATAAATATGAAGCTAAAACACAGCTCCCTGCTGTTGCTATGGCGTGAGACCAGCGCAGCTCCTTTTCTCTATGTACAGTGTATAATGCAACACAGTGGGGTTTCTGAACGTTCATCGTCACATGATACCTCTTGCACATCACAAATGAATATATTACTCATCTGAAAATGTAGTTTAATGCATATTTAATTGCATTTTTCCAGGCCATTCCCTCCATGGTGCTGGATAATGATCCCAAATCTACTGCACTGGGTCCAACTGTGCATCATTTGATCTGTCTTTTCCGTGTATAACATTGCTATACAGCTCAAGGTGTGTCATCTCATTAGAAAAGCCACATACGTACATACCTATGATACAAATGCCTAACGCTCCCCCTAAGACTCTCCCTCTTTGCCAAGTACAACCCTCCCTCCCAAGTCTTTGAACTGCATATTCAATCCAATGGCCAAATTAGTCTTGCGGTCCCCTAGCAACCGAGCATTCTGGGAGGGAGCCATGTGCAGATGCTGCGAAGCGAAGTTCACATCAGTTTCAGGGCTGCTGTTTTCCTTTTGTCCAATCTCCTTACAAGCCCCATACATAACATATTCACTAGATATTTCCTTAAAATATGCATAGGCCGGGTCCTTAAAACAAGCAAAGGGATGTTAATTATAGATAATGGCCCCCTTTGTTCTGGCCGGTCTCTTCCAAACACTTGGCACCGCAGCAGTGTTGTTGTATCCAGTCATTTCTGTGTCTGTCTGAGAGGCCATATAAAAAGCTGCAAACTGATAGGGTGACAGCTCCAGAGTAGAGTGTGTGCATTTTTATGAAATTGCTGAAAATGTGTCAGTTTTACTCAGCTGTCTTTACAAACAGAGCCATTGTTCTGTCAGCCTGGGTCTCAACAGTGAAGCCTATGGTCAGCCGGCATCACATTATGTATGGATTCCTCATTATGCTATGTGCAAATCGTCATTATCCTGCGTTTGTTTAGCATCCCAGATATTAGAATAACTCGCGAGCTGCTAAGAGAAAACATTCATTATTTACTAGGCACAGATTTTATGCTGTGAGAGATGGAGGGAAGTTAATTGTGGCTTAATAAAGCTTGAAAAAGGGTAGCTTTCCATTGGCAGATTGGTGTGGTATGCAAAGGCAGCATTGGCTCAGAATACATACATTGTAGTAAAGTAAAAGAGTACGGTCTGTTATTAAATTGGCTCTAAAATGTAGCAATGCCATTTTCTATTACCAGCCCACCTTAAAATGAATATACTGGATGACAGCAAGTGCCCACTGGGGGTATGGTAGTATAAGGTACTTTGAATCCGAGGTTTATTGAATGTATTAATATTCTAAGTAATGAACCTATCTGAGGAGATTTTTACAGTATCAACAGTTTAACAGTTTTCTTTTTGCATTGTGCTAATTGCTCCTTGCAGTTGACTGATTCCTTTTCGGCCTTAATAAGAAATTTAGATTTCCCATCTCTCTTCATCTCTTCTCCAGTGCCAATGCTCATTAAAGTATATTAGCAGCATGCACTATTTAAGGGCCAAATGTATAGATCGAGAACTTTGCCCCAAAGGAAATCCTCTTTTTGAAATTGGGGAAGCAGGCTCGTTCTTCACTGTCAAAGTGCTGAGTGCTGAGTGTGATAAAACCCGGCAAGAACCTCCTGGTGTGTAGGTATGTGTGCTCGAGTGAGATACAGACTGCAAAGAGTTTCAGCTCTGTATGGTATAGGTGTAAAAAATATGAGGGAGAGAGGATCAAGAGAGTGAAACATTATGGAAATATGTGGAGATAAAAGGGAATGTGGGAGGAAGATACAAAGTAGGATACATGAAATCGCAGAAATGAAGGCTATACTCCCAGAAAGTGCTATACATACACAAACTCCACACGACTAGAGAACACTTAGCGACGACTTGACCCAAGAGTTGTGTTTATAAGACGCTAAAACAACCAGAGACGTTCTGTTCTGGGTCATGCACGTGTCCCAACAACTGATGGGTCGTAAATGTCCGAACGCTTAGTGAATACAGTATGGCCTGAGGTTACAATAGAACCGGAAGATGGTGGAAACGGAAAGAATAATCTTCCACGCTTCGTGATGCTTGTCCAGGAACATCAAACGCCATTTTTCCATTTCAAATAAATATAAAAATAAAGGATCACCTCATTGTGAGATCTTCAGCTTACAGTGAATGATCTAATAAGCTATTATTCAACACAACTTCAGCTATAAATAGTCACAGTTGTCATGTCCAGGATTTGATACTAAACCCCCCTGAGATGAAGGATGACAAAGAATCAGAATACAGCTCGGAAAGGCAATAATACCATTCTTCAAACAGCGGTGGGCTGCTATTTGAGGATTTCTTCCCATTTATTGTCCTCATCTGTTTGTAGATGAGTGGAGATGGTGTATTCATCATTCCTCGTGTGGTGGCATGTCACTCAGAGGTGAGTGCCGTGGATAATCAAGCCCATCACATGGCGGGGACAGAGCAATTTTTGTGCATATAGGTTTTCATGTTCTTTTCTTGTTTTCTTACCCTCCAGGCCATATTTTGGGCTTGCATGCACCGGCAGCGAGACAATGAAATTACACGCTCATGTGGAATGTACACTGATATTTGTCTTCCATCATTTACCGTTCTTTCCTGTTGTTGTGGGCCGTGAGCAATGATGAGGTGAAGAAAAGTGTGTGTTTTTATCATGTCCATCTTGACAGTAATAGTTGGGTGTCATTTTCTCGAGATGGCGTCATTCATGCATTGCCATATCGTGAGAAAAGCTATCTGTCACTGAAATTTCATGGCAAACAGGAGGCTTTTATTGATTGACCTTAAAGATAGTTCAGTGTTTTGTAATAGGCCCAGTTTTCAATAGTAAATGCATCCTCAACACTAGATCGTGTTTGAGGATGCAGATGGGAGTAATAGCTGCTAATAAGTCTAGTGAAACACACTTTAATCAACCAATAGAAACCAGTTTAATATGTGCTAATGCAGATTCACTTCATCCATTAAGTGAAATGCACATAGGTCACAAAAGCTAATCATTTAATACATGTACATAACTTCTAACCCATTTCAAGCAGGCATTAATAAATGAATAACCTTGCCTTGTTCTTCCGATGTCAGCGACTGTAAGCGTCTTTCTGCCTGGTCTTGTCGACTTGCCAGACCAGTCCAGATAATGATGTATAGTAACCTTGTAGAGGCGTGCCGTGACTGCTAAAAATAAGGGTGTGAAACCGCCTCGAGTTCATCAGGTTAATTTTCTGATTAGCCCTTTAGCCTGTTCATTATGCTGTTTAAACACTCCACATTTAGTAACACGCTGTTTCCGAACAGTTGTGGGAGGAGCTTCCAAGGACCGACTTCACACTCTAAGAGATTTTTTACACTGGCATCTTAAATTACTTCAACAAAGTGAATTCAATATGAGAAAGAGGCGGCATAAAAGAGAAATAAACCCGTAAATACGCATGAAATGACTTAGACTTAGCTGAAGTTGTAAATAGATACATCAGCTTATGCCTAATCCGCACAATAAATGCATCTTAGTTAGAGTTTAATCCTTAAAAAAATTCTGAAAAAGTTGAATAAATTACTGTCAAATCATGCTTTTGTGGAGCTTTTATACTGAAGCAATTATAGCTTCAGAGGTCCAGAGATGTTTGAAGAGAACGAGCCTCAGAAGCTAAAGGGAGCTCGTGGACACAAATACAACGCAGCCGAGCGGAACGGCCCTCGTTGTCGAGAAGAAATTGGGCAGATAAGGATTTTGAAAACAACCACTCCCAACTAAGACCCCTTTATTCCCTCTCACACCAGCAGCTCTGCAACCGCTGTGCTTCTCTCCCCATTTCACGCAACACTATCCAAGCCGCTTCTTGAAAATGGCACACGTCCAATTGCGCCCACTCACTGTCCGGACTGAGGCTGGGTGATTATCAGTCCAGGTCTTACATACGAGATAGATAGGGATTCTGTACGGCACACTTTCATTATACCTCTGTGACATATTCCTCAGGGCAGTAAGTCTTCGGTGGCAGACTTCACAGAGCTTATGAATGGCTTCTCCACCTCAGAGGGCTGAGAAAGCGCAAACGGCCTTCACTCCCCCTTCTTCTCGGAAACAACCAGGACCGTTAATGTTTAAGTGCTTAATCCTATTTAATCTGCCGTATACAGAAATCATATATCACTCCATAGAATTAGCTTAGTGGTCCTAATCCCCCGAGTACAAGGAGTGCTTTCTCCACAGTTCACGCACATCTATTCAAGTCGTCATGTTATTAATTGCTATTTATAACGAACGGGAATGTAGTTGTATAACGTGCCACCATGAGAATTTATACTTTCTAATCCATTTGTTTGCCCTCATTATGAATAATTGTGACTTTGAGTGACGCTCA
Organism: Rhyacichthys aspro; assembly: GCA_036850595.1. Lineage (NCBI taxonomy): Eukaryota > Metazoa > Chordata > Actinopteri > Gobiiformes > Rhyacichthyidae > Rhyacichthys > Rhyacichthys aspro. The sequence goes on from CM072149.1 coordinate 6,920,922, forward strand.
GTGCACTCTGTGACATTAGCCGTGACACTAAGGATGAATTGATGCAGATTAGACAGCATTAATTTCCCCCACCTGACGGTTCGGCCCACTCCACCTGTCTCCGTGGTGAAAACAGCAATCAGTCTCTGCTTTGAATGAGCATAACCAAAACTGAAATAGGAAACAGAATGAGGCAACAAGAATAACTACAGAGTACTGTCTAATCTGTTTGGTATTGTGTTTTCAATATAAAGCAGCTAAATTTAAAACTTTTTTTATGTGCCTCAAATATGAGCAGTAAAAGTTATATTTGGTGGCACCATGGTGGGTGGGAACACTCCACATTTAATGGCAATGCATTTACATTTTAAAAGTTCATTTGTGGTCTGATGCTACTGTTCAGGTGCCACCATGCAGTTAAAAAACAAGCCTTTACCCAGAACTGTCCCGACCCAACCCTGAGCACTAAGTGGAAATGCGGCTTACATAAACCCAACAGTAAATGCCTTTTGGGTGATGTAAGAAGTATGCACATACACATTCACATAAAGCTGTCAATGTTCTATGATATTAGAACATTCAAATAGATTAAATGGCTTGACCTACCAAACCCAAACCAATACATTCTCAAATACGTCCATTTGGATGTATTTATTTCTGTAAAATGCACTCCCATAGTTTTAAAAATACAGCACTTATCTCAAATTCCCTGCTTTTTGTAATATCCCATGTGTGATATTTTCTAATAAATGGTCACAATTAATCATTTCTTTCCTCTTAAATTAAAGATGAACAGATTTCAGGTTTTTCATGAATACAAAATGACGTTCTGACCAGTGTCGACGCAGCCCTTGAAGTATGTGAGCCAGCGCAAATCTGCAGTTCACTCCACGGCCAACGGTGTCACCACTTGAGTCGTTAATTTGCCGTGAAAACACAACGGCTTTTGTCTCCTAGGCACTTGACTTGTCTCTGACCCCCCCCACTCTTCTTTTTTGCTGAATACTCTGCAAACAAGACATGACTCACACAGTGCATGCTTCCCGGGGTGACATAGTGCCGCTGCGCTTATAGAGTTTACATGGACGTACACATTCATGCACAGCAGCGCAAAAGAAATACATTTTATTTTCATTGCTGAAAAGGATTTGGTGGAAATAATCTGCTTGGAGTGACAGCCATTTTGTACAGATAAGGTGATTGGGATGTTAGTTCAGCACCTCTCGGCTCAAACCGGAGAAGTCTGAGCGCTAATCTTGAATGTCCAGATGTCTCGGACTCTGTAATCATGTGACATGTTATAATTTGTTTGGAATATTTGAACACACTGGTCAGCGCAATTTGTTTAAACGGAAAGGGTTTGCCACTTAAATATTCTGCTTATTTTGACATCCCAGCATGCATTAGCCATCATTGTGACAGTGTCAGTGATTTTGACTGCTCAGAAATGAAACGAACCAAAAGACTGCTTGTCTGAGTCACAAAACCGAGTCCCGAAAGGCTTCCTGGTGGCTCAGCTGGCAACTGCATGTGACATTATGAGTTTCAAGTCTGGCCAACAACTGTAACCGTCACATGAGCCTCGGGAAGCTTATGGTCAAGGGGAAAGTAGGGCAAAATGCTGCGGATTTGCAACACAACATAAAACAAGACCTAAATAAGTTGTTTTTTTTCCCTATAATAAGGCTCTCCCGAACACCACATTCACACTAAAGGAGCTGCTGATATGGCAAGTCAAACAGATAATGAATAGATAACCGTCGCCAGTAAGCAGCAGGAAAACAACACAAAGTCAATTCATCTTTGCAACACTCCACTCATTAAGAGAGATGTCGGAGAAAAAAAACCCAAATGTGCGACCTGCTTCATAATAAGTACTTTTTATCTGGCAGATTCCGAGTAAACACCGTGGGTCATTACCGGGAGAATAAATAGATTTTAAAGTTGTTTCATAATCAATATGAAGGATACTGTATGTTTTTTTGTTTTTAGTGTTAAGGTCAGCTTTGTTGATTGTGTCTTTTAAACACCTACGCCTCTCATCAGAGCCCAGTGGCAAAGTTAGAAACAGAATCCTTAATTTGAACACTGTGAGAAAAAATAAGCAACATTTTTTCCCATGTTGTTACATAAAATAGTCTGTAAACAAAAATTCTGGCTGGACTCGTGAAGATTTGGTTTCTAGGTTCATTTGGGATTGTTGCAAAATTGAGCCAAAGCTAAAGCCTCACATCTATGCAGCTGCAGTATGTGTTCTATGTTATCTTGTTGTTGTATGTATGTTAACTGTTCAGTGAAGATGGAGAGGGATCTGACCACTGAGCTGAACCCTGCCTTTGCTGCTGTTGATGCAAGCTCTATGAGTGGATTGCTGATGTTTGTTTATCACATTTGAGCACACATAACTGACCATTTTACAGGCATCATAATTTTTTTTTTTTTTTTCACTTTTGACCAAGCTACATAACCATGCAGTGCAGTGCTTGTCCAAAGTTATTCTCCACATCTGCGATAAAACTTTTCTTTTACTTGAAGTTCTTAAAGTTGGTACATGTCAGTGCACCTCTGGTCATCTTGGAGCTTTAAGCGTTTCTCTGGGCTTGACATTTAAATAAAAGCAAGAAAAACACAAATACAGTAAGCATTTTCATGAAGAGCAAAACATTTCCAAAAATAGATATAGATCTTCTGTAGGACTAAAGCGTTCAGTGCTGCACACATCCTGAAGATGCTGCCCCACAGCAGTGCACTATTATTGTATAGACATAACACTTTGACAATTAAAATAGGCCTTTTTCCTGTTCAGTAACACATAGGTTCTAATGATGCACTTTATATTCAGTGAATGTGCACCAACCGGCACCATTAAAAACATTATCTCTCATATAAAAGTACTTTATAGACTTCTCTTTTGCTCCATGCCTCTAAGAGTCGACTAAGAAAACAAATATTACACTTTTTACACAAACATATTCTTCTGCCAGAAAACAGCAGAGGCTGCAGCCAGAGTCAATTTAATTTTCTAGTGTTGATCAATGGACTCCATCCCTGCTCTAGATCAAACATCATCACAAACGAGTGTAATGTGTGCTTTTGTAAAGGAATAGACTTTAAGTTACAATTATAAAAAAGAATTTTGTAGGCTTCTATTAAGATTTAACTCTAAAATGATAAAAGCTGTGTTGACAGCAAAGACATCTACTGAATTATCTAAAAGCTGCTGGACTCAGACTCAGAGTGCAGGTGAGGAGGCAGTGGCTCAGCTTCATTGAGCTTCTTGAAGGAGTCCTGGACCTAATTCAATGTGATATGTGTTCGATATGAACATCTGGGCAGGGAGACACACTCTCCAAACGCCTGTAATGAAAGTCTTTGACAAGAGCAAACAGACTCCTGTGTCAAATGGGGCACAGTTTGACAAATGTGACCTCAATGTTTTATTGTATTTCATCTTGTATCATGTGAGATTTGAAAACAGTGGTTTGACAGTGACTTGATTGATGGGGGTCTGAGCCAGCAGGTCCCCTCCGTGTTTAGGTAAACCTCGCACACAACAGGGATTAAACTTGGTTTACTGCTTTAGTAAATGTCATCTTGTTTACAGCGCAGCCTTTCACTGCACTCGGCTCCTAATCCCCTCCACCTCCTCTCAGCTCGTGAAAATGCATGTGCAGCATTGTCAGTCTTTTACAATAAAAGTAGTCTTTTCTTTTTCTTTGATGTTAGAAAGACCAGACCCGTTCTCTCCCCCTTTATCTTCTAAGCTGTGAGAATCTCTGACAGGAGCAGTTTAGCCGCTCATGTGGGATATAATAAGTCATCAATGATGTTTATGACTTGTAAAAGCTCTCTTTGGACAGAGTCTAAATAGAACAGCAGAATATAAACCTTATATAAAACTCCATTTAGAAGGGGATTTTTTTTTACAAAGTTTGCAGAAGCCACTCAGTGGATCACATGGGAGCTTACTGTGCATCTGGCTCTGATTAATTACACTCCTCATTGTCTAGTAGCTCTGACTAAACCTGGACCTAACCTTGGACTAAACAGGACAGAGCTGGGACAAAACCAGGACGAAAGCACCATTGACACAAGGACTAAACCGGGACTGTAAAAAAACAATCATTCCAAAAATTCTTTGAAGTACAAGTGATTTTTCCAACAAAACTGAATGGTAAATATTCAGACAGCAAAGACAATGCTTAGGAAACGCTTGGGATGTTACCAGTTTATTACATGACCACATGATGGAGCTAGCACCTCAACTACAAAGTGGTATTTTTGGGATTTCCTTTTGGAACTATTATTCATTTCATACTTTTTTCCTCTCACTTTTTCTCATTCAAATTCAAAGCCCTGTGGCCCCAAAGGATTTTTTTCCTACAAATATCTGGATCAAGAAGTGTTAATCAAGTCTAGTTTTAAGCCTCTGGTGATTTACTTTTCAGGCCAATTTAGTGATCTCTTTCTCAAACCACAATGCAACAAGACATCTTTATTTATTTAATTAGGCCATGCAGTTTGTGTGTCACCACTTTGGCTGGTGACTGCCTCTTCCTCAGCTTCACCAAAACCAGGATGGAGCTAGACTGCCATCTTGTGGAGTTTTTGTGTCATTACATCACAGTTCAGTAACGCCGGCCTCAAAACTGCTCAGCTATTTCATGCATCATTAACATGCATCAACTGCCAATAATGAGGATAATTGGATTTTAAATGAACACAGTTTATAATTTGCGGCTGACGTTGATGTGAATTATTGATGGATGCACCCTCCCACATGCAAAATATTAATTTCCGCTCATGGATCATCGCTGTTGATGTCCTCAGGTCAACCTCACACCTGACACAACAAATACAGGTTTGGTCTAGGCCAGGTTTTTACACTGTTACAGAAAAGTGGGTTGCATTTTTGGACAATAGCTGCAACATTTTATGTATTAGAGTTGTTGGTAAATGGAAGTTTATGTCAATTCCTTTATTGTCTGAAGGAAACATATGTTGTGAAAGATTTGATGCATAAAAATTCCTCACATTTAAGACATTTTCAAGCACTTCTAATATTTCCCCATGTTGTTTAATGTGCACGGTCACATCTTAAATACAGTAAACATAAAGTCAACCCATTCTTATCAATATCACAGAACAGGCCAGGAATCGTTGTATCAGTATGTAATTCCAGACGTAGGCAATCAACTCAGCACCAAATATTTTTCTAAAGTTATTCTACAATTAAAAAAAAAAACATTGCACACTTTCATTCAACTTCAGTTACTGTGTTAGACCACTAGAGGTCATCAATGTAACACATCCGCCAGGCTTTTGCAGTATGTCCTAGTGTACTTATTGTCCCCAATTTCCAGGGAATTATTATGACACGATCCATCTGGGAGATGTGAGGGTTTCTGCTCAAGTGGAGAAGATTGGTTACAATGTAAGGGAAATAAATTTACTCTAATGGTGACATAAAAGGCTGTTCTTTTCTTGGAGGACCTGACATGCAGTTTATTTATTGTCATATAGTCCTTAGCTCAATGTTAGGTTAATGGTCTTCTCTACTGCGAGGAAGAAAAAAAAAACACTGTCTGTTTCCTGTGAGTTTAAGGACATGGACACAGAACTGTTTCATGGTTATTCAGTGTCTCTATTTTACAAAATGTCCTCTGCTTTATGACACTGAATAAAATAATCACCTTGGACTTTTATATTCATATGTAGCACTTGTATCTTTAAGAGAGTAATATTCATTTATGCTTTAGTGGTTTAGTGGTCTTCCCTTTATTGTAATTTACACAATCTTCCCTCCAATATAAACCTATATCATATAAGACAGAGTTTGAGCAGAAAGAAACCAGACCTGACAATACAACCACCAATGTTCCAGTGATTGGAAACAATAGTAGAAATACACATTTCAAATGGACTTTTACTGCAGATAATAAAGGGCACTCAGTTCACATCTTGTTATATAAGGGTCAACTGTTCCTTGCAATACACTCCCAGCTGATAGTTCACTTTTAGCAAGGGTTTTTGCATTTATTTGTATATCAGATGCACTATACAGTATGTAAATGTATTTATGTAACAACTGCAACTGAATATTATCTTCTACTACAGACAGGAATGACTTACTGGACATTAAATATGATATTAACCAGGGTTATCTGAAGGTCTGCACGCTCTAAATCTCTTGTCAGAAGTTTGTAGCCTGTTATAAAGTATCCTGAGCTTACTTTGTTAAGATCTCCAATTAATATTCTGCAGTACTCGTTCAGTGAGTTCAACACAGCCTTGTTGATCACTCGGGGCGACTTTATCACTTCCGGAAGCATTGTGTCGTGTTTATGCTTCCCCCGGCGGGTTGCCACTGCGGCGATTGATTTCCCCTTTGTGATAAATAAATTCAAAGTTTGCTCTACCTCCTCAAAGTTATTCACGTGGAGTGCTAATCGCCAAAAAGCCCACGGAGACGAGTAAATGCCACCAGATCTCTCAACACCACGCCGCCGTTTCTGCTCAAGAATAACGCAAATATTAAAATCTTAATCCGATAAGTATCAGAGGAGAACAGCAGTGTAAAGTGGGCTTGTAGACGTCTTAGTAAATGTGAATGAGCCTGTGACAGATGGGAGCTTAATGCAAGTAAAGTTCTCCCAGATCTAAGCTTGGTTGCCCACTCCGACATGTAGGAGGAAGAGCGGGGAAGGAACAGACTGATAATGACTTGTAAGGGAATTGCTTGAGCTTGTGCACACAATGCCAGCAGATTTTCCTCAGCTGGAGGAGGCCAGTTTAAGTCGGTGAGAAATTTAAAAGGGTTATGGATATAAAAGGACAGACTGGGACTTATAAGTGGCAGTGAGTTGTAAATAAATGGCTGGATTATTTGGCTTAAGCAAAGATTTGAAAGCCAGTTTTCTCACAGCATCCAAACACATCTTTCCTAAACCAATTTGAGTCAACTACACCCACTGACCCACTCTATTTCAGACATTTATAAGCCAATAAATCTTTAATAAGCAAACTGGGGTAATGAGTGCACACAGTTTTAATTTGCATCATCATTTAACTGTTATTTCCTCTTGTTTAAAGTCAAAACAATCAAACAAAATAACTTCCCTTCATGATTTGTGTGCAGAGAAAGTCTGGAATATGTAGGGTTTGTTACAGGACAAAAATATATCGAAGTAATCATTTAAATGCTCTTCTGTGACAGTTAGAAAGGTTGCAATATCTGACAACAATTTTTACATGTTACATACAGTATTTTGCCTCTGAATTATTGCTGTCCAAGAAATGCAAAGATGTCACAAAGCATAAGAGTAAACAGTCTTATCCTCTTGGAAATGTTCTTTGCATTTAAACAATTGGTTGGTTACAGGAAGTTTAGGAAATGTATGCACATCATTGTTGTGCAGCAATAAAGAGGAAATGGCCTTGTGGTCCATGTCCCCCGTACTCCAGTGTTTACCTAGATATGAATCTGTATTATTTTAAATGTTCTGCATGTGTGGTTCTTTATATTTTAGACTAAGACAGCATCTTATCCATGGATAAAGCATACTAAATGCAGCTTCCTATCATGCTCAGTATTTTCACAAACCCAATATATAATATAATAGGCTAAAACATATATGTTTAAACAACATGAGTTCAATGACAGTATTCATCAATAGTAATTAAAAGCACTATTACTGAGTTATTGTAGTTTGAAATAAACCCTGTCAACCTTATCTGTAATAATATGTTAAACACTGGGTTTTTATTGTAAAAGTGTACTTCTTTCTTTTTAAACAAATTAGGTTTTGCTTATATTTTGAAGCCAAAGCAAACAGCTTATGAGACACATTAGTCTTTAGATGGAATATGGCAGACTTGACTTGATGTTAATGGTGAACCAGACAGTCAAGGACGTCCAACACTGAAACCTGCAGACAGTCAGCCCAGAAGCTTTGCACTAATCACTCCTATAACAACTCCATTTGCTGTATCTTTCCACATAGAGCTTCTTTTTCACTGCATCCTTGACCGATCCCAACAGCTTGCATCATACGAGCGTCTTTGTGGAAAATGTGTTTGTGGAAAAGACATCAGAAAGTGAACAGAGCTGTGATGGAAAGGTCAAAAATGATGTTGTTCCACCGGGGCCTGTGCAGCTGTTAGCCCGAGGACTCCCACTGACCAACACGGCGCCGACTGACACCAACCTTTGTGAGCCACTGAAGCGTTTTGGGACTCCCGGAGACTTGGAACTCTTCTCACGTTCCTGGAGCCACCGCGGAGCTATCAGACTGACCGCCACACACAGTCACACAGATAGCTTAGTCCTGACGGCTGTTGGAGGCTGGATTGGCACCGGCATTGTGTGGCGCTGAAGCCTTCTGTGACTGCGGAAAAGGACTCGGAAGCCAGCTCACACACATGCAACATGCCCGCTAATACAAAGCAGTAAAAAATGACTGCATATTTGTGTGTGTCCCACAGCTGCCAGACTCCATTAGCATGAGAGAAATTAAGAGGCAATCGCTGGAGCACCGGGAACCATTAAACCAAATCTGATCTCTTATTTCTGCATCAGTGTTTGATATTCATGACAAAGAGCTTTGAGCATTAAGCTGGAAAATGTCCTTATCTTTGCCAAAGCACTCTAAGATACTTAATGTAACAGTTTAGGATCAGAAATGAAAGATGATTAATATATTAAAAACAAAGGTGCGTGATTTTGTATGCATGACATCCACTTGTGATTTACAAAGGCTTATGATAAACGATGGAGTCACTGTCATTTTTATTATCCATCTGTTTTGTGATGCATTACATGTCGATTACTGCCATCTAGTGGTTACACGGTAGACTGCCAGTAACATAATATACTGAGCATTCTCCTTTGGCTTTCCATAGTGTAAAAATCGGTTGAAAGCACACGAGTTTGTTTTTATGTATGAGCCCATATTTTAGCACAAATATGTTAAAAAGAAAAGGAAAAATCATAATTTGAAATCTCTTCCAATATTTGACTAAATTCGATTTGGTAAATTGCACAAGCCTCACGAAAAAAAGAAGGAAAAACGTGTGATATCAAAATGAAATGAATAATGTCATTAAACTGCAGGCTGGCTTTTTTCTGACTGAACCGACATCTTAATAAATTCATGTTCCTGGGTGATGGCTGATGCTTGGGCCTCATTAATTCCACCTGGAGCAGAGAGCGCGCACGGAAGTACAGTATGTGAACTTTTACATTAGCCTTCCACGAGAACGATCTACTCTAGTGGAAACAAGGACAGAAAAAGTAGTACGTCCTGAGGATATCTGTTCTTGATACTTGTCTGAGTGGAAACAGCAACAAAGGAAGTGTTTTGGTGGTAATCTGGTGTGGCTTCCGTGAACGGGACGGTGGATGACGTCGGGAGCTAGAGGCGTGGCACAAGGTAGGACGACTTCCTTTTATGCGCATGAATAATCAAGCGGCTAGGACACGCCCTCATAAATAGGCCTCGCGTACGGACGGCGCCATACAGCGATATACCTCCATCCACCAGAGGGCAGGCTCCAAAAGAAGAATTATATTATAAAATCCAATTGCAACTTTACAAGTGTAAAAAACCCTTTTACAGCCTGGTACAAAAGATGGTTCTGGTCTCTAGAGCTGAGTTCTTGTTACGTGACAACTCTGGGGGGAGTGAATTTTTTTTAAATTCTTTGGTTTGCCCTCAGTTTAACTTTAGGGTTATGCATAATTAAGGGAGTGGCTACTTTGATTGACAGGGTGTCATTTTGCGTGGGCCATGGCGGCCGCTAGCCTGTACGATGCTAACGCTAGCTGCTAGGTGTTAGCTGTGTCATTTTTTGCTCTTCAGAGAAGTTTTGCATTAAACTACTGAGTTATTTTTTGTAGTATTATGTGCCCTTCATTAACAGACCGTCCAAGAAGCTTGGCTCCAGTCTTTTGGTGAGTAACATTCACATTGTATATTTGCTTAAGTCTTTATTAGCAATTTATTTTAGCAGATATGCTAACAGCCCTTAAGGCTATTCCCAGAGGTATCAAAGCAGTTAAAACCAGTCGCAAAATGAGATGGAAAAGTTTGATATATTTTGAATTTTAAGGAATATTTCTATGTTTATGTTAGATTTGGGGAAGTGCAGTCTCATATAAAAAGATGTGGTGGCATTATTTTAATTGTTTATTAAGACATTAAAATGTGGTTATCATTTTCAGAAATGTAAGTAGTTAATGTAAAGCCAGAACATTAATGTGATTAGACTAGTTTTATAATATTGACTGGAATTATGCTCTTAAGACTATGTTTATTTGTTCTAAACATAATACACTATTTTGTGATTAGACAAAATTGAGGTTTATGATGCAGTACTGCAATGCTTTACTCCCTCATGCAGATTTAAATCTTATTGCTATTTTAAGGCAAAAAAAAAACTTACGTTTTATATTGCAATACAGTAATCCTATAATTTAAGAAAAGATTGATTTGAATCTATATTAATATTACATTCTTAAAATAAACCGATCAGTATAATTGGGGTCTTCATTGAATTGTATTTCACTGACTTTGTGTATTGTTTCCTGAAGGAGGTGATCCAGACAAACCTGACCAGTGTGTGTTGAAGACCAGACTCCTGCCACTTCAACTTTCATCTTCTCTTTCATCAGACATTTTACACAACATAGAATAACAAGCATTTGTTTTTGTGCATTACAGAAATGCTATCCTAATGTACTATATATTACAATACATACTTTTTCACCTTACTTTCCACATGTGCTGTCACAGCTTGCAGTCAATTAAAAATGAACAATGCACAGCCTTATTTTTCATTTTATTGCACTTATTTTTCACATGACTTCCTAATTGTGGACTGAGCATAACATTCTTCAGTTTATTTAGGGTTCTCATTTAAGATCATTTTAAAACACTCTCAGGCAGCAGTTAAAGACAGTTAAGTAAATTGTGTTAATAAATGTTATATACATCATAAAACATAAAGAAAAACATATTTAATCTGTTCACATTCTGGTTGATACTACCCTCAGCAGTTATTTAGTGGGAGTAAGTTTTTATCAAATCAGATTCATATGTTAAAGTATGTAGACCATGTCTAGTTTAAAAGAGTGCAGAGCCATTATGAACAGTAAATATTAATACTTAGTAAAACACAGATCCTGAGGCAGACATGATCTTTATTTTCAGGAAGCTGCAGGTGAAGCTGGTCCATGTTCTTCTTTGTCACAGGTTTGACACGGGTCTAATCTTCATGTAACTGTTCCACAGAGGTTCTTTCTCACAAGACACACACAGACAAAAACAAAAAACAGTATTTAATGTTTAGCCAATAAAACATGTAGAAATACAAAGCTGTTTCTCCACAGTAAGTAAGAGATTATACGTGTGACTAAATATTTGTATGCTTCTTAAATTAAACACTCATTAATGTCACACTAAGAAAAAAAACATTAAAAGTGGATCTGAGTGTTTCTTTATCTATAGTTTATGTGTAAATGGAAAATACAGGTCTGTCTAAATGCTGCACATTTGCAGGGGTCCTGGGTTTGGCATTATATGAACAAAAAGATCACTATTTGAATATCTTCACGTGTTATTAGCTTAAACATTGTTGTTATATTATTATCATCATCAATAAGAATGAGGCTTTATTATTTTACTGTCAAAATGTGCCTCCATCAAATACTAAAGCCTTAATGTACAGAAGCTGCAAATTAGGGACAGATATTTAAACAAATATTAAGGATATAATGAAATATATTCGAAAATCACGGTTTATTTTTAACAGAGCTAGAAAGGTTTACCAGACTAAGATAAAAATTTCCTCATGCTTAAAACTATGATATATTATATTATATAAGTAAAACTGCTTTAATTTTGATAATAATTATCTGATATTTACAGCAGGAGTTAAACTAAACTTCGTTGTAAAGTTTTTGGACTTACCCCGAGCTGAGAGACGACAGAGTGACAGGCCTGGTCCACAACTGTTAGCATCGGCCGTTAGCATGTCGTTAGCCGTTAGCTTGTTCAGCTCCGGTCGGCTCTGAGATGAGGGGCGTGTTTCGGAACCGCGCATTTGAAAAGCCCGCCCAGGAGCAGTTTAGACGCTGCCCTCTTTGCCCATTTTAGTAATATCCTCTGTAGGAGGAGTCAAAATATCCAAGATGGAAGCACCGTTCATTGGGTGTCATTTGGACGAATTAGACCAAATGGAGACATTGCTTCCATTATTTATACATTCTATGTGAATAATACATGAATAAGCTGTATGAGTAATATCAAGTGAGCAGTGTTAGTAACCATGACTTTTGAATGACTTTGTCAACCAAAATGTCACGTGACGCGCGTCTTTTCAATAGTAACCTGCTGCAGAAGAGTTTCTGAAGAGGATTTGGTGTATTTTTCTTGATGCAGAGCTGCAGATGCTAGTACAGAAACGATTCAGTTGATTTAGTTATTCCACAGAGTATTCCCCAGAATGCCTCCTCCACATTGTCCTAATTACCCTGCAGCAGCATGGTGTCACTCATGGGGAGATTACAGAGTAGACTATGCTATATTTCTTTAGGTTGCTCTTAAAATCAGTAGCTAACACCTTTGGCCAGATTGTAGTCGATAAATTATGAAACGTTTCCAATAATCATGTTCTGTCCACTCAAAACAAATTATGATCAAATATTGCCCTTGATCTTGGTTCAGATTCATTATAATTTTATTTTTGTTCAGGTGAAAATAATCATTTTATATAACAGCAATTAAAATAAGTATTAAAGTATGAATAGCCTAATAGCTCCATGGACACAGCAAAGCGTATAAAGAAAAACAAAGGCGCTGCCCTGTTTATCAAATGCTGCAATGCAGTATTATTCAATAGATGTTTTTTTCCCCTATTTTTTAAAACCCTTTGACATTTATTTATTTATTTTGTTGCTTTCATTTCTAAGCTCTTCCATTCAGTATACCTGTTTGAAGGTCATTGCAGTTCACACAGTCTGAAGCACATGTCGACCCATTGTGCCACATAGAAAAGCCTTTTTTTCCCCTCTTAGTCCGAGTGACATGTTGTGATAAAAGCCCTTTCTTTAATAAAACACCTCCAACCAATGTTACCATGATCTCTAGATGAAAAAAAAGGAAAAAAAAAACCCAGGGGTAAAGTCAGAGAGTAGAGATTACAAGTAGTCGTGGCAGGTTGAAAGGAAATAGCTGCAGCACAAAGCTTATTAGAACCCCACATCACTAAATACCCCCCGGGAGCCGCTGATAATGTATACTGTGTATTACTGTGGGCTAGTGCACAGCTTGACTTACTCTTTAAGGGTCAAGGTATTGGAATGGGCAGGGACTAAATAACATGTGCTGCAACATGTTGTAACCACAAGGATTATGGTCGAAAATGGCTTTGGGATGTGAGCTTTGGAATAAACTAAACTGCGGTGTATATATTTCTGTGGAGTGGATGTGCACTGGGAGGTGGAGTATGAGTGTTTGTTACCAGGTAATGTTGGTGTTGTACCTACTACTGCCAGGGGGTTGTTCTTTTAGTACAAATGTGCTGTATTACACCATGAAGTGCAGTAACCAGATGTTGTCTAGACTGATTGAAGTATTCAGTATTGTGCCCGTTTTGTTTGGTGATAAATCTCCGCAGTCTAATAGTGCTTGTTTTGTCTGACTCTGGGACAGAATTCCAAGTCTTCCAATCCAGTGTACGTAAATATGAATGTAAATTTGGCCATTCAGTTCAATTATTATTAGAGGCCTATACTTCAGCAATTCTTGTGTGTGGTTTTGCAGTTTCGTTTGCGTTGTACTGTTGTAAGTGCTGTAAGTGCATTTGTGAAATATTGCATTAAGAATCACTCCTAGATCTTTTTAGTTTACTTTTTGTTCAGTTTTGATACACATTCTCTGTTATTTGTTGACTTTGATACTGACAATGTTGAGAACTGACATATTGAAACAGTCAAGATAATAATGATGATAATATTTGAGATTGTGTCAAATTTTAAGGATGTCTGAAAACTTTTTTCCACCAACGTAGAACAGAGAGATGAATGACAAAGGCTCAATAACCAAATGATAATGAGTTCCATATGTAAAGTGATACAGCCATGAAAGGCAGAGCAGATCCATGGCCAATTACTCCTGATGATGAGTCCATGCATGCAGTGGTATTGCTGTCTAATTGGCAAAATGAGAAATCTTTGCACTTAAATGATACTTATTAACAGGATTTAAATCAAATATTCAGCATGAGTACTCTAATCATAATGAGAGGAGCAATTTCAATTTGCGTGTTGCATTAGGTGGATTAAGAGGGCATTGAACTGAGAGCACAGGCACGTACAGGTCTTTCTCTGGTGATATCTGCAGCATACACCACGTCACTCTGAAAAATGAACCAGAAACTGATAGTTCGGCTAACATTTCACATAGGTTTTGGCAGAAGAGTTTTTGAGTTTATTTAGCTTTTTTTTTTTTTAGCTGCATGCTTTTTAATGTGAGTACGGTTTTAGAGATAGTGGTAAAGCATTTTGTTCAGCTGAAGCCAGGATATAGTGCACTTAGTTAGACTCTCTACTATTGCCTGAATGTTTGCAGTATGGACACTCTCAAAGACCCAACAAAGCATCAGAACCAATGATACCAAAGTGAATTAGGACTTCATTTCTTCACTTCAGACCTTTCAGAGTTGTTGACATGGTCGACGGTCTGTTTACCTCAACATTTACAGAGCCAAGTTGTTATTTTTGTCAAAATTATATACATTTTTACCACTTCATTTATTGTGCCACGCTCTCTGCTTGAACCCAGAAGGCCCCGAACACGGACGTCTTGTTCAATTAATCAAACTTATAATGGAGGGCAAGCTAATAAATCATTAATACGCAGGCAAAGCTGACATCAATAAAAATCCAAGGGCCCTAATGAGTGAGGGGGAAAATGAGATATGAGCAGATGTTCAAAATGAAAACCTCATCAACAATGGTTATGTAAAGCGGTTGTGTCAGGGCTGTGGCACCGGGGGGCGCTGTTGAACCAGACAAGATGCAGGAGGAGGGAGGCGTGTGAGATGTGTATGAAACGCGGCGACGGAGCAGACATTCGGGCCCAGTGAGAAACAGGAGGAGCCGAAGGAGGCTGTGATGGTGGCAGTGGCACCGGAGCACATTTGGTTTGAGGAATTAGTTTTGTAAGACAAGTTCGAGTGAGGAAAAAAGGGTAGCAGCCGCCTAAATGCGCTCTAAACACCATATCAGTCTCCCCGCTGTGTTAATTACATCCATTATTACCCTGCGACTTTCTGGGTCACACAAGTTTTATTCACGGCAGCATCTTGAGGAGGGATTACACAACGCTGCAACCAAGACCACATCCAGACTGGTCTCGTTCAAGTGCAAAGCAATACACATTAGTCAAAAAGAATACATGGCTTTTTTTTCTCTTCTTTTCAAGGACTTGCTGAGCATTTTGTTTGTGTCCCACCCCTTCCCACCATTGCTCCGCCTCACTGTCACTTTCCAATGCCATGCTGTTAATTACAACAGTGCCCACCCTGCATTTATGTTTATGTATACAGTCTCACAGTAAGTACCAGACCAGCCCTGAGCCAAAGTACAGTCCGTCTGCTCTCAGAGGCTTGAGATGAGCAGATATCAGAGCAGTAACAGCATGTCAGGGGCTTGCACAGGTACACAGTCAGAGTGGACCTCACGCTCTGGGAGAATGATGTAAGCCAGAGAGGAGGGGGTGGGGGGTGGATGGGCAGCCCCACGTGCACAGACCCCTACACCCAGACCCAACAGTGGGGTGATTGTGTAACAGATAGCTTGTTGTTAGATTGGCAGAGAGTCACTCGGAGGCTCTTTCTTCAAGCCAGACAGGAATGATGCAGCAAATCTGTAATGACTGCAACACACTGCCACACGAGCATGAATCATTTATTTATGGCCGTATACATCAAGCCCACACCCAGATAAACACTAAGGACGAATTGGTGAAATCTGTCACTTACGCGGTGCTACAAATAAAAACACAAGATCCCAGATAACACAGGCAGCTGTGAATCTGCAGCAGGAGCTGACACCAGCCATTCTGTAGCTAACTGCAAATCTTCAGTCAACCACTCTCATCTAAAGGCTCCTCACCAGAGCCCACATCAGGAAGGTGACAGCCTTAAACCAATACCTTCTGTCGTTCTTCTTTTAAGAATACCAGTCTCCAACAATGTTATTGCTAAAAACGTTGGTAACATTGGTAACCCACTCTTTTTTCCCCATCTAGAAAGTTGTATGCCCTCCCTACTGTATATATCACTGGTAACACTGTGAAACAGGATATATTTATATTTATGTGCACTTTGTGTATGTAGCTTGACTTTAGGCTTTGTCTCATTGGAATCAGGGTTAAACATCTGCAGTGTGACTGCACTCATGTTTGCCTATAGGACTTTGAAAGCAGAATAAATTTAATGCCATTCCCTGCCTTTTGGGTTAGTTACATGTGTGCTCAGCAGGAGGAAGCTTGTCACTGGAAGTCTAGTGGGTAAAAGTATGCCTTGCACGCTTGTCATATGCACTGGTGCATCACGGCTGCTTGACTGGGCCAGAGGGCAGGTTTGGGACTGATTGGGGCAGAGCTAGCCATTTGTGTACAGAAGGACATATGGCTTATGCTATTTGTATGCCATAAATGACATGTTTTCAGAAATATTTTAATATCACGTCTTAGATCATTTGTTAAAAGTGGGTTAACCCACTGTCAGCCTGGATTACAATTTAGTAGCACTACTAGACATACATGCAATTACTAGACTCTGAATCAGATCTTACTTTTTACTAAAAGTGAATGGAGGAGGAGCTCAAAACTGGGCCAATTCAACACACACACCCAAGCATCCAGCCTCTAACAATGGTGAAAATGGTGCCAATTATCTCCATCTACATGAAAGAACTACTGGGTTTTATTTTCTGCTGCTTGAGAGAGTTCTTTAAATCATTACATATCATGGTGCTTGACTTAAAAGAGGCTTTTTCTTTCATTATGTCTTTGATCCGTGCCAATAAAGAAGTGTTAGTGCTTTACTGAAGGAAATGGCTCAGTGGTTTTACACAAATCTGCCTGATGCTGGATTTTCATAATGGCTTACATGACAGACTGGGAGCAGTAAAACCCCTATAAAGTTTTAAGTTTATAGGCCACTATTTGTCTGTTATCTACACTAATACCTGGTTAATTTTGCAGTTTAATTTTGCAATCATAAAAAAAAAAAAGTAAATCTAGAAAAGGGAACTAAAAATGTATAGTTTTTGTTTGATTTATTTCCCATGTGAGTAACCATCATGGAATTTAGAAGTATCAATAGAAAACAGTGAACTGTGGGTGCCAGGGAGCATTAGCTTATTGCTTTGGCAGGATGGAGTAGCTTCATGTCAATTAGTGAGGAATAAATGAGCTGGTGAAAAAGTGCTGTGGAACGCTTTGATTTGGAGAAAGATGCTTGAAGGCAAACTTCACATTATGGCCATATTTAGGCAAAGCAAAACAACAGACAACAATCAGAGCATATCTGATAAATGTTCACGTCTTTACGACCAAATGTTCCCACACACACACATCAAGCTGTCTGGGGACACAAGGTCAAGGACTGTTGTCTTTGCCAAGCTTTTGAGTGACATGGAAGAAAATATCAAGGGTGGGCTGAGGTCCGCACATGCTCCGCAGCATGTTCTGTTACTGCTGCGTGCTGTTAGGCAAATTGCATTCTTTGACTCAAGCATACAGAGGTCTCACTCGGTGGCCTTAAGCAAAAATGTTCTGAATGCCATCTGTGAGCCTCTAAGTCTGCCTTGGACTTTGTGTAACAGCCTGTATGTCAGACTCTGTCCCTTTACAGACACACTTTGTTAAGTTAACAGCAAAGAACAAACAGGAGCAGTTTAAATACATGCTGCTTTTGATCCAGTGGAAAAGAGCATACTTATTCTAAAGTTAATTCCTGTTAAGGCTTCTACGGCTGTTTCCATTGCCCACAGTCTCTCGATTGAATGATTAGCCTCAGAGTCACTGTGTGTGTTTCTGATGTGAACCATGTACAGAGGTCATTTGTGCCTTTAGCCTTTGTTGTTCAAACAGTGCTGCACCACTGAGCAGGGCACTTCATCACACCAGGCTCGGCCACAGCACCGCCTCATCACCACCAAAGGTGTGGCATAGTGTCTAATGATGAATATGCTTATGACATTCATCTGACAAGATCAACTCAATAACTTTCCATTTATGTATCAATTATGATTACCTTGTAAAGTATGCCACTGAAATCTAATGTAAAGGTAGTAAACAGTACCAGGCCTTGTAAGTCAGCAGATGTTAAAGCATAAAGCATTTAGCAAAAAACAAGTGCATAAATAAACAATGTCAAACAACATAATTATAAGATTTATGAATATTAAGACATTTAACTGCTAGATTTTTATTGTATATTATCAAGAGTTACAATAGATGACACATCTGTGGAAATGTAAAAGTAAGAAGGGCAAATAGATAAATAAATTGTCCTCTTAAAAACAAGAGTTATTTTTGTGGACTCCATCAAACTTCCTGAACTCTACTAAGCTGCTGTGTCCATGTCTAGCTTGACAAAATCTTCATCCACCAGACTCAGAGCTTATCTGGAGCTTTTGTTGCATGCTCATCTGTCACCTTTTGTTCCAGTTCGCTTTTGCCTTAATCAGAGTGACACAAGTGGCAGACGAAAAGTGCATTTTCACACACTGAACAAAGGTGTTGAGTGTAACACAGTCAAAGCCTTTTTGGCTTCTCTTTCACACATGTGGAGCTTTGTTTAGGAAGTGTCTGCACCAAGGATAAGGCTTGAATAAACTAAATAAGCACACAGTGATGTGGCTGTTTTCAGAGGGTCTTTGCAGAAAACACTAATGTCTTACAGGGACTGTTTGTTAATGGAGTACTTTCGAGTCCTGTTTATCTGCCCCTGCAGGCGCTGAAATGCTAAAACTTCTCAATTATGATGTAATAATGTAATGAAAATAATTTGTGGGCTTAGCTTAGTTTATATTGTCTCAACAAAACAAAGTTTGTTGCTGTGTTGCTTAAGTTTGTGAGTTGATATGTTGTGCCGCCACTGAATCTTTATTTTGATAAATAACAAAAGCTCTGCTTCCATTCACTGACTCATAACAATCTGTAGGACGACTCAGTATCCTGAAAGCCCCAAACCCACAGAGTGTTCTGTCTGAGTGTCCCAGCTCTGACTGTGCCTCTGTCCTTCTGATGACAGATAACCCACTCTGATGCTCCTCAGAGGGACGCACATGGACAGACACACACTGGACTTATCCAACAGTCCAGTCATGAGTTCTGTCAACCCAGGTCTTTTTAATCCAGTTAAGTGTCTGTATTTTAATGTTCTAATATTGTACACAGCCAAAGCTTTGGCTGCTCTTGTGGTGGATAAAAGCTGCTCTCCATAAACAGGGCTAGAATCAAATGGCTTTGATCACAATAGTCATTGGGCATCTTCACTAAACAAAGCATTGGAGCCGCTGCAAGGCAGAGGCATTCTATTTGAGTGCATGCAGGCTGATAGAATAAATGAATTCACGATGGCCTCTGTAGCACTGGGAGACTCGCACCACAGCTGCAGAGGGAGAGATCTACACAGGAATTACAATACAAAGGAAAGACATGAGTTTGAAATGCTTTTCTCAGCAAACAAGATGGACCCATACAAAGCAGCCAAGAATAGCAACTATAGAAACTTTCTGTAGAAACTAAATAGATCTGCTTGCAAATGCATTCAACTGCCTTTTTCATTTCCGACTGTAATTCAGTAGATGCCTTTCGTTAGGAATTACATTGGATCTGGAAGATTTTTGTGTATCTCTATGTAGCCTGAAGTGCATCACTTTACAAAATGAATTACTCGCATGTATGACACTATTTGAGCTTTCTTTTGTGAAATGATTACATCGAGTGTGTGGAGTCTATACAAAAACAGCCTTGAGAGCAGCAGGCTGCGTTTAGAAAGCTGCCCCTGCCACAGTGCCATGACTCCACGGACAAATGCAATCACACTGTTCATAACTAATCTTTGGAATTAATTAAAAATCTTTTTTTCCGACAAACATTTGTGCAAGAGAGCCTGAGTAGATTGTGGATACGACTGACAAAGCTAATCCCCTTTTTAAAATGAAATCGAAATTCTGCGAATTAAGACAATACTCTGCTCAGCTATTTATAATTATTTCATTATGCAGAGCCATGGGTGTTAACTGGGAAGAATTGATTGTAGCAGCTGGCATCACGTTCGACCTGATGAGGCGACTGTTGACTTTATTCAAGCTCCAGTTTGTGGCTGTTTCCCAGCAACTGCCGGCGATGCAGGTGAAAGTGGACGGCACCAGAAGAAATATCCACACGGCATTTTTTGCTGCTTTTACCTTTAGCTTAGCTGTGTACTTTTAAATCTTCCCTTTTACTTAGATTGGCTGTTAATTATGTCAGGTCCCCAAAGTCAACATGCCAATATGTTAACTGCCTGCCTTTAAAGGGCATCTGCTTTTTCCTTTAACACACGTGCATTTTCTTGGATTGATGTAAAAGTTAGATGTCAGCGACACGTGGGACTCCTAAATCTTAAGAGAATCTTGCAGTTTCAATTTGCAACATGTCTGCAGACTATTTCAAAACTTCTTTTAAATAGTCAGTATTCAAATTCAGCCACACTGTGTCTAATAATATAAATCTTTGAACACTTCATAGACAAACACCTTTTTTGAATCCGTTTTTTGTCTCTCTCTCTTTACCTCCATTGTACATCTAGATAGGAACCTTAACACAGCAGCATTGGAAGCTCTTTGCCACAATATGATCCCAGGGACAACAACACTAATAAAAAGAACTTGTATCATTCTGCCTCTGGGGTTGTGGCACCAATCTTTTCTCGTGCCTTACATTCCACATCGCCTTTATTACCCTTAACCCGGCGCCAGCCTCCGTATCTCTTCTCTCCCTGCCAAAGTTGACACGCCGACTCTAACAAGCAGCGGGCCCCGAGTCTCCTGAGCCGCCTCGTCTCCTGGTGCCATAAACGCACCTGGCTTTGATGAGCAGCACAGGAACAACAACTCATTTAGATGCTTCGCTTCATCAAGCAGGCCTGTTGGTTAGACCGCCCCTGGGCAGAGCTGTCTGCGAGAGGCCTGGCTGCTTCTATGATGCAAAAGACGTCCTAACCCAGGCTTAAGGAAAAAAATATACTGATGCAGAAGCTGTTGTGGAAATTCAAATGTATAAAATCACAATAACAGTGGTTTATGAATCAATCTGTAACGTTAACATACATAAAAAATGAAATAAATAAAACTGAAAACAAACAATTTGGAAACATAAGGTCAGAAACCGCATAGTTTGGAATGCACTATATGAAATGATAGTGTCTCTGCTCTAGCATCAGGGGCAAGGGTCAGCGTGTGGCAACATTATCAGTGGCACACGGGCAATAAGCACTACCCTCTCACAAAACACTAGCTGTGGCCCGTCACAGTGTGCCATCTTTTAACGTTTCCCAGAGTGGAACCGAGCTCTATGTTACACTGCTTCCATCTGAACTAAATGACAAAGTTCCCTCTCACTCAAAAACCCTGTTGAGATTTACTCAGTGGCAGTAGTGCTGACCATCTACTGCAAAAGTATTTTTAGGAATTCTTTAGTTAGTTGTTATGCTGTATTTAACATTATGCATGCTATTCACAGATGCATGTCATTGTACTGTTGATGAACAGAAACATCACATAAAATGGCTATATCCACTCTGTTTTCTGTTGTGATCCTCAGAAGCTTTTTGATTGTGATGTGCTTAAAGAATAGAATTGCATGATTGCTGCACTGGTTACTACCTTCATTAAGAATTCCACAATAATAATAATTATTTACCTAACATATATGTGCACTGTGCTATGTCTAATGCATCTCTGATTTGTTATTGTCTCTGTTTGTTGTTTATGGTTGTAAATAACATTAATGACATTGAAAAGCTTTTAATGCCTCAAAGTCAGAGATGCAGTTCCTTAACATTTGCACTTGAGCGCTAATTGTTGCGCTCCACAGTTAAAAGGTCACTGACCCTTGATCTAGGGTCAGACGGTGTTTGTTCTGCTCTGTTCCATTCGTCTTATTCACTCATTATGCGTAGTTGTATTCACTGTTTACTTCAGTCTCCAGCAATAGGCCTTGAAGGTGTTCAGCTCCAGTGACTTTATCGCTTTAAAAAGAAACGTTCAAGTAGAATAATGGGCCCCAGGTAAATGGAAACATTACAACAAACGCTGGTCAGAAATGACATATTGTTCAATTGTGCTCCAGCCTCACCCTGATTTTCTTTGCTGTGAAAAGGTGAAATACTACTGTGCCGTGAAGTATGACATTATTAGAGCGCTCAACGTTTTTTTTTCCAGCCTAAACCACATTAGAGTCAGATAAATATGTCACTTGTGTTGAGTGATGCTCCCACGCTGTCTGTATTTGCCAGTATTTACCCTTCTTCTACGACTGAAACGGAGACCGTAGCAGGAATTCTGATTTATTTAAATGTAATGCAGCAGAAGTCTTGCTCTTACAGATGGATGAAACACAACACCAGCTTTGACATCAAGGCCTGTGTGACCTTCCACTTTAGACCAGATTTCATCCACCGCTTTTGTTTTTGTACCGAGATGTGGCTGCAGGTTTCCAAAAAATACACTCAAGAGATAATACCATTTTTTGCTTATGCCTGGAGGATACAAGGAGAAAGCTTTGAAGTCTGTAATTACCTGTATTGTTGTCACTATGGAGTTCTGCAGCATCCCAATTTTCACTGAGAATCGCATTACTCAGCAGTAGATTTGTTTAGGTACTTAGGACTATTGAGATTTGTACCATCAAACTTATTTTAGGACGTGGTCATTTCTGTCAAACCTGTGAGCAGTTGCAGAGGCCAACTTTATAACACTCATTTTAATTTGTCACCGTCTATATGTGTTATGCTGCATAGCCTAAAGTCACATATTAAGTGTGAAGCAATACGTGTTCCATATTTTCAGTGTTGCCTCAGAGTGTTGGTAAAGTGCTATCATGTCAACACTCTTTACATCACCTTTACATCACACAGACTCACTGTTACGTTGCTTTTTTATGAGTTGTGTTAGTAAAGGAGCCACAGTGTTTGAACTAAACAGTAGAAAGGCCACGGTGTGTAGAAAACTGTTTGCTGCACCATAAAGGGCAGCACGTTTAATTTTCTCATCACATTAACCCTTCCATTAATCAGCGTTTGTGTGTGTGTGTGTGTGTGTGTGTGTGTATGTACAGCAGCGCATCATCCACCGGCGCAGAGGCTCTGTAGATCATTAATCAACTGGAGGCAAAGCCGGTGCAGGGTGCCCAAAATGTCAGGGGGGAAGTGAGAGTTTGCTGTGCTCGTGCACCAGGGAGCTGATCGCAGCACATCACCCCCATCGGTCCCAGATGGTGCAGAGAAGAAGCCCCAGCTTTTTATGTGTCTACACCTTTGTCTACGTGTGCAGCAAACCCAGCAAGTCTGCAGCAGTTAGCCTTGGTAATGACGGAGGCTAAAGCTAAAATTAGACCTGGATGGCTTTAAAAAGAAACAGCAAACGGAGGCTGGCGGTGACTTAAGGCTTTAATGTGCAGTTTTCAAATCGTCTTTGTGATCAGGTGACAACAGCAATAGGAAGAATTAGGAAAGGGTACAAGTATGATGGTGAAGGTGTGTGTGGAGGTCCAGAGCTGGAAGTGTCTGCTCTTCAGGAGGGGCAGTGAGGGGAGAGAACGGCCAGGGAGGGGCAGTGAGGGGAGAGAAGGGCCAGGGAGGGGCAGTGAGGGGAGAGAAGGGCCAGGGAGGGGCAGTGAGGGGAGAGAAGGGCCAGGGAGGGGCAGTGAGGGGAGAGAAGGACCAAGGAGGGGCAGTGAGGGGAGAGAAGGACCAGGGAGGGGCAGTGAGGGGAGAGAAGGACCAGGGAGGGGCAGTGAGAGGAGAGAAGGGCCACAAGGAAGACGTTATCCTGTATGTCCCACATTTTTCCTCCATTCTTCCAAACCATTAGTCAGTGGTAATTCTGGTGTGTTTGTAGTTCTTGGTGCTGTGTAAAAAAGGTCTTAGGTCTTAAAAGTAAATATGTGATGTAACGTAATAATGATTTACATTTTATTCTGGTCACTCACTTTTAGTTGTATATTTTTGAAATCATTTTGCAAGCTTTACTTCACTCCTGCCTACAACCTTTGCATAGTCCTCTATTATATTTGTTTCCCATGGTAGAGTAGATGGCAGAGTACTCTGTTGTTTTTGTGTAGAGAATACTCTGTCACTGTTAGCAGTACCAGTGTGCACACATAGGGGAACAGTGTACAGGCTGACAGCTAGCCTGAGGTCTAGCATAAATAAGGGATGCTTAAGCCCTGCAATGCACAGCTCGCCTCATGTGAAATAACCTGGAGGGTTTTAACAAGGCTGTAGAAGTGAGTTCCTGCAAATCTATCCATGTGGGACGTAAACAAATGAAGAAAGAGCTCAAGTGCTTGGAAGTCGGGGTCCCTGCCCCCCAGGAGATAGTTTGCTCCACATGCTGTTGAGAGGCACAAATATGCCAATACAGGAATAATGTCTTCCTATCACACAATAGAACAAGATGAGCAAGCTCAGCACTGCCATTTACTTTCAGCTCATTTATCAAGCAGGAAGGCACACAAAAACACACAAACACACACAGGCTCAGTTTTGTCCCCGTCCTTTGCACCAGAGTCGGCCATTATCTCGGCGTGCCCTTGTTTGAGTGTGAAACATTTTCATCTGCTATGACTCATTGCTCTGAGAGTATACCAGCTGCCCAATGCTCCAGTGTGTGATCATGGCATAAAGCGTACGGAGGCAAGCAGTGGCTGGCCGGGAAGCCTGTGCTACAAACTAATTAAGCCACTCGCTGAGAAAAGGCAACAGGCCGCGTGCAGATGGCATACCAAGGATGACTGTCCGAATGTGTCAATGAAAAGCACCGTACATTTGCCCCCATTAAAATCTGTAAGTATATTATAATGTAATACCATTGATGGCCACTAGATACTTTTACCCCCAAACATCACTTTAAAACTCTTGATGAAGTTGTACTGAAAAGGGTGGATATTGTTTAAGTTTATTGAGAGGATTTATGGGGTCATAGGTCAGACTGTGCACTGATAGAATTACCATCAGTGGACAATTAACTCCGAAGCTGCCCCAACAGAGGTGCCCTGCTGCCCTGTGGTGCACACAGACATCTGCAGTCGCCTACAGCAGCCTCTAGGTGTGAGTCTGTGGAGTTGACTCCAAGGAAAGCGTTGCATGAGCATTGGCTCAGCCCTTCTGCTGGAATAACAATGATCACAATGATGTGTTTGTGCTCGTCGACAAAGCCATTATCTGATTAGGCTCAAATGCCAATTCGTGCTGCGTCGGTGTTGTTCAGCTTCCTCCAGGAAACGGCTGTCTGTTTGTTTCTGACTATTAATCCCACACCAGTCTTTTCAGACGAGAGATCTGGCTCTACAGACATTTTAGTTTCCAATACCAGGCAACATTATTGGAATTACTAAGGATTATATAATCTCTTTCATGCAGTACATAGTGCATACATATTTGGCCTCTCCAAGTTAACCAACCTGCTTGTAGCCGCCTGTTACCGAGTTATTTTATCCAATCAGGGCAACGCCACAGTGGTTTCAACATCAAACCTTAAACACACTTTAAGACACACCTGCACTGCAACACCATTCGTCCAAACAAGCAGCAACTCAAGGGAAATCCCATTATTTTGAGAAAATGAAGATGGTTTTCTGTGAATTTGTTAACGCAGTAATTTAGTAATAATTGATTTGTTCTCTTCACAGGTGAGTACAGACTCAAGTTTCAAAGCCTTGTATGATATGCTGTTCAGATGTCTAGCCTGATTGTCCCTCTTTCACCTTGTCACTTTGAAGGCGAAAGGTTATAATTTTATCCGCCCCAGAGCTTGAGCTATTTCACTTGACAATAGAACATTCAAAGACCATACGTGACAGGTTATCACATAGAAAGCAAAAACTTGACACCTTTTCCCCTTTTCCATTACTAAAGTCCTATGTGAGGTGCAAAGGCACAGAGTGCACCGCTGATATTTCATGACATTGTTCACCTCAGGATTTGACACAAACTCTTTTTCGGCTTAGCACATGGTAAATGCCTGTCAACTCCCTTGTGTGGTACTCGGCTAAAGAGAAAAGGCCTTCATTTACATGCTGCACTTGAAAAGACTTTGAAGCCTTTAAAGAAAGATATGTAAGAAAGATGTATCATTAAATTTAACCTTTAAAACTGTAAATTTACTGACTTCACAAGTATATTCCTCCTCAGCCTTGATGCTACTTCATTCAAATGTACTAAATATTCAAAAAAGTTATATAATCATTTTTGGTGAGCACTCTCTTGAGGCTTGTGTTTGATGGTAAGAGGTGTATCTGCTCCAACAATGAGTCGTAAGGTAGTCTCAACCATCCTGCTGTCAGAGCCTCTTGAGCTCTAATGATTTATGTGCGACATATCCAGGCCTAATTGGATCTTTGAAATACCTGTCCCTATCATCTGGAGGGTTTTAACAGTGGCCCACTGCTGCGTGCCACTTGAGTCTGTCCTGTGGTTTCCCTGAGCTAACGCTGCAGCAGCGCCACACTTACACATAAACAAAGAAACACTCCGCACTTGCACTTACCGCTAAAGGTGCTCTACCGTACACAAACACACCCGCCGGTCCCTTGAGAGATGTTGCTAGGCAACAGGAAGCAGCCCCCCTACACAAAATACTTTCTCCCCACACAATTTTTCTGCGTCAATCTTTCTTTTCTGAAGCTGCTGTGAGGATCATGTAACAACACAATTTCCCTTTAGACTGTAATATTTGTAGTGAAGTTTGTACGTCTGTGGGAGCTCATGAATATATACTATATTGTGTCTATGTTTGTGAAGTTATCCTAATCCATGCTGTAATGACATCTGCAGTGTTGAGGGCACAGAGATCATGTATTTTGAAGTTGCAATGACAACACTGTACCCATTTTTACACGCATTTATCGTTTAATCATTGCTTATTTATGAAAAGTTCAAGTTATGAAGTATGTAATCCATCCTTAGCGCTCACCAGTCTGTTGTCCACAGTTGTACATGGCTTTCTGTTGTACTTTTCAGTTTATCTTATCGTGGGTGCATTCAAAGTCACGTTCACAAACTGATTTTTGTGGACGCTCTTCTGTGTTTCCTCCTGTGCCAGTCCTACCATGATCATTTTCTAACCTGATCATTTATGCTTATGAGAGCGTACTTTTGCATTTGTATCTTGGGCAGAAACTAAACTACTCCTAACAGACCTGCAAATCGTGCCATGTAACCCATATTCATCAGGCCACATTAAAATGCACTCTGTAGAGAGTAATGCCTGCTCATCCCCCTCTAAACTTCCATTCCTAAATGAAAATTCTAATTAAAATCCAAGCATTGGGGAGATTGTTCCCGCATTTTGAAATGTGAAACTACCCTTGCGTGTCCTTGAGCCCCTGCCAAGACTAATGACAAGCCTTGTTGTCTCTCCATTTGTTTTGTTCATGTCCTCTGGCGCGTCGCGACACAGTTGGGGAGAGATTACAGTTGTATTGGGTGCCGCCTGTCACTGTACAAATGCCTGTCATTAATTTCACCGGCAGAAGGCAATTTTGGAGAAGTGGATAAGTTCTGATAATGATGCGAGCTCTGTCGGGATGTCAAGTTGAGAGAGAAACATCAGGTCAAAAATGTTTTCTGTCTTCAGTGTTCGGGTTTTACCACAACATGGAAAAGTTTCCTAGTTTATGAGAAAAAGAAAGGACAATTTGAAAGTCTTTGTGCTGATTGATTGTAACTCTGTAGCAGACATTATGAACTGTCATGAGAAGATTTTGCCACTGCCCCATCATGTACTCTATAAATCAGCTGATAAGCCTGGTGTTTATCCAACTGCCAGCTCCAATCCTGCACCACTTGTTGATTTGACGCTCAGAATCACTCCCAGTGGCATTTCCCTCCACCGCTGCCTCATGCTCCCACTTTCCCGTCCAATAACTCACAGTGTGTGATTGCATTACAGCCATGATGAATGTAAAAGAGGAGCTCGCCACAGAGTGCATCTCCCTGAATTACTCTTCTGACTAGGCTCAGTACAGATGGGACCAGGAGAGACATGTTGTTTTTGTACATCTGCGTCACATCGCTGTTGTTTTCACACCAGCCAGCCTTTTTTTTCTTCTTTTTTTTTAGTTCCTCCAAAAAGCACAACCTCTAAATCCAGCGAGTCCTCCTCCTTGCTGTCGCCAGCTGATGAGATTTGTGCCTACTCAGCTCGGCAGATAATGTAGTGAGCTTTCACATATGCTAATAATACATCTCCTCAGAATACTCAGCAATCTTTATGTGCTTTTATTCAACCACCTTTTGTTTCCTAAGCCCTTAAAACCACTCTCTGTACAGAACCAACTTCGTCATGGTCTTCATCCGGAAAAGAAAGATTTTCACTCTTTTTGAATCTTATTTTGACTGGAATGTCTTTATTGTATTTGGTTGCTCTATGGGGAAAACTTTATGAGAAAAATAGGTATAAGGCTTGGAGAATATTAAGGGGCCCGTTATTCTGAAATGTAAAAGAAATAAGTTTAAGGCAGGTGTCCTGTCTTATGTCAAATAAAAGGTAAATGGAAGTGCCACACATCCATAAATATACTATTATACGTCTGCACAAACAACAGACAAACTCGTCCCACCATTTCTGCAACAAACCGAAGCTTCCCGGTTACATCTGATCCTATGGCCTATATCATTGTGCATTTTAATTGGCTGCGGTAGAGAAGAACAAAACAAGTTCGACCGCAACCCCCGAAAGTTGAAGCACTTGAGCGGCCTGTCTCTGGAGCGGCGCGGCGGCTTTCCTTCACTGCTCTCCGAATCTACGGGCCTGACAAATCCTTATTAGCGGCTCCTACTGTACATCACGACAAAATGTGTGTACACGGGTTCGTGATTCCACACCGCCGGCCAGGGAAGCCCGTTTGACCAATTAAACCAAGACACATTTGCTCCGTGTGTGTCTCCGGTGCCGTTGTGTATGTGTGCATATGTCTGCTGCGTGGGTGTGGAGATATTTAGAATCCTCTTGACACCCAATTAGAGAGCAGCCCGGCATGACCTGCAACTTCAAGACACACCAAAAAGCTCACTTGAAACAACTGCTTGGAACTGCTTGACAAAATGGCCCCACTAATGAGCGCCTGTAAACACAACTTTATTCCTGCTGATTGGGTTTTAAAAAAGTAGAGGTATAAAAGTGAAACAATTCTGTGCTAATATATGCACAGTCCAAAGACTTGTGGGCATCAGAATTACAAACAAAAGGGAATAAAATAAGAATGATTATTTCATATTTTATTATAAAAGTTAGGTAGGTACACAGGGATTCAAAACTGATGCTGAATAGCTCTTTGATTAGCGTCTGTGACAGCGCTCCTGCCGTCAAATGCACCTCCTGTCTTTCCTAAAAGAAGGGCTGACTTACTTGTCAGCCTTGGAAACACAATATCTAAGTCCAATTAAATGCAAGATTTGATCAAATTCATTGAGCTCAAGGATTTTAATGTCCTTCTGTTTCCTGTGATGCCAAAATACAAACCCAAGTCCGAAAAAAGGTTGGCACAAAATGTAAATAAAAACAGAAGGCGTTATTTGTTCTCATAAATCCATATTTTATTCAGAATAGAACCTAAATGAAATATGAGGTGTGCTCTTTTTGAATCGTTTCGTCCCCTCATCTTTTAACAACAGTCTGTGAACTTCTTAAATGAGCAGAGCAGTTGCTGGAGTTTTTAATGCATTTACAGACACACAAAGACTTTGATGAGCATAGAGAGATTAGTGAATGTTGGCCTAAACTAACAGTTCAGAGTGTCTCCTTGTGCTCTCATTGTGCCTTGATGCTCTCATTGTGGTCTAAATGGATCAGAAATGCCAGACACAGATGTCTGTGGCTCTGTCCTGTCACTTTAACACATCTAACTCTGAAATCATCCCAAAACTACCCTTCACGGCCAGCTCAGTCTCAGCCAGCATTACCTTAAAACCCTTCCAGCTAAACACAATTCTCTCAAAGCTCATTTAATGTTCCCATTGTTGCTGCAACACCTGTACCTTTTTAATTTAACAAATTACACACGTCAGATGTGGATTCTCACACAAAGCTGCGTTTACGTCTTTGATGAATCAAAGTCTGTGATCACCTGCTCAACAATGGGAAGACGTCACTCCTTGTTCCATCTCCTGGATTAGTTCTTTCCCTTCAACACACCTTTGTAAGTGACTCACAACTCATGTATGTTCCATTTATACTTACTGTTTTTATTGTTATTTTTATTCTAGTTAGTTTCAAGCTACATGTAGAAGTACTGCTGTCCAGGCCCTAACACAACATATTTCATGAAGGAGAGC
This sequence comes from Rhyacichthys aspro, assembly GCA_036850595.1. Lineage (NCBI taxonomy): Eukaryota > Metazoa > Chordata > Actinopteri > Gobiiformes > Rhyacichthyidae > Rhyacichthys > Rhyacichthys aspro. The sequence continues at coordinate 6,951,522 of CM072149.1, forward strand.
GACCCATTATTTAAATTGAAAATAAAAATGCTAGAAGTGATATAAAGTCAGTAAATTGAAATGAGCAGCCCTCCCACAGCTTCTAAATGATAAGTGATAGAAAATGAGCTGAACCTGGATATTATTGGTATGCATAAAAGCGCAGTCTTGTGCATGCTCCACTGGCCTTACATCACGGCTGTTGTCACAGGAGTGATAAAAGTTTCCTTTTTGTTGTAGTGGGAGTCTGCCACTTACTGAAGTCATCTAACTGGATATAACAGAAACTCCCCAGCAGTATGGTATAGACTTATTGATCCTGACGCAGAATCCAGCTCCCTTATTCAGACCGGCCCAGACCGGTCCACTTTGGCCACTCGCTCGTCCGCTGACGGCGCTCATGAAAACGAAACAAAAGAGACGATCAAAGCCCGAGGCACGAGCTCCCATGGCCACAGTCTGGAGATCACAGGAAAGGAGCAGGTCGGCTGAAGTAGGAGGATGAAACAGAATATGAATCAGTCAAATGGAGATCAACTCTGCTGATCCGGCTTTTTGATCTCAGTCTAGGCTGCTCCGTCAAACATCCAACTCTTCGTAGACAGACACAATATTGTATGCGATATATACATTCACCCACAGACTTTGTAGTTTTCCATTTTCTTTCTATATGTGCCATTCTGACTGACAGTTGTGGGTTTTGTATTAAAAATTCAAGTCTAGTGTTTGTTCACCTGCAGAATAGACACTTTGATGTACAATATGCAGAGTATTAACCCTTGTGTGCATCTGGATGTCATATAGAGACCCACCAGAATCTTCATCTGCAAAATAGTCACTTTGAGCTTTACATACTTCTCAAAATAGTGTCTTCCAGCTCTGGCTAAATTGTAACTCCTCATTATTATAATATGCATATTAAGATGTTATTTTACTTTATGAGACAGCAAGCCGCCAGACAAAGAAACTTGAGCAGTATAATTAATCATAGCTTTTAATTACTATGCTGTAATTGGTTGAATTATCAGCTTCTATAACAATATCCAGTAGAATCCAGTCGAGACAAGAGAGTATCACTGTATTAAAAGGAAACCAAACTGCATGTAACAGTATTTGTCAGCACATAATCCGTCTACCATCGATATCAATACTTTTCATCAGCGTACCATACTTGTTTAAGCAGCTGAAGTTGCTGACTTTACTCTTCTGTAGTTCTGAATTCCCACGTTGTTGTAAAGCCACACAATTACTGAAGGCATTAGAATTAGTTGAAAGGGATTTCCAACTGTATTTACAGACAACTCTTTGATGGCCACACTCATTAAGCAGATAAAACATTACCTGATACAAAGAAGGGCTGCTTTGAAGAGTTTAAACTTGTTGGCGATGACACAATCATGAAAGGGTTTACGTCTTTCAGTTCTATGTAAATGAGTGAACGTGTTGAGTTTGCGCCAACACACCATTTCTTCTGGAAGTTCACATCAATTCTCGCCCCCTCTCCTTAACTGTTTCTCTGTTCACTTTGAAAGCAAAAGTATGTAGTTGACTAAGTGGCATATCAAAAGACTCATGCTGGAGAAATAATATTATATGCTAATAGAGAACTCGTGAGACCAAAGGCTTCAAGTCTGAGGGCTAATTTTAGTACAGGATGTGTATTAATCAAACTCAAGCTCATCTTTGTGTGATCTCGGAGGCAAACATAAATCAGTATTCATAAAACAAGGCATGTAATAAGCACAGGGCCTGCAGGACTGGGGTTGGTGGAAACATTACTAAATCAAGCATGAGTTCACACAAGAAGCAAAGGTCGCCTTATTGACACCACTTAAAATAATAAATGTGTTGGTGCAGTGGACACAGTGGGTTAATAAATGTCTGCATTCATCTGGTAATAATAGCCAGCAGGCTGCAATCATTAATATGGATTAAGGCGCGAGTCATGTTTGAGGGCATTGGCAATAAAGCTTCTTCAGACACTCTTTACATTAAGTGTATTCAAGGGGTTAGTTTAGTTATTAGCAGAGATTAATGACATCTGTAAACTTCATTGTGTGACATTTGATGGGATTTTCTTTATGGGTTTAATAATTGGTGCAACTTTGTTAACTTAAAGATGCATTTCTGTTGCAGAAACATAGAAATCCTCATCTGGGAGTAACCCAAAGAGCAACAAAGTGATTTTAATAGTAATTTTGGTAGATGTTAAGTACATGATGATCTGAAGAGTATTAGTCATCACACTTAAATGAATGTGATCTGAAAATCTGAACATAATAAGTAGCCATGGAGATCTTTTCAAGTTCTGTATTGTATTTCTCTTCTTTACAAAGTATTAAAGTGGAAGGTCAGAATGAGATCGGAATGTTTTGAGTAGCTGTGTATTTTGTAATGATCATTATTCTTAGAAAGTAGCCCAGCCACACTGCAAGTTATTACAAGCATATGACAGCCATCATTGTGTTCTTTACTGTGGAATTACTTTTATTGGTGTGAAATGAGAAGTCTGTGCCAAGGGCCGGCGAACTGAAATAAAGAAAAGTAACATGAAAATATGCAAGAAATGAAGGTCTTGTTGTAAAAGTCTGGTTCCAGCTTTGGAGCAAGTGCACTGCCCTAAAGCAGATCGGGGTTAAGTACCCTCACCAGGTATGGCCGCATGGGTAATTGGGCCTACCCTCCTGATTTGCAGTAAACCTCATTAACCGTGGGGTTATCCTACAGCCTCAGAAATGAGGAGCTGAGGGAGAGACCTCCAGCTCCAACGATCTGCACTCAAGTTCTGCTCTGAGCTACAGCCACAAAGCGTCAGGGCAGTTTACGTTACGTGGCACAAGTCTAGCATGTTTAATGCCCTGTAGCACCTGTATATCATACTGACTAGACATGACTGCACATATAGTAGTGTCCTGGTGAATCATTTATGTGGCATTTCAGAACAGAACCTGTTTTAGATTGAGCTACTTGGACAAAGGCTCGGTTTTATCTTTACCACGTCATTATCTCTTGTTTGTTCAAATCTAATAAGTTTGACATCTATTCTGTGACATTCTCTCCAATCAGCAGAATTCACATTTGGAAACAGCTCCTCCGTTAAACACAACTCATCAAATTCTTGCACAGCTATTGAATTATAATAAATAGCAATTTGAAGTAGTCATCGGATCTGTGTCTGCCAATCAAAAGGCACCAAACAGGCCCATGGTTCATGTGTAACTTCTTCTTCTTGTTTCCTGTCCCTCATTTGGAAATGTCATATTTTTCAGGATGTGCCGGTCGTGGAGCAGAGAGAAGAAGTGAACTGGTAACTACTACTGCTACTACTACTACTACTACTGCTACTACTACTGCTACTACTGCTACTACTACTACTGCTACTACTGCTACTACTGACCGGTGAGTCTTCGGAGCCTGGCCTGCTCTGGGAAGTGCACGTGTGCTTGTTTGGCTGTATGTGTGCATTCACTTGCAAGGAACTCTCAGCAGTGTGCTTTAGACTCAGGCGTACTGTGCACTTGTAGGTGGAGGCTCAGAGGTGGATTACTCAAGCAGTGCTTTATGGATTGTCCAGGATCTGTGCATCCGAGGCTAAGAGCCAGAATAGATGTGTGTTTGATCTTTGTAGTGGAGTGCAGCTCATTTTCTGCCAATGTGTATTGTCTGGAGATATTTAGATTGCAGATAGTGGCTCCATGTTTCACGGCCCTCTTTTATGTAGCCCATGAGCCTGTGGTAGCCCTTCAGGGAAATGTGGTTGGCCATGAAATAAAATCCATTTTCTTTATAATTGTCATCTAACTCTCTGCAAAAAAGAAAAATCAATGCACATCTCCTCCAGCAGTGCTCAGTTTGTCCACTTTGAAGGTTGTAGAAGCAGAAACACTAATGGGTTTATGGAGCTTTGAATGTGTGACACACAAATGCAATTGTGTGTATATATACTTTTACTGCAAAATGTTACACAGTGCACCTCTGACAAATGCTGATGAGTCTAGCTCCCCTTTCATTCGTTACAGCGATGATGTTGATTTGTCCATAATTTGTGCATGTTGAATATTGCTCACATATTAAATCGACGTGTGCAGCAATAAGAACTGTTGATTTCTCTCCAGTGCCACTAACTGCGTTGAATGTTTGCTCTGTGGCTTCACGAACCAAGAACAAATAACTTTTTATTCTGCTGGGCCACACTCGAGGTCCTGAAATGTTACATCGGGGAGAGGAAGTTCATAAATAAAACTCAGTACAGATAATGACTGGAGTCATATTGCAAATTGTTATGAGTGGGAGCAGTTGTTAATAATAATATTGCGTTTTGAATACTTCAAAACAAGTGATTTTGCTGGATTTTTCTCTACATCTTGGTGCGTCACACTGCTCTGTTAAACCTGTAAAAATACCCACACGGGCCTGTACTACCATTCCTCAGGCCTCCACTGATACATGACTGCAATCTCGGCTTTGCTTCGTTTTAATCGACTACATCCGTAAAGAGAACCAGCTCACATCACCCCCAGTGCTATTACCCCGCTTTATTTCTCTATCTCTGACTGCCTTGTATTTCCATTTCTGTTCCATTCCCCACCCTCCCCACGACCTCCATCCTGCCGCATTAGCTTGTCCACTCGGCTGAATTGAGCTGCTCAGTGGGAAGTGTGTGAATTTGTCCCTCGTGCTATTTCCACACAGCGTTCCATGTGCAGGCTGCAGAGCTTCTATATGCGCTGTAGAAAGTGTGAGCGACTCCTGCCGTTATGATTTATGGTCGAAACTTTAAGTGATGATTCCTATCGAGTAATAGCAAAAAAAAAAACCCAAAACCAGTCAATATGTGAGCCTATGTTTTTCAAATAGACTTTCCACATGTCGGATAACTGAGCCAAGTGAGCTTAAGGGTGCGAGAACAAAGTAAAGAAGCGCAGACAAGTTCCACTATTGTCTCCCGTTCTGATTGATTCGGCCGTTCAGCATCTGGCATTTCCACATATCTCCAGTTTTAATGAGCGGCTGATACTGACATAATTAGTTCCCACAGATGGACAGAGGACTGCCGGCTGACACTATCTCACTCACACACTTCCCACTTTGCATTGTGCCACCGCTCCCAGGTGTGGAAACGGACGCGGCTTTTGTGCGCTCCAGATTATGTCACTCCGATGAACAATGCCCACATTTATACGTCTTATGAATCAAACGTTAAAAAGGGCAGAACATTTGCTTGGCGCGCTTTATTTTCCATTGTCAGCTGCAGTGCCACAATGTTTACTCTGATTATTTGACAGAATGGAAACAACTGCCTCATAAACAATGTGACGTCTGGTCATGTTTACCCTGCTTTTACTGTTTCTTGTTTTTATTTATCCAACCTCTGACTGCTGAAGAGTCATTTGTTGCACATAAAGTCCGGTGTTTTCCTTTTCCCCAAATAAATGTACATAATGCCTCGAGTGTGTTGTCGCGGATACATTTTGCGTTGATATTTATACACTCTCCCATGTTCTCTCATCCTTTTTATTTTGATGAGTGTTTTCCTCTAAGGTCCCTGGGCCTAAAGCCACAGGAAGATGGAGCCGATTTTCCATAAAGTTGAATTTATCTGTGCTCTTGGAACGGCTCATTGGCTTGAACCTGGCCTCCTGCATCATAGTGAGTTATAACACGGCACGCTCACACTCTTTATGCACAAGCAATAAACAACGCTGAAAAAAAAGCACTATGTGAAATTAGAAGCTAAAAGCACATGGCTCAAAAACACCCAGGTTACACACACCGGTCTGTTTTCTGTGCCTATACAATATGCAGAGTGTCTCCTCTTTTGACAGTGCGCTGGCATGTTGTGACTGTCTCTCGTTTTAAATGCGTTTGACAATCTGTGGCCATCAGTGTGTGTTAGAAGTGTTTACGGTGGTTGTCTCATTAAGTCTTTGCAGAGTGTAAGGCTTGACATTGTTAGTTCTGTAAAAAAAAAAAAAGTGTGGATGATGTTGTGTTGACTTGTATTTGCAGCGAAGCACATCTCCATCTTTGCTCCCAAAATCCTGTATATTTAAAGAGACATTTAACATGTAAAAAGTGCAGCACTTACTCGTAGTTGTAGTTAAGTACTGCAGTGGATTGTCCATAATGGCTTTACATTATGATAATGTTCATAATGTGATGGCTTAATTCAGATGGTCTTTGAATAGGAGAGTGGTTTTCTTCAGTACATTTAAGCTCCTTGTGTACGTCACTAAACTGTTTTTTAATGAGGACTTGTTTGACTCGATGGTTGCCAGACAATTAGTGCAGTGGCAGGCACTGACCAGCTCTAATTAGCTGCCACTGGCTGTGTATATTGTTGCATTCAAGATCACTCCAACTTAAAAATAAAAGCTCAAAATAAATCTTGCATAATTTCCAAGTCCTATCATCACACAATGTTATACTGGGCACAAAGGCAGCCGTGACGCAAGAGACGACGTTCTTCTCAGGTTTGAATTAGTCACCAGGCTCTCAGCAACAGCGTGGCCATTTGAACTGAAAGCCCTGTTTAGCATCTGTATTCTTTGAGCGCTTGCCTTTGTTGGTAGTTTAAAGAAGGGAAATAAAATGAGCTCCAGGCTATGATACATTTCATTCGGTCTAATAATTATTAAGCTGTCTAAATGTGTCACTATCACTTAGATGGAAACACTAGGCCACTGGGAGAAGCTTTTGTTTTCTGCTTGAATAACTGACACTAAAAACAAAAGTCTAACTGGAAAAAGATGTTGTTTTTGTTAAAAAAAAAAGGCATGTACATTTTACACAGCCTTCTTCACATTTCCGTCCATGCCCTGTTGCTCTTAACATCCTGTTCTTCATAGATTTAATTGGACTTTTGTTAGCTGACTAAAACAATGTTCATGTAGTAACACTTCATAGAAGAAAAAAAGAGTATTTCCTGAAAAACTAAAACTGCCCAACTTGACTAGTTCAAGTCTCTCCTGTTTTGCTTTTCAAAAGGAGTCACAGTGGACTGGAGGTCTGCTGACTGCACAGGGAAATGCTTGCAAGTCAGCTCTTCCTGGAGACATCAAATGGGCCCAGTGTAGCTTTGATGCATGTTTAGGCTCTCGGCGTGGCACCGCAGAATAGAGAAATCAAGGTGTTCAGACAGTGAGGAGTTTATCCTGTAGGAGCCTTCACCCAGAAAAAATGACCTATGTTTTATTTTTACCAGTACATTCAAGTTTTAAGAAGCCTTCACTGCAGAGACTAGAAGTTAAATTGCTAATATACTAAATTTACTCGTTAAAAGTTACCAAAGCTATAAGGCATAATTACAATTGTCAGCAGAAATTGTAGATTTATGACACTTGAATTGTCAGCGACCCTTCTGCCCACACATCGTACGCTGGACCAAGTCCTCACTGTGTGACTTCCACACTCTTTCCCTTCCCTCTCCGTGGGCTGTGATGGTGTCAGCCGCTCGCTGCCACAGCTGGGAGACAAACTGACAAAGTTTCCCAATGTGACATACTTTTTTAAAAACTTGTTGTATAGAGTAGGGTACGCGTGTTGAGAAAATGGAGCCAGAAAGTGCTATTGTGTCACCTTGAAGGCATGAAACTCGGCCTACTTTTTGAAAGTTCCCATGGCAACAGTGCAAAAATGCTGTATCTAAACATAAGGTCAACCCCATGCATTTTGTATGTACCCACTGTACTGCTGCTTCAAAACAAGAAGTTGTAGGACACTAATAAATCATTCCATTTCATACACAACATCACTACCTTGTAAACAAAAGAGGTCTTAATTCCAGTAAGTTTGAGATTTCAGTTCCTACACAAAACATCAAAGTATAACAAAGTATGTCATGACTTCACATTGAGGCCTGAGTTTCAAAGGCCACATCAATTGGGAATATCACACTGATGTTATTTGTATGCCACTGCCTGCTTTCATTTGGCTGTGTACACCCCTCTGTGGATCAATGCAGTTAAATCAGGAAGAAAAGGCAAAAGTGCAATGAAAAAAATCAACACTGTAAAGGGACCGCAGCATGTGGTTGACTAGATTTGCTCTCCTTCAACAAGCAAATGGACACAATCCACACACACTGCAATATGTGGCCAATATAAAGCAACATGTCACATGAGTAGACTGAATTCAAACACTATTCTATCAGTCCAAGGAGCTAATTTAGACATTAGCGTCAACTCTTCAGACACTGGAGTCCCCTCAGGCTGATAAAAAACCCAATACTCAAACTAATTGAACTTCTAGGGTCAGTTAGATGTCAACTTTAATCATTAGGGAATGCAATGTCTTCACCACACCAATTACCTGCTGCCATGACGACGGCTCAGCTTCCTTTGACTTTTTATTCCCTCTGATATTTTTCCTCCTGCTTTCCTCCACTGCTTCTTGTCACGAACCATAATATCAGGTCTTATAATAACTTTAATGATTTTTGAGTGTCCACCTGGTTTTGAAACTCATTCTTAGTTAACCTTGTTTTTTTCTGCTTTTTTGATTCTTCTAGACGTTTTGTGCCTTTTCATGGATTCATAGTTTATTAATATCTAATAGTTGAAGGACTTTGTAGCGTTCGTAACTTTCTAAAACTTTCATGTTGCGTCAGATTACACGAGATAATCAATTGCTCTGACCTCGACATGAAGCAGTAAACACCACAGAGCCTAGTTTTATATATCTACTCTCTTAGTTTGGCTGTGATGTTTTATCAATAGGCTACAACTAAAAATATAAAAGATTCTGAGGCTGAATCACTAGAGCTAACTATATATTTTTTCTCGATTTGCATCATTCAAGTTAATCCTGCCAGCCTCGGTGGATTAGCCCCACCTACTGACTCACCGTTCTCTGGCATCAAATTGCTTGTTTGTCTGCTTGTTTTGGCCGTAATTTGATCCTGATGACTTTTTTAATGCTGTTAGTGCAAGTAAAAACTTATTTGAGGAAGAAAGTGTCCTTGCAGTGCAACCTTCCAACTTTGGCCTGAATTGGTCAAGACATGACAGGATCCCTGAGGTATTTGGCTGCCCTTCAAAAGTCTAGTGTGACCTGCTTTAGCTATGGCAGTTGTTCATTAAGATAAATGATTGTTCTCTTTAGCTTTGTAAAGTTGTTGGAGCGGCATCGTGAGCTGAACACGGAACATTTTAAAGACACAATGAGGATAATAGCTGGAATAAAACAAGAGTGACTTCATGTTAGTGGAACACTTTTGGAGTTATACAAATAAAACAATAGCTGCTAATGCATTTCTTAAAACTGTGAATTTTTGCCTGACACAGAAACTTAATTAAATAATGTAAAATAATGAAAAGTGACTGCCCTGTGCAATGGAAGCTAGACTATCTCCAGCTTCTTCTCAGTCACTCAGCCTTCCTTAGACTTCCCGTTGCTATTTATAGCGTGCATCTTTGAAACTTTGGTCTCTGATCAATTAAAGGCGCCTCTTAAGATAACAACATTAATTAGAGCGCTGTTTGCTGGAGTCTTGTTGCAATGCGGCGCACTTGAGATTTCAGTGTGAATAGCAGGCAAGATGGGAAGAGTTTTCCACCGGGCCTGGATTTGGGATCATCATGTATTCTTCTGGCGATATTACAAGATCAATTAAGCATTTTGTAATGATTCGGATCCAATTCATTCACAAGTCCTTTTTAAGAGCCTGGATAGTGCATAAATGCAAAATCACTAGGTTGAAAGAAAACTTAAAAAGGCAGTATTTTGTGCTGAGTGAAAGTAAAAGTTGAAGAAGAGTTGGGACGGCATGTGAAAAAAAGAGGAGAATCCAAAGGGAGGTCTTTCTGAACTGGATACACTCTTAGCTTTGGGAAATGGGCCTGAGCTATAAACTGCTGAGTAATGCACCAGTTGTAGGTCCCTGCAGACTCACACACACACAAACATTTGAGTCAGCACTGCCCCGCAGTCTGCATCAAAAAGCCCCTCAGTGATAAGCTTTGGCGAGAAGAGCGTGGATTCTAATGCTAATCTCCTAAACATGATTTTCATAGCGCTCTGCAAAACATGCCTCTGGATTAAAGACATTCTATTAAAGAGAAGGGGCTTAACATATGGAAGGCAAAGAAAAGCCAGCTGTGCTCACTTGGGTTTAGCTGTCTGAGCAACAGTTCAGTAGTGGCTTTTTATAAATGTATTTGCTCTGCAGTACGAGCTCTGGATGATCCCATAAAGTAGTTAAATATCAGAGGACAAAATGCAAGTTTTAAGTCACTGTTTACAACAACACAAGCATGTGGCTCCAATGAACATGAAGCCACCATTCATAGAGTACTTCAAGAAGCCTATAACAAGCTATAACAACAGTAATAAGAGACTAGATAGAAACAGAAATAGCGCATGAACAGAACAGACATCACAGCTGACATTCAGATTCATCTCACGACAAAGAGGCCTGCGTTCGAAGGGAGTCGCTTTGCCTGACGTACTTTAGCTCACACTGAAGTCAGGACGCGCCGGAAGCAGAAGAGCTGAATGTCATTTACGACAGCCTATAACCCAGCGAGAGCAGCACAGAGAGGTTTCTGAGGACTATCAGATTACAGCAGCCATATACAGTACCTGCAGGCAATGATATGTGACAGCACCCAATAAACGGCTCCACAGTGAATAAACTACTGCTGACCAACACACACTCCGCTCAGTTTATTAGGACTCACTGTTTAGCCACTAGTATTAAATTTAAGTAGTTACATATGTTTGTCTTTGTGTAACCTTTTTATGGCTAAAGAAATGAGGACAGATTTCCCCTTTACTGCCATAAGTTCAGTTTTCATTATGAATTAGATCTCTGGAAAACTAATGACCTTTGCAAACTTGTCAGAAACTGTAATTTTGATAAGGCTTGTGTTGGAGACCATGTACAGTACATATTTTCCTGCATAATTATTGCCCACTTTATTCTCGATGAGGAAAGTGACAGGTTAATGCGGCAGGAAAGAACAAAGTGATATTTTGAGTCACCCTTTTAACCAGCGTGCAAGTATTTAGTGACAATTAAATGACGCTGGCCCCAGAAGCCTTTAGTAGATTTGATTGGCAGCGGCCCAGTGGCACTCCCTTCCCGTGGCCAGGCTTAAAAACAAAGACTGCGGAGGCTTTTGCTGTAATTGGCATCTTTGCAGCCCACCAGAGAGCGGGGGGGAGTGGGGAGCACAGTTTACATGAGGAATTACACAGGTCGCGTCTTACCTATATGACAAGCAATTAAAGATAGTGGCCTGATTATGAAATGCCTTTTGCTAAACATGTGTAATTGGAATTCTATATTAACCTGCTTTAATTGGGACGCTGCCTCTGTTCTAAGACTAAAGTAATTATTTTGCTTCCTTCTATTTACGGAAGTACACAGTTTCTGCTAAAACCAGAAATTGTTCAATTAACCTTATCAGGCTTATTTCCCCCCCGACACATGAAATCAACTTATTAACACCTAGTATTTGACAGATAGAGTTTTTAGCCTCAGGCTGATAAAGGTTAGGGTTTTGAGTGTGTAATGGCAATGACCTTGGAGCCTAGTGGAATTATCAGTATTTTTATACATGTGGCTGTTGCCTGGAGTTGGAATATAAGATTATATATAATATATAATAATATAAACCTGAGATGAACCTGAACTGAACTAAGAGGATATGAGCCGTTGGTATGAGCTCAAGACACTGGACCATCATGTCACTGATATGACAACAGAGGATTTTGATTAGGCTTAGGCAGAAATACACAAACATAATGAAAATGGTTATATTAAAAACTTTGTGTATGATGGACTATTGTACATTCTTATTCATTTGAATATGACTGACAGTAGATTATCTGCTAATTGAACAGAAAAACTTAAGCACCTATCTAATCAGGCTTCAGCCAAGTGTTTGAAAACCAGAGGAACCTGCGTCAGCTCCTTAATGACTCCTGGTTGATAAGTGCTGCTCCACATCAACGGTACTTAATCCTAGTCCTCAGGACTTGGTTGTCTTTTATATGCTGCCAGGTGGTTAATGCACTGAATTAAGCGACTTAAGTGGAAATCATTAGGGGGAAAAGGACAAATGTGCCCCCAACAAATGCACAACTATACGCCATTAGCAAATGGTTTTTATTGCATATTTAAATGAGGTGAGATTTCATTTTTAGGAGTATGTTTCAGATCCGGATGAAGATGTTCCGATGGTTTCACAAAAGCATATCATTACTGTCACTAATTTTGTCTGCACATAGTCCTGCTGTCAGGGCTTTTCAGTTTGTCATTTGTCCCAGAAAGTGTCAGTATCCAGTGAAGGGCTGTCCTGCTCAGCTGACAGCCTTCGGTCCTAAACCTGCTCTGTCAGATGGAGGCCAACATCTGCATCTCTGCAGCGACGGGCTGCCACTTCACATGTGACACAGTGGACACCAGATACTGCATCCCTCCTGCTCACACTCAGGCCTAACTTCACTACACTTCTCTGTGGCATGTGGCTCCAACTGGGAGCATTACTGAGGCTTTGGGAGCAGGCTTTGGGAGCAGACTTTGGGAGCAGGCTTTGGGAGCAGGCTTTGGGAGCAGGCTGGTGATAGACGGTTGCTGTGGCAACATGCTGAGAACAATGATGTTGAAAACATGTATTATGGAAGGTTATTAGTTCACTAGGGGTCAATATACTCCAACATTTTAACCAAAGAAAGATAAGTAGTAAGAACTCCCCACCAATAGGAAGTCAGTACTGAGTTTGATTTCTGGCCACTGAATTGAACAAAGTTAACATGTCCTTGTATTTCAGTCTGATGTACAGAGAACACTAAATTAACACTAACAAATAACAAATAAAATCAATTATTGGATTATATGCATGAAAGCCTAATTTAACAGAGTTTTAATCAAGTGCAAATGCAGATATCCACGTATCTTTCTTGGATAATCACTCAGAGTTCCAACATATTTACGTTGAAATTACCACAAATCACCCACATTTTCATTTATTAAAACCTCAGGCCACAAAACATTTGAATGTACTTTTTCATCTAATGTAAAGTGATACTATTTTTAAACTGGTGCAAATACATTAATATCTGTATTTTTCCAATTGTCTTTAGGGGTTCCTTCCCCAGTTCGCCCCACTGTGAGATAATCTGAGGCTACAGTCCAGTGTTGTGTTGTGTTTTTTCTCTCATTAAATCTGGGTTGGGAGCCGAAGCCTGCAGGATCTCATGTTTTATTTATGGAGAAGATCTCGACAGTGCAAGTCTTCAGCTCAGTCTTTTTGATCTTCTTTCATTAGAGGATGTTCAATATTTATCAGCGTACTTTCCCATTATTCTGCCGATGGATAGGTCCACAGCCATGCAGCCATCACAGCTTTGTTACAAGACACATTTGTTAAGGAAACGCTGTATTTATCTCTAAGAATCACTCTCTGTTGCACAAGAAGCTTTCTGAGATCTTGGAAGCTAAAGTGTTCTTTTGCAAATTTTCATCTTTCTGGCGAGCAGTCACTTTTTACTATTTTTAAACTTCACAAGCACCACACTGAGAGATTCATATCAATTCCCAAACCCAATTTGGCCGTGTCTTTTTTCCCCCTGAATTTAATCAGATAAGTTTAACTAGTGTTCACTATCCAAGAGCTCCACGGTTCACACTTCTGATTTTGGACTGAAGATGCCAGAATTATTGTCATGTTTTCAGAATGTTCATTTTTGATTTTGAACAGCTTCCTATTGCACAGTTTTTAGTTGTTTTTTCTGGGGTCAGTGCTCTGGCCTCACAACATGGAGGCTGTGCTTGTGCTGCTTGTAATCTACAAGTCTGTTTGTTTTGGCGATGCTGTAAGGTCATCTCTCTTCTCTAAGAGCGTGTAAGAGTCAGAGCCGACTTTTCAGCAGTGACAGCAGGGCCGTGTCTGTCGCCAGCGTTGAGGTCAAGCCTTTTAGTAGGCCACTGCAGCCTGAATGTAAAACAGTGACCACAAAGAGACATCTTGTAACACTACACCAAACACAATAATTAGTAAGTTCAAAACCATAAAATAATATACAAAGCGATGCCTGTATTCAAAACAAACCATTGCTTCATGATAGGTACAGTTAAAACATATTGGATTTTCTTTCCATGTGACAAATGGCTTGAGAGTTACATTTATCCACCTGCTCAAGCAGCAGGACAGACAGATGGAGAAATCATGACAATATCTCAGAAGCGTGGTCCTCTCTGCAGTGTTCACTCTTACATAATGTGAAATCATAGCTTCCTGAAGAGAAAATGAGCACTCCAGAGGCTCCCGTCAGATTTTAAAGGCTCACAATAAGAGCTTGACAAGGTACTGCGGTGTAGGTGGCTACAACAAAGGACCACAGCGTATGCGTGTCATGCATTTTAAATTCCCTCTTGCCTTGTTAGACAATCTCAGTCCTAATCTGAAACATTTTGAACAGCCACTCACATGTATATCTGGGTATTTGGTTGTCTTAACAGGATTTATGGTCTCATGGAGTCTGATCGGTTGTGTACCTGCTAAGTTGAGACAAATGTTAAAAGGAATTTCTGATTTTCGGAAGAGGTCTAGCTGCGGGGCTTGAATCTGTCTCCCACAACCTTCTTTTCAAATCTTTTAAAGACTAGAAGCAGTACAGAGCAGGAATAGACAGAAAAATAGATCCAACTCTTCGCAGCAGGTCTGCGATGTGTTCAAAGACATGGCTCTCAGAAGTTCTCGCTGCAGCTCATTCCTTTGCAGCTAAAAAGATTTGTTGATTAGGTTGAGGAATAGAAGTCTGCAGCTCACAGCAGGATTTTTACACATCAGATATATTTATAACTGAAAATGTTGCTTTTTGTTCTTCACTGATACTTTTAGTCACAACCAACTCTGCAACAAACTCTGCAATGTTGCCACTTTATTCCTCTTCAAACTACACATTGCACCTTTAATCAAGACTTAGTCACTAACCTTTTTTTTTTTTTTTTAAATCTATTCACTAAGACCCAGTATTTGTTTCGCAGGCTTTTAATTCTCCCCCTGCTGGAAGTCAATGAGGTATTAAATTTCATTTAGAGCTCTGGCTCAGATTTTATAGGTTTTCTGATTGAACTGCTGGTATAAGAGACCCTGTTGCCAATTAGCAGCCCCTGAAACTAGAAAGCTTTCACTGACAAATCTGAACAGACAACACTTTTCTTTTACCAACTCACACAAGAGACCTTCTGCATTGTTTTCAATCGTCCACTCGGGGTCAGGCGCAATCTAATGAAGCAGCTATTTCATAAGACAAAGTGAGTTCCAATGGCAACAATTAAATTTAGGCGTGAGAAGGCTCGAGTATCTCAATGTCTACAGATGATTATGCCACTTTACCAGTCGCCCTCAGAGATATTATTGGATTTGAGGGAGATATGTCGGGCTGGTAGAGGCGCTGCTTTATTCACTCGTATGTAACGTGAGAGAGTTTTTATTGAACCTTTTATTAGCCGCTGTTCTGAGTTTATTGTCTCCGTGTGTTGGGAGCTCATGTGTGTTATTATGCATTGGGAAATTGCCTGGGAATAAGCTGATCTTCAGACTTATTGCACAATAATCCCTGTGATTAAATCAAGAGCCACCAATATGATCGCACTGGATTTGATAAGGAGCCGTAGAAGGATTGTGCCAACTTGAATAATGAGGATGTAATGTAAAATCAATATGCAGACGACTATATTCTTCAAATGAATCCTGCAGCCCACTTTAAAGCACATTTTGGCATTTGTTATGATGGAGCACTGTCAGCCGGCGCTCGGATGAATGGGACTCATTTGGAGCAGAAGCAGTCAGATTCATAAAAACATCCATATGGCTTTCATTATTCTACAATGGAATGAAAACCTTATAGTTGTACATAACAGGTCCAGAGCCAGGAAAAAAAAAAAAAAGTGATTCCAAATGTAAGCTGATTTGTGGGTGTGTATCCAAACACTACTTTTAGGGTCACTTCTTCGACATGTTACTAGAGCTTTTTTCATTTTCCGTCCAATATCTTTGAGCCACAGTCATTTGGAGAAGAATTTGGCTTAATTACATCTAATCCTGTTAGACTTTACATTGTCTGCTGTAAACATGTCAGCATGAACAGTGCAGTATAACTTGAGTAGTGTTGTTGGCAGACTTAAGCGTATAGATGTGTAATCCTCATGTAATCCATCACTGGACTGCAGTTACAGCTTGTAATGGCATTGAATCCTGCTTTTAGTGAGGATCAGACTTTCTTCTTTTTCTTTCCTGGGTTTAAATGGCCTTCCAGACTAAACCTTATTCCTGTGCAGCATTTTGCTCGAGGGAATTATTTGGACAATGGACAGTACACAGAAGTTGTCATTTGAATGTGTGGCATATCTCTTCTATTGCACTGTTGAGGTCACTTGTCAGCAGCTTACTGTGACATTCAGTGTCTCACTTCGGGGACACTTTTGCTGAATAAATCCCTGTCAAATCATGTCCCTGAGTCTGCTCCTGCATACATTAGAGAGAAGTCATCCTCGGCGCTCCCATTTGTCCCCCCCAGTTTCCCAACTATCTATATGACTTTGTAATAACGAAAGGAGTCCTGGGAGAGCAATCAAACTCCCTACAGAAATACCCGCGGATGAGCTCGGTTCCCCTGAGCCGACGCTAACCGCTAAGCCGCCACCTGCTGCAAAATGTCAAATAACTTCTAAATCATTCGGGCTCAGAGACTGGTGCCATCCTTTAGAATTTACTGACACAGCAAAGAGACAGTGTTTGAGTACATTGTGTTTTTTGCTCAGGTCCCCCCTTTTGTTCCGAAAGCTCAGAGCACATTTAAAAACACTTTAAAGAATAGGTGAACCGCCCGACCTCCACCTCCACAATTAGTTTTGCTTGATGCAGGTCTCCTTTGTATCGATCGGAGCTCTCTAGCGCGGGCAGAGAAGGAAAGGGAATGAATCGCTTGGTTTTGATCCGAGTAACTACGTCTGGTCCAGTGGCCGCTGATTTTCTGCAATTACATTTGGAAGTCGTCAATATACATTACATTTACCCAGCTTTTTCCTGCTCTTTTGCAAGTGCCGCAGTTGGAAATATAATGCTCTGTGGCTAGTGCTTCTTCAAATTCGTGTTTTTTCAGTGTCAATGTTGGCGTTATCTCTCAGCACTAAATCAGCAGTAATCTTTCTTTTAATTGGATCGCTTTAAAATTTGGAAAACTCCAGTAACCAGTGACTGCTTCAAACTAATTTCCAATTTTACTTTTAAATAACGGTGCTCAGATTAACTACAGCTTTGGTTAAGATTGTTCCTCTTACTGAGCACTCTTCTTTTTAATTACATATTTTATCCAGCACTTCTCTTAAAAACACCCAAACCCATGTTCAAGCGTAATAAGTCTTAACTGGTAGAATTTTCTTTTGGTTTGCTTTATTCTTTCTTATTCGAGCCTTCAACCTTTGCTCTGGGTAAAAACAAACCAGCAAACACTACATTAGAACAGAATAGTTTTGACAGGACTTTACATGAAAAAGAAGAATATAAATGCTATTTACTGTTAGACTGACGTGCTGTGGGCATGACATTTTCTTCACATCTAAAGTTTATATTGTCAGATTGATTTTCTGTGTTGTTTTCCATTAAAGCATCTCTTGTCGTTCCAGCTTCCATGTTGGGTCTGACCCCTTTTACGTCCTACATGATTAATTTGTGAAAGGAAATTCGACACAAACAAATCAAACCTTTTTCCGGGCCCCGTGCTTCTCTCGTCGAATAACCTAGTGTTTTTTAAGCCTCGCTCAAACATATGACTCTGTTTCTATTAAGGGTAGTCTTTGTGTCCAATAGTTACATATCAAGCACTGATTAGTCAAGTGTTTGCGTGATGACAAAAGTCCTTGAGTGTGAATTGAGAGGACTCTGGCTTCTTTTTATGAGCTCAATATGAATTCTAAATAAGGCTCTGCTTCTGATTAAGCCCTGATGTCTTTTCAACAAGTGATCATTCCACAAAGAGTTGAACATCAAGCATATCCACTCGTGTATTGCTCTGATAAGTCTCCCTATATATAGATTTTTATTGTATTTTTATTTTTTGTTTCTAAAAGCAGTGGAAATGCATAGTTATTTCTGTCACAAATGGATTAATCTATTCTGTTCGAGTGTTTTAAAAGTGATGCTGGGGAAAAGAAAGGTACAAACCAATATTTTCCAAAAAATCTTAAAACTGGGGTCTGTGTACCTTTATTTCGGTGCTCTGTCTCGACTGGATTAATATTGGGCATGCATGCAAATCCATTAACCAACAGAATTGCGACTTTACGGAGTAATTTTCTGATAAATCACTGGTTTGGAAGGAAATTTCATGTTTTAAGTAGCATAAAGGGTTTTTTTTTTCTCTCAAAAAGTTTAAAGTCACTTAATAACCACCACTTCCCATGAAAAAAGACAAGTTAGGGGGTAGTTCAGAAGAAGAGAGTGTCTGTTTTCATAATCTTTATCTAATTTTTAAACTAAACCATTCTAGTTCTTTTGTGTGGGTTGTTATGTAACTATATCCATTTGTGTCATTATTGCTTTGATAATCATCAAAACATATTATTCACAGGGGGAAGCTTGTTATTAGCAGCACAACGGTAAAGAGCTAATTATCGTCCTGGGAGATTTAGTTCAATTTAGTCCTGACTCGAAGACAAACACAGAAGCAAACAAGTGGCAGACACGCAGCAGCCAAACTGGATGTGACATGTTTTATTATTGTTAGTGCGCACGGTTGTGTTTTTTCAGCGCGCCTGTCACTTCACGTTGTTGTCACGTGTGTGTGTGTGCTGTACTAAGACAAATCCGAGCAGTCATCCCGACAATGAGACACGTTTGGAGCCGAGCCTGCGTCGCATGTGTCATTTTCGGCGGAGCGCTGCTTTGTAGGAGGTTTTAATTTGACCGGCACAATGGAATGAAGCATAATGCTACCTGCTGCTTTGCAAGCAGAGCTCACAGGACAGGATTAAGCCTCATTAATTGGATGTGGAGTTAATTTGCTGAGGTGAATTCTCATTGGAAATGCTCGTCCAGGTCGCTGGTAACTGCTGGCATTGTCCTGAGCATAGAGCCATTATTAATACTGAGGCCACACCACCTCCTTTCATTCAGTGAATATATCATTACGGCACATGTTGGTCAATGGCATCTATTGTATACGGAAGTGAGTTTTTAACTTTTACTTTTAGTTTGGCTGGAAAAGTACCTTATATTTCTGTATGGGAGGTAGGCTTAGAGACAGTGTGCACTATGAGTTGAAACTCCACTTTGCTGCTGCTGCTGCTGCTGCTGGAGACCGGCCAATGTTTCCAACTGTATCTGACCTAAAGTAACTGCAGTGAAGTCCTGGAGAGGCTTAACTCAAAGGCAGCTACGCGGACGGGTAAAGGGAGCAACTGAGGTGAAGTGTTAAATAGCCATAAGTGTGCTTTGATATCAAATTACCATTCATAATTAAAGCAAAGATCCTACCACTCACTGGAAAGCAGTTACATTACTCTCTGCTTGTGTTTCCTGTGAATTAAAAGGCCAAGCATCATTAGAACAGCCCACTGCACATCAGTTTCAATAAATTATCTTAAAAGTGAAACTCAGATTTAAATTAATGCACAGCGATGATTTATTCTCCAAAACTTAATATCAATATTTACTAAAGAGGTAATTATACATTGTTTAAGTCTAATCCTGAACCCAACGACTGTAAAAGACTGTTGCAGGATCATTTACAGTCTAGACAGATAGTATTATAAATACACTGGCTGTATTGCTGTAGTTATTGACCTGCAGACACACCATGTGCAGCTGCATTACTCTGTTATGTAGAAGTAGAAATGCATGGTTTAAAACAAATGTAATAAGAGATGTCAGGGTTGACTGATTTCAATCATACAGTATCTGTGGATATCAGTCATTATTTTTGAATGCTGATTTGAAAACCCTTATTTAGCTTCCACTTTATGCATGCACTTAATCGAGGCACTGTATCTCATAGTGCATATAGCGTAGCTCTGCATTCAGTAATACACTCTGTAATTTGAATAATGGTGAGTTGTGGGGGAAAATGCTTGCGTGAACAAGATTTGCTTTGTTCTCTTTAAGAATCTGACTAAATGCAGCTTGAATTTATGTATTCAGTGTCTTTAGAGGCAATCTGGAGAGGATAGTTCCGCAAAGAAACGGGAAATGCTTGCATGCTGTAAAATTTGTGCTTATGGCCATAAAGCACAGCCGAGGCCCAGTAAAGCACAGCTGGTCAGGGGGAGTCTATGAATGTCGGCGCTTTTTCAACATATTAAACTACAGTAAATTTCAGATGGACTTGGGGAAATGTTGTTTTTACAATGTGCCAAGAGAAGAAAAGAATACATTATCCTTTGTTGCTTAGAGGTGATGCCTGGGGTAAAATCTGTGCAGCGGTGAACGGGTGCATCTGAGTTAAGTGCCCCCGCGCAGTCGGAATACATGAGCCGTCCAGAATGAAAACTTGAGCGGAAGTTTGTTGTGTAACATGCCACATGGCGAAACCCCGCAGAGTGAACGCGTTCAAATAAAACGGAGCGCTCACATTTCCCGTAATGCGTCGTGAAGGCAGACCTTATTTAACGCTTCCCTTTTTGCAGGAACGTGTCAAAAGCAGTGGCTTCATCTCTGCTGCGGATGACCTGGTGTACTCTGGGAGAAAACTCCACAAGGGCTGTTGGTTTACTGCGCTCGCCAGTAAACATGCAATTTTTATTATCTGGAGAAGCAGAGTAGTAGCTGGGTGGAGGTGTTTGTATTTATTTTCAACCCATATTTTTTATTTTATTTATTTTTTCTTCCTAATTTGCCTCGAGCCAACAGAATACTTAACAAATTACAAGTATAGTTCTGCTGACGCTCTGTCTATTTCTCAATTAACATGGATTTTTTTAGCGAGATAAAACAAATGCCCACTCCGCAGAAATTGCATGAAGCTGTGTAATATATAGATGGTGAAGTATGCCAACGCTGCTGTTAGTGGCACCGCGCAGGTCAGATACGCAGTAAATCATGGCCGGTTTAAACGTTTTATGGCAAAACTCTTGGTGTAAATGTGAGATTTATGCTCCGGCCTGGATTCGCCTTCACGCTCAGACAGCATGACATGATACAGATGTCTTTTATTAGACCATCAGCGTCTAAGAGCGGAATACATCAGGGTCTTCTCATGAACTGCAGCACATGCTTACCTCGAGCGAACCTGAGGCCAGTGGCTCACATTTGATTTAAAATACACCCCCATTATTTTTATAATTAGTGGCTTGATTAAACTTGTTGTGTACGATGGTCCCTGCTGTGGCATTTCATACATGGCATACAAAACTGCACACTTAAGAAACCAATGTATTACATGTTGCCCACACATTTTTTTTTTTCATATGTATCGATGCTTGGTTGCTATGAAAAAGTGACCTCTCACCACACAGTTGTTTTGCACTTTTGATATTTTAAAACTCCAAAATAGTGTAAACTGCTGTCAGACGTAACTTTATATTCTCCAAAGAAGCACGTGTAACAAAGTAAATTACCTCGTGCTTCTTTTTGTGATCATTTTGTCCAATAAAGAAGGTGATTAGAAGTAGCCATTCAGCTAATGTCTGCTTAATAATGATGGAGCATTGTTTTTCCACAAAGTAAAAAGTTGACCAGAGGCTGTCAGCCATATTGAACATAGATGATGATGTGTTGCTGTGTAAACTTTTGGATTAGATACATGTTCCACACAAATTCCCACATCTCCTTCTAGTTTCTCCGCCAACACAAGTGACGCTCTTGGCTCAGAAAAGAAATGATCATATTTTGGCAAAACAACAAAAACAGACGTACTGAATTCCCCGTATATTTAGCCACCAGTGCCTAAAAAATATATCAATAACGTGCAGCTTCTGTTGACAGACAGATTGACAAGTCCCAGTGTCAGTGATGGCTGCAGGTGACACCATTCGCAGGAAATAACGATAATGAATTAGCATCTGTCAGAGGTTGTCAGAGCGAGCGCCACAACACTGGGTCAACAGCTGCTGGCGATGTGATTAAAGTGGCTGCCAAGTTAACGCCAAGAGCCTCGGAAAATAGACTAGGACTTAATTAGAAATGCATTACCAGCAGATCACTCCCGTCCCAGTCTGTGACAAAACATTTACAGTCACTATCTTCTTTTGTATGTTTCTAGTGCACATCTGAATGACAAAAGCAGCCATTTTTTTGACATAATCACTCTGAAATGGTGGAGTATTCTATCAGAATGAAGCCAGTAGCCAGCGCTATTAACACCCTTCCTTTGTCACACAGAAGCATCAAGTACCTGCTATTACCCGGCGTGACACACAACCTCGGAAACCTATTTTCATGCTAGACTAAATCCTTGTCCCCGTCGCCATGCTCTTCACATCCACGTATATGAATGTGGATGGGGAGCAGACGCCATGACTTATCGGGGTCTGCGCCGACGGAGATGCTTATGGTGACTGATGGTAGGTGCCCACGCCTGGCTGGTCTCCGGGAACCCACTGTCTCCCTGTCGCCACGCCGTCGACTCGCTTTGTGTGATCGGAGGTCGCCGGCGGAACTGTCAGCCTGTAATTCTGCACCAAAAAAGCAAAAAAATGTGCTGACAACAGACAAGCAAATGGACTGGTATATCATTGTTTTGGACATCTGAGCCTGTGAACGGCGAGGTATGGCCAGCCTGTCAGTCAGGACTGTTTTGTTTCTGCTATAAGAGCCTTTTCTGAGACATATGCATTGACTGGTTTGTAGAGTGGACAAACTGAACTACTTTTCAGCTGACTCTCCATAGTTAGAGTAGATATTAATCGTGAATATCAGCCAGTATCTTCTTCTTCTCTATCTAACTTGGGAACAAAAGCAAGACAAGCAAACCAGTCAAAGACATACTCAGAATAAATATCCCCAACAATGTGCACCTGCAGCATCACAGTGAATGTTCCCTTTGGTTAAAAACTGTCATTTTCATTTTTTAACTCATAACTAATTACAATTACAGACAACATTTAGCTTTTTGTCACATTATGTCCTGGATTTAATTGCAGCTTGTAGTAATTGAAAAAGGCTCCATGGAGTAAACACATTTGAAACCCATTTAAAATAAGCAATAGGAGAACTGGTACTGGGAAACTTTTTGAAATATGTTGGTAGTGCTTAGTTTTAAGTTTTATTCGATCTCTTCTGGATATCAGACGGGATAGTGTCCTTTCATTTTCAGTGGTGTGATTGCACCTGGTTGATGAATGTGTGTAAATAATACTTCCACATGTGTTTATATCCAACCTTATGTCAATTTCTCCAATGAAAAATGAACTGAAATGATAAACCAGAATGTTTTTGTTGATTAAACTGGGAAATTTGGTCCTTTTTTTGACAAAAGAGATGAGAAACCTGGGGTGACCCTGACCACATGGCTCATTTATTTGTAATAGAAATCAATTTATCCTTTGTAACCCATAAATGCCTTTCAGACAGAGATGGCCCTCTATTCTGGACAAACCTATGACAGAGTTGAATATAAGGTCTCTTAGCTTTGTCGCTGCTTCTGACACGACAACACCCAGGATGCACTCATTGCTTCACAGAGATTGAGAGGAAGCTCCAATCTTTTGTGGCGAATTAACAAAAAGTGCTTTAGCCCACATTCATTTTGCAAGGCAATGACTTAGAAGTAATGTGCAAAATTACAATCCATTACTGTGACTGATTTCCACACTGGGCGAACAGAATGGACTAGAATAATCCTGAATAGAATTATAGCAATATGATGGACATGAATGGGGCTGTAGTTAGCAGCTGCCTGAAAGAACTCAAAGCTTCCCTCTATGAATGTCTTTTTAGCACATTGCATCGCATCGCTGTTCTGCAAAAGCCTCCGTGTTGAGTAATGCTCCGCGCGTGTGTGTACAGAGTGTGGGTTCGTGTGCGATTGATGCGGCGCTGTCATTTATTAGCCAAAGCAGACTGCAGCTCCAACCTGCTGCAGGCAAAGCGAGCTATTTAAAGGAATCCGAGCTGCGCAAAGTCTGTAAATGAGGAAGAAGGGCGAATGAGGGCAAGACGGGGAAAGAGGAGGGGGGCGGGTGGACGGGACATGACAAAACAGAGACGCGAGTGATGGGCATGCAAAGATACGAAGATAAACGAGAGTACAGCAAGCGAGAAACAGGGAGGAACGGAGTCATTCGGGAGATAAACTTGATAGAAGCGGAAAGAAACGGAGCTATCATGAAAGATAAAAGTGGTTACCGATTGAGAGACAATTATTAACCTAAACAAGGCTTTTCCACTCCGCCAGAACATTTTAATGCTTGGCACAAGAAGCACATCCCACTAAAAAAAACACTGTAGGGGCTTATTATTGTAATGCATTAGGAAAAGATTATTAGCCAAATTACTTTTTTTTCCCAAAAGGCACTCACAGTACAAGCAAATGAAGTTTAATGGAGGCAGGTAGAGCTTTTATTTTGGCGGCTATATGCTTTGTAAATTACTCTTTATTAATACAAATAACTGGCACAAACAATCACTGAGAAATAACTAAGTACATGGACAGAATAATATGTTGTAAGAGGTGTCAATGTGTATAGTGTTTTATATTCTCAGCATGGCTATACATGAAGGCATTAAAACAACAGATGGAAGCTGTTCCATCCTGCTCTCAATGTTCTAGTTAGCCTATAAAGTAAAACATGTGTCCCATTTCATTTCCCGGTGTTTGCAGAGTCTCCAGTTTGGTTTTAAACTGAGCTAAATGAGTGTGTACAGTGGGCCAAACTTTCCTTTAGTGGTGCTGAGTGAACGCCAGCACCTGGGGGTGAACCTAGTGCATTTGATGTGTTGAGTCCTGATCACATCAACTCCACTAACAACTCTGAAGCCCCAAAGCAATAATCCAAACTGTTGTTCAGTTTCAGTTCAGCTTGTTTTGCTTCACAATAACACTTTTTTTTTTTCCTCCGTTTGTTTGCTTCTGTCAAAATGCAGCCTTTAAACTACTGCCTCCTTTGTCAGCAACAAAGCAGACCCCAAGCCATAGAAAAGATGGTCTTTATTTATTTTTTTAGTTCTTTATTGTTTGAACTGCAGCTGCAATTAAACCTCGTCTGCTTGTTTTAGAAGAGGATTCAGATGATGGTGTTTCTCTGCCCCCAGATACAATACCATTTAACTGGTTTTCTTTAAACTGCCAGATGAGAAATGGCTTCAGTAGCTGTGAGCTCCACTCCACACACAGTTGTACAAGTTGAAAATGAGTTCAGGGTTTCATTTAATTTTTTTCAAGAGTTATAGTTAATGAATCCAAATGAGAAGCATTAAGTAGTCATTAAAATAAACCAAAATACTGAGATAAATGAGATGTATATGTAAGATGTAACATAGTAGTAGTTTTTGGTGACATCTAGTGGTGATATTGCATAGTGCAGAAGTGAATATATGTTGTGAATATATATATTCATATAATAACATAAAGCATTATTCGCTCCATTGGCAGTGTGCTCAATAAAAATATAATAACTGCTATTGTCTGCAACTGCTTTAGTTCATTTAATTATTTATTGATCTGCGTTTTTAACAAATAATGACCCATTAAAATGCTGCTTCAACTCAGCAGTGTTCATGTAGCACATGGGTCGTTTGTGTAAAGTTTTAATAAAGAAAACTTAGATTGAATTATGTTTTCTTTTCACTTGATTGGGTCCATTCAAATTGTGAATCCTCCAGACTGAAAACACGTCGCAAATAGACAAAGTACATTTTGAGGTTGTTTGGCCAAACAGTATTTTGTCACATGAACCTGTGCCCTGAATGTAAAAAGGAACAGCAAAGAAAACAGATTCAGGAGTCTCAAGCCGAGCCCAGTGTTCTATTTAAGGCTGAGGCAAGAAAAATCAATATTCTCCAGGAGGGTCAAGGGATTAGTGAAGGGCCACTGACACTGTCCTTGGGGGAAAACCTTTAGGAAAATGAGAGCAGAGTGACAAAAAGTGTACAAAAATATGGACAAACAAGTGACGCCAAACGAGGGCTCCCCTGACAAAGCAGGACATGCAGAGCGGGGCATCAGTGTACAAGGCTTTGTTGCAATATTTATACTAAGAATGTGCTCAAATCAGGGCTTTTCACTGTGCAGCAGTTTGCTGACATTCAATGTAAAGTTTGGAGTCTAATTGAAAACCCGAGACGCTGTTGTCCGTCATTTCACTTGAAGGCATGCAAAGCCTTGTTCGAACATAATTAATTTACATTGGCGGCATCATTAAGAGTTTAATTTAATCTGTGTGACTGTTGGTGATTGCATGGAGTAGCCTTTGGAATACTGAACAGAAACAGAACTTGATAATTCACTTTTCACAGTAGTTCATTGCAGATATGTATATAGCCATTTTTTAGGCACATATTAAGAAGCTGACGTTTGTGACTTTTCTTTAGAATGATGTTAAAGCTTTGGGAACTTGGAGTAACAATCCCCCCAAACAAGCAGAGGTAATTGGACAAGCTAGAGGGATTAGCTCCAATCTTGTAAGGGTTTTTCACTGCTACACATGGGACTGGCTAACTTTAAGTTCCAAAAGGATTATAGCCTACAACTGGATTGGACAAAGTTGTGATTGTGCTTCCTTTGCAAAATGTCTCCAAACCTACGACAGTGCCACACTTTTTGGAGGAGGTATATTATTTTGTGGAGGTAATGTACTGGACAGGGTGATATTTCTAATCTGAAAGGGCACTGGTGTCATATGTTCTCACAGTACTTACACTCTTGCCTCCAGTCACTGGCTTCGATCTTGTTGGGTCCCAGCTGCCGGCTCCGTGGCACCTGCTTTACCAGGTGTTTTGTCTCTGCACTCTGACAAGAACTGCAGGAGGTGAATTTTATTTCCACCTGCGTTTTATACAACCGCTGAAAACTAATTAGATCTTCACTCTACTGTCATTTGCAGCCATAACATCCATAGCTTTAGGACTGATGGTTGCTTTAGGAGACAATGTAATGTTTTTAATGCACCTGCTGCATTTTGTTTTTAAACTAGACAACTTCTAGTCACTTCAGTGTTCATTTTGGCACCATTTGTATATTTAAAGTAATAAGACATTTGTACCAGGTGAAGTTGGAATGGAGACTGTGTTCTTTTACACTACATCTGTTCATTTTCTCATTAGTTTTGTCATTTATAATGTTGCAGCCTTAACATTTGAAGTTTTGTTTGATTTTTTTGTTTTGATGAACTTCTGTTACATCTATCTTGACATACTTTTCATCCGGGATCAACTTGTGCCAATATTTCTGTC
This sequence comes from Rhyacichthys aspro, assembly GCA_036850595.1. Lineage (NCBI taxonomy): Eukaryota > Metazoa > Chordata > Actinopteri > Gobiiformes > Rhyacichthyidae > Rhyacichthys > Rhyacichthys aspro. The sequence continues at coordinate 6,978,839 of CM072149.1, forward strand.
TAAAAACTGGCTTTAACTCTGTATTTTTGACTCTAACCTAAAATAATAGTGATACTAGCACAGTTTTCTGTCTTCACTTTACTGCTGCTATGAACCTTCTACCACAGTCTTGCTACAGCCTAAAAGGCAAGGAAAGCACACTGAATCCTGAAAATAATACATCTAATAATAGATAATAGATCTAGTAATATTCCAACCTCAACCAAATGGTTCTGTGTGTTTTAGTTTCCAGTGTGTGTCATTACCAAGTCATTACAGCTGACGCATTACTGGCAAAATGTGTGATAATAAAAGTAGCATGCAACCCAGTTTCTAAATCAAAGTGACTAGTAGTTGAGTTGACTTGACTTTCTTGTGGATAACACGGTGTGCCCTGCAGACTCAACTCAGTAAAAATCGTTTAAAAGCCCTCTCATGTCTCACACATTAACATCTGAAGCTTTCATAAAGTGACGGTGAAGCTTATTCAGACATGAAGCCCACATGTGGAATTGCCTCAGGGGGTATACTCTTATTGATTCATTGTGGGGGTATAATCATATGTAATGCTTCTTAGTAAAAGACGGAGCTTTAAAGCTTTGTTCAAGTAGCCTTGGTCACCGTAGACCTGCTCAAAGAGGTGAGATTGCATCCTGACCCGAGTGTACAGATCCATTACTGCTGAGTTTTCACCTTAATTACTGCTATTAATGTACATTACTGCACCCAGCCAAGTGAAGCCGAAGATCTATACAAACTTCCTTTCAATGGCGCTCTAACAAATGCCATATTTGCACTGAATGCACATGAATCTTGTCTGTGTCTGAGTGTAGCCATTAGCATATCACTTCCAGGACCTGAAAGCCCTCATAACAGCACAAAATAGTCCAAACGTCAATAACAACTGGTTGAATACTGCAGTAAATCTGATTTATGTGAAGATGCAAAAAGGCTCAAAATCCGGCGCTCTTTGGAGGTGTTGTCCTGGACTGTCACATCTCAACTTTTCATTCTAACTATTATTTGAAAATGATATTGTCTGAGCTTCACGGAAAATCTCTCAAACTATTCCCAAATGTTTTAGTTCCCGTGGAGATCCTGTCGGTAGTCATTTTCATCTCATGTCAGTGCTTGTTTCTTATTTTCAATTTCAGTTTTTTATTCAATCTAATTTTTCTGCTGTTCCAATAATTTAAGGACAAAAGTAGTGAATTACCTTCTGAAATCATACTGTTTATTTCTTAATGACTCATGGCAAGTTTGTGTCTGCACAAATCAAACTTATTCTTTTGAATCTTTCACTCTTTCATTTGGGGTAAACACGGTGAAAATGACTCATCTTAAGATCAAGACAAGAATCCTGAGGGTTGTTAACAGACGCAACAAAACGCAAAGTGTGTTTGGATCTGAGCTGCAAAAAAAATCACTTTCAAACCTGAGCTCTTTCATTTAATTATCCTCACTCCTCTGATGTAACAACCATCAGAGAGGCAAAGGCTTTCTGTTTTATAGATGTATAACCCACCAGTCGATCCACTTTGGGCTTGCCTTTACCTATTTATTTTGTAAATATTAGATGTGTGATACCATGCCTCTACAGGAGTCACACTAAAATAGAAAACAATTGGTCACATTGGAGTTAACATCATGCCACAAGAGTATCATAAGTGATTCTAATCGTAAAAGTGAAATTTAAAGTACTCTCTGTTGCATGCTAAAGCTTGGAAACACATTCAGTATTGTGTAAGTATAATATTGTGAAATTAAAATGTGCCAGGCCATTGTTTATTTCCCCTTGACGATAATAGTTGTAAAGTACTTCCTTGTTTGATATGAGCCATATGGTGTTCTGTAATAGAATGAACAGCTCCTCGATAAGTCCTCACAGAAACACACACTTAGCTAATCCCATGAGAGAAATTAGCTAACATGTTGAAGCATAAGGGCAGGCACGCCAAGGACGCTGTTTAATTGTATTGTTTCACACCACACGTGATTGTACAGACGACTGTGCACTCAACGTTATTCATTATTGATTTGCAATTCAAATACAACACGAGTGTCACTGCATAGGACCGCCGTCTTTAAGGGGTATTTTTATACTGTCTTTGTGTAATAAATGTAGACCATCCTAAAATCATCACCAGAAACAGCATAGCAACATTTTCTTTCCATTCTTTCTTAAAACAGCTGAAGGGTCGCTGGCCACAGAGCCCCCCGACTCTTAAATAATGTAGAAGTCTTAATAGGCTCTTGTATGATTAATGAACAGTCTATTTATTACAGTATGTGGCCACCTGCAATTAACAGGCAGCCCAAATGAGAGCACAGGAACAGTGGTGCACCATGCCACTGTATTTAGAGCAGCTCTGCAATGACTTAATTAGATCCGTGCAGCGTTAGCGTGTCGGCGGTAGATCCGTGCACCGTTAGCGTGTCGGCGGTAGATCCTTGCACCGTTAGCGTTTCATCAGTAGATCCGTGCACCCTCAGTGGAAGCTAAGACTCTAAAATCAAGTACCTTTCAGCCACATGTTTACGCTGAAGGGAGCATTTAAGCTAATAATGGGCTGTATGTATGAAATATGACAAACGTACAGCTGGCTTTCCAATCAGATGCTATATTAAGCAAAAACATGGCTGAAAAATGGTCTTGTGTAAATAAAGAGCAGCCCTTTCGGTTGAAGGCAAATGTTAATGGGAACTCTTCTGCTGCCATTCCAGCATCCATGCCCATTACACAAACTGCCTCTTGTTTATGGCAGTTTAGTCAAAAATATGAAAACATCATCATTATGCAATTGGCCATTATTTAGAGAGGTTACATATGATTTATAATTAGCGGAGAAATTGCAAAGTGTGACATTTGAATTTCTAATGCTGCATATCACCCATCTTGTGGCAAGATAGATAAACGCACTTGAGGAAATAGAGTTTAGGACAGTACAATGTGCATAAATAAATGGGACAAATATGAACGGCTAAACAGTTTCCAGATGATATTTCCACTTGGTTTTGCACGCTGAGTAAATGTTTAACCATGTGTGGCAAATGCAGGGAAAGCTTGTTTTTTCTTCTAATGAAACATGTTGGTGAAACATTGTAAAGTACATGTGACAGAGGTTTACAGAAGCTGCTTCCCAACATCGGAGATATGCTCTAACACATCCAATCCATGTCGTTTTATTCACAAAGAAAAGGAAATCCCCTGTGAAACAAATACACACGTGGTGCTGTATTATCACATAACTCATAATGAATCTAGTGGCATATCCCTTTAAGTGAACTCAACTGTGTCTGTGCTGTGACCTTCAGGCGTCAGGAGACCACTTTGGCGTACGATAGCTTTCCCCTGGTGCAATGATTTGATTTGGCCGGCGTCACTCATCCTCACTCTGGTTTATCTGCCGTCATTAGGCACGGAGACTGAGCTGACCTTTTCAGTCCTGATGAAAATACCGAACGTTGGAGGGAAAGTGCTCACCAGCCGAGTGACTGTGGATTAGTCAGCTGAAGGAAAACACCACTTCTTTCCACACTCAACGCCTCTCTCATCACCAACAGAGCTCATTCCACTGCATACATCACCTGTTTGGACAATAAGAGGACATCATACCACTAACAGCAGCCCACTGACCCTTTGCTCTAACCACTAAACGTCACTCACCTGCGAAATGCCAGCAGCATGGTGTCCTTTGGAGCGCTTTACCTTTCATATTTAAAGTCTAGTCAGCTGAGGTTTTATGAGAGAGAGAGACTGCCCAAAATCAATAAGAATCCCATTGAGATCCACTGACAGGTGTGGCTTCCTTTCCAGCTGCAGCAGCAGTGTTGTGCATTACCACATCTCACTACAACTCGATATACAGTGAGTGATGATGCACAAAGTAGTGTCCGGTCTGAGGGAGTGGAAAGTGTAAGGCTCAGAGCTTTTCAGAGCTTTTCAGAGCTTTTCAGAGCTGGACACTACTGATGGTGAAAAGCTGCAATCAGAAGCCAGTATTTGTGTTGTTTTTAGTTTGCAGTGAAGAGGACCAGAGCACATCACGCTGAGAGACTGTCCAAAATAATAATACGATTGGATGCATCTGTAATACTGTCACATTCAAGTGTTGCAGCTATTTGCCTGTGAAATGAAATTTGGTGTTGAAAAATCTCAAGCCTACAATGGACCGCTGTTTTTAAATTCTAATATATTTTTGTTATTGATGCAATGTTTTTTTTAACTCCCTGTCCGATCTATTTTGCCAAGAATGAATATTATTAAAGTACAATCCACTTTATTTATGTTGTGTCTTACTTGTGTAGATATTGTCTTTCTTTGTAAATAATTAAATACCATACAATAACCAATCATTAAATATATATAGAAGTCAACAAAACGGATAGAAATAATAACCCCTCTTCCTTAGACAGAGTTCAAACAGCCATCAGAGTTCCCATTTTGTGAGAACTGCCTTTATTTAACTGTACAACTCTGTAGATATTAAGATGTTATCAGAGACAATGCTTAGCAGAGACCTAAGGTAAACAGGTTGTTTATTCACAAGTACAAAGACAATCTGTGCTTTTAGTTGTGCTGAGGAATATTCCCTGCTCTCCTGTCCAGCCCCCTCCATCTCGAGTTTCACCGCTACTAAAGAAATAAGATAATTAGGGACCTTCTTCTCAGTTGAGGTCTTTCTTTTTTTCTCATAACCTCTAGTGACGGAACAATTTCAACTGAACATTGAACACAGCCCAGACCAAATTATAGCGACGGCCTAGAAGCCAATAGCCAATTTTCAACTTGTAACACAACAGCTTTTTTCTCAGACTCATCAAATGGTAATTAAGCTCTTCCCGCCGGGGTTCACAGTTCAGTGTGAGTGGACCAGACAAGGAAGCACACACTAAACATGCAAGTGCTCCTTCATCTAAAGCACATTGTCCATACTAATGCAACCTTTTCTCCTCAGCTGTTCCTGTAAAAGCCATTTAACTTTCTCCTTGGAAAAAAAGCTCACTCAGCTGTAACATTAAGTTTCCCAAGTTTCTATTACTGCACCTTAAAAGTGGTTTAGGTAAAAGGACGTGAAGCGATCCACTGACAGACACCGTCAGAGATTCACAAAGACTCTCAATCTTTAGATATCAGAGTCTGGCAGGCACTTCGACTTGATAAATGAAAAGGAGTAGAACAAAAGTGTGAAAAGCACTTGTGTGAGTGGCTCCTCCTCGGAGTCCTTTTGACAACACGGCAGCTCATATTCTGACAGTAATGGGCCTTTGACATTGGACTAATGGCTGCCAGCCTAGCATGAAGGGGGTGAAATGCAGTCTCTTATCCCTATAGGTTATCTGGCAGACCTCATCCAATAAATGGAGGAATCACCATGGGACACCTGTTTGCAGCTACTCTCAACCTGTGGTGCACTCTTATCCATTTAATGAAAAGCATTAGGTCCTTTTATTTATTTATTTTCATTCCATTACAGATTAAAATACCTGACATTAATGTGACAAACAAGTAATGACTATTTGTTGTGGTATAACTTGCAGGAATTGTCATGCACAATGGTTGTTAAAGCTCTAGTCCCTTTTTTTATTTTTTTATTTTTTTTTTTACAATGCTGGACTCTCCATAAATCTTCAAATTGTAGTATCTTTTTTCTGTCAGAACTTGACTTCACAGTTTCACAGTGTCTAAAGATTAAAAAGGGACTTCAGCGTTTGGAGGGCAAGTGACTTATCCTCCAGAAAAGTGGGTGAAGGGATCAGTCAAACATATCAGTGCAGTTGTCATAGTGGTCGCTTAATAACATCAAAGCGGTCTGATGTTATCCCAAGTAAATCTGTCTGATCCTCTTGGATAAGACAATTGAGCAGCACAATGATGAAAAGGCTAGAAACTGACACAGGCTGCTTGTTGGTGTGACACAGTTTTAAGTCTCTTATGAGCTATTGCACAGTACAGTAGACACTAGCCCGCTGCTGAGGAACTTAACAAAGCATTGTTTCTACAGCCTAACTAGCTGAAGGTCCAACTTTTACTTTCAACTCGCTACTTCTGCCCCCAGGGTTTATCATCTTTAGTCCGAAGTCTGAAACTTTGAACTCTCTCTGGCATCAGTCCTTTTATCTCTCCCTGTTTTGCCCAATATGCTAAGGCACAATTAGCCAGACATGAACTAATTTATACTCAGTGGTGACAAATGGTCAGTGAATCGTAAAATGATTTAATTACCTTTCAAAAAAAAAATTAAAAAAAATATGGTGGACCTCTTTTAAGTGACGTTAATTAGTCAAACTATTTGAAAGTACAGTTGAAATCCTTCCAACTGTGAATGGTCATACAAATCCTACTTCTAATTAGGCTGTGTGCTTGTGCAGACATTATCCTAAAGCCCATTATGTACGGCCGGGATTATTATCTGGAGACTTGTTCTTATCTCTTTAGCATGTGATTTAGGTTAGGCTCTCTTTTTCCCAATGAACATTTTCACTTGACTAATCAGGTGTTTTAATTTTACATAATTGGAAGAAAATATTCATACTTTTCGTTGCCCTTTGAACCTGATCATGCCCCTGAGCACCTCCATGAATAGCAACCATTAGAGAAGCATTAGAAAAATCTTACATTCGTCACAAATACATTCATCAGAGCATTTAAGTGAACGATAGTGATAGTGTTTGTCATGGGAATCATTCTCCATTTTTGGAAACCCTATAACTGTTTTGGCTGGCAGTTCATGTCCTATATGGTCTGACTGAGACTTAGTATCAGATGCTGTTTCACTGTACCACTGTCAGCAAGAAGACTATATAATTGGCTGCCCTGTATTTCTCTCCTATGTATCCGTGGAGTATCCGTGCAGGATCCTCACTGAAAAACAAACTGACCCTCTAACAAGCCCGGCACATCTTCCTCTGTTCAAGGGGAGACTTTCCGGACATTATATAAGAGCGTTTTCATATTTCATAGGCTCCAGCACTGATGGGACTAATTTCTGTGTCTGCCATGATTACCCCTCAGCTGGCATCCATTACGGGTGCACAGCTTTCTTCCCCGGCCAAGTCATCCTTCCACTCAGTCCCCATTACAGCGCCACTGAAATCCATTCCCCATCGCAGTTAAATCACACACTGTAGGTTTCCAAACGCTCTGCACCCTTGTGACGGCAAACCACCATCCATCAGACACATTCCCAGCGGTTAATCGTTTTTTTAAAGCTCTTATGTTTACTTCTGCTTGCTCTGTACACAAATGATGTGTGTAAATATGGCAGCGGGACTTAATAAATTGATGCTTTGGAGTATGGCAGTGAATGTGTCTCTGTAGTAACTAGAGTCAATGTAGAGGTCATTAAACTGTTCAACCAACCTCTTCTCAATCTATCTGCCTCGGAGTCAGTCACATTAAAGCACTGGGCGAGCACTAAAAAGCATTTAAAATAGTTGGATTTAGCAAGACGACAAGGGCAAATGGTGGAGAAATCAGTCACAGACAACTATTAGAAGGTATAGGACCTTGAGTAGAAATATTGATCTTGGAATTACAATGAATTACTACAAAAAATGGTTTATGAATTACTGTGGGAATTACATTGGCCTTTTAAAACATCCATAGTCATATATGTCCACTTATTTTGACCAAGTGTGGACATAACATTATCACTTAGCTTCTCATTTGCCAACTTCAGCTTAAGAATAGAAGTATGTAGAAAAAACAAAACACTGAAACACATGCATCTCTTTCTGTGAGCAATAAGGTTGTTCAACTCAGGAGCAAAATAGTCCTAATTTCCCATAATCAATGCCCCATCACTAAAATGTCTCACTGGCACTGTCAGGCTGAGAATAATTTACTTTTCTGCTTTACATAAACATGCCTTTTTAGCCGGAGCTGACTTAGACCTTGAAGCAATTTGGACTATTTTTGATAATTGTGTTTGCTCCTCTCTGTTTCTTTGTGTTCTGCTGCATTCTCTGTCTTCAAAGAGTGACACAAAACAGATAGATAATAAGTCTTTTTGCTCAGTGGAAATCTTCATAAATTGCTATTTTGTTGTTTTGGATGGAGTACTGGGTTTTTGAAATAACCCGAGGGGAAGTGGGTTGGCTGCCCGCAGGTGACTCAGTTGAAAATTGGACCAAATGAAGCAAAACTTGTTCATCTTACCAAAATAATCCTTGCTCCCTGTCCCCTCAGTGACACCCACTTCTATGTTCCCTTTTGTTGTCAAATGTGTCCTTTAGCACTGCTGTGTCCAGGGAACAGTTTATGAGTCTCCTAGGGCATCACTGAATCAATGGATTTTCTGGCAGCATCAAAGCAGAAATATTCCAACTGCTGAGCCGGTACAACACGGCCAAGAATCAAAAGACAATATGCTCCGCAGCTTATTCAGCGCTCTCTAACTATTGTTCTTCTCATGAGAACGGCTGCACAGGTTGCACCTGGTCCACAAGTTTAATTAATCACTCACTACATACAGTGAAGACTTGCATAATTTTATATGTAAAACAAGGCAGTATGCTGCTAACCCATGTACAGGAGACAATCTGAGCCACAGTGTTGTGTAAGCTACATACTTAAAGTGATCTTCTGCAATGTGCAATGTGGTACAACGGAAATAAAAAAAGAATACTTGCATTTAATTTTGTTTATTTGTTCAAACAATTTGTTCAAATACAGTGATACAGTAAGCAATGGAATTGTTAAGTTTCTGCGTGGCTTTTTAATCATGCTGCTGCTGCTGTCCTTTATGGGCACTTCACTTTCTATGTTCGACATCCCTCTAGAAAAACACATACTTAACTACTACAAGTGTCAGGTTGAAGAGACCAGGTCAATCATCTATAAATTCCCTGGATTCTCAAGTGAAAAACATACAGTTGTCTTGGAAGACTCCACAATCACATGATTTCATTTCAACTGAGCATTTTTTTCGTGGACAGTCAGATGTGCCTCAGGTTCAGCTGCTCTCTGTCTCCTTGAGTTAATGTTAGATATTTGTTCATCAACTCATGAAATCTACTGAAGAACTGGGAGGAGAAAAGAAAACTAGAGGATGTTGAGTTTTGTTTAACCCCAAGTTTGCATTTACATAGTTTACTGTTCGGTTGCTTCTTTTCATTGACCTTTGCTGTTTGTTTGTTGTTTTCCCAGTGGAAAGGTTTGTCCTGTCTTTAGGTCATGCATCAAGAGCTCAACATTAAAGGGCACATAGTAAACACAGTAATAAAGAATGTCATGCTTCCTGTGGAGCGATGCTGGCTCTGATGACCACTCACTCTTTATCCATACATCGACTTTGAGATGATCTGGTCCGTGACTGACTGCAATACCATTATCAGATGAAGTGCAATAATAACAGACCCAGTGGTTTGAGATGGACTGAAGTTGAGTGGTGCGGTGCGTTATTTTGTTTTCAAATCATCACTTTATTCACAGTGAACAGAGCCTCAGATCCTGGGGATGATATGTTTTGTTTAACAACGAGATAACATTTACATGGTTTACTGTTAATAGCTGTATTGACTAAATATAGAGCATATTGTACAATGGATTCTCGGGCGTATCAGCATGAACCATTCAGATGGCATGAGACGACAAACATGACATTTTCACTGGCCTGTTGCACACTGAAGTCTCTGCATTACATCACAATGGCAACATGCCCGAGGCAAAGTGGCTCCATGGCTTTATACAGTCCATAGTACACATTCTATTTTTATATATATATTTAAAAAAAAAAAAAAAAAGTCATGTAGGTCCCTTGCAGCTGGCTCCAAAGCCACAGTTACCATTCCTAACGAAACCAGATGAATACATTGTGCATGTTAAACGCAATAAAAACAGAAATGTTTTGTGAAGTGCTGGAGAACTGAGCCTGGATGATGTTTATCACAGCTTGTCTTCCTCCTGTTGGAAAAAAGAAAGATAGACTTGATTTTGTTTGCAGACAGCACAAATGATGCCGCAGAACTTTAGCATATACTTGGTCATATTTCAACAGTTGAAATGGCATCGATTACATACAATTAAGTAGTGTTCAACGTGGCAGAGTTGACTAATATTTTCTAAGCTGTTAATTTCCTGTCTCTCCTGGAGCTGATAAGGCCTGAATCCAATGATTAAATTTAGTCTAATAAAAGCCCACTGCACAGACAATGAGCGCGGCGCATTGCTGCTAAATGAAATGCACTCAGAATCGATTCGAGCTTTGATTCATTTGGCCTGACCTCTGCAATCTCTAATTACACACGTGCAGTGCAGAGTTCGACTTGATCCACGGCCCTTCTGGAGCGGACTGGTGCATTTGTTTAATGTCAGCCATAAGACCCAAGAGCAGACCTGAGAGTGTGCGTCTTTTCCGCTGTATATCACACTAGAAAGAGAATCCATAGAAGCCACAATCCCCCTTTTTTACTGGAAATGGCAATGTTTGAGCCACCCGCTTTCTCCAGGCCTGCCCAGCATCAATCACATTCAGAAGTTACAAAAGCACCTTTTAAAATCTTGTGAAGCTCGCCGCGGCACACGCTGTTACCTTCTTCTCGGTGCCCTGTCACAATGAGTCAGGATGCGCTTTGGTAAACATGTTTCCTGCTCTTACTTTGAACACTGCTTTCTTTCTTTGGTTTCAAGGGTTTATGGAGATTTTTTTTTTTTTCTGTGTGTGAGTGCTTGTGTTAAAGTGGTAAAGAGGAAAAAAGCAAAATTATTGTCAGAGTGATACATCAAAAGAATGGCATACATAAAAGGATTCATGAGGATTAGCTGTCCCTTTGGAAAAAAAAAAATGTATGATTGAACCTGTAATGCCAGTAAAACCATTTGACGTTTAGGTCAGCCTTTTGAATGATTGTATGTTATACTCCAATAACAGCCTGACCAAAAATAACACGTTGAACCTTCAGTTGTTACAATGAAGACAGACAAACAAACCCCATGTAATGCTGAGCGGCTGATTAACAGCTCTGATTAAATGTGATCAACGGCTTTATGACATGTTGTCACAGCTTCTTCTGTCACAAATTTACTGACAGCTGCAACAAACAAAGACACAGTTCCAGAGTTACTGAGTGTGCTGATTTCTAACATTTCTGGAAATAGCCAAACAATTGGAATAGCTATTTTTAGCACAGAAAATGTAGGATATCTGTTCGTAAATATGCACTGCTTTGTCTTATTTAAAATGATTGATATGATATTGATATGATATTTAGTTATGCTTACAAATATGGTAAGCTTTTGGTTGAAGCAAAAGATGGGACAGAAAATCTAGGAATAACAGTTTGCCTTAATTCCATAGTTACTTTATGGCCAATACGTTGTTTAGTTGTATCCTTGTGTCTTTAACTTTGGGTACATACTTCAGACACCAATGAGTTTCACAAAACATTTTTTAAAAGTGTAATTTTACAGAGACAGTGCAGATAGAGAGGAAACAGGGCGAGCCACCGAGGCGCCGCACAAAACATTTTTTAATGTCTTTCAAAGAGATTTTATTTTGTCTAAATAGTGAATACTGCAGAGACTCGTAGCATGACAACATTTATATTGTTTATGTGTGGTAATATAAAGAATCATGGCAGCTGCAGTATTGAGTTTGAGAAGATGTACCTGGTTATTCAGAAGTTATAGCTCACACTTTTCCTCACTCACTTTCTATTATAAAGCCCATTGTCTGTGTATACATACAGAAGAGCCATAATGTACAGATGCATTGTTCAGCCTCACTTAGTGGTCTGCGAGACTTTATATTCATGTTAACAAAGTGTATTAACATGCATTTGGTCCCCGTTTACATATGTCTCTGTAAGTGTCTGCGGACGTTTTCTCCTGAAAGCCACTGCATCAACATGAATCCTTGTGTTGATTTCACAGGCTCCATTAGAGGAATGAGGCTGTGGGCGAGCGAGATTGGCCATGTGAGGAATGGGCCGTGGAGAGAGCGGGAATAGGGCATAGTTAAGGGTGTTCTCGTGACATGGCAGAAGGCCAGGCTCTGTGACGGCTGACTAATGACTTTCACTGAGCGTGTCAGCCTCAGATTTATGTTTCCCTGCTCACTTTCCGAATCCACTCTCAGTATCTTAAAGCCAGAGTTATTCATGAACTATAGGCACACAGGCAGAGAGGTGCACGCATCCTCCCAGATTTAGAGCTGGACATGTTTGCCAAAGCAAATGCGTACACACAATCTGTGATGAAGCAGTAAATAAAACACAGAGTGCAGTACGATCTCCAGACGGTAATCATCATACGGCATTAGAGCCACAAATATCAACAAATGTCAGAGCGAGACACAGGAAGCATTCATTTATGCTTTTTGCTGCTCTTGAAGTAGCACAGTGCAGATTGTCCTGTTGACATGGACATGATGAGACACAAGTATCTGGAGAACACAAGCATCACCAAAATAATAAAAATAAAATAGGCCGTAGAAGTGTAATTAATGAAAAAGCAGCACGAATCAATATTTAATAATTACAATGAGTCTAATGACTATGTAGTGTCTTATGTGGAGAAGAACAAAGGGAATTATCAAACAACGCTGCAGGTCATCAACTCTGCAAAACTTGAGGATTGAGCATAATGAGTTCATTTGGCTATACTAAGTAAAATATAAAAATAAAAAATGGGTTGATGGCTAATTTAAAGAACTTTTTAATGAGCCTTAAGATATCTTCTAATTGGCATGTATTCATTTATTTATTTTATTTTTCAAACGCTATAGTTTTGATTTCTGCTGTTGATTTAATTTCTCATTCCAGATAGAACTACATATAGAATCATTTAGTGATTATGGTACACTTTTGAACTCTTTAATTTAAAAGTTAACTCTGAAAAAATGTGTTATCTCTGCATCATTTGTGTTGCATAAATGTAAATTTAGGTGATGCACATGATGGTGTCCTGATGGTCACATAAATACATCTGGTGATTAGTGCTGACTAGTACAATGCTTTTGAATGGATCTTTGGAAGAAGTTTTACATAAAGACACATGTATTCTGTCAGCTCCCTTATACACCTCAGTTATGAGTTGTTCAAGGTTTACTTCATCCAGTCCTCTCATTAGCTTGTCCTACCACATACAGGGACAACCACCCCTGGCTGTTTTTACCCCACTGATGAGTACGTCTCCATTGTCCACCGTGCGCACACTAAAGCATCCACAACCACATTAGGAGGCAGAATCATCTCATTTCTCCGAAGGTGAGATAATTGCTTGATTTCCATACAGAGGCATGCTGCTTGCTCATGGGACGCAGAGGTGCCTTTGAGCATAAACGGGGACAGCGAGAGGATTGCTCACATGACACATGGCGGATGCGTTTAATCCAAATCACTTTACCGCGCCATGAGCAAATAGAAGTGTGAGAGGAGAGGGAGAAATGATGGGCTGCAATGGGAAGAAGAGGCATGATGAGTCAATTATGTGAAATATATGTATAAATCTGTATGCGCGCCGCTCACAGGGCGCCTTGTGTTACAGCTGGCCTCTGTTATCCCCGCAGGTTAAATGCAGAAACCGTAATCAAAGTGGAACGGCCCCATCCCGGAACTAATCCTCTCTGGCACCAAGACGCACCCAATCTAAATGTTTTCACTGGGTCGCCAACATTCGCACAAAGACATTTACACACAGTCATTCATTGTCACAGATCATATCCACACATACGCAGCAGCGCTGGGCGGACATTTCCTTTTTACCAAGTGATTTTCATGAGGACATTCGAGAGTAGGGAGCTGCTGAGCGCGAGCAGTTAGCGAGGATTTGGCAAGCAAAGAGCGGGAACTATGATTACAGTCTGAGTGCTGTTTCTATCGACCCGCAGATGGCAAATTGAGAAAGGTTTAATGGTACCGTCATTTGCAAGAAAAAAAGAAATCCAAAAAATAACACAGTGAAGTCATGCGCTTTTTCTCAGTTAATGCATTTTGTGTTGTAGAAGAGGTTTTGTGAGACGTTCGTGGGGCTGACTAATTGCAGCTTGTTTTGTTCAATCTCAGTGCGATAACTGCAGAGAAGAAGACCTGCAATCTTCTCATTTATTTTTTTTTTTATTGTCTTTCTTCTCAGTAAACCTCTGTCAATGCTGTGGGACTCTAGTGTCCAGTGCGGCGCTGTGGGTGTGCCGCCCGTGGGTGGTTTCGTTTACCCAGTGGGAAATAACTTTCTGCCCCCTGTTGCTTTTCATGGACAACCTGCGGTCACCCGAAGGCGTTTCCTCAGATCGTCCAGGCATTCTGGGGTGTGGAGACCAACACAGAGCGAAATGAAAGGCCATTGCGAGACATAATACCCTTGGGGCTTTTGGATGTCATGGGTGTTGACAAAAATGTAACAACTGTATCTCAAACTTAGGGCAGAAAGTTTAGCAAACAAAGATACTGAAGTTTCCTTTCCTTTGAAAAACACTAGTATGATAAAGTCAATAGTATGATTTCTATTCAAGAACTACTTTTTTTTTTTCTCTAAACACATTTTTAATTCATCTTCCCACAGACTTTCAGTTTTTTTTAGTATGCCCACATGCTAGTTTTTTAAACGTGTGCAACTGGCTGCAAGCGAGGTGTTGTTTATTGAAAATAGCAGGTCACAATAGCATTTTATCAAAACTGAACAAATCAGAATGAGATCCAGATCCAAACGTGTTGTGTTTTCACTTTATGCAGTAAGTTATGAGCAATATACATCACTGATTTATTTATAACTACCTCAATCTGTTTGAACATAAAATAGTCTCTCGGAGTGAGCCAAAATGGAGTCTTTCATCTCCTTTTAAGTGCCTCCAAAGAGTGCGACTACGAACACACAGAGCGTGGAGTGATCAGTATTCACTAGGACGGAGAGAGCTCGGTGACTCCATCTGTCTTGCCATTTGTATCAAGACTGTAAATCCTTGTTCCCTTTTTCTTACCACACAAGCTTGAAAAAAGGCTTTACTTCCACCACCGCTGCTGCTGCTGCTGCTGCTGCTGCTGCTGCTTTATAGCCAGTTGTTCTTCCTGGAAGGTATTACTCAGCTGATTTCCGACGACTCCCAGATGACATTGTACAACATTATATAACTGTATTAAGCCTCAAGAACATACAGTCAATCAGTTTGAGCTGATTAGTGGCAGCTATTGTCGGGCACAGTTTTAAAATGCCACGAGGAGCGTGTGGGTCGGACCTAAGGAGCTGTCGTACATTTAATTTGTGAACTTAAAATGGCAGAATGATGTGGTTGAAGGGCTCACCAGCTCCGTCCTGACCTTGAGCCCGACATGCACTTATCGACACACTCAGGTGCACTCTCATCGATGGACTAGTTCCTCTGCTTCTGTCGAGTGTCACTGCGTGAAGCATAAACGGGGCTCAAGAGGCGTCGTGCTGCAAATGTGACAGAAGCCCGCACAGACACACACTGAGCCGGACGACAGTGATGACACATTATTAAGCCCTCGCGGTGGTGTACTGAGTCCCGCCGTCATCTGGAGCTTGTATTGTTCCACTTCCTGCTCAGTGGATCAGTGTACCGGCTAGCTGCGGGGAATACAGATAGCACCCATTATTTGTTCTGTATGCTAATTTAACAGAGCGTATATGCACAGTAAATACAGCAAAATCTCCCAAAGCTCAGGCTTCACGGTCCCATCGGAACTGCCTCGGCCATATGTTTTGTACGAGATACTTCAACACACATGACAGCCTCGTGTGCCTTCCCAGATAAGTCCGTGTTTATTTTTTTTCTGTTGTGGCCTTGGAGATGCCTTCACAGAATTATTTACGCCCTGTTGTTTGCATTCAAATAACATAGTAGCCTTTAGCCATGTTTTCTATTAGTACCCTCTATACGTTCTCTTCAATGACTTCCATACATGTTAATATCAAAGTCCAAGCCAAGGTCTGGACTAGATGTTATGATTTTATTATATTCTCTCAAGAATTTCCACCAAACAAACTGCTGACACTAAATAGCACAGAAAAGCCAGGCCTGAAAGCTTAACATTAAAATTAACTATACAGTATACACTATTCAGAAAATGTGATTGGTGCAGGGCTTTGAATTTCATTTGAAACAACTGACTAATACTGTCCTGTACCAGTATCCCATATCATCAAGTCTGCTCAGCCCCAGTGTCTGTGCTTCTGTAGTGGCTATCAGTGTCACTTAAGCATGTCCGCCTGCTGTATTTGTGTCCTTCTCACCGCTCCAACTCCAGTCCCAGAGTGTCCCTGGGCTCTGTCCTGACAAAGATTAATCTGTGTTTGTGGCTGAGCGTGTGTGTCCACTGGAGTTAACACTGTCCATCTCTGAAACTACCCCTGGTCCCATGAGTAACCAGAGCCGTACACAAACTCAAAAGCATAGACTCATCGACCTGAGCCACACACATGTTCTGTCTAAGCATGAGTAAGCAGGCTCCGGAGCATCGGGGGACGACCTTATGTCTCCGACTGAATGCCCCTCTTCACAAGTGATTTGTGTCCAGGATACGCTGCCCTCTCTTGTACCCACTATTCTTCTCCAGGCTTCTTTGAAGAGACTCAACTTTGACTCGGACTTTCTTTCTGCTTGTAGAGATTTCCCCACTGAGACGTGTTGCATAACATTTCTGGCTTCATTTGCCACAAATATTTGCAGTGTTTGTTCTTTGTGTACTTCTTGTTATGTCTGTGAAAACAACTTGATGATGTGGCATTGCTAATCCAGTTCTCTTGACTCTCTTTGGTATTTACACATTTTTTCTGTGAGTCATTTTCTAGTTGTGAAACCATTTATTGACGTCAGTCCTATTGACACTTGTTTTTGATGGACAAGTCTTGTTAGTAATTAAAAAAATGTGTCACCAATTGTGATATTCCATTGTGTGCTGATGTATTCATGCCGCTGTATTGACAATCCTCGGGAAAACTGAAATGCATCAGCATTTTGACACATCTATGTTTTCTTTATTCTCATGTACTTGCTGTCTAATGGTTTACGCAGCTGCTACTTTGCCTCTCTGCTCTCGGCCGTCCAAATAAATCCTCTCTTTGGTGACACGCTCAAGTGTTAAAGAGGAATGTGTTAGGACATCCCTCGGCAGATTGATCAGGGCTTGAAGAGAGAGGGATCTAAATATCTGCTGCAAACCAAATGCCATGTTTCTTCAGCTTTATGTCAGGCGTCACAGAAAATGAAAAAAAAAAAGTCTTTTGACTAATCTTTTGTTCAGTTGTTGCACAGCATTTTCTTTTAGCGTCTAGCTTTTCAGTTTTTCTAAAATGCACTCACTGTAATAAACCTTTTCAATCGTATTATCAGCTTAAATAAAACAGGCCCCTAGCCAAGTTCAATCCTCACAAACTGAAAGTCGATATCTGTGCCATTTGCTGGAATGAAATTTCATCCACCAATGAGATGGCTATAAGACAAAATGTGTTACAGGTATTTTAGTGCTACAACTGTATGTAGCCCACAAATAACCCACTACACACAGAAGATCTATCTGGCCTGACACCACTTTGCACAGAGATATTGCTCAACACTAAAATCTCACCCATCACTATGTCAGCTAAAAACATAACACCTGCTGCAAATCTTGCCTTTACTGACCTCCAGTTGCTTAACTGCTCCATAAATACTCGCTGATCCTTCAAAGGCAAGGTTTAATGTCCAGCTCAACTATGTCCAAGAACATGTACCACATAAACAATGGACTTCCAACAAATACACTGTCATATCTAGTAAAGCATTATATATAATCATCTGCTCTAGAATATCTTTGACTTTTTACTAAGAACTATGAACTTGACACTCGAAGTGGCTTAGCTTCAGCATTAATCTATATTTGTCTATTTTTTTCCTGTATCTCATTTCTAATGCAAAAGTGAATATTCTCAGTGGTGTCCGATAATCTTGTTTGACTGCGTACACAGCATTTCAGATTGACATTTGTGGCTCGACCCAGAACAACCTTCCTTTCAATCCTCTGCTTACATCTCCAAACACCGCAGTATCTCATTTGACAGATAAACCGCTTTAATGTGGGTACAAGTGATTAAAGGAGTCGTGTTGCAAGCATTTTCAATCTTCAGATCTAACTTTGCAAAAATCAAATTAAAAATATATGTAAGCCCTATGCCGCTTGATATACTGAGTAAGCACGGCGCGGTCGGGAACCAAAACAGATAAGTCTGGAGCGAGCTGGCACACGGGCAGTGAACCTGACAAATTAAACATGAAGTCGCCGCTTCACTCCACAGCGTTGACCACGGGGTGTTTTCCAGCTGTGAAGTGTCACATAGCGGCCGGCAAGTATTTCATCTGCACTGGCCACCATCAAAGTGTGAGCTGACACCATGATTAAAGCTGAGAAATCTGTGGAAGGTGTAAGAGACAGTTGATACACAGCTTAACAAAGTTTATCATGTTTCTTAACTTTTTGTTTTAATGCTTACTTGATTCAAATTTGACCTGTTTTGACATTTGAGAGCAGTAAAAATACCCTAAATGTCATTCTTTCAGCCTAAAATTTGATGACTTTTCTGAATTTACCCAAAATACACAAAAATCAAATTTGACCCATATCTCTTGAGATGGATTTTAGATCTAACAGTGTTGGTCTAATCAAGGAAAACTGTGATTTCAAGAGAGACCTCAACACTGTCACAAGTGTCTGTGTCCTGCAGAGACACACACCTGCTGGTCTTTGAAGGGTCTGAAGGGAATATCGATCGGTGAAATAGTAAAACAGCATGGGACTGATCATATATGGTGCACAAAGGGAGCAGAAGTCATCCAGAGGTGAGAGGGGGACTTGACACAGACACAAGATCTGCACAAGCACCTGCAATGTAATAAAATAATCTACAAATGAACACATTTGAATCAATTTGTGTTGTAAACCTTAAAAAATACACTCTCCCTACTACTAAGGAATAATCATAGATTTATTAAGGCATGAAGGCATAAAATACAGAAATACGAACAGTATGTAAAGGTTAACTTTATCATTAATCTCAGAGGTGATGTGAATCTTATTAAGTCCATTATGTTTATAAAGTATTTCCATTTTTTTACTCTGTAACTTGCTGAGAAAACAAAAGCATAATACATATTGAGCTAGCTGTGATTGCGATGTTTCCTCAGAATGAAAACACCTGAATTGTATAAAACGATTAAACAGTTTCTTGGAAAGTTTCCATGACGTATGTTTTAATATTGATTAGAAAGTGCTTTTGATGGATGACCACTGCAGTAGTGCTCGCTGGACTGATGCTACCTTTTAAAACATTGCCTCATTCAAAGCCATTTTCTGCATTTCTGCAGCCTCTGTGGAAATGAAGCAGGTGCTTTTGAAAAGATCCCGACGTTTATTCCTCACAGTAATTAATTTGAAATTGAAAGTGAAACGGTATTCATCATTTTAAGAAAAGGCGCAGTGAGACACAGGGGGTATATTTATCCCCGTTGGTGTATTGCCCAGCGCTGGAATAAAGATGCTTCATTCAAAGGAGCTCTCTGTGCTCTTGTCAAGGCTAATTTGTTCTCCTGCAAAGGATCTGTGCAAAGAGTGACACGACAACCCCTGGCAGCAGCAGATAAAGTCATAATGGAGACGTGAGACAAGTGTGTCCGCAATTGTAAACCAGTGGGAGGAAGCACCTGACTTAACAAAAAGGGCCATTACACCAGCCATTATTTCTCTTCTGTGCCTCATGTGAATATATTTAAATGTCTCAGAAAGCAAAATGTCTCCTGGTTAAACGATATTCTTAATTGTATGTGTGTATCTATTTCAAAAAGTGCTATAGATCAACAAAGGATCTGGATACTCTTCTTAATCTTTATTAACCTTGTGGATTTTGAACTCCCAATGATGGTCTTAATTAAAACCTTAAGTAGTGATCATTAAATTCAGTTTGTCGAGCTCATTAAAACGAAGGGCACTCCATAACTTTCAACAAATAACTATTTAGAGAAGACGGGAGAATGACACTGAATCCCTTAAATCTATCTAAGGCAGACCTTGGTTTGTGACTCATAACAATATTAGCTGAGATGAATAGAACACTGCTCAAAGGAAGAAAAGTAGGTTAAAAGGATAGTTATACAATAAAGAGTTAACAGAACGTACTGTCTTCATTGATTTGGTGAGTATTTTCCACAAGTGTGATGGCTTCTGATGTAAAGGTCAGTTTAGAAAAAAGAAAAGATGAAAGCGCATCGTGGAACATCTCCTCCAACTCAAGGCTAGACAGAGAATTATTGATTTGAGGCACAAGAAGCTGTAAACATGAGTGAACATAGAAGCGTGGATTGTGTGCCTCAGGACCTGCATTAATCACTTGCAGATATACTCAAATATAAAACAGGAATGCACATGTTATTGCATTTCAGAAGCAACACACTTTCTAATGTTACGTTTTTCATGTGCAGAAAAAAATAATCAATGAGCCTTAAGTCAAATAGCTTTAATGGTAGCTGCATAGGTTGTATCTGCTGTACCACACTGTGTATATTATAGATTATGCTAAAGTGATCATCATCAGTAGCCATTTTGGGGAAAAGAGACAATTTGTGACAATGCCCGTCTTCCTGATCCTTCATCCATCTTTATACACAGTACAGTCAAAGGTTTATGGCAACATCTTAGCATCCTTTGTGTTCGATTTCTGCGTTTTCCTGATTTTATTGTAAATGTTAACCTTGTTGTACTTTATTTTAAGCAATCCACCAGTCTCCACCTCTTAAAAGAAAAAGAAGTGGTTCAGTGGAAAACCTAGGACACTATGTACAAGATGAAGACAAGTCCTTCACTTCATTTAATAGACCTATAGAATCACTCCCTCAGGGTATAATAAACGGCCTGCTATTTAACCATCTCTCATCTCCATAGCTCTGCATAAATATGGCATGTCCATTATAGCTGGCCACTGTCTAATTACCAGCCTTACTCCAGCCCACCCCTCTCTTTTATTCCTCTCTAGACCCTCTAAATGCATGTGAGTGGCAAGGCAAATGTCACTAAATGCCAGGCCAGGCTTACCATTCCAAAAGCCAAATGTTAGTTCATCTGCTATGTCAATTTCCGGCTCAGTCTCGACCAGCTGGTTCTGAGGCTAGCTTCTTTGTAACCTTTGTGACAAAAATATTAGAGCGACTTGGCCTGCGCCGGACCTGAGATGTCATACGTGACCGATAGAAGCTCACACAATGGAGGGAAAGGACACTGGCTATTTTTAGCGTCTCAATAAATGTCTCGCTAATCACATAGGATGCTTCTCAAGTGTTGTAACCGTCAACCCGCTGCCACTTACTGTCAGTCGGTGTAGCCTTCAGCATGAGGCTAGCTTTTGCTCCTGCCTCTGCATTTGGACGAGGATGATTTATAAGATAAGAAAAAAAAGGAAAAGAAAATATGGGCAGTGAATGTATTTACACTATTTAATAGGGACTGTCCCACTTTCACAGTTCCATGTCCCAACAAATATCTGTAAAAACACTGTGTCCAAATTTGAACTGACCATGTCCCAAATTGTCCCCATTTTAACAAACACCAATCGTTGCAACAAACTTTACAACAATTTTCTATAAGTGTGACGCTAGCTTTAATATATTTGGCCTTTTCATGTGTTTTACCCATAAACAGCCTTATATTCAACCTGAGGCTGTAGCTTCATTGGGAACATGTGCCTCTATAATGTGCTTAGGTTATGGTCTAAAAAAGGCCATGAGCTTTTTTTTAATTGCTTATCATCAAATACACCATTGCAGCTCTAATTTTGTTATAATACATCATTGTTTTAAACTGAAAACACATATTCCAACACATTATTTGTTTATCTGCTAGTAGATTTGTGAAAAAAATGTCTGTAAATGTGGTCACCCTAGCCTAGAGGACAATATTCAAGGTCAAAAGTCTTTAATCACCATGAAATCCCAATCTGCAGACTAGATTACAGGTGAAATGTCCCTTCAAAAAAAAGTCAAATTGGAGCTGGCACCAGCCGCCATATCGTACGCCCTGTTAGTTCGTTATGAAGTGAAAATGAGCATCTCCCTCTGAGGGATTCAGCTCGACAAGTGTGTGCAAATGGAGTGCATCTTTTCAAGTGCACCCTGGGTAACCGTCGCCGTTACCATGCCACTTCCCTTCTCCCTCAGTAAACATCTGTAGCCACCGTGACACAATCTGCAAGTAATCCATTACCATAATCCCAATGACATCCCACCGAGTCATTGAGGGGTTTACATCCCCGCCGACACTCCGGCAATATCACCGTCCGCTAGCCAAGCATCGCAGCGCACCTCCAGAACCTTGAAATTGCAACAACCCCAGCGGTGGATATCATCTTCCCTGCTTCTTTTTTTTTTTCCACCCCACTGACGACCCACAACCTGCACTCTACTCTAGGTACCGTTTTGTTGGCTAATATATCAAGCTAATTTACCGTTTTATTAAAATCCGATAAAGGCTGGTCAATGTCATTTGGCACCAATACCATGAACACTCTTCCTGACCACAGCTGGTAAATACATCACTGTCTGTGGAAATCAATGGCAGCATGAATTCTCTCCACAGAGCCTTAAATCATGCGATGATAAAATCCACAGTGCAATAAAAGCTTTAGTAGTCTAGTATTTCAAACCATCCTCAGCATTATTAGTATATATTTATATATATATGTGTGTGTTCTAGGGGGGTCACCAGTCAATTTATTATCAGCTGCTATTTACTGATAAATTCTTGATCTACCAAATGAAGGTCTGTCTTTCAAATGTAATCAATACCATTAATTACATCTAGTGGGCCCATTGTGACGTAATTCTGATCATTTTTGATTTTGGATCATCTGTAATATTTTGACATCTTTGACGACTAAATTTTGTAAAAGAGACCTCTGTCAATAACTGTAATGACAAACTTTAAATTGGTTTAAAGCAGGGATGGAAGTGCTGAGTAAGAGTCAGATTTTCAGTGGAGAACTAAAGGCTATGTAAAACTGATTCCCTGTTTCCACCTGAAATGCATGAATGCGCTTTTAATGCATTTTTGACCAAGTGTATAAATAGACTATTGATTTCTTCATGCAATCACCGGGCCATTTTTTCGCTCTTGATGTATAAGTCATTTCACAATCGCAAGCTGCAAACCCCACATTGTGTTTTAAAAGCCATTAATCACCGGCACAATTCTGGCAAGAGCAGGCACTTTTTTTTTTTTTTCTTGCGTAGAACTTCCCACTCTCATAATTCCCATTGTCCAGTCTAAATCTTTTAAGTCTTGGTGATAGGATCAGGTTCATGCCGTATCTTGCCACTGGGCTCCTCCATGGTAAATAGCCTGCGATAACCATCCCTTTTTCTTTTTTTTTTTTTTTACGTCTGATGCTGCCAACTTGTCTCTATCTATGAAATAACACCACTATTAGCCGTTAATGGGGAGCTCAGCCAAAGACAGATTTCGAGTGAAGACACTATTAATTCATGGGGGGTCAGGTGCTGCAAAGCAATGTGTGTGTATGTGGGGGCTGTACAGTGCGAGCGTGGTGCTATTTAATCACAATTGAGGTCACTGGAGGACTCTTGAGAAGCAGAAGGTGTTGTGCTAAAGACATCACGTCAGGTGTAAAGATTAGTTTAGCATAGATGGATGGTTTGGAGTGGCAGGATAATTACAGCTTGTTATGGTAATTTATGATGCTTAAACAAAATCCGTCACATTAGATGGCAGGATAGCGGGTTGTATGTCACTGTCAAAGCACTTTGTAACATTGAAAAACAAGAAAATTCCAGCATCAGGCTTTTAGCGTATGTTTTTCGGTTGATATATCGTCTCTTGTTGTGTCTCCAGGGTTTGAAGCTTAAAGTAATAAATCATGCTTATTTTTTTTTTAATCCATAAATCTCCTTCCTCTTTAGCCATTCTTTCTATCAGGTAACACTCTAACCTTTTAAACAGCTCGAGTGTCGCGCTAATTGGAGGAGATGTGATCCTACAATATGCACACACGCTGCTTTGTAATGTGACGAAGCAGGGGCCACTGATGTTAGGTGATGACAGCTTTTGGACTCACGCGGAGTTCTGAAAGGTTTTTCGACGATGCAAAAAATATCACTAACAACCCGCTGTAAGGGGGAGGCACTAAGTAGAGGTTCTAAGCCACAAAATGGAGGGATTTCAAAGGGGACTGAGCGAGGTCTGAAGTGGTTCACTGCTTGTTAATGTGAAATCTCAGCAGTTTGGCACTTTAGGAGCAGAAAGTTTATTCTGGCTCCATTTGGATGAAATATGTACGAGCATTTCTATGATAATTAGGTTTAGTCTTTGGAAATTCACTATACCCCGTACAGGAATACAAATGTACATTTAAAATCACAGTGTTGGAAGTCTACGGTAATACTGCTTATGGTGGTGATTAATAAAACTTCTGTGGCTATTTCCCTTATCAATTGGGTAGATGTGCTGTTGTAATGTACATTAAAGGGAGTCTGGATGGAAAGTTTGGTGCATTTGAGGTCTAATGCCTGACAAACTTGATACAGAGACTGAGTAAATAGACCAAAGTGGTTTATTGTATATTTTTGTGATCTTTTACTCACATTGCAGATGATGGCCAAATAATTGAACAAAACACATGATTAGGTTGCATTCTAAAGTTAATGTTAAATGTATGTTATTTGACATAAAGCTTGGTGTTATTACCAAAAAATAGCCAAATTTATTGTTAAACTTATTGACTAAGTTGGATGTAACTTCTTTTAAAGCCAAATTTGTCCCAAAGACCACCATAAAAAAAGCAATAAACTGTTCTATCAGATCCAACAGATTGATTCCACTCTTACTGTGAGTTTTATTTTATTTATTTACGACAACAAACAAATGTCTTTATGAGCATTCTCAGCATGGCAGTGGCCTGCTTTGCCTCTCGATTAGACCGCCTCGACTAATAGCGGTTGAATATTGTGGATGCACTGAGTAATGTGTCTCTAAGTGTTGTACAGGAGATAAATCGGCTCTTTGTAGACTGGCTCAATGATCGCCCAAATGTTTTATTGAGTGAAATGTTTTGACCAATGATATATGACACATAAATATGTATTGAACACTAAGTTTGATGAATAGGTTAACAATGTTTAGACCGTGCTTTGGGTTTTCACTCTGCATACTGTGATATAACCAGGGAGGCACCAAAGATGGGGGCAAAGCAATTTGGAAAAGCAGAATCTATTACCATGCGTCGGCACAAAGTGATCTGGGCCTGTGGGTGTTTTTAAATGTAGAAAAAGTAAAAGTGGGAGAATCAACACGGTAGAGGTTGGCGAGTATGTGTGAGTGTGCCTGGCCTCTGTACAGCACTTCGATTGGCCTGACAATACCCAGTAGACAAACATCAGCAAATAAAACATGCTTTTGGTTCGGGTAAACAGAGAGGAACAAATGGAGCAGTTGGAATAAATAAAGTGCACTCCGGTGTTATCCCTATTGTTATCTGTAGTAACACTACTTCTCAATCTTCAGGGACTTTTCTAAGCAATAATGTGTGTAATTTTAAAACCCTTAGCAGCACAACCAAAGCTGCCACTGTTTACTAAAGGAAGGAAGAGCATGGTTGTAATGCATATCCAAGCAGAAGCGATGCCAAGAATGTCAACAGAAGTAATATGAAATCTAAAAATTCACTTTGTAAAAAACACTTTATAGACAAGCCGCATACATTTTCTAAAATAGCTAAAAAAAAATACACAGAACTAAATTTAAAAGTTTAATATTAATGCATGCACTCTCCAGGGCTGTTTATCTTGACATGTAAATTGATTCTGAAACCCGCCAAAATAATGTTTCCCTTCCAGGTTCGGCTTTGAGTCATCGCCAGCCCGACTGCGAGCTGCTCCGTATTTATCACAAATATAAAGAAACACACCAAATGTGAGCAGTCTCTGCCATCTTTCCTTATCCGCTCAGTGCATGTGACCTTTGTCACAAGCAGCACAGAGCCAGAGTGAGTCAGGATTTGGCTGTGGGATGTTACACTCCAGGGGCCAAAGGTCACTGTTTTTACCAGATGAACCCTGATGAGAGGTGTCATAGAGGTGTCACAGCAGCATAACAAAACTGTATACATTTGGATTCAGCACAAGTAAATGAGCATGTGTTTCACTGCTGCCAGCGCTAACACTTTACACACACTTCTTAGTGACTCCATCCACCACTGTGCAAACCTTTTGGATGTGTGTGTCACCATGACGATGCAGAGGGAACTGAGTGTACCTGTTACAAATCTGCTCAGTCTCGTCCAAAAGTAAATAACACCTAGCGTTAGCCTCACTCTCTGTCAGTGCATCAGTGTGAAGACTCACTCTCTTTATTCTAAGCATTATATTCATTTGATTTCTGCAGGTGGTGCTGGTGTAGTTCTTGTACTTCTAGTTTTTTTTTTTTTTTTTTTCATCAACTAGAAACACTGCTATTCTTAGTCTCAGAATGGAAATCTGTAAATTATTCTTACCCTGCTATACTTTCACTGTACTTTACTGTACTCTTATTGTATAACTTAATATTAGCCTGAACGGCCTGAATCTGTATCATTACAATAATTACATGTTACAAATATATTGCTTCATAGTATGGATTAATAGGATTCTTTACAATTACACTGATACTACTCACACACATAATCATAGAGCTTGGAAATAAAATAGTTCCCCCCTTCTGTATTGTACCAAACTAAATCCAATGTTGTACTGTGATTAGGAATCAGTGACTACATTATAAATGAACACATACACCACAGATGATCTATTTTGCCTATAAATACAGACGTTTCACTTCATTTGACCTGGATGTGACCTGTCATTTGTCGCGTCTGCTTGAAGCTGAAACTACTGTTAAACAAAAGCGAGTGAGAAGTTCCCTTGAGGAGCCACGCCAGCCACATGAACGGGTAATCCGCTCAGTCCAAATGTCACAACAAAAGCTGCACAGCGCGGGTGTTGCGTGGGCGAGCTTTGAATATTAATTAGTTTAGGAAAACATCGGGTTAAAGTGGGTGCCACCTTTTGCTAACTCACTCTTGTAATGTCACTTGGAAATAGACATTTTCAGTTTTTCGGCAATATTTGTCAAGGATAAACCAGGGAGCTCTTGATAATCACCTCTATTAAGTGTAAACATATTCAATTTAACTTTCCATAAAAACAAATATCCATCAGTTTAAGAAATGGACTTGGTTTGATTGCACTATGCTTTGTACAGCACATTTAAACTGGCCTGGTGAATGCTGAAAATGCATTACACAAAAACAAAACAGTATAGAATAAGAAATGTCTTTGCCAATTGCAAAAAAGGGGCATTGAATGTGATGATGAATTTCATTATTGTCTAATTGGCTATTCTTTAATATTGCTGGTTGATTTAGCTCCCTTTGAAAGTGGATGAAGTGGAGGGTGCTGGTGTTGTGGGAAATAATTGATTGACAGGCCACTCAATCTGGCTTCCTCACTAATATGCCTCATCGACATGGATTTAAGTAAACTCCTCAGCGGGGGACCCGAGCCATTACAGTAATGATGAAAGGCAGTGGAGTGCTGGCTGTCAGTGAGGGAGAGAGTGCACTTTTTACCCCCGGACTTCATTAAAAGGAGATTCACGGGGCTTAGCCTGGAAGACCACTGCTGCCAGGGGTTTGGCACGGAAAGGCCAATGGGAGAGCTGGGACAGGAATCGGGATGTGTGGGCTCAAGCGCCTGAGCAAATGTGACTGTGTTCCCGGGCTTCTTGCAGAACTGTTTATCATTCATTGTCCTCTAAGACTCACCTCCCTGGTCAAACATGAAAGACACGTGCCTCTGATGAGGGCTGCTGGGCAGATATTCCTTATCGGTCACTCCACATGGTCCTGGGATTAGCACCGATAACTGCCAAGTGAACCCTTCTTTTATTTTCTTTTTAATTAGTCAAGTGTAATCAGCAAAAGCTCAGGTGATACAAGGTCATCTGCAAACCAGTCGACATGTCTTACCCTCTAAGGACTACATGCTCAGATGACAATGTTTGACAGACATTTTATTGTATATTTTATTGTTCTGTAAGATTTTATTTCCAATATCCTTGATTGCAGTTCCCATTCCGATTTGTGTAAACTGTTTTTAAACCTGCTATCTTATAAGAGAACCCATATAGATTTTATACTTAAATGTGGTTTTAGAGTAGAGCAAACCATCCCCGTGGTTCTTATTGTCCATAAAAATAGCTCATGGCCTCTAACAACACTCTTTAAATTGATGCTTTAAATGAACTTCACTTCATATAATTATATTACAATCCGCTCACCCACAGGTTACTGGCAAGGTCTCAAATTGGCAGAGTAACTGATCGACACTTCATCAAGATGTGGAACCAGAAGCCGTAAAGTCGGGAGCATTAACTTGAGTTAAGTTGATCTGCTGGATCTTAGCGTTCTCTTCAAGTGAATCCACAAGCTCAGACAGAGTGGCTTTGGTAATGTGTGTTCCTCTCGCCTCAGTAGCTCCATAATTATACACTAACCCAGTGACCCATTGGTGGCACAGAGCGCATATTAACATCAACACTGGAGATATTATGCTTTAATCGTATGCATGGTATCATTTAGATCACGTAATACTCAACACTTTACATAAAACACTTATCTGGTGTTTTCAGATGTAATCTTGACAGAGAGCTGACAAGGCAAATGGCTAATTTCCTGACTGTAGAGCCTCAGTATGTCCATGTGGAGCACAATGTCAGAGTCGCTCCATCAGCGGCCCTCCCAGAGGCCTATGTACTAACATCTCAAATCTGGATAGGGAAAACAAGGTTTGGCTAGTCTTACTCCGTGTAAACAGCTCTGCCATGTAACTGGGGACTTGCCCTCTGAGAATGGGGCTGTTGCAAAGTGCTGTGTGGTCCAGATCTAGTGCAGCTCCTGTTGCCTGCTCCTACGGCTGTCTAATTATTTTATTCAATGCAAAAGTGTCAAATGTATGTATTTGAGTGTCAGTCTTTTCACTCTCAAGCAGCCTTTGGACAGGAATGTCAAACTGTCATTGTGAAACTGTCAATGGGGGACATGAAGTAGATGAGATGTATTTTAAATAGAACTGTCATTTATGAAGGACATTTTTTTCATTTGTTATTGTGTTTGCAACAGTACCACAAAAACTACCTTAACCACAATTACCTAATATGTATTGACAATTTATTATTTCATGATTCTACCAAATAACTTAATCTTCAATTGGTAATTGTTTGCTTCTAGTTCCTTCTGCTTGATGTTGCTAGTATTTTGGCGCTGACAACCTATTGGCATCTGTCTTGAACATATGCCCAGTTATTTATTGTTTATTTTGAACACTTTATGTTTAAAATACAGCTACTTTTAATGTTTTCACACAATGCATTTTACAAAGATATAGAACATCATGTTGAGAAAAAGGTGTTTGTTTTATTTGAGGAACAACAGCAAAGCGATATTTTTGTCTATATACTGTGTATCATGAATCAAACAGCAATGATTTTAGAGCAATAATAATAAAACTGTTACTTAAGCCTGTAAAGTTTAAGTGGCTCTTTTATCATCTTGGCTGACTCACCTCTGTATCTGGTGACTTCTTCTGCAGCAGGAGGCAACCCGCTTAGGGCTGCTCCACAGCCACCAGCTGTCACTCTCACATCACATGACGCCATGTGAAGCAGTCCTGCTGGCCAAATCACATTACAGATTTCATGCAAGAACCAGCCCCTGATGTGCACAGAGCTTGCCCCAGATATTCTACTGACTTTCAGACACACTGTATCACACCAACAGCCAAATTACACCAAAAAGTGGATCAGGTGCCAATATTTTACTATTGTTTATATATTTTTACAACGTTCACAGATATGAACTTCACACAGTAACTGTTCCTAGTGGCCATGCTGCTCTGCAGTATAATGTTCAGTGAACAATCTGTCGGAGGTGATCCAGCCTCAGATAGAAAACGGCTTGCCTTGGGGCAAGCAGGCTAATATTCTGCAGTAGAGATCATATGATCAAAGAGTTCATTCTGCATGCCTCTGAAATATGAGCAGAGCCACTGAGCTCAAAGGCAGCGGGTCCTACAGCCTCATACAAGCAATATGTGCGATACAGGGCTGCAAGGTGTCCTTGGAGGAGGTTTGGGTACATCGAATTATTCATGGCTGGTGGCTGGAACATATTATTGACATTGCAAGCAATGCAAATCAGGCAAGCTCAAGCATCATGGATATTAGGGACAAATATGAAATGTTAACCCACATTATAGGCTCAGAACAAAGCAGATTGAGTCGTCTGTCCATTATTTCTGAAAATCCACAATCTGAATCTGTTACTGTGAATAAAATACTGAATAAAATATAATTCCATTGGGTGTCAAACTATTTGTTGTGTAGATTAGAATCAGTAATAATTCATATTTTTTTGTGTTATGAAAGAAAACGTCTGTTGTAATAGTGTTGTAATATAGCTGAATAGCATTGCAGTGTTGGCTCCAGTCACATGAAGCATAAGGAGAGTGCAGTTGGAAAGTTATCAATGCAGTGCAAAGGTATACACCCTAAAGCCCACAGCAGGGCCACTAATGGTCTGAAGAAAGCTCAGATCTGCCTGCTCCTCGCTCTTTCTTTATGTATCTCTATTTTTTCTAAACTGCTGCCTCCATTTTCCCTCTTTCTTGCACATCATCCTTTACAGAATTCTTCTTGGAGCTTACAGCGGCTGCTCTGCTGTTGACATCATTCATCATTCTCCTGTGTTTCCTGCAGCTGTAAAGTTGATGCTCAGTGAGAATGATAATTATCTGTTTGGATGAGGCAGGCAGACCTGAAAACTCCTGTGTCTGCCTCCCAGGGCCAACAGCGCACTATTGATTAGAAGGATTTTTCTTCCCTAAATTTCAAGTTGAACTGTAATAAGAACATCTCAGCAGATGATGCAGTTTGTTAAAAATATCAAAACTAATGCCCACCAACATGCTCAAAAATGTATTTAGACCAGGATATCCATGACAGCAAATTGATATTTTGAATTTCAATTCATCAAATTCTACACAAACAGAGCAGACATAGGCATGAGGGAAAGCAAGATGTACTACACCAGTCAAATAAGGAAAACACATCCAGTAACCACAATCTTTTTGTACAGGTTCAAGCTAATTAAGAATTTATGAAGACTCAGTTTTCGTATGAATCCAATCCAACTGAGCATCCTGCTGCTGCATCTAAAATAATGATCAATTCCATGACACCTTTGGTCATCAGGAATTCCAGGATTAAGGATCTGTCATGTTCTGCAGAACACAGACATACCTCTAATTTCCCTTGGTCTATTATTAATAGCTGCACTTCTCTGGACATGGGCCGGGTGAATATTTTATGCAACATCATTGGCCTCTGCAGCTTCGACTCAAATAGCTTTGGCACTGCAGGACTGAGAGGACTCATCTGCCGTGGTTCTAATGGTTCACACATTCACATTCTGTTTTTGTGTATATGCTTTAAATCAAATCAAAATGTTAATTCATTGAATGTTGCTGGATGAATAGTGACGCTGATCATTTCTAAGCCAATGTGTTACACAT
The DNA here is from genome assembly GCA_036850595.1 of Rhyacichthys aspro. Classification (NCBI taxonomy): domain Eukaryota; kingdom Metazoa; phylum Chordata; class Actinopteri; order Gobiiformes; family Rhyacichthyidae; genus Rhyacichthys; species Rhyacichthys aspro. Next base: position 7,010,413 of record CM072149.1, read on the forward strand.
AAAATAGAAAATTAACATGATGCTTCTTCTTTAGCATGTTGTAGCTCAACTAGATGGATTTATGAGAAATAAATTAACATTAAACCAACAAACAGTAAACTCTGAAAGCACTGACTTTTTGTTTGTTGTGTTCAAATGTTTGCATCAAATAAAGACACAGCATGTGGCCTGTAGAATGTCAAACAGCAGCACATGTGGATTAACTGAAAGGGCAACAAAGCTTTTTTTATTGGCATTTCCTCCCAAATAGCACATCATGTTTCCAATGTGTTTGCATTTTTCAAAAGCATGGCTCATAAAGTGCACGTTTTATTACTGTGTAGACACATGCAGACTTTATATTATGTGTTCTGAAATGAACTAGAAATCTATTCTCAATTAACACAAGGACATTTAGCATATTTACAGACAAAAACATTTGTGAATAATTTCTTCTTCCAGGGAGCATTTGTTCTGTGGTTTTCCTTCGCCTGGAAATAACCCACACACCACAACAAAGATGTTTAGTGAAGTTTTTTAGTTTAGTTTTTTTTCCTTTGTACTCTTTTCCAAAATACTGAAAGAGTATTGACATTGTAAACAGGGCAGATAAGAGGCTAAACTATTCATTTTAAATCCACGACAAAATGCCAGCAGATAACAGATCTGTTGATCCACTAAAAACCCACTGAATATTTGATCTCAGAAACAGTTTATTTACAATTCGAGGATGCTGTGACTCTGGTCAAACGCCGACATAGACATACCACTGTTTTATCATTCCAGCACTCATGCAGCCCACTTCACTTTCATTAACACCCTAATTAACTTTTCATGAAGTCTATTCCCTGTTTGTTTAATTAACTGACCGTCCCCCTGGTGGGCAGCTAAAACCCGAAGGGAAACAAGGTGAAAGTTAACACAACAAAACTTTTGGAGACACTCCCTGTGGAAGCGCTGTGTCACTAACCTCACATCAGCCGTGTGCTTTTATGTTTCATTCATAATTTACCTCAAGCCACATCTCTTTGACAAGTAATGACACCTTTATTATTTATGGAAACACTTAAGAAAATTCTTTGCATGAGTGATATTCTTTGGGTATGTGTGTCTAAGCATGTCAGGGTCTGTTTTCTCTGTACTTTCAATCTTGTAGACAATTCCTGCCAGCAGCGCAGCTTGTAATGGACTTAACTCATACAAGTATTAGATTAACCTGTACGATCCATCATCAGTGTGCCATATCAGCAATGCAGGTGTAGTTTACCCCCCGGCAGCGATTAGAGCCCGGGGCAATGACCCTGTATCTTTCCCCCGAACACCACAGACCTTCAGGAGCCAGCAGCCTGTGGAAATTAAAACTCCCCCCTCCCATACCCTCCTCTGCTTTCACTTCTCCTTCCTTTGTTAGCTACGCAGGGCTTTTTAATCAGATATGGCCGATGGGAAATACAGATCCCCTTCACGCTGATCCCCCCCCGTTTGGTTCAGGAGTTTCCATGGTAACGCAGAGAGCGAGCAGAGAGGCGAAGACATGGGCGAGCGGCAGGAGTCGCTGTAATTATGACTGATCTCGGGGAGATGTACAGGAGGAGACGAGGCAGCGCTCAAACCTCTGGCTACAATCTGGCAAACGTCCCAGAAGAGACGCAGAGGAAGAGAGATGGAACCATGATGGCAGAGGCTGCTTTTAGTTCAACGCAGACCGTATCTCAGTCCTAAAACTGATGCATCATGGGGAACCTCACCCGTTCATAGGATACTCTGTGTTTTAGCAACATTAACATTGTGCTTTTTATGATATTCTATTTTCATTTTCTTTAAACTTTAATGCACGGATACAGGGTGAACCTTAACATGCGATTACAATACTGACAAAAATACAGCTACTAAATAACCCAAAGTTCACGTTTCATATGCATTTGTTCATGTATATTTTTAGAAATCGCTCAGTCACAGCTCTTCCGATTCTTAAAGTTGAATAGGACTGCTTTTAAGTACAATGTGCCATCATTAATCACCACTAAAATCAGTAATGAAGTTACACGAGTAGAGAACTAATGGATAAACCCACATCATCTATCATCACTTTGCTCTATCAGTGATGCTCTGCTTAGCTACTTATTTTAAAAATGGTGTCTGGGGACAGTATCTATCATATGCTATGTGCTGTGTTAAAAATAAAAATCCTTGTGCAATCCATACTATTGCCCTGATTAAACCACATTAAAGCTGATTCAACACATTAGGTTTATTTGGATTCAAGCATGGCCTTCACAGCCTTTAAAATCAGCAAATTAGATTACCTGACTTGACTTCGACTTTTTTTTTAAATCAATTCAATGTAAGTGTTTTATTTGAAAAGATTTACCGTTGCTGTGGTTCATTTTTTACTTCAAAAAAGAGAACCAGCAAAAATATGGCAGATCCAACTTTTATGCTGATTGATGATGCTTTCTCCTGCATCATTTGATTGAGCCATCACTAAGTTCATTAGTGAAATTATGCCATGTAAACCATATAATTGGTAAACACGGTTGGCTCATTAGGAGTAGAAAAACAAAAGGTCCCTTCCCATGTTTTGTGCGTGTTTGGTTTGCTTTGCTTTCCGTCTCCCTGAGCTGTTTATTTGTTCACTTATTTTCATTCACTCTGTGTTTGTCCTTGTATTTCAGCAGATAATAAACTCAGGTTGCCTTTTGAAATCCCGAGCCAAGAGTTCTAAATAATCTTAATTGGACCCACAGCAACAAAGAGCCTTTTGGGCACAAAATATCAACTTGTAGCAGCTAATGACTTCATGTGTTACCAGACTGACAGCACCGTGTGTTCAGCGGATCATCGACTAACGGCCTGATCAAAGACTCTTACATTCCACATGCTGTTTTAAGACATATATATAACGTGAATTTTGCATGGACAGAGACTAATGCGGTGGTGGTCCGACTCATTAGCCGGACCCCCCACTGACTGACATCACGGTGAAATAGAGACCTCATTACCTTCCGAATCTGGATGGACCCCAGCCAAGCCTTACCTCACCTCTGTGAAGGTGGAACGTGTATTTTGCAGAAAAGTGCGTGATGAGAAGCTGCAGTGATTTGAAATATATGCTGAGTTGGTTTTAGCGAGGCAGATGGCCGTCAATGAGGGAAAACGAGAGCTAAATTGTGAATCAAACGGCTGGTAAGTCTTTGATCTCGTGAGTGCTGGTTGTGTTAAACTTACTCTTGAGAGCAGATGGTTAAGCAGATTCAAATTACACTAGCAACTTTCATCTTTATCCTATATAGTTTTCTTTGGACTGTGTATTTCGGTGTTAAATCCTTGCTAAAGCCTTAATAATTTACAATAACATCATTTTAGCTAATAACACTTCAGTCAAAGAGATCGACATTGGCAAAGCACAAGCAGTTGGGTTCTGACAGCTGCAGACTAATGTCAATATAGTGAAGGGAATATAAAAAAAAAAAAAGTGATAGTATGGAACCATGCTTCTGTCTCTAATTACTACAACTATAATATAGTTTGTTTGGCTCAGTAAAAAAGTATCTAAAGTGTAATTAGGAAGATTCAATATTTTACAATGACAGATGCCAAATGAAGGCTTTAAACTGTAGTTAAAAGCAGAAGTTGAGGCAGTAATCTGCACTGGCTCTTTAGGGTTGTGACCTGTGTGGCTCTAAAATGGATTTCACTTCAAAAGCAGCCCACAAGGGAAGAGGACACACTCCCGGCTCTGATTGCAGGTCTTTCTGGGGCAAGTGCCAATGCTTTTCCAGTGCAAATTTCTGTGATAACATTCCCTCAGCTGTGGCATAACTTTTTTAGCCGGGCATTTTTTACTCCTGTGAACTTAGCATATCCGACTGATGAGAACAGTGAAGTAGAGGTGCCCTTGGTTGGTCTCCGGCTTTATCAGAGCGCTGAGCCAGTCGGACCCTGAGGGGAGAGTCTCGTCCTGTGTGTCTGGGTGTGCATGCTGTGTGAAGATACATGTGTTTATGCATACGTTCAGATAAGCTTCATGTGAGAAAAGCATTGTGTTGTATATTTAGTGACTCAGACATGAAGTTGAAGCAGGTGCTCACCACAATTCAATAGTAAAAAGAACTGACCTTAAAGAGCATGCGTTCATTCATCGTGTACTGCATATGTTGAATCTTTTCCTCTTTTTTAAATTTGTCCCTCATCCTTCTAATAGTAATAATCCTTTTGGCCTTTTGTATGTCATACACTTCTGTGTCCCTGCCATGTCTGGAATATTGCTTCCCTAAAGGAAACTGGATTAAAAGACCTGAAGAACCGATCACTCAGAGACTTTTCAGACGGTCTCGATGACTCAGATGTTCTTTGGTCATATTAAAAGACCTCCCCTCAACTGCATTTTCTTCCCACTTGAGCGTCAAGTCAAAAAATGCATGCCAGTTCATTTATTTGCAATTAGAAACTGAGTCTTTGTCTGTAGAGAGAGTGGGTACACAGGAGGACACCTGGTCTGGTTTGAACTGAATGACTAACCTTGTGTGATCTCAAAGGAAAGTACGTTCTGTGATGTGGAGCTCAGGCGAAGAATTGAAGACTGTTATTGTACTGAGAACAAAGCCATGAGTGGATACTATATTTTTATAGTGTTCACCTGATACGAACCTCCAACTTTACATTCTGCTTAGGACGCAGAGCAATTTTCAATCCTTGCCACAGCTTGTTACATGTCCCATTAAACCTGTTCATTTCAGTTGTTTTGTCTAAACTCATATACAAAAGCCTCAATCTTTAAAATAAGTCTAGTCATTGAGCACACAACTTGTAGCCAGCATTTGTCTTTTCCCTCTCCTTGCTTAATTACCACTCCGAGGCATGTTAACGTCCCACTGGCTTTCTGTCTGGAATTCAGCTGAAAATGCAATACTGGCCCTGTATCCCAACTCATCCTCGCTCACACAAACACACACTAACCCACTGTTGTCGCCTGGAGAATACAAGGAGAGTTGGGGCAACGGTGCAGTTTATTTTTTATTGAACTGTCCAAAATGTCTGACACTTCCAGGGAAACAGTGGGTTGTGCAGATGTACCTTATTTGTCTGTCTCCTCATTGACTGAGCACATACAAAGCGGCATTCGGCGTAAAAGTCAGCAGTCTTAACAGAGTCTGGGCTTGGCGTAAATACGTCTTTGGTTGGTTTGATTCATGACTGATTAGTCTTGGCACCATTCAAATGAAAAGAATTTCAGTAGATGGCTTAATATTGAAGCCACAGATGTTTGAGAAGCAGCTAAGAGGTATCAATTGACATTTTATAAGCCTTATCAAGTACCATCTGTTCAATAAATAAATCCACCAAATTGTGCTAAATTAAAAACGGAGTTACCAAAGCCGTATGATATGGTGCACTCTTTTTGGGAGGCTTTGTACCTCTTTTAACAATGGAAACTGAACCATAATGGACTGCTCCTATGTAAATGTAAATATTTTCTGCTTTGTAAAACATTGTTGTGTAACAGAAAACGAATTGTTTGTCACGTAAGCTCTTTTCTGATTTTTAATTACATGCCACATTATAAGGGATTATGCAAAGCCACCATTCAGTTGATGTATGTTTATTTTTCGTATATTCAACAGAGAGATCACATTATTTACAACTCGAAGACAGATGGGCCTTGACATGCAATTATTGTGTTTTACATTTGAAATAAAGGCTGTGGTAAACAAGCCTTCGGTGGGCCTAATTACCTGTTTATCAGGATCTTATTATTATATGGCCTGCTTTAATTGGTTTTGAACATGTGCCGTCGGGGAAAGCAGTCAGCTCTATGTTAGTCAATAAAAATGTCAGTTCAAATTTGTTTGCTCTGATTTAAAAGCTGGAAACACAGTGTTGGAGGTGGCCCATTTTGCTCAGTCCAGCTACATGTAGTCAAATTCTTAACACTAGCTGCTAAATAGACCGGTCAGGTACGTTATTGTCACTAAAGTCCTCTATCACATTCTTACAGCATCAACAGTGTGTGAAACTACCCCTGTTAGCTTGAAAACAGCCCCTAGTGCAATCGCTCCCTGAAAGTGTCAGAGGAACCTTAACATTTTGGCTCATTAACTTTTTGTTCAGATCCAATTTGAAGAAAAATGTTGTGGCCAGCGTTTCCTTCTGTGAATACATCCCTGGCTGAGATAAAAGACACATCAGAATTTCTATGAAGTGAGAATAAAATATCATATCCAGTGCATCACTTTGTGTTATGAATGTCTCAAGCTAAAAGGAGTCCAGCAACAATCAGAAAATAGTCTCATCAAATGATTCTTCAACTTTCCTCTTCGGAAGAGCAAACCCTATTAAGTTTAACCAAATACCAGACAGTGTATTTGGACGCACTAGTGCTTTTCCCATCTTCTGTTATCATCACACGGCCGCACTTCTAAATAATATTATGCTCAGCCTGTTGAAAATGGACATAATGGAAGCATTCATATTGAAATTTATTCTGGCGTTCACCTCCTCTAACTAGGTCTGGAGGCTTCTCTGCGTCGTGTGGATTTAGTCGGTTAGTGGAGCAGAGAGTGGGGAAATGAGGCTATTTGCATCAAGAACACAGCAAACTTTTCTCACTCAATGACAGTGCCAGGGTTAAAAGACTCCTCTGGCTAAATATAGCCAAGCAGTCTACGACCTACACAGCTCCTTCATCCCATAACAAGCTTGAGAGAAACAAGCTGCATATTAATGTAGTAATGTCATTAAACTTGGGCAAGTTTGAGCCATTACGCACTGCCAAATTACACTTATTAACCCCCAACAGCAAGGATTAATCTTTGTACATGGAAGCTATGCTCATGTGCAAACACAAGTGCACTTGTACAGAGAAGGGCACACGTGACACATGCAGCGTAATAGTCACCAGTCGTGGTGATTAGTCTTGTCAGTTAGATGGAAAAGATCATAATCATTTCATAATTTTGACCTTGGCCAGAGGCTTGATTGTACACACTCTCCTAATGTGCTGTGGCAAATGATGATTGATATCAATAATGACTGCTGCCAATCATTGTTCATAATACCTTCAGGATCCAGGTGGTGGGAGTCTTTTTAAGCTAACCAAGCTGAAGGAGGAAAACAGCGGTAAACATAGCGGAACATGCACGTTTTACACAACATAGAGAGCAAAATTATACCCAGTTAGTGGCACGTGGACTACACTTTACTGATGCTGCAGTTACGATACATCAAGGTCATTTAACACCATTTAATACCAACAACATGAGCTGTGTTTCTGAACAAAATGTTACAGAAGTATTCAATTAAACTATATCTACAAGAACGAATGAAATAGATTTTCTTGGTTTTAATGCTTGATGCTTTATGCAGTGTGTAAGGTCAAAAATCATAATAAAATATATAAAAGACATCACGGTCATGATGGCATGGTAAGAATTTCAGATGCAAACTGATAGAAATACTGTTTGGTAAATTGAAGCTGCTGAACTGTGGCGATGTGATCAAACCTACTAATTATGATTTAATAACGGTTTTGTGTCTTTCCATACGCTCTTTATATTTGCCTTCATATTTGTTCATCGTAGCAGACTTTTGTTTACAGCATGACAGAAAGAGAACATTAAAGGGCACTATCTCTATTCTCCTACTGAAAAACAGAGCCAGTAACAATATGTTGCGTCAAATGAAGCGATGCCATTGTTCTCAAGCTCTTTTTCTTGTCTTTTTGTTTGATGTAAAAACAACTTTCCGGGAAAAAAACACCCATCAAACGCAGATGAAAGGCACTCGAATCACGGCCAAGAGTTCTTCTGGGTTTTCACTCGCAGACTGACTCGCATGTATTAATGATGCTTTTTCCTCCGCGCTCCGCACCAGGTTTCCCAAATATCTCAACCGAACCCCAAAATAGACGGTGTGCCTGATCCCCTTCTGCTCCCTCGGATCCCGTGACGCGCCTTCTCCTCGTTTCTCCGGAGCACTCAGGTGGAAAAGCATTTCATTTGCTAAACAAAGTGGAAGGCTGCCACAACACAGGGGCGTAATGGAGAGTGATGGGTGGCCCCCGTACGGGCAAGCATGGGACAGAGCATAATTACTCCTCCCGTCAGCGCCGCCGCATCCATCACTTACTGCTGCCGTTCGTTAGAGTCGGAGTGTGTTCATATCGTGGCCTCTTCATGATTGATCATTGCAGCGCCAATTTAAATGCCAGAGTCGCAGGGAAGCTTTTGGGGAGGGAGATTTACCGATGACTCCCGGCAAAGCATGACAGCAGCAACAACAAGGAGAATCCATTTTGTCATGTGCAGCAAATTAACTGTAGCAGGCATCAGGATGAATATCCCATGAAGTTGTGTTTGTCTTTGCAACGTAGAGCTTAAAAAGCACTCTTTTGTAAAAGCCCAGACACCATTACGGAAACTCTTGTGGGCTTCGTTTTAGGGACAGGATCTATTATTGATGTGTAAGAGGGTTAGACTCCAAAAAAGTTTGGTACACTAGAATATTTACAAACAACAAAGCAAAGAAACAGCTTGCTAAGTTCCCACATAGAATATAGTTCGAACGAAATCTCAGATAAATATAAGATTTATTCTTGGCAACTTTCTACTTCTATCTCAAGATTTTAGGTTTAAGCAAAGAGGTGATGAAGGAATCTAACATCAGTATAAACCAGTATAACACTTTATATTAACGTTTCCTCTTGACACATCTATCACTACATTACAAAAGGCCTCAAACAGACACTATGACTAGATTTAAGTTGTAATTCCACCAGAAAACCAGTGGTGCGCCGTACATTTCAATTTCGTCAAAGCCTCCACTTTCTGTAATTAGACCTGCTCCTGTCACTTCCATAACCTACAACAATAATCACCCCTCATTTGGTTGTTTTGCAAACCAGTTCTGTCACTCTCTGCTGGCGTTCCCCTTTTGTGAGTGCTATTTTTAAAGTGTGGCCCTGTTGCAAACATACTAATGAGGATCCTTTGTTGACCTTTAGTTTTCTGCTGAGCTTGTTGTGCTTCCCTTGTGCACCATCTTTCTTTGCACTGAAGAAGACACTACACATCCGTTCTTATGTTGAGCAGAAGACAGTTTGTTCAAGGGGTTTTCAGTGGATAAGTACTGTATGTGAAGCAATGATCTGTTTTGTGCAAAGTTATTTCAATCCTTAGACAAATTCTAAGATGGTTCGGGATCTCTTGTTGATTTTGAGCTCGACGATAAAACATGGATTTATTATTAGTGCTGTGCTGTTTTCTATTTTCTTTACTTTCCCCATAATTCTGTTAATTGCCGGCAATATTTGGTGAATTTTCTTATTTAGTCCGACATACTGCAAACAGATGTAGCTGCATATTCCTCCTCATTACGATATGCTGATGACATTATATTGTTGTTTCCATAATTTTCATTATACTTTCACAGATTGAGGCAAATCTGTTAAGACTTGCACAGCTGCTCTCGGGCGGCGTCTACTCTGTCTCTTCTCTGTTGTCTCCTGTTTGTCTGGTGCCAGTGTGGGTTGTGAATCTTGCACAGGGTCAGGGCGTAATTGCGCAGCAGTTTTTGGGTGAACAAGTCCCCGCGGTCAAAGGTAACGCGGTGTGTCTTGGCTACTTCGGAACACATTACGTGAGGGATACATCAGAGAGTAGCGGCCTCAGTGCAACCCTTGAAAAAAGAAGTGGAGGAAACCAAGACAATGTGGGAAGATGGTACTTTTCTATTATCTAAGGTGTGAGATGTCAAATGTGAGATTTCTTTTAATGCGATCTCTGCAGAATAAACAACGTGCACAGAACTTATTCCAAGTGTGACTCCAGGCCTTTGTCAGATTCAAGGTGGTTAGTTACTCCTGGCTTTATGAGTGTCCTCCATCTCTCAGAGCAATTTGAAGCAGCCGCGAGAACAGAGCAATTATCCTCTCCTTTCTCCTGGCTGTAGAAATGAAGGATTGACTCATCTAGACTGTCTCAAGGGGTCCATCGCAGCCCGGGCTTGGAGAAACCTTCTCTCCAATTGTCACCTTTCCCCTGGTATCATTAAATCTCTCTGCACCGCCCACTACTCGTCGCTTTTCTGCTTGGGCACCATAGAAAAAGTGTGGTCAGTGGAGGTCAAAATCCAATTTAGACCTGAAGAAGTTGAGGTCCTTCACTTAATTTACTGCTGTTATACTTTTCTACTTTTCTATTGTTGTGGTTGATTTTATTTAGACACATTAACATACTAAGTTTAGACCTTCATTATAATATCTTATGATCTGAGGCTATTATTAAAAAAGACGACCTCAAGGGGCCGCAAGTCAAGAGTGATTTAATCAGATTTGGTAGAAGAGGTGAAAATGTGTGGGGAAAATTAAAACATACTCATCAATGTAGTTAAGTTAAGACATGGGGAAAAATAAGCTGTGTTTATATATAGTCATTTGGTTTGACAGTTTAGTGCATGGTGTTGGGTACTATAAACGCACCATTCTAACACACAGATGGAAACATATTGTCAAATAAATGAAAATAATGTATTTTACTTATCAGCCCCTTCAAATCTCACACTTCAATCCATGTTGTTGGCTTTGAACGGGTTAAAACAGAGCAGTTCTAACCTTTTACTTCCACTACATGCTTCATACTGGGAGAGTGATTTAATTTTGTGATTGCTTTGGCTGCTTCAAAGGTCTCTCATTGTGTCACACATGCACACCTCCACAGAGCTCACACCTGAATCCTCAGATCTGATCTCTCACAACACATTTAGTCTATTCTCACCTTGAATAAGTGCCAACCACATTAGATCCAATCATACTGTCAGATCTGAAGTGGGATCTCGGATATGGTTAGCAGCGTTCAGTGTTTTTAATTTGTCTTCACTATTTTCTTGGAGCTCTGTAAATGAATCTGTAGTTAACTAAGTAATTAAAGTTGTTGCAAAGAAGAAGTGTAAAATAAACTTTTCTATCTCCCTGGTCAGATCAGATTGATAAGTTACACCAAGACATTTGTTTGTATTCTGTCAACTTCTTAAGTTACACAACTTTGACTTCCTGCAATTCATTCACTCAGCAATTTAGCACATTATGGGATTTGCATAGAAATGAGCTTTTACGTTGATGAGCCAAAGACCATGACTGTCTTTAGCAACAGCAATACTATTAAAAGAAGAACAGCCAGCGACATTATTATCTTAAGTACTAAAGAATTATGACATTGCACAGTGTCAATCCCACGCCCAATTGTTCCTTCTTTAAGATGGTGTTAAGCATGAAAATAAAGCTACATGGATCCCTGCAGGGGCTTAACTACTGGTTGAGAAGTAATAGAACGGACCCGAGATAATGCTGTCCTCACCACATCATCCTTCTTTTAAACTGTGGACCACTCAAAACATGTTGAGCCCGAGATTATCTGATCACTGACTCTTAGAGCATTTTCCAGCTGTGACTGTTGGAGAATGGGGGACAGGCAGAAAATCCTTAACCTCATTAGACACACAGGATTCCACAGTGCCATGGAAAATTGCTCAATCAGAACAAAAAACAGGCTTGGGTTGCTGTTTTTTCCCCCTCCCTGTGAGTGTTACGGATGCAGGAAGTGACACTCGGTTGCTTTTTGTTTATTATTTGCAGTTTCCAACCCAGATGCTCGTTCAGATGTGCCATTGTCTCCAAAGCATAGCGGTCCGTGATGATGCCTGCAGATGCCCACTATGCTAAATGCAGCTGAATGCAAAACTCCACATGTTGAGCAATTGTGCAGAAGTATAGAGGCAGCTACAATGCAGGCCTGGTTGTCTTTGCGTTTCCTTCCTCGACAAGTGTCTCTCAGTCCCTCAGATCTTGTCCCAGCCAAACCGAGGAGTGCATCAATCGCTCTGCTGAATTTCTATCCATCTTTACGGATGATTTCCCTCGTGGTCTCCTCGTCAGCAATGGGGGCGGGTGTCTTTCTCTCCCTCTTTCGTTTTTAGCATCATCTGTCTGCTCCGCCGCCTTGTCTGAAAGGAGTCTTCCCAAAGCGTGATTGAGCGCTGAGTTAAGTGGTCGACGGCAGAAAGCCTTCTTTGGCTTCTTTGCCTGATGAGGTGAGCTAGGGCACAGATGCCAATTTCTGCAAAAGCAAGCAGATGCACTCCACACCGGGGATGCTTTCCTTTCAATTAGTCCCAGCAATCAATGCAATCTGTGTTTGGTAATCTGCTGCACCAGGATCCCGGTGGGGGAAAAACACAACAGAACGAACACAACAGAAGAAGGCCTGGGAGATGGAGAGGTAAATTGAGGAGCCACAAAGCATATCTATCGAAATGATGTTTTGAAATGAAGCAAAATGTTTTTGCTTAAGTTGATGTCTACTTGAACAATGGGAGAAAGTGTATTGTTTCCAAAGTTAACTCACCAGCATACAGACTCACTAGTGGAAGAAAACAAATACTGAATGAGCTGAGGTTGTAATAATTAAAGAGCTTAACAATATAACACTATAAAACATTCATTTGGAGCCAGTCTGTCTGTATAAGTGACCAGTGTTTGTGCTATAGTCCATGTTGTCTTGCATGGTACATATCTGAACATATGTTAAATGTTAAGCTAACTGAGATAACAGTATGGGTTGGTACACCTTGGGAATGAGAGTGAATACACACGTAGCATTTTGTATTATAGATATATTTTTCTGTACCATGGCAGTGAGGTAAAAAGCTTTTCTTGGGAACACATAAAAGCCTGTTCACTTAACACCACGACTGCCATTATTGAGTCAAGATCTCAAGTCACAAATAATTTCCATCTGGGATTGAAATGTCTGTTCTTACCTTCAGCAAAATACCCCAAATCAAAGAAAATGATTGTAAATTGGCCTCATAATAGCCTAGTAATTTAGTGAAGGGACAAACAGTTCCAAGCTGATGTAGCTTCAGCTCAGTTTCTGAGTCACAGCGGTGTTCTGAACACCCGCCGAGTGAAGACACAGTACATGCTGTATTTTATACTGGGAAATACATCAGTCACAGTGATATAAGGGACATGTTAATTCCTGGGAAAACGTCAGTGAGTTTTTATGGTATAGAATCGTTGTGCAACATATGTTTTAATATGTTTTAAAACTTTGATTCTTGTTACAAAACCTTTAGACAGATTCTCTTTTTTTAGTTTCAAAAAAACCTCAATAATCATTAAGCAGGTCTCTGTGTATATGTAAAAACTACTGTGAATATGGACTACTTTGTATATGTAAAGACATGCATGGGACACCAAAGAAGTGTACGTGGAAAACAAGTGTATTATGTTGTCTTTTGAAGAGAGAACAAATAGTTTTCTCATTATTTTGCGTTGACTAGGAAAGTATTATGATCCAAAGTAAGACCCTATCCCATCCCCAGATTACCATATCAATCTCACCCTATCATCCTATATCCGCTGTATCATCAGAATAAAGCACATTCATCACATCACCCTCCGACACCATCATCTCTCATGTGAGTGCAGACAGGAGACGCTGCAGTGCTAATTTCACACTTAGGGTCACCCTCATTTCTCAGCCTTCTATGAAGTCACAGTGGGAAAGTCAGAGTGAAGCGATATGTTAAATTAAAAGTGTGGGTCGACGCCATTCATCTACGACAGCACAGATAATGTCTCACTCAGGGGGAAGGCTCACACATGTAATATATTTACATAGTTGCTTCTAAAAGCTCGCTGTACAAAAGACAATTACGAAGGCTTCTGTTTGAGTTTCATATTCAGGGTTTATTAAACTCTGAAAGTGCTCAGAATATAAGTCTCCTTATCCAACCTTAAATAGTCTTAGAAATGTAACCATCTGAACAATTAACACCTTTAGTTTACTCAGTTATTAAATCTTGTTGGCTTCATATAATCATCAGGTAGCTATGCTTTGACTGGAATATGAAAACAATAAAAGAACTGCAATTTTTGGCCTATATTGCTTTCTGAAATTTTTTTGGGTTGTATCAATATGTTTTTACATTATTACACATGGTTTGCTAAAGTTACAACATAATTTGTCTAAACCAGAACAATACAATTTGATATCATTAAAATGTTGAGATTAATACAGCAACTGTTGGCCAAAAATAAAGAAATTATTACATGTTTACATTGAGTTTTGATTTATAGTTTCTATACGTGCCCCATAAGAAAGTGTAACCATCAAATAATAAATAGTTCTGTAATAAGAGCTACAGTTCTACAGATTACTCCTAAAAAAAATCACACAGAAAGATAATTATGTTTAATTGAAATGACTTTTGAAATAAACGTTTAACACAACACTCACATTATAATGCATACAGCAATGCACCGAAGAGCCCTCAATGTTGTAATAAATGGAAAGCATGCAATAACCCACTCCTGCCTCGACCACACAGCGTGTTGTTTCAAGATCCAGTGACAGTCCTAAGTTTGCGTTAAGATTAATGGCGTTTGGCATTGCCACGTGGTGACTGTATGATTCATTATCAGGGCTCGTTGCAGGAACAGCCTCTCCCTAATTTGCATGACGAGTAGCCAGCTTGCGAGAATGTGATGGAAAATCCATTTTGCTTACACTCCAGGTACAGACCAACAAACAGATCAATTAAAGCATGTGAGCACGTTTACAGGCACTTAGCACCTTTGTCACGCCCAACAAAAGTGCCATTATGTGTCATCTTTATGCACTCTGCATGACAATGGATTCTCTGTGACCACCACTTTGTTCTCTTTTCTTCATATCCCTGTCATTTCAAGGTTCTATATTGCAGGGTGTATAAAAAGTCGTATTGAAAAGTTCCTCTTCCTTCATTATACACAATATAAAAACAGACACACACATTTATGTATTATTTATCCAACTGTCACTGTCTTTTTGTTCTCATTACGCCAACAGCCTTCTCGTGTCCCTGGTGTTGAGGCCTGAACTTCTCAACGACAAAAACTCTGCTCCAAATTTGGCTGTTAAAAATGTACCACAGTTCATCCCAGCTGCACCTCATTTTTTTCGGCGTATGTCCCCCTGCTCACATTTCACATGCACCACAAGGGCATGCTCTGTCACTGTTGCTGCTGTTGGCTTCATCTCAACCTCACTCAACACAAGTAAACTACAGAACTTTGACAGCTTTTCAGTTGTTTTTGTCTTCACCCCTTTTCCAAATTGTGAAGTGCACTTATTTGGATTGGACTTAGGTCTAATCATGTTTCCAGCACAAACAAATCTTTTGAGACTTTGTTTGGTCGACAGAGACAATTCACAACTTTGAAGCACTAAGAAGTTTTTAAAGTAACCAACTTCAACACTTCTTCTTCTGTGCTTCTAAAAAAAAAAAAAAAAACATGGTGTGGTCACGTTACAATGTCTGGTTCCCTCTTGATGTCAGGGAAATACTTTGTGACTCACTGTGGATGATGTAAACTCCATCTGAGTGCCCCTGAAAGACCCAAATGATAGAGAGAGTCATGAACAGGGACGACACTCATTCAGTCTCTAATATAAAGGAGTACACTATCTGGGAGACACTAGCAGCTGTCATTTCCTTCTATATTTTACATTTTGTTCTTTGAATGAAAGAGTGTCGCAATTGCCAATGTGGCACATTTGCACTTTCAAACCTGCCTGTTTACAAAAATGATGTTGTAGAGTGTGTCTATGCACATAAACTAAGTGATAAATAAAGTGAGCACCAACTATAGCGTAGCCATTGCTTGTAGAAAAAACCCTTTGTACTGTTAATGAATAAAATGAAACGAAATGCTCTTATCAAATTATACTGTACATGTAACATTGTACTCTAGCAGGAATTTACTTTATGTTTTATTAAAAAGCATTTCAGCAACACTAACAGTGACGTGAAAGTATGGCATTATAATTGCTCTGGACACGCTATTAAATTAAATTAGGTTTTGTGAGTCTCACACAAAGCATTTAATCATGTTCTGTCCTTGCAATAATTCCAGTGTCTCCTTGCTTTTCCTACCTGTATATTCAGCCAGCACAATGTGGTCCGACTAATTTATTTATCAAAATACAGAAATAATGAGAAAAAATGACTTTAATGTTCTCAATGACCATTGCATTTTGAAACAAATTGCCACTTTGGCTTGGTTTAGTCATTAAGGTAAATTTATGCGTAAGAGTCTGTTATAAATTGCTCCTGGAATCAAATGCGAGCCATTTCTCTGAGGCCCGGAGTTCAAATGAAGGTCTCTCACACAAAGAGCCGAGTGATTTCGCCTCTTGTAGTGGGTCGGAGAGACAGCCGTCGTGCTTCATAAACAGTCTGGGAGACAGGCCGCTGATGTCTAGAGAGACGGCCAGACAGCAAATGGGAACACATTACTGCACATCTTCATGTCTTATGATTCGTAATGACTCAAGTCAAAGCAAAGAGAATATTTAGCTAGGAATGTATCAGCGAGGGGAGCATTTCTGTTCCCTCTTTCAAAAGCAGGGCAAGTGACATGAATTTGTAAGTAGCAACACTGGGGTCCAGGGCGTCCACTTGGTAATGGCGGACGCAGACAGGATAAATGAGATTGTCAGTGCTTATCAGAGGTTAATCTGCCTCATTTTGAGAAGGTCTCTGATGTGTGACTTGAAAACAAAAGTGATAGAAGTAGTGTCATGTCCTTGTCGTCAAGTATCAGCACATAATAGCCGGGCATTCATCTATTACAGCAGTTAACGCTGTTAGTGGTAGTTCCAAAATGTCTATTCATCCATCCATCATGCTTTTGTCAAACTCGAATTCTGTCAAACCAATTCAGTCCTTGCAACTACAAAAGTATTCAGCCCTGAAGGATTGTGACCTCAGAGTGACCTGCTCAAAACTACTATATTCAAAACCGACTTTGAAATTCGGGCATGTCAGCATCCAGAGCGGTTCCAGACTTCAACCAGGGCCAGGGTGCAAGCACTCAGCATTCTGCCGGCGGGTCGGGAAACTGGCTCCCATCCCACACTTCAAGGCAGAGATAAGACCAGTATAAGACCAGGGAAGTGTGGAAGGTGAAAGTGAGTGGGCGCTTTTTCATAAAGAATCAGCACAAAATAATAGTGAGAAAAGGCTATTCATCACATACACCTGTAACAGCAACTCTCAACTACTAAGTGCACCTGTCTGGACCGGTGTCATTCTCTGTAAAAGAGAGTGCAAACATTAGTATATAATGTTGGCACTCATTTTACATTCATTTAGGTTTTGCAGCTTTTAAAAATTAATTTAGTTTGGTATTACTGTATTGCTCATGCTGTTTCTGGAATAAGTTTAGATGTATTGATTTCATTTAGTTCTTACATTCATCGTGGATGTGATATAAGCATCAGTATACATCCATGTTCTTTTGCAGCAGCTATTTGGCCATAAGTCATTTTCTCTGCATCGGGACATTTTGAACCCGGCACATAAAAGCCAGCCGTTGGGAACATTTTCACTCCCATTTCTCTACTTTCAGCCTGCCTAGCTTTTTGCATGGCAGCTGAAGTTATAATTTGTCTTTCCTGTCACTGATAAAGTATTTTACTCTGCAGAGGCAGGGGGAGCAGCGAGTGAACTTAAAGTCCGAGGCGGAGCAAAAAGAGATGACATGCGTGACACTTCCCTCGGCGAACCCCGGCTGAACATCTGTGGCACCACTTGTGGTCGACGCTGCCTCGCTCACTCCATATTTTATCTGAGATACGTTTTTTTTTTACTTTTCCCTCCCATAATCCCACCTCCTGTAGTTGGATCTGGGGGAGCTCTGTCACCTCTTTTAACATTCACACTTGTCAGAGACATTACGGATCCCTCCACAGTTGGAGTTGTTCAGAGGGTGAAGCGCCATCACTTACATCACACGCTGCAAGCTGCATGTTTGTGTCCTGAATATAATTAGGCCATATTAGTGTGTTTCTGCTTGTGTGTGCAATTTGAGTTTACCTAAGGACTCCTGAACAGCTTTGTCATGCTCTGTAATGGCCGTCACTGTTACAACATCTCAGTTTTAAAATTAAATAGAGTGAATTTATGGCCTAATATATTAAACTCCGAAGTTAAGGCTCCTTTGTTTCCCATCAGTGTCTATTATGCATGACAAGGGCACTGCTGATCTGCGGACCTGGCATAAAAACGAGGCTGGATATATAGTCACATATCTAAAACCCCTTCATAAGACTTTGATTTATTTAATCTGATACTTAAAAGTGCCCTAGTAGCCCCGCAGATCTTATAAATCAAGCACATGATGCATATTTAATAGCCAATTTTTCCTCCACTAAGAAGATGTTTCAGAATGTGGTTTATTAGCTCTGACACCTTTGTTTCACTAAGATCTCACTGGGTTTAAAAACTAACGAGCCTTATCATCTCAGTATTGGAAACAGCATTAGATATTGATAAATCTGATGATTGTGTCACTGTAGGTCCTGTCTCTACACTCATAAGGCCATATCCATGACACAGTTTTGACGATGAAGCTCCTATCATAAAGGAGCAGCACAGGCAGAATGGTAAATGTGGATTTATCCCTCATCAGGCTAACAGTGAACTGAGTGTGTCCCTATACAGGTCATTCCTGTTCTGGCTTTATTCACGTATTTATATCTAAATTACTTTCATTTTATTTCCTTTGCACAAGCTTCACGCTGAAGCTACTTAGCGGCAAAGCAATGTCCTAAACATGTCAATTTCAGATGGAATTACTATAATCAGTGAGATACAGGCAGAGCGCAGAGTCTGAGCAAAAACATCCATCACCATGTTACTTTAGAAAGCCATATGTGAGGAAAAAAACAAAAAACAACCAAGCTGTTAAAACATTTACAGTTCATAACCTCAGAATTGTCACAAACCTTTTACATGTTGTGATCATTTCCTCCGAATATTTGAAGTGTTGCTCTGTGAGGTGTGCAGGATTATATTTTTGGACTGAAAATCCCAAACATTGGTAAATAATATTTGGGGACATGTGCTTATCACACATTAGCCAGTTCTTTGCACACTGTATTAGGTTTCTAAGTCCTGAAAAGTACTTTCTGAAGTTTCTATGGCTGTGTCAAATATTGGAACTTGTTAGATGACACAGAAAATACTGACTGATTTCTTTTATGTAAATGATGAAGAGATGTTTTTAGAGAGAAGAGATGCTTTTTCTTCCATTCTAACTATCTTGTCAAAAGGAGGTGGAAGTCTTCTTTTTCGGAGGAATTGTGGACACGCTTCCCGCCTAATTCATATGCTCAGCGGTGATGAAATATTCTATTTGGATTTGAAATTCATATCTCATCCTCAGGCTGGGTCTTATCCTCTCCTCTTTGCCAAAACCCGAGTGAATTCCACTCATCCATTTTAAAGCACGCCTTTGCCCCTCACAGGTTGTAGTCATCGCGGACCAGAAGACAAGGGGACGTGCTGTAATGTGTTTTCATTTGCAGCTCCTGACAGGATATCATATTCTCCGACTGTTTATGAGGAGGCACACTGAGCCTCTCAGGACCATCTTATTTTAGGATGAGGGCCATTCAAAAGGAAATATCTTCTGGCTGCATTTGCATCTTCATGAAGCCAATACTGTTTTATGATTCTTTTGGCTGTGTGCTGTGAAAGGAGGAACAGATAATGACAGAGAGAAAACAGATCCAAAGAAAACAGTATTTACTCTCATTTTCATAAGTTTTGTTTAGTTAAGAACAGCTAAAATAATGATTATACATATTCATACAAATCCCCTATTGTTCTAGCCTACTCATGTGTCTGACAAAGTGTTTGTGAATTGTGAACCTCAGAATCAAAATAACATTTCCGCCCCTACATCCTTTAGAGAGACAGGTCATATTGACAATATTGAACCATCAGTTTGAATGTCACGTTACTATATTACCCAAGCAGGCTTTATTTGTCTGCTCTTTAACACTTAACTCAGAATTGAAATGCCCCACGATCCCCGTTGTTTAGAAAGTAGACAGAACATGCCGATAAGTTCAGTCCGCTTATCTGAAGCACAGAGCCGACTGTCACCGTCACAATGAGAGTGCAGATCTAAGTGCACTTATCTCACGTGGTCATTGGCTTCTACATTTAAAGTGTTATTTTGGCACTAAATAAGTCATTATGGACATTGTGCTGCCAGAATACAATTAGCCAGACTTTGTGTCAGCCAAAGTTCATCCTCTTTCCTTCAGGTATGAACATGTTTTCCAGTTGACTCTCATCTACAAGTCCTTGAGCTATGTTTTCCAGACAGTATACATCTCTGCCTACTTGACATGCCCCTGTCCCATAAGACTGACAGTAAACACAGCTCGCTCTACATACACAAGTCCCCTGCCAGTCTGCTCTTTCTGACAAGTGTGGAGACGACTGTCAAGTGTCTAGACTCCTGTGTACGTCTTAGTCGTATTTAAAAACGACCCGATGCTAAATGGGTGAGTGATGGAGGAGAGGAAGAAGCTGAAAGATTCCCCTTAGGGACAAACTGAGCACTTTAAGATAACAGTGTCATCGTCAGACGTCCTCCGAGGGTCGCTTTGAATCAGAGTACGATGTCAAAAGTCCAACTTCTTCTCGCTGGATTTAAAGGGGATTTAACGTTGGGGAAGTTGATATCTTTACAAATGGGACTTCGTAATGAGATCAAAGAGCTAATGACAGCAGCATTAATACTTTCGAATCCCTAACAAACAGTGAGCCTGTGCTTCTGAGCGATGACAGCGTCGTGTGAGTTAGAGGTGAGGTCAGGTCACTTCGAGTCGACCAGAAAAGCTCCACCCGTTTGAGGGTTTGTCGTAGTGTTGTGATGTTGTTTTGACAGGTTTATAATAGAAGCTGATTTGTGTGTGTATGATGAGACAGGTCCTCGAGAGAAAAATGACAGCGGTGGTCTTTTACTCAAACGCTGACTGAGCTGGGATTACGTTTTCCTGACAGGCCGTCTGCGGTGACATTGGGAATGAAAACTTCTGTGAAAGACATCATTATTTTGACAGAGACTAGAGAGCTGTGACCTCTAAATGTGAGGCTAAATCAAACATTTCTGGTTGTAGCATTAGCGTTTACCATAAGTCACTGCGGATGAGTTTGTTGCAAAACTCTGAGATTCAAATACACAAAATGTATGTTGTCCAGAGCTGTCAAATATGAGTGTCAGTTTTGTAAACAAACTGTGAATTCATTTTGGCGCCGAGTGTTGGCATATCCACTGTAAAGCAGCTCAAATAACAACATCAATTGAGAATTGGCACTTATGCTAACACAGTCTAACATGAGCCGAACTATCGCAAATAAATGAACTTCTTGTAATATCTGTGTGAGAAAGAAACACAACATTGTAATAAATGAATTACCTTTGGCGCGTACACATCCAAATGTTTTCTCTCAAAGTTCATCTTCAGGGGATTTAATAATAATAGGATTGACATAGATTCTGTGTAATATTCTGTTTTGAAGTTCATATTTTGTTCATGTAATTCTTTCTTATAATAAATACAGTGATATTCAGATTAACAGTCTTCCCATTAGTCCACATATACACACTGGAGCAGGTTGATCCAAGGGCCCATGTTCTCCTGTGGGGCCCATCCAGCTGGGGATATCCATGTCCTTGATGGAGACTGTAGCCAGCAGTCAAGCGTACAAGTACTCACTGACTGATGTCACGCAATGCTCTTTTCTTTCTTTCTTTCTTTTTTTTTTTTTTAACAGGTTCTCTTTTTCTGTGCTTTAAACTAATCCACAAATGTTAATAGTTTTGACAGAACTGCTTACAAAGCCTGAACAGCCACAGCCGAGCTTTAGTGCTGACAGCGAGAGAAACTTTCAAAGCCACTCTCATGCCTCTCACGAACATCACACATGTCAAACTTGCATTTTTATTCGCCTCTTGTACTAGAGTCCGCGATAGATGAGGGCTGTAGCGCTTCCAAAAATACATCTTGTCAAGATAAATCGCTTAAAGGCCGACAGTGATGAGACCATCCCTTCCCAGAACAAGATAATGTAGTTTTATTTGCACTCAGACTCGGAGCAGACGCATTTAACAATGTATTGTTCCCGATATCCCACTTTTTATGCAGTTGTCCTGAAACGGTCACCTCCTATCTTGTTTAAGCAGGAAACAGATTTTTATTGTGGACAGTTGATTCAAGACCTGTCTCTACCTGGACCTCAGTGCTTAAATTGATGATGTCATTATCTATTTAAGGTCAAATCAGATTTATTACACTGTAGTGCAAACAATTGTGATGCAGAAAATGGCCTTGTTTCTTGGTTTCCTGTCTTTGGTAGAAGCTTTAAATAAACTCAATTTTCTTGTGTGTCTGGTGTGAAAACTGTCAATAAAACTCTGATGTTGTGTCTGGTAAAGGTGGGTCTCCAAGCGGACTCTAATGTGGTTTGATATAAGACAGAGATAGGACGAAAAAAAAGTGTGAATGTCTGTAATAGAACATTTGTTTCACTGTTTGACTTTTAATATTGTCACCCTTTATCCATCTGACAACTGTTGCCGAGCAGATATTTCCTAAGTCGTTCATTTTCTTCGCAGACAGGCAGCCATTATTATAGTCTCTTTGTAAAAACAGCAATGATTGCCCCCGCTCTTTGTGCTGTGAATGTGATTTTGACTCTGACTGCATGTAGCATTTGAAGTGTCATTTCAGAATGCAGCACTGTTAATCAAGGGCTTAAAATGGGCTTTGAATTATTTTTAGGGTACTTAGCATTACTTGAGTGTTTATGGGGGAACATTCACATTCAGTCGGTGTGATACAACTCTGATTGAAACTGGCAAATAATGCTGTCTTTTTTCTCTCATCTGAACAATAGTCAATGCAAACACTTTACATTTAGTGAGTCTAATACAGTAGTCAGTGTACTCCACTCGCCTGCGTCTTATTAATTAACCTGTCTCGCCACATGATATGCAGCATGCTTCATCAGGGGACTGCGGTGTGATTGTTTTTCGCCCCAGTTGGACCCCTATCCCCTCGCCGTCTCTGACATCGGCGTGGCATATGGCAGCCAGACGGCACGTTCGATCACCTGTACCGCCGAGGCGCTATTAGCATGTACCCCAGGCTTTGTACATCACTGATTATGGCTGGGATATCAAGCAGGGCCCGGTCATAAAGTAAATCAAGAGCCCAATGGAAACACGCCCGGCCAGCGCTTGTACCAAGGTCGTCCTGTTCTTTGTTTCTCTTTCTTCTTCACCTTTGCACCTCTCTCTGCCACCTCCACCGACCAACAGCGCCGCCCCCCTTCTCATGTCTGGGCAAGGACACAGTGGAGCTGACTCACCCAGAATTGAGCTGTCATCTGTGTCACCGCGGGCTTCTGTGTGTGTCTGTAGATGTGTGTGCGCCGGCGTCACCTTGGGCCGGGACTGTGCTGTGGGAGGTTACTGTCAACATGCACAAGCTGGGGTGTGCGGCCTCTCGATTCCATCATCGTCTCGGAGACATGGAGAACATGACTAATGCGCCGGGCTGTATGTGTGAGCGAATGTCCTCCTGCTTTGCAAAGAGCGCATCCTTCTCCTACACAGTCCCACTGCGCAAACACACTGGCTCACAGACACTGCCTCGAACAATGTCAGGCTTTAAATACAAGCAACTTACATTTTATTAAGATGCAAATTTAGATTTTTCATCGTCAAGGCAAGGGTTGCTCAGTATCAGCCAAGAACAAAGAAACAGAAACACAACAATCTCTAATGACAACACACAAAAGGACTGTAGCAAAAGTCTCTTTTTTTTATAGGTTTGCCTTCTATCTGTGGCACTTAGTTTCAGTTGTATCCAGCTCAAAAACATGTTTAGTTTTTTGCACATCAAAGCTAATAAAAAGCAAATATTCCAAACCCTATTGGGACAAATTAATTCAGTGGAAGTCTAAATGTAGCTGTGGCCTCTGTATGCACTCTCTTATCACACCTGTTACAATCCCACTGTCCCCATCCAGCAATGTGCTTTTGTCTAGTTCTTAATATACATGCATATATCTACAAACTCTCTCTATGAGCATCTGGGCAACAGACAGGCCTATTAGCCCACAGGGCCTCACACTGCCAAAATAACAACTGTAGCATATGCCTGCGTAATAATTGCATTAATGTTGAACATGTCTCTCCAGGGGGTGGCTGCCGATGACGACTTTGGGGAAATTAAAGCTTGTTCCCGAAAGCATGAAATTAGAATTTAGTAAATGTTGAAAAGGGAGAAGATACAGCTAATGATCTCTAACTACATATTAATGGATGAAGAGTTTATTCCCAAACTGGCACGAGTGATGTTTTTGCTGGATTATTACCTGGCAAATGTCTCTATAAAAATGCACAGCTGCTGAAACTGCCACAGTGCCTACTAGAGGGCTCACTGGGCTATTGGAACATGTTCTCTCATTTTCAAGATTTGAATGGTTGGTTTCTTTATCCGTTGACATCACGCCCCTCAATTACTGTCAACAATGAGGTCTTGGATGAGAAAAGTGCGTTGACCTGGTTTAAGGACAATGCAGCAGTTACATCCTTGGGTTTTCATACGTTTATTTTCACATTTCAAGGATTAATACAAGTTGAATGCTGGCTCGAACACTCGGCACGTTGTGTACAGCACATGTCTTCGATCACAAAGACAACCTCCCAGTGCAAGGAAAATAAACGAAGCTGTGATAACAGGATAACTATAGCTGTTTCAGGACAGCTGTTACCCTTTTCTAAAAGTCTTTTTTTTTCTCCACATCTAACACTTGGCCTTCAAGCACAAAGGCATGTTTTGGCGAGGTGCAGCTTTCCCTCGGTGGTCTGTGATGTGTCTGTTTTTGTGTCCAGCTCTCTCTGTGACCTGACCAACATGTCCGCTGTTTTTGCTTTTCACATCTTGTTTCTCTGTGATGTTGGGCCTTTTTATTGTTCCATATTCACTGTAAAAGTGAGTTTCCTATGCAAGTATGTGATATAAGTTTGTTGTCACAGGCTGAACCTTTATATCTATTAAAATCCTTGTAATAAATCCTGATGGCATCCTTGGTATGCCTCTATATTAAACATTGTTCATCAGTCTGAAGTACACAGCTATACAGTGTCACGGTGTTGGCTTGTGCTCTAATCCAACATTTGTATGTGCACACACATATTTTCTCCATTAACTGCTCTCGTGTGTGTTATTGTTTGTCGCGGGGGATGTCTCTTATCCATCAGTAATCAAAGAATCCTGCTCATGCATCTTAATAGTCGAGATATCCTTATTTATCAGCGTAATGTGTTCTCACCTCTAAAGCTGAGAGCAGTATATTCATGTTCTCTCCGCTTGACTTGAATTGTCAGAGTGATATAGACATCAACATGTAGATATCAGAATATAAATGTAATGCAGTGTGGCATAAACAGAGAAAATGCCAAAGCAGCATAGCGTTGGCAATATAATCAAGTTACATTTATCAAAAAAAAAAGTCTGGAAACTGCACCACTCCTGCTGTGTAACTAATGTGATGACTTTGGCATCAATATCAAACCAGGCAGCATCAGAGGTGCAGCCACTTCCCCCAGAGACAGACGAGTTAAAGAAATAACGATCTGATTTTAAAACCTGGCTGTATCCCAATGAGCCACAGAGCCATAGCAATATGAGAAATGTGCTCGTGGGGCATTTAACACCCTGTCTTTATGATAAACCATTTAGCATGGGGAGCTAGATGGAGCAGGTATGGCCGACAAGCCTTGCCCCCAAAAGAATCCATTTAGTGCCTACATCACCTTGTGAAGTTACAAATTGTTTTTGTGCCCCGCAGCGAAACATAATGAAGATTCAAGGCGTGCCAGAGAACGCGCCCATGTGTGGCCAAATACTCGCACGAACAAGTAAACACTCCAGATAACAGGCGTGCACACCAGCGTGCGCTACCACAGGCTGCCATACCTTGAGCAGCACATCCACTCATCTCTTTGCCTGATGGACATTCATTAGGATGCAGAGTGGAGGGATAATGTGGTTTAAGCAATCAAGGAGCTGGCAGACCTGCTCCCCTGCTGAATTAAAGATAAGTCCAAACACCTTGAGAGAGCAGATTATGGGCCCATATGTGGATTTGGCCCAAAGTAGCCAAACTGGAGTCTGCGTACAGTATGGGCTTGTGTATCTGCTTGTGGATTAGTGGCATGTTTGCATATATGACCGGTATTAGCTGACATGCCTGTGGATTTGTGGAGGGGATTGGTGGGAGTGCATTTTAATGTTTGCCACATGAAAGCTCACATGCCACCGGAATTGAAAAAAAAAAACCCAAAACATTACACTAATCCAATTAAAGAGTTTCCATAGCTATAGTATAGTAGTATAGTGGGCATGTAAGAGCTGAACACGTGTCTGGGTATTGTGTGCTCACAGCAGCATGCACTATGACATCATCTGCGTATCTGTACACTGATGTGGATGCTACGCTGGCCTGAACAATATACAGAATGTCAGTGTGATAAATAGATCTCTGTTATGCCACGCGTGTTGTAATCTTTCCATGTGGTCAAACATGAGCAGGTTCTTTCCCTCCAGTGCTGTCGGTCTGATAACAGCCTGGGCCACTTTAGTGATCCAGATTTTTAATGCATTTTCTTTACCAGTGTCCATCCAATGTCTTTCCTTATGTGTCTAGAGCTGGCAGTGTTTTGGAACTGACTAAAATTACCTTAAAATTCTTTCTTTCTTTTTTTCAGTGCATGTTAATTTATGTTAAAGGGGAAGTAAAAAAAAAAAAAAAAGAAACTGATGCACAGGTTGCCTTGGAAACAAGCCCCATGTGAAATGTCTAAGCTTCAGAAGAAATTCCACTGAACATTTTCCATTCCTTAGTTTAATTTCTAAAACCTTTGTGGATTTAAGGAGAATGGCACATTTTAACTTTATTAGCGAATACAGAAGAAAAAAAAAAACCAACTCTTTTTAGAAATGTGATCAATTTGAACATTGAGTGGAGGAATAGTTGAAGTCTGAGGTTTTGCTCACACATATGTACACCTGGCACCTGCATGAGTCAAATGTATAGGTTAGTTTAAAGGCGCTCCATTATACATGTCACATCACACAGCTTTAGAAATACATAAAGCATATGTGAGGACTATAGGGGCTGGTATGTTGAATCTCTTTATTTTTAGCCCAGAACATCTTTCCTGCTGAAACCATCATGCTTCAAACAGCGTTGTTGACTTACTCTGATAAATGTAACCATGATGAATTCATATTCATGCAATTTGGACCAGAACAGGCTATTATACTCACAGGCATATATTATTTTACTTTCTTTCAAATAGCAATCCATTAAAGTAATTTTTCCAGCTTTTGTGATTATTTAAGTGAAAAGTGGAGTGCTTTTGATGTCTCTTTGAGCTGGACAGAACTAAACCAATTTTGTTTCATCTCTCATAAATCCTTTGATGCACTAATGCGTTCTATTTGAGCAATATATTTTCCTGATTATAAACTCCATTTTTGTCTACTTCTGGATTTCAATGTCATTTAGCTCCTTCTTTAAATGATTCAGTAACTGTGATTCAAAATAAGTTTGAATAGCAATTTATCGCACATGAATATGTCCAACCAACACCAGCAAAGAGAATAAATGATTGCCTTTGATGCATATTAAAGCCCATAATCAATATTTTTTTCCACTTCACAGAAAACTCACTTCACTCATAATCAGCAGATGATCCAAATTGTGTTTTTTGAAACCTTTTGGCCTCGGAGAACGGCTCTAAAACATGCAAACATCTACAGACGTCTGCATTTCTGTGTTAGAGATTTAAAGGGTTATCCGTCGTTATTTCTCTAAAGTGGGTCAGTCCGTATTATGTAAAGTGCTGAATTATATATTAGATATGTCTGGAGTGGCTCAACGGAGAGTGGGAATAGTGAATCATGAAAGACAGTTTATCTCCCTGCAAGCATTGTCTCGCAGAATCCCCTCTATTTGTATCTCTTACCCGCATATGGAAAGTATATTGGCTTATCTATAGCGTCACAGCGAGAGCACACACTGCGTTATGTCACACGGGCCGACAGATGGAAGCACCAGATGATGAGCGCTGCCAGATTTTGTGTCTGACTGTGAGAGCCTTCACTGACACTGTTTAAGCCGAGAGAACACTCAACTAACATTAGCACCTTTAATGTCTGTGGATGCTTCTGAATGGACGTGACGGAGCAGGTGTCCAGCGGCACAAGAGTCGCTGTCTTTTTTTCCATTTCTGATGTTAATGTCTTCACTCTCACATGGAGTATGGAAATGAAGACACATTCTCTGCTTACTCAAACTGCTTTCATCTCGCCAATAAAGAAGAATGACCTATTAGCGAGCTTCTCATGCACACATCACAGTCCCAGGCCGACGCCGCGGTGGCTATTTGCTCGTCCGCATCTCGCTCTGTCTTTGTTGCATTGCCTCTTCGCCCTCTGCTCCCAATAGACCTGGAGTCTGAACGGGTTACCTTTGAGACAGGCTGAACTTAACCAAAGTAATCTTCCCAACCAGAAGAGGAACCACCGCCTCCTCCTCCTGCTCCTCTTGAGACACAGCTGACATTTCGCTTTTGGAAAGTGTGTCATATTGAAGGGGGAAAAAAGGGAAAGAAAAAATGTAGAGTGCACAAGAGAGTTGACTCCAACTCTTGGTACGAAATGTTCCTCAGAGACCTGGCTCCCAGATTGGAGTTTGGCAGCATTCAATGAGCTCTTACTGGCAAATAATGACCTCTCACCCTCTGATTATATCCTCTTGTGCACCATTGGGGTTCCCAGCACTCGCTAGTGCAAACTTCACCGCTGAGACTTTTCAAGTGCTCAGTGCCCGGCTCTTGACTGACAATTTCCTCTACTTGGTTCAGCGGGATAGTTTTAGTCCAGACACATTTTTTGATGGCAGTCCCTTTTAATTAAAAGACCATAAGGCACTGGCAACAGTCACAGCAGCTATTGTAAGAATTAGTGTGCTTTCTGTTGCAAAAATAAATAAGCCTTAATTAGAAGTGACTCCATCCATTGTGCAACAAACCTATTAAGAGAAGAAAATGTCAAATCAAATGGAGTCTTGGGTAAATACGTGCGGCCTTAAATTGCTTTCTGATGGTGCAGTATTTGAATAGTTCCCAGGGATGTAGCACAGCGGTAAGGTTAACTGTCTCGTATCTTTGAATTTTACATTTGAAGGATAATACCACCCGCCCCATAAACTGAGTCATAATTAATGCTCGAGTGCCCATCTCTGTGCATTTTAATGACGGCTGAGAGATTGCTGGCCATGTCAAATGGACTTTTGCCGTTGTGGCTGCCCACACAGGCAGCGCACATTTCCATTTGTGCTCAGTTGGACAGCGACTCTCTCCCGCTTGCTTGCTTCTGAAATAGCCCTGTAAAGGGTCTTAACAGTGTGTCTGAGCAACAGTTGTGTGATTTATGCCCCTGTGGAAGCCATCCCTCTGTGGACTGTATTGGACTATGAATGTCAGTTCCAAGCCATGCCAGCTCCCATCCATCATCAGGAAAACAATCTGACAACGGGCCTGAGTTCAAGCACAGGTTTCCTCAGTCTCTCAAAATGTTGTGTGCCCAGCTGAAAATGATGTCCAGCACAGTCACATCTGCAGATACGACTCCGGACAAATAAACAGGCATGCAGTCTAATTAAAATCATCACATGTGTTTCCATCAGCCAACATTTTTACCGTTTCTCTGTTTTCGTGTAGCTTTTTCACCCACGTGTGCTGCTTTGACTCATTCCATTGTGTTTCGTTCAACACAAGATGTTCTGAAACGGAGGTCAGTTCACGGACTCACATCTGACACCTACATGTTTTAAACCCTCCATTATCATACTGCACTTTAACATGCCATCACAATATTTTGGCATGAATGAAGAAAGACAGATAATTACCAAGATCAGAGTCCCCCGTCAGGACACTCCACAGCACTGAGTCAGCTCTCCTCAGGGGCGACCAGTGATTTATCGGTGTCTTTAAACTCTGAGACTCATGCAGTTTTAATTCTGTTTGGCTTCTCAGCTGGTTTTGACACAGTCGATGGTTCTTAGCGGTCGGACTGCTACAGCGTTACTAGTAACAGGTAGGCTTTATTTATGGCACAGACTGTTCTCAGGTTCAGTGGTGGTGTCATGCAGGGTGCCATTTTAGGTCCTGTACACTTTTTTTGATACTTTTTTATGATCGGGGGAATGTATATTGAGTAGTCTTGGAAAATTTGACGCTGTATGCTGAAGGTGCTTAAATTTGGCTTCTGGACAACTTCAATTTTCACAACAAAGACATAATGGTTGAAAGATACTGTATGTCATGTAAAAGAAAAGCACATAGCAGCTGCGCCATTCATTTTCACTCTTTGTGTATTTATCAAAGCTGCCCACCTGTGTGTCTCCTCCACTCCTCTATCTTCCGGTGCATTAAGGTTCCTCCTGAGGCTGAGCACAAATACGCCCTGTCAAAATAGACGGGCCGGTGTCGATCATATCCTGTTTGTTCTCGTCTATCTGCCTCAGCCTCTTTCATTTGCGCTCAGACAGTGAACACGACGCACCTCATCACATCATTACTGCAGCAGATGTCTGTAAGAATGTGCTCCAAATATGTACCCATCCAAAGACGATTATGTGAATTGCTGAACAAGTGCCAGAAACGGAATTGTGTCAGCGTGCAGTTGTGATGTTTAATGTGAAAGCAAAAAGAGAAAATCAATTCACAGGAAATTCAGTGCACAAGAAGAAGTACGCTTCAAGGAAACAGAAACATTTTTTTTTTCTTTCCTCCATTGCCAGCTTTTTACTCTCGAACCAATTTTTCAGCCTGTGTTTGTGAAATATCACGAATCCAGACCTGTGAGAGGTAATCAGCCCTGGCAATCTTGAGAGGAACAAACCTGCTCCCAAAAGCATCCTGGCTGCACAAGAGGCTGCTCTGTGCTGCACTCAGCCTTTTGTTGCCCTCAGTGCATCTGTGTAAACAGCTTAAATCCTGTATTTTTCCAAATCCTGCATTAATTTTCGGAAGTACAAATAGAATCTCCATGGGTAGGATTTGCTCATGGGTAAATATAATCTCAATTTAAATCTGAATTCTGCTTCTTACTGCAATGCAATAACAGAAAACATGGCCAGTCAAGTCGACCTTTTTACAGTTTGTTCTGAATCCACATATTCAGAGCAACATGCAGCGTGCCATTGCCTTAAGGAGTAAGTAATCAATGGAGATTCATGAACTACATGCAAGACCTTATGCTATTGTGACCTAATCAATGATTACGTGAATAAAAGTCAATCAATTTAGTATACAGCATGCCATCCCTGTAGTAAATCAAATCTACTGTAATAATATGTAAATAATAGCTCTTGCCTTTCCCTCATGATCGTGTTAAGGCTGTGTCCTCTAAATGTCACGCCCTGACCTCTCTTTCTCACCTGAGTGGTCTCTTGAGAGTGTGTGACAGACATGGCCTCACCACCAGTGACACGTACCTCCAGTCTGATCCTCCACCGCCTCAGACGTCCTCCAGCGCCAGTGGGAAGGGCCGGCACAAAAAACAAACTTATTTTAAAGGGCCTTGCTCAAAGTGACTTTGCTTGTGTTGGCAGCAGAGGCATGGGCATAAATACTGGAGTTTACCATCACAGTGAGAGGCTCGGTTTACTTTATATTCTCACAGGAGGCCAGTTTACACAGAGAATAGTTAAGCAGCGGAGGCCATTGACCTTAAGATGAGGAAATCCATGGTCGAAATAGCTGCTTTTTTTAAAAATTCGCCATGGAATATGTATGAATTACAACACTGTGAGAAACAGAAACAGTTTAGCATACGTCTACAGCAGTTCTTTGTGAATTTGTACAGAACATGTTTTTGTTTTCTTCAAAATATACAATCGATATCTCCATATCTCTCTCTTTGAAAGTAAAAATCCACTCCTTATCGGCTGGCAACAAAAGGGGGACAAGAAAGTCAAGATCAAACGGAGATTAACAAACGCTGACCGAAAACACCACAGGCCTTTAGTAACCTTTATGAGCGCTCAGCCCTGAGCACCGACAGAATACTTGGAACAGATAAATAACAAATATATTTCAGTGCAGATTGTTATCAGATGTTTCTTTTTTTGTTTAAAATACAGCTACAGATAGATTCTTGGAAAGGATTGCCATGGTAAGCTTTTTGAGATAACATTCAAGGACACTTCAAGACAAAACTAAAACTGATTTTTTAGCAGTGACCATGAATGTAACGTACAGAGATTACATATCATCTCCAGTATTTTGATGAACTAGCATTCCCAATAGATGTTTCAATCAGTCATTTTTTTCCACACATCCATAACCAAACCTTTTTTCCTGTCATGTTCTTCGTCTTCAAAACTCCAGACTCTTTTTTTTTTTTTTTTTTTTTCCCCTCAGTGTATTGCGGTGTCGTTTCATATGCGCATTTGATATATCTGCCCCTGGGGGCGAGTCGCAAAAGAGCACATGCCGACGAGTCAAAGACATGCAGGCTGTGAATCAGAAGCAGCAGTCACCTTCAAATACACGGTGAGCGGATTACAACTCATCTCTCTACATGTACAAACAGTGTGTCAGAGGGCCACCTTGTGAGGTCTGAGCTTTAGGTTGAGAGCTATTGGAATCCACAACACTATAGGTTATTTATATACAAGTAGTGAGCAATGACTGTCATGCTGTTTACGTTTTCGAGCAGTACATACAGTATAATAAAGCGGTGTTTAACTGAGACCTGCTGGCATACATGAATCTGACATGTTCTCGCGTTTTAAACAGAAAAGTTGCTGTAACTCTCTGAAGTGTTCTGATGCAATACATTTTTTTCACCCTCATATTCCCAATCCTGCCCTCAGGCGAGATGAGACATACTTTGTGGATCAAAATGCTCCAAGGCCTCAATGTGTCAAGATAATAACAAGAATGTCCTCTGTGGTTTAATGAAGGCAAAAAACACTTTGTACTTACATTTCCAGCATATAGCCCTATCTGCTGCAGTACTGCTTTAGGTTCACAGCTCAGATTTGATAGTATTTCGATTTAGCCGATAAAGCTCTCGGTGTTTGTTACTAATGAGCCACAATGACCAAATAGTTCCCGAAACAAAATCAATACTTAATGCGCCTTTAATTAAATTTATGTAGGGCTGAACCAACAAATTAACAAGTAGAGACTTGGGGCAGAGTGATGTGAAAAGCGTGATCTAAGATGGACTCATTGTAAGTGACAGGACAAGCTGCTGTGAGGATCCTCTTCAATTTAGACTAAGCTATTCTCATCCAGTTCACTTTTTGTCAAATGTAGCGGGTGTCCCGTGAGCCAGAACTCTGCACACACAGCAGGAACACAGCAATAGCTTGACTTTCTCACAAGTATGCCACTTCTTTCTACCTTTAAGACCTTGGTTGCTGTGTTGCCACGGCCTTAGAACCATAAACTGATTGTGTTTGCAAGCTCTGATTCAACACTAGAAGCAATTTTAAAATATATACCATATTAAGTCCTTTTTTATTCATAAAGATGGAATTGGAAACTTGCAAGATTGCTATTTGATACTCTGGAGAAGATTAGCTGCTACAATTAACATCTCGCTGGCAGTATTTCCATTCATTAAGTAAATCCTTAGCTCATCTTCAAACTTAATGGCTTTACTTTAAACTAAAAAAGTATCTGTTTAAAATCGCACTGCCCTTACTGCCCTCTTGTTTAACTCTCTAAGAATGGCCACAATAAATCAACCTTGGAGTCACTCAGCCTCCCACCCATAATCCAACTGGAGCCTCCCACCGATCCTAACTCCCAGGAGATTAGGTTGTGGTAAACTCTAACCCAATCTTCTCACAGCTTGAGCTTAAAGGCCAATAATGTGACCTATTAGTGGTGGAGTCTCTTCAAACAGGCTTGGCCCTTCTTGATGTAGTTAAAGACTTACTTGAGCAAACCAAACTCATCAGTCAAGCAAGACGCACCCTGCTTAAGCACTAATCTGGCCGATAGCGAGGAACCTGCGAGGAAGTTCAGGCCACACGGGAGTATTAAAAGTGGGCTAACCAAAGAGCTCCGTTGCATAAGTAATGACATGAGATTAGAGCCGCACGATAAAGGTGCTTATCGTATGACCCTGCTCCAAACCATAGGGAGAGAGTCCACCCCCCTCAGATGAACTGCTCTAATGATTCCCTCCTTGCAGCCATAATTAAACCTGTTGCCCATTGTCTTGATTCATTAGCTCCACAACTGGGTTTGCCAACCTTGATCAATTACGTGACCACCTATCGCAGCCAAACTGTTTAGCCAACACCCTCACGTAGCTTTGTCGTTGCAAAAGTGACAGCTCGGGAGCATGGCTGAGAGTGAGTGTGGGAGGCATTATCATTGCACACGGTGATTAGAGAAACCTTAATGGACGTCTCAACAGCGACAACACTAAGATGAGGCAAGCATTTAGTGCAGCCTGCGTCTAGACTCGGCAGTGTGACTGATGTTAGCAATGGTACAAGCACTCCAATCCTCCCGAACGGAATAAACCTCGGCTTCTCTGACTCTAATGAATGTGTTTGTGCCAATTTATTTATTTTTTATGCAGATTGTTTGAAGGGGAAGCGCAGTCAGGTTAATGGGTTGATGCTAGTGTGAACAAATTTACATTGTGGGCGGTAGCGCGCAACAACAAAAGCATGCACCATGAATATCTGAGCTCATTCTTATTTTCAAGGCGTATCACCAACACTTTATCTGTATTAGTTGTTAAATGTTTTTGTCTTTTATGAAATAGTTGTTTTTGTATGCCACAACTTTTTTTTTTATTATTATTTATTATTATTAGTAAGCAAAAGTTGAGAGCATGATTTTGTCATTGACAACCTTCTGCACATATGACATGCAACACATACAAAGTTAACAAACAGTTGACACTAAAACAAGAAAGTGTGGCATATGTCTGGAATACAAATCAATAGCTGTTATATTTCTATTACTTCCCTTTCCTCTGCTAATAACCACAACAGTTCTTCCTGAGCTTAATTGCATGCACATTCCTGGGTCAAATCCGGTCAGCCACGTCAGAACAAAGCACTGCTTATTTATAGACACCACACAGGGATTAACACAAACACATGACAGACATCACAACAGCAGCAGTGAGAACACTGGAACAAATTGCAGAAGAGCCACCAGATGTAATAACACTGCAACAAATGATGGCAACTGAGGTCAACAGAGCAACGCAAACACAAGCACAGCGCCAACACAGAGCAAGATTTTACTAGCTAATAAACTTCCTTGGCTTCGTTTTGTTTTAGCGATTGTATAATTTTAAAATGGCATTTCGAATTGAGCATGCAACTGCCAAGGCTGCTCAGACTTGAGACAATACTAAAAGCAAAGAGAGCATCTTCCTTTTACAGACTTGTGTGTGTAAAATGTGTCCTTAGCTCAAACTCCTCACTTCTAACTTTTATGAAACGCTTTTTTTCCACGATCCCGTTAAAACATAAACATGCAGAACTCTGCTAAAAGGGTCAAAGGATTCTAAAAGAGCACATTAGTCTGTGAAATATTTATTATGTGCATATGGTTTAGTATAGGCTCCATGGCAACCTTTGCAATGTTGTCTCTGGACAAAATCCACCTCTGATACTGAATGGTTGATGAAAAGCACATTTTCTTTGAACATGGAAACACAAAAGAGGAGGAATGATCTAGTTGGAGTTATGTCATTTCTTCTGAAACCTTTATTACGGTGGATGTTTTGGAGTCAAGGCCAGACGTGCAACAAAGTGAAAGAATTTAACAGAGGCTTATGTTCAGAGAAAAATATCAAAAATATTAAAAATATTAACGATTGTATTCAGTGTTTACTTTCACTGTCCACATGCAAGATACTGGTTTATTTATTCATCCCTACTGCTGCATCATACTTTCTGTACAGTCAATAATATCAGACCAATACTTTCTATGAGCTTCCAAAGTGTGTATTTTGTCCATTTCAAAACTGTCTCCAATCCAGCCTAGTGTCTTTGCAAACTCCTCCATCCACAATCCTTTCTGTAAAATGAGAGATTCCTGTTTTTTTTCCCCACCACTTCATAATGGAAATCCCCTGCAATCGCGCAGCTGCCATGTTGGACCCAATTGAAGGACGCTGCTTTTTTCGTTTTACACTGTGTCTTTTTTGACAGCTCGATAAACAGCCACTAAAACCTTTGCAGTCGTCCCGGCACCCGGAGCAGATTGTCGAGCCTCTCTGCAATCACAATCTCCGCACGGCTTTGGAGAAACATATTTGCCAAGTAGATAGGAGTGTGAGGACTGCTGTCATTTTCTGATTATCAAATATGATCAGGCAGCGGCTGGTGGAGGGAGAGGGGATTTCTGGTACGCTCGTGTGTTTGCTCTGGTGTGGGCTAAGCCAGGAAATAGGAAAGACCAAACATGGTAAAGAAGTGTGTTTCCGATACGTGGCATGTTTACCTGAACCGATTTAGCTTTTGACATTTGACAGAAAACACTGAAGGGAAAAAGTGACCGATGACATGATAAGAAGGTTAAATGAAAACAAAAACAAAAAAAAGTAGTCGCTCCCTCCTCTACTCTGAACGTTAGCAGTCATTTTTTTCCATCTGAACTGGCTATATCCAGATTGACAGGCAGCATCAGACTCTATATGACTCATATGATGTGAACCTGGCTGTGGAGGCAGGCAACGTGTGAATTCAGTGTGATCCCAGCGAACGCTAAGGATTTACACGTGTGCTTAAAGGGGAATGTCAATCAAGATTATGTCCTTATGATGTTTGTGCTAAAAATAAAGCGCGGACGAGAGCTGATGTGAATATGTGCATTTGAGCAAAGCTGTTATTGTAGCTCCGGGTGATTTGTATCAAGAGATTGTCACGTTGCGTTGCGTTTTTTTCCACATGGAATCTACAGGCAACAGACAAAACACAGCAAGTACAGTAGAGATAAGTCACCTCTGACCTTTGCACTTGATAGCTTAAGTTATTCTCAGCAAATCATTTGGAAATCTGTTGCAGAAACATTGGTCGTTTTATTTGGAACCGTGGCACATAGCGAGGGTCACGTGGAGCTAAGTTGCCTTTAACATAATCTACAGTAACATGAAAATTTACCATTTTTCCAATTCAGTTTCTTATAAGAATTTACTGGGCTGTCCTTCATGTCCCTTAAACATGTGGGATGTGCTGAGTGTTCCCCTGAGACAGAGTTGTATCTCAAAGCAGCTCATCTCCTCAGAGGCGCAGAGCTTTGACAAACCCATGAGACGATACAAGAAACACCTCAAAGTACGATTTCTGATTTCTGTGTGTGTACCTCGCCTGTAGCCATGTTTTACATCAGGAGTTTTACTGATGCTGTTATCATTATTATTATGATAGCTACAGGGTTGTAATCTCTATACAATACTTTAATAGGGCTTGTTTTGCTGTTGTGGCATCCTTAAAGCTGCAGTAAGATATTACAGAACACATCGGAGATCTTTTTTTTTTTTCATACCTCAGCTTAAAGTGGCCGCACTGCTGAATTGCATTGCCTATTTTTGAATCCAGGGATTTTATAGCCCCGCGAGGCTCTTTAATCAGACTTAACTCTGTGTGGAACTGACTTACAGGGCAACCCCTCTCCGTGAGCCCACACCATCACACATACTGTATACGGCCATAAAAACACAAGGCTGCTCGCACAGGAATGCACGCGGCACGCTCGTAAAGTGCTCTCACTCGATCTGGCGCTCTCACTCCGGACAGAGTGATAGAGGGTGCTGCAGAGAGTGATCAATATGTTTGTGCTATAAATAGCCCATAGCGCAGTGTGGTGCTAAGGAGGAGGGATGCGGAGGTGATATATTTGATGAGGGGGTAACCCAGAGGTGCTCAGCATGGAAATGTAGCTCTGCATTCACAAGCCGCAGCCAGAGACAGCAGCACTACGGCAGCACTACAGCACACAGACATGTTCCAGCAGAACACAGGCTGATGCTCTTTAAGGATTGGCTTTAGGAGGTTTAAATAGTCAAACTAATTCATAATGAAGAAAGTTATGTATTATCGGTTATAGTATTTAAAGTTTAGTATTTCAATTAGTTCCAGCTAAAATGACTGGTCAATCATCCATTATCAACTAGATTCAATGCTATTATCTGCTGCTTTCAAAGATTAAATAAATAAATAAACTATTTAAAAGCCTGCGTTTGGTCACATTGACAAGTATGTAATTTTATGTGCCATAAATTTTTAAGAGTAATTTGCTGTCAAAATGTTTAATCAAGAAAGTTTCTTGGATGTGTAAAACAGTTTAATTAGCAGCATGCATCAATGTCATGAGTGGATATTAATAACTAGAACTGCAGCCATCCACCAGGGGGCGACACAAATGTCTTGGATTTCGCTTTATATAGAGAACCATCAAACTCTTACTGAAGTCATTATTTATATTCAAGAAATGAAATATAGATGTAGATAGATGTTAGTGGGTGCTTCATAAGTGAAATATTTCACACAATTAATGTACGATCTGATATTTCATTTCATTTTCATATATGACTCTGTTCACACTGTTAATTAGTTCTGTATGTCACGTCTTTGCATACACTGCTGCACACAGCACCTTTTTCTTGCTCATATCTCTAGGCCATGTAGACAGTGTGAAATTACACTGACCTCCTGGTATTTAGAAAATACCAGAGGACAAGCCTCTGGTTGTTGGGTCTGTAATTTTCTCTCATTTTCCCAGCATATCAACATACCAATAATGACGAGTCAGCCCTGCAGCCTTGTGATGGCTTTTCACAATCACTATAATCAAAAGAGAGCCATGAAAAGTGACATGCTCCACTTGGTGATCAATTATAAAATGGTTGAAACCATTGCAGGTGCAGACACAGCAAAAGTATGAAAAGGAAAGTCCCTAAAAGTGCTTTTGAGTCAACTGCACTTATTATGCAAATGTGGCTCATCAGGTCTGTAATCACAACAGACAGGGCCCCTCAGGGAACGATGACAGATGTCGGCCTTTCATTATGAATGTCAGATCGGAGGAGAGCGCTGTCCTTCTCGCCTGGCCTCAGTCAGGCCTTGATTTTTCATCCAGTCTCAGGCCAACATTTATTTTCTTATTAGTGGCGTGTAATCACTGAGTTAAGCCTCTGTGTCATCGAGTGAGGTATCAAAGCAATGGGTGATTGATGAGTCTACTAATGAAGGTGCTCAAGGAAAACATCCCACTGAGATGAGACATTAAAAAAAACAAAACAAGAATTGAAGGACAGCTGGAAGGTTTTTAATTAAAGGTAACTACTCGGACATGAAGTGCAGAAGGGTTGGAAGACATCATGGGAAAACCAAAGCTGGGGTAGGAGTGTTTTGGTGTTAGTAAAACCAGACTATTACTAAACTAACCACATCATAATTTCCTTTGGAGCAGAACAGTAAAAGTAAGTTAGAGGTGTCCCACTTGCACCAGCCACACTGCTACACTGTGCTTTCCAGATTTGGATGGTGACAGACAGGATGTTGGCAAGCTTCATGCAAACGAATAGAAAAAAGGTCAAGTGCACGAATGAGAGAGACAAAATCCTGTCTGAGCCCAGCCACGTCCCATTCAGCAACTTTAAGCCCCTCCTCCTGCTGCCTGGTTACTGGCTCGTTGATAAAAAGCCGCTGCAGGCGATCCTTTACGGCAGTACCACCCAGGCTGTGCAGATAAGTGCTGGCTGATCACACTAATCCTTGCCCTTTGGAAATGGATGCTGTATTCACTGATACAGTGCTTTCACATAACAGAAATGCATTAAAATGTGTGGCTGATGATAATGCGTAATGAGGAGGCATATTAATTCACTGCCGCAGTCTAAAACAGCTTTTACCATGTCTTTTTTATGCTCTGTCAGATCTCCTAGGTTTTCCCATCAACAGGTGCAAAATACATGTGACTTTTTCCACTCATTTCATCTCCTTGAATTGTTTTGCTCATAACTGACCAAATCAATATCTGTTCTGTTCTGTGGTAACATTTAGCAGATTATTTTCCTTCCAAACCCAGCATCCAGCTCTTTAGCTTGTCTGTGTTTCAAAGGTCAGCCCAGGTATCAGCACTAATTAGTTTACTCTGTTTGGCTGCTGTTGTCTTTGAGCATTTTTCACACTTGGTTGAATTTGTTTCCTACAAAGTCTCCACACATTTAAAGCCCGTGAATCTGACACAACATTCATTTGCTCACGCTGTAAATGTGAGCCGCTGCACTTTTGGTGTGACATCACGTTAAAATTTAAATTACACAGTGCATTAAATACCTGTAATACATTTGTTGTGCCATGTGCTTGCTAAGTGACTGCACTGTCGCCTGCGTCTGTATTCGTTGTGGATCCACTTTTAAAGCCTGTTTTCGGAGGTGGATTACTTCTCCGGGTCTTAATCCTCCGTCTTCGGCCCGTGCTGCTGCCTGTATTTGGGATTTCACGAGGGGAATCGAGGAATGTTTTATGGAGCAGTCGCCGGCAGCTCTCGGCAGTCATGTAGCACAATCACTTCAGACTGAGGTTTTGTATACATCTCTTGTTTTAAAAGGCTTAAGAAGACATCATGCTGCTAGTTCCTGCCTCAGGTTGTTTCAGAGGATAATGCACTGAATGTAGAGTTAAGCTGGAATCTCTGCATATTCCTGTAAAAAACCAGCTTTAGTTCCAGTTTAGTGTTTAAAAACATGTGCATATGGAAGATTAATGTGTGTTTTCACATGTAAACAAGATGTGATAATTCTCTCCTTAAAGCTGCAACCTCATCGTGTCTGCTTTTTTACTTTTGGAAGCATTTAGTAAATTTAATTTGTATCCTTCCTCTCAATCCACTCATAACTCTTCACTGAGACAAAGAGACACAGGTGAAATGATGGTCACGGTTAAATGAATAATGAGCTGCTTTTAGTCTTTGAATCTATGCCACTTACATCAAAAAGTTCACTGGAGGTTTTTGAATTTATTGGATATTGCGGAAGTCTGCTACTGAAAGGATCTAGATCACACATGTCAAACTCAAGGTCCAGGGGCTAAATGCGGCCATCTGCAATGTTTTGTGTGGCCCGTCGATGCATTTAGTAGGTGATATTTTTGCACTAGGTTTTATTCATTCAACCAAAACCTGTTTAAATCCACCTAAAATCTGTTGAAATCCAACTAAAACCTGTTCAAATCTGACTAAAACCTGTTTAAATCCACCTAAAACTTGTAAAAATCTGATTAAAACCAGTTTCCATAAAAGGAGGAAATTATTGTTTGTGTGATAATGTTTGTAAGACTGAAATATCACATTCAAAATTGAATAAAAGCTTCCAGATGTCACCTGAAAAGATTCTTATGAACTTTTGTGGCCCCTCGCCACTTTGAATTTGACACCACTGATCTAGATCTAAGTTGTGTTTCCATAAAACTCTTGGGGTACTCTCCCTGGGGTCTCAGTTAGGGTCATACCACAACGACAAGACTTGAACATGATCACTGTATGATTTATAGCAGCACATTTCTCTGCTGTTGTTTA
This sequence comes from Rhyacichthys aspro, assembly GCA_036850595.1. Taxonomy (NCBI): domain Eukaryota; kingdom Metazoa; phylum Chordata; class Actinopteri; order Gobiiformes; family Rhyacichthyidae; genus Rhyacichthys; species Rhyacichthys aspro. Next base: position 7,051,952 of record CM072149.1, read on the forward strand.
TCAGTATTGTTGTTATATCTATGGCTCATATTCTAGAGGAAGAGATTGGTTTATTCTATCAGATACATGAAAACAGCTTGTGTTTCGTGTGCTCTATGTTTGATTTCCTTTCATGGTAAGTGCAGCATTGTGACGTGCTTTACAAAGCCAGAAATATCCATCCTCATTGACACTTCATTTATGTTAGTAACTATGATTATTATTACATTAAGATTGGCAAATTGAATCAAGTTAGTTGCTTATGTACAGAACTTTTAAATATGTTTATCACATTTCTATCTATTTAGTATTAGTAACCCGCAATATTCTTCAGCACAAAGACTTTATTCAATCTGAAAACCCAACATAAAAATCACCATCAATTCTGTATTAAATAAAATAAAACAGCAATTAGTCCATGTCAGCTTTTTCATCGTGATCCATATAGCATGTTCTAAACTTAATAGCCATGCGTTTCATTTTGTTCCACATGCAGAGCCCACCCCAAGACTTTACTGAATGGTATTTTTAATCTAACTTGACATAATGAACATTGGATTCCCCAGTGCTGCAGGCACAGTGTTGATAGACCATTCAGTTTTATGACACAGTGCTGATAATGTTTTAGTGTACATTTGTCACGCTTGATGTACAATGCTTCTATTCTCTGCTGTGCTGATAAGGCGGCGTATGAACTGGAGGTAGCTGATTTGAACAGCAGCTCTTGGAAATCAGAGTTTTGAAAGGAACATGAAGCACTTTGTCCCTGTCTTATAATAGTTTAAACGTCCTTGAGGTTTTGTTGCTGCGCAGAGGCTTATTGAGGCCTGCAGTTTGGGCCTACGTTAGTTTCAAGCTGCAATAATAGTTCGTTCCACTTGTTGATGCTTTGAATAAAAATCTGTTTTTGAAAAAACTTTCATTCAAAGCACATATTCTGTCTGTTTTATCTCGTCCTACTCTTTATGCTTTACCACATTTTGGAGACTTATTTCAAACAGTGTATTGTGCTGTGCCAGGTAATGGCACCATTGAGCAAATAGCCCTGTTTGTCAAAAATATTGTGGAAGATTTGATGATAGCTTAGACTTTGTGTTTGTATCTGATGACATTGTAAGCATTCGATATTCTTTTGAGTTACATTACTTCAGCATTGCTCTAATCAAAAAGCTCTTGAACTCGCTGACTTGCGCTCGGTCCATTTCGCTCAACTTGAGTAAAATAATGTTGGCTGAGTGTGTACTGAGGAGAAAGCTTCTTGAAGGGACTGACATTTGTAATCGCAGACATCTCTATCCTTCCATTGTCTTTTATCATGGATAAAAGGTGTAGAGCCATATACTGCGTCAATCACCCAAAAAGCACTTGAAGATGGATGGTAGACAGCTTAAAAGCTTTGGTTCGCCAAATGCCTTGTATCAAACATGTTTTAGTTTCAAGACCGCACTGAGGCCGCTCTGAAATCAAATTATGTAAGTGTGTGAGGTTTAACAGCAGAGATACAAACTAAAAATTCAACCCTGGAGACCTGGAGAACAGTAGACAGAATAAAACATGAAGGTTCCTCTTATGGGAACACTATGGAAAAACTGACAACATCTGTTCTGCTATCCATTTCTCTCCCTCCGTAGGGGTGACACCGAGGCAGTAGATCTACAGAGCAAGCCCCCTGTCCACTCAGCTGCTTCCCCTTCAAGTAACATCCCTCCGTCCTGCAGCCGAAAGGCATACTTATCCCTGCAAGGTCCTGCTTTGGCCCTGCTTTGGCCCTGCTTTGGCCCTGCTTTGGCCCGCCGCTGGGAAATGTCAAGTGCAAGTCTTCCTCCGAACTCCTCTCGGGGCGTAAATGCATATTGCGTCGATTGGCTTTTCCCCAGTCCATGGAAGCACAGGTCTCTTCAAAGAACACACTTGACTTTAAAGAAATGCCTGTTTCAAAGGCTGCTCTGAACTGGGGCTAGGCCATAGGTTCAAACTGTTCCGATTTTTTTATTTTTTTGTTATTTTTTAATCTATGGTAATATATTGTGGGTTCTGCAGCCTTGTGGGTATTTAATAGTGATATAATTACAACAAAATCCCAAAACTAGGTGGGTATTGGTTCATTAAACAAATAACACATCCCATAATGACTACTTTTAGCTGGAATAACTTGAGTTTTCACGTTGCTGGTGCATAACCGCGTGGTGAACCCCTCCAGCTGACAAATCACTGAAGGTGTTTCATCCTAAATGCCAATACTTATATTTGTGAGAGCGGCAAAACAAATGGATAACAACGTGATACGGCAAACGGGGGACCCATGATCCTTTAATGCATCATTTTAAGTGACACGTTGCTCAATACAGATGTCCCCGGTTGGGAAATCAATAGACCCGATGAAAAAAAGAACAACCTTTAACTTTGAGCTAAGAGAGCTAATTTATCTACAATAATGTGCTAGCGCTAAAGAGAGATTTTTTTTTTCTTTTCACTCATTCGTCAACTTTTCAGCTTCTGTCTATTTCCCTTAGCATTACGTCGGGTAGCTGTAGGGTACGAGCGGCGTGTATTAATGAAAAAAGCACCTGCACTGAAAACCATTCATCAGATCACACTGCGGCTACTGACGCCAGGAGTGAAGAGTGCAGCGGTGGATGTGTGTTTATGGCTCCCAGTCCGGCCTGTGTACGTGCGTTACTGTTTTAATGTTGCAGGTGTGACACATCCATCACCGGGGGACGTAAATGAGCTGAACTCAAGCTGTGGAAGGGCACCGGGGGAAAAGGGAAATGCGTGTTAACTGTGAAAGAGGGACGGGTGTGACGGTGTACAGCAAAGAGCAGGGAAGTGAGACAAGAATGTGTGGCGCTTAGTATGTGTGAGCTTAATGGGGCTTATTCAGAGAGTCGGCAGCAGAAGGACTTCCACTTGGCTTCACTCAGAGGTCAGACTTTTAAGATGCAGCTCTATGGCTCAGGTACTTCTGAAAAATATATACTGTATGTCTTCTACAATGCTTTGGTGAAAAACCGTACTGCATCACCCTTGTATCTGTTATTTTCCTATGTTCTTCCAATTTAAAAATGACAAAACTCACATTTGTTTCACTGTCTTTGTCTTTAAAGGCATACCTCGCTGATTTACTACAAGATAATACGATGTGAATTTGCCCAGTGCAGCTTACAACTAGCCACATGTTTGTTTATATATACTTGTCATGTATTTAACACTTTTATTATGTTTCTCACTTGACACTTACATCCTTAATACAATAAATCAGCAACTGTCCAGCAATATAACCCATTACATAACATCGGCAATTGTTTGTTTGTTTAAGAGCGTCATTAAAGCTGCAGAAAGTAAATGCACTGTTATATAATCTGTTGATGAAAACAAATCTTTTATCACACATTTACTGCTTTAATTTAGCAGCGGTCGGATTTAACATAATGGACTTTCAATTTCAGGTTACATCTAAGCTATTCATGTCCGACGTCACACCCCTAATGTACAGAATGTGGATTATGAATAGAAACAATTGGTGCTATTATTGTAACCACCTATAGAAGCTCCAATAATCCTACTTGAAGCCTTCAATCTGTGCTGGTCACCAAACCACCCTCCAATAGCTGGGTCTCAGCTGTATTATCCTCCAGAATGCACACTTTTCTGTAGCATTCAGCAGGAGGCAGTCTGTTAGCTGAGCTTAACCAGGCTTTTCATCTCTTTTGCAGTAAACATGCAGAGGCCACCGAGACTGGGCTTTCTTCTATTTTGTTCCAATGACAAAAGTCTAAACAGAACTTTCTTCTATTAAATTCTCTCAATGGATTTTAACACTTTGTATCCTGTCCCAAACTCAGATTTATTGTTGTGAACCATATAGTGGTAAGATTAGTTGTGTTTTGGAGCTGTAAAAAAAAAAAAAAAAGAAAGAAAAGGAAAGAAAGAAAAGAAACCCCTTGCTTTTCTTCTATAGATTGTTGCTGACAGCATTTCTAAACTCCTGGCACATCCCGGACTCATAACTACCTCACCTCAGGGTACAGGGCGCAGGCTTAAAACAGTGGGCGAAAAAAAAAACAAAAAAAAAAACACAATCATAAAAGAATATATAAAACTCTCACCTCCCGCCTGCTCATCACAGGAAGTGCATGCTCAGCAGCCGCCTATGCAAAAGCGCTCTGATGATTATGCAGAGACCAAAGAACGCTCGGAGCGCAAACAGCTGGTCCGGTCTCACTGAGGATCATGGAGAGTCTTCTGATCTTTCTCTAATATATTCTGTAATTACTGATATGTGGCCACAGTTAGTGTGTGTGTATGTGGGCGCGTTGCAGATATTCACGCGCTTTCGATTCTGATTCACTCTCATATTACTTAGAAAAAAAGCAAGAGCCACACAAACATAAACGTACGTGATCATTGTTGACTCCATGCCTCACTATTTTTTACTGTTTGGACATTTGGACAAACAGTTACAAACATGCTTTAGACAGATTTCAGATATTATTATTTTTCTTTTCCTGCCTCACTGAATTAATTTAATCTAAAAAGCAACGCACCAATCACAGCATTACCCTCTGGCTTCCTGTAAATAATTAGCTCCTCCCCTGAAATCCCACTGTGTAAAGTTCACCCACTTTTCTAATAGTCAACAGCAGATGTTGAGGTTTAGAGGTTTGGCTTTTGGAATATGTAATGACACCCTCCGGTTAATATCATTACCATCTCCAAATTTCTGCCCACATGTTCAGACACTTCACCGGCTCTGACATCTGGGCTGATACTAAAGTCATATACCACGGTTTATTTGAGGTTTGGTCCAGTGGGAGCCTCTGAGTGTGGGACAGCTGGACAGAACAAGATGTGAGTGTCATTAACGGTGAGTTTCTGCTTCTTTTAGTTTGGACCGAAACAGAAAACGATCCCTTTCAGACTGATCAGCTCCTGGTCAGCTTTGCATTTACATTGGTCATTTCAATCCTGGAACAAATCACACATCATTGGTTCAGTTTGAAAGCCATTGTCACTTTAGGCCACTCCCTCTAAATGCACTCTGCTCTGATTGGTCAGATGGACCTTACTGGTTTAATTAGGAAACACGGTGAAGCTTAAGTCTCTCATTAGCAAGAACTTGGCTCATCTCATGCATCATGCTCTCCATAGACCCCTGATGAGTGAGAAGCTCATCCAGCGAGTTTATAGATCATTGGGAGAAACCCAGTCATACTCAGGCTTTGGAACTTTGCACAGCTTTTTATATTGACCCAGTTAAAGTAAATGGCAGAAAAGCTGAATACTGGACTTTGGATGTAAGTACATATAGCTCCAGATAATGATTTATAAACAGTCTGCGCCATTAAAGTAAGTATCACCATTACCGACTAAGAGCACTATAATGGCACAGCTATAATAGCAGCGATAATCTAGCTGCAAGGCTTTCTGTCTAAGCTGCTCATCACGTTTCAGTCACAGAGGAAAAAAACATCTTTCACCCATCAATACTGCAGCCATTGTTATGTTTCGTCATTTTTATTTCATTTTTAACTCAAAGATCACATTCTGATTAAAAAAACAAAACAAAAACAACCACCCGACAGATGAATAATTAGCTCCACAGTGGAAGTGAAAAAGCCCACAGTCTTCTTTAAAAAAACAAACAAACGTCTGGTCTCCACATTGAGAAGTAAAAAAGGGAAAAGCCAGCAGCATCCTCTGACACCTGACACCACCGTGATGTTCACAAACAACACATTATTCCTGCTGGATATTTATTTATATATTTTAAAATGAACAGAGCGGCCGTCGCCATGACAGCAACCTCCAGGGCTGCACACTGGCTGTCGTTCCAGTCCAAACAAATATAACCTAAACTCTCATCATCCGCAGCCTCCCGGGCATGTAAGCAATTATACAGTGTGTATGAAAACACATTTGATTTTTACTTTTGATGGTGGTCACTGTCTTGACAGATAAGTGTGATGGGCTGGGTATTAAAGTTGATGCCGGAGGAGGAAACAGTAAATTCATTCTTCACCCTTCAGCGTAGTGCTATGGAACTAATATGGGAGCATTTGTACAGGATATTATTAGAATATTAGACAGTCTGTTGTTGAATAGTTGTGATTAAAAGGCTGAATGTCTAGAACGTCTCACTTGCATCGAGCTGTTTTGTTTCGATTCTAAACCCCAGAGGTGTTTTGGCCTGTAGAGTTAATCTCAGCTGCCACTCACTGTCGTCAATCAAAACACTGAAATCATTCTCATCAGGTCGACAAACATTCGGGCAATGAAGACAGATAATAAAAGAGATGAAATGGCAGCTTTCTATTGATTTTTGTTTTGTTTGTCTTTTTCCGCTGTAAGAAGACAGCCACAGTTGGAGCCATTTGGCGGCCATTTAATTCAGTTGTCCTCATTATATTTCCTCAGTTATAGAGGTAAATTGCAGAAGCTTGATGTGTATTGTTACTGACCGGTATTTAAGTGTCCCATTTTTGTGTTAAAAGCCTCTTTTATAGAGAGAGAAGAGCTGGTGAATCCTTTAATGACCTGCTATTTGGTGTTGGGAAGTAGGAGCTAGAACAAAGTCTGTAAAAACTCTAGGAATATAATTGGTGCAGTTACATTTGGTCCTGTTTGATTCGTAATGGTCATTTTTTACACAATTGCAACCATTTTGAAAGATCCTTTTCTTCTGCAAAATTAAATAATGAAATGAGAAATATAAGGTTCTGTTTGTATTCTGAGAGTCTGAGAGCGAAAGATGAGGTTTTTATGTTTGAACATTAGCAAAATCAATATGTTTCCTAAGATTAAAAGTTCAAAAATGTGAAAAACTTTGAAATACCCCTGAATATGTGCAAAATGTGACCCACTCACATTTGACTAAAGAGTCAGATACAGCCTTATAATTTCAAGGAAGTGCTTTACTAAATGTGTGTTACTAAGAGTGGCTTAAAAAACTTGAATGGATTTAACCTTTATTTCTACCACCATTTTGTTTTGTTTTTCTTCCTCCATTAACTTTTGATAAATCTTTGCTGCAAGAAATATAAATTTAAACTTATATATATGTCTTTCATTGTGTTTGTTTTCCATAAAGACTAGTTCATTCATAAAATCTTATCTGAAGAGTGGTCAGAGGGTTTAGGCAATTTTGATTGGATTGAAATACTTGAAAAAGGACAAAACAACAACAACTGACGAAGACAAATGGGGAAGTTCCACATCCAGGTTTATAGAGCTGCAGTTATCGCTCGTAACAAACAAGTTGCTGCCATCAGTGTGTGTGGTTTATGAGGATTTTAGGAGTGTGAGTGAAGTTTTGTTCTGGTCAGGTGCAAACAATTGGACCAAGACGAGAATATGTCCATCGAGCTGCTGTGAAACACTGAGTCAGCGAAAAGGTTTGAGCGCCGTCAGCACCCTGTGGTGCCTTTACAGTTTACTTCAGAGCAGACAGACTCACACAGAAACTGCAGTAGACGTGACCTCATTCTCACGTCCTCCAACAAAATTCATAGAAAGTGTTCCCCTGAAGTAAAAGCAACAATGATTAACCAGTCGAAACAATATTCAAAACATTCTTTTCTACATGGTTTTATTTTGACAGTCCAAGTATATTAAAGGTTTCAAAGTCAGCATTATTAGATTGTCATTAGTAACATGAGTTATATGGTTTAAAACTTAAAAAAAAAAATTTAAAACAAACAAATTACATGCATGTATGCATTTGTCAACATTTTCTATTCATTTTGGTCTTCTGTTTAACTGAAATATGCAATTGCATGTGCACCACGAAGAGGCCTGTTTATAATCAACAGTGCCTTGTGGTGTTCTAATTCCATTTTTGCATCAAATAATATTTCCTGCCATAATAATGCAGTCAGCATATGGAGGCTTCTTTTAGACTTCCTTCCTGGGCCACTGCGGTGGTGGGAGTCTGGTGAGAGGTTGAATTGAATCACACTTACATTGCTCTGCCAGTCCATTCCCCAGCATGCTTGCTCACACAGAGCTGTACCCCAGTTTCCCCTGAACATATGCCTGCATGAATTTACAAAGAGCGCTCTGCCAGTGGGGCAGTTTCAATAGACAAGCCACAGGCCGCATGCGTCACCTACCCCACTCATCCTTTTGTGTTTCTAGACTTCTTCTTTTACTCATGCCCTGTATATCTTGAGCTGGACTTGTGTGTTCTATGTTTAGCAGCAAATATGAAGAGAAACTGAAGTGACTCAGCCATCTGGTGCACTTATTGTCATGGAGCCTCAATGACATGGTTTAGATCTCAGTGCATTTGGTTAATTTGATGCTGCTGTTTTCTCACTGTTGTCTACTCACAAATGTGCACAAGGACATGGAAAATGGTCCTCTTCAGAACTAGGTTTATGTGGTCTCTGAACGTTAATGAATCTGAACAGAGTCAGGACTAGAACTCTGTAAACTAATGTCACTGTCACTGGTTGATGGGAAAGGTGTCAGAGGTCAGCACCTTAACACTGTTTACTGTCTAAAGCATGTTCTTTTTCAGTGAAAATTAAACGTGGACTTAAATTAATGCTTACCCAAAGATCCAATGGAAAAATTAAATAGATGTTAACCCTGACACACCATGGAGTTGCTTTCATTCAGAACACTAAAGAGCTATTACAGTGTAAAAGCATATAATGGCAGACAGCAGAGATTGCTATTTGCAGTACAAGTGAAAAAGTAATAGAACCTCACAGGTACATGGAGTATGAAACTCTGCACTCAAGTCCATGGTTTTATAACATGTTCAAAGCACACATTTTGTAATTTTAATATAATTCTGCTTTGAATATATCAAATCAAATGGTGCAGCATGAATCTGGTCCAACTACAGATACTCAGCAGTCTGATACCAGTAAACCATAGGCTGCAGGACAAGCTGAATCCAACATTGACTAGTAACACTGAACGTAATGGATGGAGGCCATAACTCTGTGCCTCCGAAGGACACTAGTAGGGACTGGTCTTAACTGATACACCCGTACAAAGAGGGCCCACATGTTTAATTAGATCAGTATGGGTGGTTGGAGACAGCAGGTCAAGCCACGCCAGCTGATGGATGTCGGCCTCCCGCCATTGAAGCCACCATGAAAATGATGTGGCACACATGGACCAAGTCGATGATTGTAGAGGTCACACTCGTAAATCTTCAGTGGCTCAGAACAAGGGGTCGGCTCAATGGAAGCTGGTCTAGAGCAGGACCGAGTGTAAGTCACACACAGATTATGCACATGTAGTTAAAAGGGCGGCACAGACACAGCTGCTCGTTATTGTGTCCATAAAGTGTATGGTCCTCCACACTTTTGTGTTTACGACGTCTTGTAACTATCATTGAACGCTGCACACGACTGAGTCCCAGAGGTCAAATATCTCTATTCTATTTGTGTTATTAGTTGATGAATCTTTTCTCGCTTTCCTGATCTCTTTCATATAAACACACTAGGCCGGCTTTTTCCTGTGTTAAGCCCAAAGCAATGCAAGTGGTAGATTGGAAACCGAAACTCTAAAGCCTCTTAGCCTGGCTGTAATGCTTTCCAGTTCCAGGTCTGAAGCATGAATGAGCAAATCTTGTCTTCGTGACAAAGTTCGCTGTCACATTGGAGCCTTCTTTTAGCGTCATGTATTGTAATAAAGCAAGTGTAATATTACAAAGTGGAAAAATAGACAAATAGAAGTCCTGCTGCAGACATTTTTCAGAGGCATCAAATGTTTAAAAATCACAAAAGTGCAAATACAGTATTACCATGTAAAGTAGACCTCAGTAGATTTGTACACTGTTTTGTTCAGCACGTTTTGGAGGAAAAATGAGTGTGCAAATCGGTGGAATAAACCTTTTTCTGTCCTGTACTACAGTCATTGTACCATTGGACTTGTGACAAGCACCTCGTATAAGCTTTACTTTCCCTTCTCCCGTTGTTGGTAATATCAACTGAATTGAATGTTCTGCCTTGCCAGTTCACACTCACACACAACTAAATATGATTTGCATTCTCATTTCACAGATGAAACTCTAGCTCATGAAGAGAATAGACGGTAGACGACGGAGCTTGTGAAGGTTCCTGTAGAATAGAAAAGAGTCGACACTCTTAGCTCTCTATACTGTAAGGCCTCGTTGTTGTGCATTCAAGCAAGGCTATTTGTATTCTGTGTACACACAAATTCTACCATTAATGATGAACACAGTGTCCAAGTACATCCATGCCTTGATACAAGAATATCCTGTGCTCTTGAGCAGCTTTCAATGAGGACAGATTGTCTTGAACTGGAATATTCAAAAACAAAAAATACATGCCACCTGTATTCTGAGGATGTCCATTTTTGTTTCAGTGTGTCCTTTGGCATTGGTCGATGTGTTCTGCTCAATAGCTTTATTCTTGAAATTGGGATGTCTGTCTGGAAGTCTTTTAAAAGGAAAAATATCCTAATTAAACATGTTGCACACTTTGTCTTTGCAAAAGTGTCCTTGCAATCAAGAGAGTACATTTTCTGCTCTTTAATAATATGCTTTTAAATGCAGCAAAACATCAGAGCGGCACATTTTACCACACTCACTGACTTAAAGAATAAATACTCTGAATCTTTTTGTCTGGTGCTTTAATAAAATTAAACTAAAACGTTTAACTGTTCAACTGGTTATTCTGTCTGCAATTGAGTTCTTCTGTTTCTTCTCTGTGCATTCAAAAGCAGGCACAAATGGTCCTTTTCACCACAGAGCCTGACCTTGGATGTCACTCATTTACTTTGTGGTTTAATTTGGTTGCATTATACAGTAAAATGAATGGGACGCCTACTTCCCACGGGCTGTAGAAGTCATCGCTTTGATGAATGAATGATGAATGTCTTTGTTTAGCCGAGTGAAAGCCTGAGCAAATACCTGTGAGGGTGATTTGGGATGCTGATTGGTTCCACGCTGACAGCTTTAGCAGCCTCCAACAGGTCACCTCTACTGTGTTTTGTATTGAGGAGACTGAAATTAAGAAACAGTACTGTTTAAGTATACCTTGAATAAAGAAACTTCTTTCTGATATACGTCTGGGGCCTGACACGTGTGGTCAGGGTGAACTATAAAGAAAAGTCAGTGTCCACTTAAGCAGCAAACGTGACACTTTCGATCAAAAAAATATATGCAGTGGTGTGAAAATGACACCTTGAATATATCACCTGTCTTTTAACTTGAATTCCTATTAACAAACAGACATCTTCATGCGCATGAATTACATTTCTTTGCACTTTTTCAAGACTAGTACAAGCTCATCTCGAATAAAGGGACTGTTTTTCCCAATCAAGGCAAGGAAAAGCCTAATATGAAGCAAACTAATTATTCATGCCTGCGTATTATTAACTAGAAAGCAAAGCTGTGAGATGTTGTTTATCTTGCATGTTATTGTTGCATGTAAAGTCACGCCAATGAAAGATGAAGGGAAGGATAAAGAAAACAAGCCGGATTGTGATAAAGTGCGATGGGAGACAAGAGAAAGTGGGTAGGGGGGGTTTAAAAGCAGCATGTGTAGTGAGTCCCCAGCTGATACGTGGAAAGCGCTACATGGGAAGCCGCCGCTAAGCTCCCTGAGAATGCCGCCATCAGCCGCTGGGGAGCTGCAGTAATTACGGAGAGCTTTTGTCCCCATTTGCCTACAGTAATAAGCCTAAAAGCCCAACAGCTCAGCATTTAGATAATGAAGATCCAGTGAGCGCGCTAAGAGCTAGTTATCATTTATCGGGAGCTTGGCGCTTTTCAAAGTGCCTCGTTCTCTGTGATGTCACCTTCACGTCGACATATGGAAGTTACAGTGCGCTTTACTCCTAATCTGGACTTGGCCTTTGACTTCTGAGCACAGATGCAGAACCTACGCTTTGTGTTGCAATAAGAAGACTGTGCATCCTCCAACTGGTTGTGTCACTTCTCCACTTTTAATTATAAACTGTGCTACTTCTTTTGTTTTCCGTGGCTCATAAACATCTTTGCATAATCTCCGTCCAATACGAGTCCCTCTTAAAGGAGGTTACTGGGACGCCTGATGTAATGGTGTAATTAAACTTCTGTAATGTGAGCTCATAGTTACCAGCTAAACTCTGTACAGTATTATGCACTTGTGAAATAAGACATTCGAGTCGTCTTGTGTTAATGTATCTTTCAACTCTGGCAATAGCTTCAATAAGATCATTAGAATGCATGGATTTTCTGCATTTATTATGGCAATTAGGACCACTTTGGATTGGAATGTTTTACTCTAATGTGGAAGCCAAAGAGAGCTTCTGGCAAACTAAATTTGAGCAGTAAAACAGACAGTTCCCTTAAACAGAAATAGACCAGAAAGTGGACTGGGACTCACTTGTGAAAATTTTTTACTTTCAGTAGATTTACTATTTAGTAAAATTAAAAGCTCTTGGAGTGCCTTTGTAGTGTTCATTATAGGTCCAACAGTATGCTTAAATAGAAAATGTTTGCTAGTTTCCTAAAATAACCAAACTGTTCATTAAAAAGACATTGATCGTTCATTTCTGTAATTTCCACAATTCCAAAACACTCACTACGATGGTTGTGAAGGTTCTTGTTGAATAGAAACTAGTCGACACTCTTAGCTCTTAGTGTAAGTCCTCGTTGTTGTGCAGTCAACCAAGGCTACTTGTATTCTGTGTACACACAAATTCAACAAATAATGATGAACGCAGTGGCCAAGTACACCTGTGCCTTGATAGAATATCCTGTGCTCTTGAGCGGCTTTGAATGAGGACAGATTGCCTTGAACTTTCTCATTCGACCAGAAAATACATGACACTTACGTATTGTGAGTTGTTTCCTTATTGTATTAAACTATTTGAGTTTCTGATGTATGTGCCTGTATAGCAAGACTCAGTGTATCATTTACTAAAACGTCCCACTTTGTTTGTGACACAGCACATATTGTTGCCTCTGTCATTTATCTGTGTTGAAGAAATGTTCCACGCACACAAACCTGATTCAAGAGCTCAGCCAAAAAGTAAAAAAATCAATAATGGAATATTTGCAAAAGGCTGTAGCCTCATTGATCCATCCTTCTGAAACACTTCCCGATGCCAAGGTGAAGAGGAAATGGGCAAAAATATCAGCCTTGAATGTTTCTTGTGGAAATAATGTCTTGGAGGTGAGGATGTTTGATGCGGTGATTCATCACACGCCTTGTGCGCTGTTGATGAAGAGAGGCTGCTTTTAAAGCTGACCTTCTTCTCCAGCCAACACATTGATCAAATGTTTTGTGCTTGTTTTCTTGGGGTGAAAGGCTCCTGCAGGGCTTTCCGCTGTAAAGAAATGTGTGTGTGCATTCTCTGTGGGTGTTCAGAGGTAAAGGCTACAGCACATGTATTACACACTGTGCACTACAACAGCCTCCGGGCTATTCCAAATGAGCTAAACGTGAGGCTCCTGCAACAGTTTTGGAAGGAGCGGCTCATTATCAGATCCCGGGATATGTGAAGTTTCTCGGCTCTGTGTTTGTGAGTGCGCCCAGCCGTGGCACAGGAAGCCATTTCAATCAAAAGAGCGCATGAACGTTGGCCTCGGGCTGACATCATTTACACAGCGGAGTCTAGATGGAGAGACAACGCGATGGGTCAGCCAGAGACGTGTGAACTTACAAGGGTTCAAAAGATGCTAAACACTTACCTTTCTTTTCCTATTTGTGTCAACACTGACTTAACCGTATGCTCCCTTCGAGTCATGTGACCATGCATGTAATTCAGCGAGGTGTTAGTTTTGACTCAGAGCGTTATCTACAGCACAGTATTCCTTCAAGAGGGTTGTAGAGATTTACTAGTGCACTACTGGCACTTACAAATATATGTGGGCTGGGAAAAGGCTGTAATTGATTCTGAGAGGCTTATACACTTGAATGGTGTAAGCACAAAAAATGACAGCTGTAGTACTCTTAGATGCAAATAAAATAAGCACTGTGCAAGTAAGCATTGTGTAATTATAGGAATCAAAAGACCAGAAATGTTAATCCTTATGCAAATGAGAAATTTTAAAAGAAACAATTATTATAGTGAGCAATAAAAGCCACTTTGTTTTCTGAAGTTTTTTGCTCCACTTGAACTGACATAAATTTTCCAACTGAATTATCCTCAGACTTTTTCAGATTTCTTTTCTATATAATATCCAACCCCTGTGGATGTTGCCTCATACCAATTGCAGATTTAAATGAATAAAAAGCTTGCATTAATAGTAATACTAGCAGAAATGATGTAGCATTGTAGACCCCCACAGTCGCTGCTAATCCCACCCTTCTCCCAAAAGCCCGCAGTGGCATGTAGTCATCACCAAGAGTGCCTCGTTGTTAGCACTCAGTCTAAGCACATTTTACCTGCTTATCTTATTACCCAGGTGTCAGCTGGATGCATGCTGGTAATTGAGGGGAGGAACCCACCGGATGAGGTGTTTCTCATTCATTTACTTAATTGCATTGTTGTCGTTGGAGCGGTGGTCCCCACTGTACGTAGAAGGAAACATGACAGGACTGTAATCAGAGCTTAGTCCTCTACACGGAGCTCGCAGAGACGACAAGGTAAAGGTGGAGTGGGCAATTAGCATCCCATGTGCCAGCGAAGAAAATACAATCTGAGAGCTGTCTGTTTGTTTTTCACGCTGAAAATATCAGGAGTATCAAGTCCTCGGTGGTTTACAAACTCTCGACGCTGTTTCAGCAAAAGAACAGAGAAAAGAGAAATGTCCCTTGAAAGTGCCTCTGTTTTTGATACTCAATGCAGCAGATGTACACAGAAATACTGACTTGATTGACGAACATGAGGGGAAAAATAGGTAGGGGTAACACATATATATGGCTATTAAAATTACTCAAAAATGACTGAAATTGAGCTAATTTATCAAAATCAATTTATTTCTTTGACTTTTTCATGTGACAAACGGCAAACACATTTTTTTTTCCAACTTCAAATGTTCAAGTTTTTAGTCAAGAAAGAAAAAAACAAGAAAAAGATTCAACCATGAAGAAATCAAAAATAAAATAATAAGAAAAAGCGAGGATTTGTATGTATTGATTTGACTGAGTTGATGACCCCTGGTTTAGATTCTTCAAATGAAACATAAGTACCTTGGCTTTAATTGTTATGGGTGAACTTGGCACAGATGGGATTGAATTTTGGCCCGAACTGACACTGTATTCAGTTTTATAGTTCAGCCCACAAATCTTCACTGTTATTTATGGCTCATACTGTGGTCTTTTTGGGTAAGAATAAGTCTGTCTAGATGATGAAATGATTTATATCAAAAGTATCACATTTGAACACTGGTTTGTATTCACAGACTAACTTGGGTAATTTAATTTTACACCCCATAAAAGCTGTCCCCCTGTCACTTTTATTTAACATTTTACCGGATGGATTTAAAGTAAGGCCGGGGCGTTTATGGCCTCTGCAGGTTGTGTTCAAACCTGCACTGTCCTTGCTCCAAATGTCAGCTCCTCATCAGTGCGTCTGAGGCTGCACAAATGGCACTCGCTGAGGGACCGGGAGCGACAGGCTTCACGGGGCAAGGGTCGGCGGGTCACCGAACGAAGCGGCCAATCAGATGACAGTGATGCCCTCACAACAAGGCACGGGAGGGAGAAAACGCGGCGCTTTCCCTGCGTCGGCGCGTGATGGACGGCGCCCACCGACTCGTAAATCAGACAGCGAAAAGGCAGGATGCTGAGAAGGGTATTGGGAGCGTTGCGGCCCGTGCTCCGGGTTGAAGGGAGACATGTCAGGAATGAGGAAGCAGATGCTCGCACACAGAGGAAGGCAGAGCGGGACAGAGCCTGGCCTAATTTAGCCCGCCTGATGAAAAATGGACAGGAAAGTGCTTACTTGGCTTGCCCTTCCCTCCCATGTGCCGGAGCGCCTCCTCATTTCCTCCTCATCTTTTTTACCCACACCCCATCTCTCCCTCTTTGTACCCTAATGCCCTTCTCCTGAGCTCTGTCTCACCTTCACATCTTCTTATTTATACAGACTTTTTTCATACAAGTCGACAATTATCACTAATATATACTCATAAAACGTATCAATCATCATTACTGACTACAACCTTTGAGTGTTTTATTTATTTAAATTGTCAGTAGAAAAGTTCCAAGCGTTATATGTTGTCAGTTTGAATGTAAAAGTTTAGTTTGTCTTTCTGATCAGAAGCAAACGTCTGTGCAGATCACATGTGCCATCGCTAACACACATTCCTGCTGCACGTGGATGCACTGCTTAATTCTGTCCCTAACCTTTCCGTACATTAACACTGACAAGCTACTTCTTTTTTTTTTTTTTTTTTGACTGGAAGCCTGCCTTTCAGATGCAGCCAGTCTCCTCCCTGCTCACTGCGGACAGAAGAACATCGCCTGCTGAGCTGTTAATCAAATTAGCGCGTCCATCTCCTCCTCGTGCTCTCTCTCATTGCTCTTTGTGTACTTCAACTCAAGCCTCACTTCGATGACAGTTTTCTTTCTCATTATGCAGTTGGTTGTCCATGTGAGGAGCCTCATATAAATGTTGGCGGCGTATATATGTACTTTCGCTCACAATGACATAATGTAAAAAGCAATTGCAGAAGAGAGGAACACGTTTTATTTATTTTTATTACTAATGGGACAGCTTTTACCTGTTGTCAACGCTAATGGTTGAAGATGCCACGTGCACCCCACACTGTACAGCGCTGTAAAATGTCATCTGTCACAAACATGTTATTTGATTATGCTACTTTCATATAACTGCGGTGGTAACTTGACGGCTGGGTACGTTTTGTTATAAGTGCCAAGTGGAGGCTTCATGTACATGTTTTAATAATGTACTCTAATGCATCTGTTATATTACAGCCATTACAGTTTCCAAAAAGCAATGCATAATGTGACCCTGGAGTGTGTGTTTTAATTAATTGAAATGAAAGAAATATAATGTAATAAATAAAACAGTCAGAGAAAACAAACATGGTCTGTTTCTGTCTAAAACATCATTTTTTTCAAGTTTTTTTGAAAATGCACCACTGAGTCAGCTTGACAAATATATTTCTTTAACAGTAAAATGCTAAAAAAAGAAAAAAAAAAAAAAAAACTACTCACCTATTATTCAAATGACAGTGCTTGGTGCCCACTGTTTCCATGCTACTTTAGACCTGCTCCAAAGCCACCACCTGATGGTTCTCGTTTTATTCCTTGTGTCTTCTGTATCCACCGGGCCCTGCACACAGTGGGCAGCTTGCAGTGATTTCACAGTGCCGTATACTTTTGTGCCTGCGATGTATCAAATAGGAACTTATTCTTTTTTTTTTCCCCCCACACACAGACTCACAGATGCCCACACACAAACGCAGCATCTCACGCAGAGCTCGTGTCCCCGTCGTCCATCTCGACTTGACACCACCAGAACAGTGATGGTTTCCTCTGGCTCCGAGTATATTTCACCCACTGATAGCGTTCACTCTCCTCCGTCTCCTCTCACTTCATCAAACGTCGACTCATTCTATCCATCTCTGTCAGGCTTGATCTCTCTTTTCCACCTCTGTTGCCATCAGTGTGTCATCCCTGCTTTGTTGTTATGTATATTGCTTATGAGAAGGCCGGAGTAGAATGAGAAAGAGGGAAGTTAAGTGGAAAAGTCCTAAAAAGACGTAGGGTTCTAGTCAGGTTAGGATGGAAAGTTGGCACCGTGAGTGAAAAGTACATTCCCATCTTTTCCCCGACTTTTATCAGAATGAAATGCAAAGATGGAGAAGGCAATTTACTCCCAGAACCATCAGGACTCCAATGTGTCGCTTTGTGACTCCAGGGAAACTATTTCCGACTGCCTGGCTGTTACTATGATATCGCGGCTGCTATAGCTTTCATCCCCCTCACATGTAAAGTACCACTGTTAGCATTCTGCACATGCACTATTTGTTTGGCAACACTCTCAGATAGGACTGTCCTAAAATAACCCTTTTGGAGGTTGTTTTTTCGGTCTTCTGCAAAGAGCACGTACAGACTTCCAGCTAATTGACAGAGACAGATGTGCTGTTGGGTGACTTTTTTTTTATTTTTGATTCTTGCACTGTGATGTTTTATCTGTTTTCCGAGGATGTGCAGTTTGTGAAGGACAAAGTACAAAAATCCCCCCGCAGCCGCCTGAAGTCTATCAGCGCAAATAAATTGTCAGCCTGTGGGACACGCTGCAGCTGAAAGCAACAAGTTCACACCTGTTCCCTGCAGGGCTTGGGAGCACATGCTGGAAATCACTTCCACACAAAAAGTCTCCAAAAAAAGGTGCATGTAGCCACAGTCTTGGCCATTATTTACAGTATTTGAGGATTTGGGCTGGCTTCATTCAAACAAACCACAGATAAGGATAAGATTATAACTAGAGCAGTAAAAAATAAATCTGAATCCCAAACTAAATCCATCTATAGAGACAGAATACTTTATGCATAATAGGCTTTGCTTTCTTTGTAAGTTAAAGCTCCCCTGTAATTATATGGATTTATGGATTAAAAATAGCTTGCTTTATCTCTTAGAACAGATTTTTAATTTCCAAACAACTCATTTATGTTCTTGTACTGCCTGCTTTGAAAGTCTTGTCAGGTCTTGTTTTTGTATTTCTCTTGCTCCGAGGCCAGTCTCCTCTGATTGGTCTTAAGGCTAACTTTGGATGTGGTTGATTGTGTTAAAACTTGTGGCGCCAAACTCTGGCACCAAACGGGAACATCTAGTTTTATTTGAATCGATTGCACAAACAAGAACATCTCTGCAGAGGACAAGAAAAATAGATGTAGTTACAGGGATTTGTAGGAAGTTAATGTGTGGGCCATGATAATTTTATTAAAGTGCTGTAGTGTGTGTAGTAGTGTGAGCCAGACGTTAATGGGCACGATATCCTTCTTAGATAATCATGTGTTACATTTATAGCCAGCATTATTCACTTTGTCAATTGATCATACTCTCTGTGTGGGAAAGTAGTGTCAAAAACTGTTTTTAGTTTTCCAGGGCAAGTAAAAGTCACCTCGACATCCTCCGAAAAAACGTGAATAGGTTAAGTTGATTTGTGCCACCAAGACAGGGACACACTTGACCATTAAAAGTAAACATTAACCTAAGCCAATGGAATAATAATAATAAACTACCCTTCTTAAATGTCTCTTTACATCCAGAGAGATTATGTCTAGTAGTGTAACAGTGAAGTCGCTTTCTAACGAGCTCAATTGCTTCCAAAGCCAGGATAATTGGGCACCATCTCTCTGGCTGTGATGGTGTCTGCCGGGCTAATCTTGTCTCCCACGGTTCACCATCAAGGCTATGGCTATAATCCCTGAGCTGAAAGTGAATTTTATTATTCATGAATTCGTTTAAGTGTTTTATACAAACCTAAACTGAGAAATATGACCTCCTTTGAAGATACCATGGTGCGCTTTGACGATGTGCCGTGTTTCTTCGTATCAAGCGGTGAATGTAGCAGCTGCCTGGTGTCACTCCCTTTTGCCATGGATCTGACCTTGTTTCATTTCCAGAACCGCCTCTGCACCATCAGGGTTGCTTCCTTTCCATTAGGGACTGACGTGCTTATTTGAGTCCAGAGGTGAGCTTTAATGGTGACCCAGCCTCCTCCCAGAAACGTAACACAAAGGGAACGCGGATCACTATGTTCTCAGGTGAGAATATGTTACCGAGGACACATTGAATAAATATGTATAGGGCAGAAATGCGGTAGTGTGTCAGGACGGACAGTAAATATTGTGTGGATGAGCTCCGCATTGCCTCGGCTCTTATTAATGCACATGCAGGAAGCAGCGTTCCCTTTTCAGCCTCACGACAAGTGCCCCTTCAAGATGTGTGGGAGTTGTGTATGCATGGAACAGCAGGCACACTCTCCAGCGTATTTAATAATGTGTATTTATCACGAGGCGCTCTGTTTTCCCTTTCTCTGATAGAGCTGGGTAAATAAACATGCAGAAGAGGCTGAGATTTTTGAGAACATCCATCCCCATTTTTAGCTTATTGAATAGAATTGAAGTAATTGTTGAATAAATGAGCGGCTAGTTAGAACTGGGGAATGTTTCGGCAGCCTGACCATGTGAACACTGAAGTTTAATCTCTTTTTTATTGTCCCTTCCAAATCCACAATGGCTTTTGAGAGGGGTTTTATCTTGCAGAGTGCAGTATCTTTGCCACAGTCAATATACTGTTGGATCACTGTAAACAAAATGTCTCCCGGTGTCCCTTTAGTGCCAGCTTGGCAGTTGGGCACCGAAGACTTGTCATTCTGTCACACTGCTCTGGTTTGGGCCATTTTACACAACATTTTGAATTTACATTTCATTTTCTAAAAGTAGTACAGCTGTAAATAAACAGTCAGGGAACAAGTATCTATGAATGCAATATTTTCCATGGCTTCTTGAACCACAAAACCTCATCACTGTTAGAAAGATACTGTAACAAAGCTCTATAGAGTGCATCTAAATGGATATTCACTTTAAAGTAATGTTTTGTCTCAGTGGAATTCGTCTAAAGGTGACATTACTGCAATAAATCCGTTTACAAATTCAATATTACTATTTAAGCTGACCTTTCAATTTAAGGGGTTGATACTGTTAGTGGATTTTGGCCTAAAGGTAACATTTAGGGAAAGGTCATGGGTCACCAGAATGATGAGACATCTTTTTCTCTAGAGAGTAGAAAGACCTTTATAAAACACTCAAACCACTGTAATTATATAGAAACACAAATAAATACATATGTTATTACTCTAAGCCATACACATTGTACTCATGAGAACAAGAAGTTGAACATAATGGATGGCATTCATTAACCAACAGCTTTTATTTTCTTAACCTTAATGTTCTGGCTCACCGTATTCAGTAAAGACTACAGGGCTACCTTGTTCATTTATTTATTTATTTATTTACCTTTATTTATTCCCAGACTATTTTCTGAGTAAGTTCCAAGTAGAATCACAAACTAACTCTGCCACAAGTGGAAGTGTCTGTCACTGAGCGGCTTGTATCCCCTCCGTCTGTGCCGAAGAAAGGCTTCAGAGCTGCCCAAGGATCTGGAGGTGATGAATGTGAGGCTGAGAAGTGAATAAGAGCGGCTTTGGGATAATGGCTCGGAGTCTAGCAATATTTGACTGTTGCGGCGGTAATCCTCTGCTCCTATTCCCCCTGCCTCAAGGTGATAATGGTTTGCCCAAACTGCACATGCAACCGGCACGGCACGCTGGCATTGCGTCAGAAACACAGAAATCCAAGCTGCCATTGTGTGACATTAAAGAGAATGAGTGACAGACGAGAGAAGCCTTCTGTTGGTCTAATGATTTGTTTCTCCGTTTGCCAAGTCCTTTTTAAATTAGAACAAGACCAGATCCTTTAATTCTCGGTTTACAGTAGCACTCTAATCTCACGAGTGATACTTAGTGTACGTTGGAAAGGTCAAACTGTACTGAAAAGCTTAGAGTCTAATCCCAGTGTAAAGTCGCTCTACAAGCCAAAGCACTGAAAACATTCTTTATTTAATAGAATTGAGTGATTGGGGTCAGCGGATTGATTGTAAAAGTCAAACATTGATTTTTATATCCATCCAACAGCGTGACCCTCCCATAGATTTTACAGTGTCTTTAACAGCTGTCTTGTATTTGTTATAATGGTATCGGGACAAAAAAAAAAAAAAGATGAGTCAATTAATTCACGTTTCACCTTTATGAACTCTTATAGTGTTCCCGTGGCAACAGATCAGGTCACCGAACAAATGCTAAGCTAATATGGTGCATTCATGTGGCCCTCGGGAACTTCTGAAAGGCGTTTTTCGGACTCGTAAGTTTCCATGTTGACGTTATTTTTATCATCAACATGGCGGAGGATAGCAAACATTTAAGGTATTTTTGTAATCTAAAATATTTCATACAAACTGTTTTGCACTTTAACAACTTCCTCATTTGAAAGTACAACTAGTTATTTGTCCATATAGAATTATTTAAACTGTATACTAATTTAAAAAACGCTAGAGCTTTCAACACACGTTATGTTAAATTCTTATGTTTTGAATAGGCTTCCTTTTCTTGAACTGCTGTTAATAGGCTAATAATTGCTACGTTGACTGTATTAACTCATTTAAAAATAACATTAGCACATTTTTGACTTCACGTCCATCTTCCTCTTCGACGAACGACTTCCTAACTCGGATACTCGAGTTCCCGAGGACCACATGAATGCACCAGTAGCAGCGATATCTTCCTGGACAATAGCTTTGAAGCAGAAGTGATTACCACATTGTAAAATATGACGTCAATCATGGCATGGATTTGACACCGTGTTGGACTATACTGTATCCATAGTATTTCCCACACACAGACACGTTACAGATTTCTGAGCAGTGGAGTCGAAACAAAATCACAGGTCTTCCCGAGTCCCACTGAACACTAAATAAGTGAATGTGTTTACAAGACCACTCCACCTTTGACCACCATTAACCCACACCGAGGCTTGTCTCCACTGATGCAGCTTTGCAGGGAGCAGCGTTTTCGGCTTGAAACACTTCTCAAATTGTCAGCAACTGAAGTGAAGAGGTGGGGACTCCCTAGGGATGTCTTGCTTGCAGAATACTGATTGGCTACAGTGACAGTGCATTTCCCTTTTTCTTTTTCTTTTTTCTGATTCATTCATTTGCGTTCTGGAGGAGTCCCGTTAGCAATAATAGCCGTAACGTTTGGGGGCCTTTGAGACGGCGATTTGACACGCATGCTCTGAGTCAGATGACATAACATTCAGGCGGTGCTTGGGATGATCATTAGTGAAAATCGGATCGCCTAATGACCACTACCCCTGCACTCAGCCGGGCGTTCATTACCGACATGAATACGGCACTTGTTATCTCCTTGTCTTGCCCTTTCCCATAGAGATGCTGCTCTCCTTCGACATGACTCCTTGTCTCTGCCTGTGGCCTCGATCCATGTGTTATTGATGAAATCCTTCCAGACACACACACACACACACACACACACACAGCCCAGTCAAGCAGCCAGTCGCCACACAGCCGGACCCCAGTGACTAATGCTAGCTGATCCTCAGTGACCAATAAAAAGGGCCTGGAGACTGACAGCTTGCTCGCCGCCTCTGATTTATTGAGTGGGGTCTCGAGCCACCCCACCCCTCCTCTACCCAGCACCCCCCCCTAGCCTTAATTACTTTCCCTGGATTGCTCCTTTCTTTTTCTGGCTTTTTATAGTTTCTGGTGCCAAGAAAAAAAAAAAAATGGCTAGATGTCTTGAGTAAAATAAGCAAATAAGTGTGGTAAAATGGGATATAAAGTTGTGATGGGATAAATCAGTTGAGAAATAGAGTGAGAGACACATATAGATAGATGATAACAAAGTAATCCTGGGAGGATTGCTGGGACTGAGGTAATAGATAGTGCAGATAGCAGAGATAGTGTGGCAGGAGAAGGATTAAGTACCAAAAAAAAAAAACCCTTAATATTACCTCTTCACAAGGTAAGGATGGAAAGGAAACCCACCAGAATGGTCTTGCTAGTAAAGTGAAGTTTTTGTTTCTTATGTCTGCACTCAACTGTGCTTTTCAGTTCCTCTATTCTATCTATCTTTTTTTTTTTGCCAGTGCATACAATTGTGACGCAGCCAAAAAGAAAGTCTGCAGGTCGGAGGTGTTTATTGTGCCCCTGAAAGTGTTGGGGTAAAAGGTTAAGTAGCTTATGCGTCTGTTTTTTTTCAGTAGTAGACGATATAACCAGAGTCAAAGGTCCATCACAGAACACCTGAAGTTTAGTTAGTCTTAGAACAAGGAGTTGAATGAAGAAATAGTTCACACCAAATTCACATATAATATTTGTTTATCTGTGAAAAGAGTTACAATAGTTGGCAGTTATTGTCACTGCAGAGCTTTTGGTCTTGTCACTTTTGCTATTTGTTTTGTTGATGTGATATCAAAGAGTTGCAACAGAATGGTACTGAAGCCAGGTGTATGACTACTGTCAGATTGTTGGGAACATGACGCTAAACTCTGAAATCAAAGCGGTGTTGTTTATTTATGCAGGTGAGAGTTACAGAAAAATCTGGGATGATACTTTGTTTTACCTTCATCTAAACACAACATTGTCATTTAAGTTTTGATAAAAGTATAAGACATTTTTGCAAATCCAGACTAGAAATACCAGGGTAAAAGCTGCAATCAACTTCCCAACCATCCGCTCATTTGCGATTAGCAGCAGTGAAGACATTGCCCCGTGGAGCTGGCCAGTCTTTGATATGAGCCTCAACAAAGAGATGTTAAGATGAACGTCCAGTGTTCTCAATATGTTCGAGTCGCACTTTGAAGCCCCATGTCACCACACTCAGTAGATGTTCAGACAGGCGCCCTGGGTCCTCGGTGCATATGTGAGAGCTCTTTGAAGATGAAATTCTCTTGAAAGACAAAGCCTAACTCTCATCGCAGCATGTCTCCTTTCTGGGTTTGCAACATTTAGGTTTGAAACAGCCTGGTGATGGAGTTACTCTGAAGTCTATAACAATATCCCACTTTTTTCAAGTTCCTTTTAACCCAATTCTGGGGAGCACATGGCACCAGAAAGATGGAGTGCAACCAATTACTGCTTTTGTTTTCTTTTGTTTTCTTTGCGGGGTCGTCTTAAAGTGACACCCAGCAGGCGTCTTCCTCGAGCTCCGACCAGAGATTCTATTTCACTTTCTCAATCAGATTGAAGAGACAATAGGAACAACACTGGAGTGAAGAGCTTGTTCAGTTGTTTGCTGTCTGGAAATAGAAAACAAGAACGCCTGGCTTCAAAGTACACCACAACAACTAAAGTTGTGGTAAAGTTTGAACTTAAATGAACCACAAAAAACGGCCTCAACAACATGCAGACAGCCTACCTTGTTTTTATTTTTTGGATAGCTTATGTATGTATGAAAAATATAATATCCAATGCACATCAACCAGTAACTGTTGCTAAATCCAGCCTCTCCAGCTCCTTGAACTACGTGTTCTGTCGTCACAGGCTTTCAGGGGTTTCAGCAGATGTATGGTGACTCACGAGTGCTAAGAGTGCAGGAACATTAAGTCCCCACAGCTCCACTTATTTTACCAGCACATTACAGCTTTGGTCACTTTATATGCACGTCTGAGGATTCTGGACTTAGTTTAAGCTTTGATGAATGTTTTGACACTACATATTAATATTTATCAGCATCCCTCTCACACATCGAGGCTGATTTGGTTGTCAGCAGCATCTCACTTTGGTGGAATTAGTGCACAAAGGTCGGTTTTAATCATGTCAGAGGGCGCTCTATGTAGAGGAATCACATTAGAAGAAACTATAAATCAATAAATTAAGTCTGTAAACAGCTGAGTTCATGTTTAAGTAGTGTCTAATGGCTTGACTTTATCAGGATAAGCTGTTTTCAGGGACATATGAAGCTGAATTTAGGGTACTTCCTTGAGCTTATTATGTCAAAAGATCTCTGTAATTGAGCCATTTTGTAGTTTAAATTGTGCACTTAGCTTTATAAAAGGGTTTATAAGCTTTATAAAAATCTACTGCTTTCCTTGTTATTGTCTTTTGAATCAAGGCTAGTCCCTCACAACCTCCAAGTTGCCAAATAAATATTACATTTTCCATCTTTGCACGTTATGCCCCATGAAAAGAGGATAATGTATGGCGCTTCTTCTCATTTTCCCACTCAATGGGGCGCTTTTGAGCACAGATGCTCCAGCTGTGTCTCGATGTAAGTTTTTTTTTTCCCCTCCTCGACGTTCTGACCTCATCAAAGACACCAGTCAGCGATCATTCCTGCAGCTCGGGACTCCCCACGCCGAGCTGCTGTCAGGACCACGGGCCGAAAGCTGACCCTAAAGTCGGTGGATATCATTATGTAGAGTGGCCATGTTGCATGAGTTTATATAGATGCACTGCAGTCTGGTTTCATACAAATAGTTTATAAATACAAGGTTGTACTTTCTATTCATGAAAAATAACCCCAGATTTCGAAGATTTTGAACAAGTTTTATATTTCTTCTGTGCTTTTAACAAAACAACCATCGAAAGTAGTAACAACTGATGAGAAACCCAGATCTCATTAAGGCTCTCTTATTAAACCATTACTTGCAACTGTTGTTATCTCCCGTTACATTGTACTTTGTGAGCTTGACCTACATGTACAAGTACATGACGAAATTATCTATATAAGGTTTGCCTTGAACACAAAACCACGGGAAAGATAGTTCATGCAACTCATTAATAGTTTGTAGCTGCAATAATAGAACTGGGCTCACCTTTAACCAGATTTCCTATGACGACTTGGGGTTTGCAGAGTTTATTATTGCTCATTAGACATTTAACATCTTGCAAATATAATCCGAGATGTAAAATACACACGCTGCGCTGTAGCCATGACAATACATAAAGGCAAATAACAAAAAGACGTTTTCATGAAAGTGTAGACTTCCCCAAAGCTACTGGGCCTCAATTAACTTGTGGCAAGCTGTGAGACGCTGACCCTTGTTCCTGTCCAGCCGCTCTGAGCTGACGAGAGCGCAGTCCCACAATATGTTGTCTCCGAGCTTGGAAAGAACACAAAACACTAGCTGCTCAAATTGAACCGGGGAGGACTCGATTGTCAAAATGTCATCATCAAAAGACTGACCCCTGCTGTATTTGCAAACAGTCAGTGGTTTCCAGGAGCTGTTAGTGGCAAAATTAGTCATGTGTTGTTTTTCTGTAAAAGAAGGCTTTCTTCTCTGTAATTCGAAGAGGTTGAATTTGTTGAATACACTCATCCACAAAGCTGGCTGACTGTTTGATTTGACAATAATGAAAACAGGGAGGGAAGATCAAAAAGCATGGAGAAGGTCCTCATCTCCAACAATCAGCCTCTTTGATGTTCCCAGATACATGCAATCAATTACAATGTGATGAATAAAGCGCCAGTGTGTAACTCTTGATTATCTGGAGATGTCATAAGTCGTGTGTGATTGTGATGTACCGAAAGGAAAATGATATAAACGAGATGAAAGGTAATGAAAGCTGTTTTTTTCCACACTGTACGGCTGACCTACTTAATAACTGATAGCGCTTCTCTCCGCTGCTATAATGTAGCACACTTTTAATCTCAGGGATTAAAAGCGCATTTGAATAATTACATAGCTGACCATGCAGGTTAAACAGTGCATTAGTTTTCTCAATTAGTGCTATACATTGTAATTCCTGCTGTGTTGTAATCCGCCAAAGCAACGCTGCATACGAGATTCTTCTTATGACACAGCTGCTTTAATGCATTTCATGTGCTTTTAGAGGATTAAATTGTGTTTCTTCTTCTTCTTTTTTTTTCTTTTTTTCTTTTTTTTTTTTTACAACAAAAGTGGCCATCAACTCAAAGTGTAAAGAAATGGCTGCTGGATATTTTTGCATAAAATGTTAAAGCAATGTGATGGAGTGGAAAAAGGACAATAGCAAAGGAAAATGGGCGGATGAGCTGAAAAGATAAAGCGTATTGTGTTGCTAAGAGGGTGGTGGGTGGGAGGCAGGGGGGTGAAACCTTCATTGACTGAGAACTTATTTTATAGCCATCACTGCCAACACCTGTGGCTTCCATGAGCAGAGTGAGAGAGCTAGTGTGAGAGCAGCGAGCACTCACAAATAGTTTTTTTGTATTGTAGTTTAAGCCTTTGTTTATTACTGAACACATGGCTTTTGTTGATGCACTGCTTCAGAGCTAAGGTTAGCTTCTCCCAGATGTTTATTCTGTGTGATTTATTTCATTTATTTAACTACAATGCAGTATAGCGTGTTGAGAATGAGAGCTTTGAAAAGCACTGTTTAGCAAATGCTTGCGTGTATAACAGTAACTCAAGACTGGAGAAAAGTACAGTGTACTGTGGTAAATTAAATTTACATCTCCACACCAGACTCTGTGAAGATATACATGCACTTATGTAGCATAATCCCACAGAGCCAGATGTGAAGCTGTCACTTTGTGGCAACACCACATGTTACATGTGGCTCCATGTGACCTCACACAGCCCTGCACATGTTCCTGTGGTTGAGTGGTTCATGGCTCACTCAGCAGCTCAAGACTCCTCCAACATGTATATTTAAACATATTGAGGTCTGTTTTCATCAATAATTTTATTTACACCGTGAGATTATTGTCAGGTCAAGACTGTAAATGGCTTTTGGAAAAGCAGTATGCAATAGAAAGATGATTTGTTGAAAATAAAGATTGTCGGGTAAAAGTGTGTGAGCTAATGGTGCTCCAAATTAGGAAGAAATGCCTTAGATAAACATATTAATGCATTATATATTATATTAATTAACTATTAATATTTATCATTAAAACATTAATCAGATCCATATAGGACTTTAATTCAGATTTATTCATTGGTTAATTATGCTTTAAAGCTTTAGAAACTATCATTGAGTCTTCTATTAAAAGTAGGAAGTGTAGCGTACAGTGGATAGTTCTTGGTGTTTGTAATTTGGCCTGTCAGTCTGTCCAAATGTAGGGCATCCCATACTATTTTTACCCTCCAGGGGCGTGATCGCCAACTGAATTCACACCAAGGACGAGGTGCGTAATAGCCTGAGACACTAGGTACAAGAGTGATTTCTAAGAATAAGGTCTTGAAGGTGTTTCAAGGACGGTCCACGGCAACAAAATTCAGTATGTGGCCATCACTGTCATGAATATTTATATAATGTAACATGGATATAACATATGTTCTCCACACTATATACAAGTAAGAATACCTTTATGTGTGCTACACTAAACCCTGTAGGGAATCAACTTCGAGATCCATCAATTAGAAATGCAGAAATCTCCGAGCTTTGGACCAGTTCTTTATTATCCGTCACTGTTGGTCTTCATTCTCCCAAGGATTTACTTCCGCAATCATTCTTAGCTCTAGGGAATTATCTCCAAACACCCACAGCAGCTTTAATATTACATACTGTATGCAATGATGAATTTGCACATGTCTATTGATCTACTGTATGTCATATTCAGCGTACACTGCCCGACAGGATGCGACGCAGACACAATCATACATTATAGATGAGCCATCTCCTTGATGGTGTCACATTATTTATGATCCCTTTCTCGTGCTGTGTGTGCTATTTCAAACATTCATATGATAACACACCCAGGACTGTAAGCCTTGTAAGGAGCTAAGGTATTTGTTTAAGTAAATCATGTGGAAATAGGAACAATGCCCTTGATAGTAAAGACCCATGTTTGGAGGACACACATTTCAGAAAGACATTAAAAAATGGTTTGTGTGAATAATGTGTTTAGCTGCCTTCGTCTCAGATCCGTTTGGTGCTCATTGCTCAATAATTGACATGCCCCCCGATCTCGCCGCGCTATCAGGCTGTTTACGTAGCGCTACAGGATGAACACTATGTTGAAAGACCCCCAACGGTGCAACCCTGCTCCTGACGTACCCCCAGCAGCAAGATAATGCATCTTCTACCTCTCCCACCCAAGACTTTCCATCTTTGATCTTCTCACCTCCTACAGTTTCGGTTCGCCCTCCTGAGCCGCTCAGATTACCCCGACCTGTGAATACACTTGAACCATTCGCCTCAAAAGTAGGAGATGTTACATCAGTTTCTCTCATTGGATTAAATCACCTCATAAACTGTGGCAGAAAGCTGTTTTTCAGGTCGGGTCATATTTACGGCAAGTATTACAGATTATAAATGCCACTTTAGATGCATTTTCCTATAATTCAAAACCTGGAAAAATGCATACAGTGGAGTCTCCAAAGCTATTACAATCCGTCCAATAAATAATTTTAGCTTCCGAGGGAATACGTTTTCTAGCCGCACTTGATTATCATATTTATATTTCATGAAGAGGTAAAACTGAGTTGAAGCCACCAGATTGGTACACCACAATCTCACAAGCAGAGAAACTGTGAAAATGACAAAACGGCATGACTTGTTGTCCGTGTTGAATCCGTGGAGAGCAAAAAAAAGACGAAAAAAAATTATTGCCCACATCCACAGCAGCTGTAGCCTTTTAATAAAGTAGCGGGTGGCATTTTTTCTTGAGCCGTGTGTTGTGGACGCGCACTGCATGCCGGGGCAGGCGGTTGATTGATGGCCAGACAGGGCCATGATGCTCCACGGCGGCTACAGATTGGCACAGCAGAAATCTGGCAGAGCTCGGGCTCACAAACACACACAAACACACAGTACATGCATACTCATATTTCATGTTTTTCCCTAACACCTAGCCACGGGCAGAGCATCCCAGAGTGTGCCCTCCACATCTTGTCAGCCTTTGAAAGCTGCCGAGTGCCAAGACGAACGTGCCAGAATGAAGCTGTATGTGAGGACTTGCATGTCGTCTAAGCCATGAAACGGCCACAACTTGAATATTGTAGCCAGGCTGTGTGCGTCTTCATGTCCACTGACAGATGCAGGCTCAAAAACATTAACTCCTCTCACTCTACAATATATGTTCTGTGCTTTTTTGGACCCTCATACCAACCATGACTCCCAATTCAAATGTAACAGCATGAGCCTTATGTGACAGAGCTAACCTGTAATGGGTGTTTTCGTACTATTCACTCTCCGTTACCATTTTGTAATTGGTTTTAGGGCTCATACCAATTGTCATATTTAGTTAGTAGTCTTCTCAGCTCAAGGTTTTGTCCAAGTATAGTCACTTTCAACTCCAGAAAGCAATAGATGGCAATGAACCTTCACATGAGCCACATTACTCACATGCAAAGCTAACATGTCACAGTCAAGGCCAATGTTGTCAATTATTACTCTTATAAAACTCTTAAAACATATAAAATATCCAAAGCTTCCTATATGAAATATGAATCAAGGCACTTTAAAAATTAAATAATTACAATGTCAACAAAGGTCCCAGCATCACTTATGGGAACATGAAATCCATCTAACATTTATACCAGCGTTTGAATTATTGATGCCTGTGAAAAGGATCTCAGGTGTTTGCAATTGACTGACAAGAAAATCTTGAACACAGCAGTAGCTTTGTGCACCAAACTGTCTCATGGGCCGCGCAGGTGTGACAGAAAATGGCTGTGGAAAAGAAAGGAGCACATTTTAGCAGTCAATAGAGTATGTACCACAGTGGTTGTTGTGGAGGACTCAATATCCCTCAGGGCTTGTGACAGAGGTAAAAAATGGCTGCCGCCTCCAGCAGATCTTCGGCAAAACAGTCACAAACACAAGATGCTGTAAAATGTTGCACTGGAAGACTGACAAAATGGATAGAAATAGAAATAATGAAATGAAATGAGCGATAAAGAAAGCTAATGTTTGGAAAGAAAATGAAAGTGGAGTTGTATAAATGTCTCTTTGAGGTTTTAGCACAAAGGCAACACTTATAAGTTAGAGGCAATAACAAATGAATTCCAAATCAACATTAGGTCACACTGATGGAAAAACATGAAATAGACTGAGGCTGTTGAGCAGGTTTAATCTTACTCGCCTGCCTCTGGGTGCAGGTGTCCTCATATTTTCATCCACTTCATGATTAACATCACTTAAATAACAATGCCAAACAAAGCAGAGGTGCCATTTCTTGGACATGTTTTCAAAACAGCAGCCAATCAAAACGTTGCCCCGGGCTTCTCTCTATTCGTTTTTTGTAATCAAATTTCTCCTCGGACGCACAAGCTCGACACAAGATTATTCTCAAAATGCCGTTTCATGAACGAGTGATTCTGTTGCATCACAACCTGCCGGCAGCACATTATAGAGACAATGCTTAAGCAGACTGTGATATAACGGTGACGGTAAAGAAGAACACCTGGGAAGAGGTTTTAGGTCAATACAGCCTCGTTTAAAAATGACTTTTGTTTGAGATAAGTCAGCTCCAGGTTGACTTGTGGAAAATGTCCTCAAACATACCTTCTTCTTTATTATTATTATTATTACCTACAATATAAGCATCATTTGTGATAAGGTTTGTTTTCAGTCTTTTACAGAGACATCGAGGAGTTAAGGAGGAAGAGATTAGCTGGGCCACTACACACTGACCTCATTGAACAGGCCCATGCAAAGCCATTATAGGAAATGAAGCCCCTAGAGACATGGTTGAACTCTGACATTACTTATGCAAGGTCAGCTCTAGATATTTGACTCCATGGCTCTATATAAAGATCAGAGCATTTCCAGGCACAATATAGAACCTATAGCTTTAGATAAATATTGAGTTTCACCGACTCTGGACTGGACACTGGTTTGGCATTTTCTGAAAATATTTTTTGATTATGACACCTGTTTGTGTTTGTGTTGCCACGGAGATCATAATTTATATTGTCGCAGGAGCAAACAATCAAGATTAAACAATCAAACTTGCAAAGAAGAATCCCTCTGAAGGATTGAAAACACAGTCTTATAGGCAGAAGGCTGCACAAAGTCAGCTACAATATTGTACCAAATACACAACACGTAAATAAAAAGTATGTAGTGTATGTTTCTCCAAGTGTTTCAGGTTATAACTGGGGGCAATAAAACATGAACATTGAAGGAGCCAAGGCGAAGAATTTATGGGTTTTAACGCTTACAGTGAAGGTGCCTTTGAGTGGGCCCCTATAGCCTCTAATTGGCCCATGGAAGCCGTTGTGTGCTGCACTACGACGTCTCCCAGCTCTACACATACTTGCTGCATGAATGTGATGTGCAGTGTGGCAGAATAAAAAGGAACTAAAGACAGCTCCGGTAAGCACTTCCTTGGATAAATAAAGGCGAGGAAGACATGGAGATACAGTGCGGGTCTTGAGATCAGCTTGATTAAGTATCAGCAGATGTTCGCCAGGCTTTATCAGACTTTCTCAATCTGTCTCACCGCTTCCTGCCATCCTTTTGATCCATTTCATCCATTCTAAATTCCTGTTATCTCATTTAAACTGATCTGCCTCATATTAAAGATAGCACACCTTTTGATAGGTATCCTATTGATTCCTCAGAGAACAATGGGCTTCTTTCAGCAGCTGCTCATCAGCAGTCGGCAGCAGTGTTTTATGCACTGCTGAATAATAACACACATGTATATGCATAGGCCAGAGTGTTACAGGACTAAAGGGGTTCCACTGTGACCTTGACATGTGAAGTTTATTGACTGGATTCTGTCTTGACTGGCTGTTTTATAAAAAGCCTAACGATACAATTTGCGTCCTTTGGGATCATTTCTAAACTTGCTAAACAAATATGCAAGAGTATATTCTGTAATGTCCTTAGCACAGGCTCAAAGCTGTGCAGTTTTCAATGCTGCACGCTACAAGCTAAGCAGTTATAAAGTTCCCCAACTGAATTTGTAATACTTTTTGGGTCATATTACACTTTTCAAGGACTAGTTTGATATTTTGGCATTCATGAGAGGCTGTTGAGCTCTGATCTGCTGCATGGTAGCCTTGGGGAGACCTTACCAGGCCGCTGCTGCTTGTCTCTGCACTCCACACGCCACAACAGGCTCCTCCACTCGAAAGAAATTATCAAACAACATGCATGTCTTACAGAATAACCATGGAGAACTTTGAGAAACATAGCATAGTGTTTGTAATGTCGTTGGTGCCCAATATGTGAACTGCAGTAACCTTTCCTGTCACTTTAAGCCAGGGACCATGTTTGAAATGTAACGCACAACACCAGCAATGCAATGTGCTCTATGCATTTGAATAATTCGATAAATAAATGAAATCACTATTCTTGCTTGTGTACAACTTCTACACTACTACAGCGTTGCGTAAGATTTTTTCATGCAGCCTTTTCATCTCGTGCCCTCTGATCAGTGATTTGAGAATACTATGTTGTTGTTGTGATGGAATCCTACAGCTTATTCATATTTTATGCTTCCCAGCTGAGCAGATACCCAATGCAAAAGGCCCAGGAGAAAATACAGCGCATCTCTGGATACACGCATATATTTCACCGATTTTATTTTAAGCTGCACGCTGTATTATTTTGGGTTGTCTTGTGTGAGGCCTGTTTGCATTGAGGAGCAGTTTACCTGGGAGACACTGGTCCAAGTGGCATGAAGTCAGCACATCTTGTCAGTTTTCCAATTTTGGCACAGGAGCCTTGAAGCTCCCCCACATTAGGCGACAGGGCATCTGTTAAAAGCACCGCCAGCTCTTTAAGCATAGGTCTCAATCGAAATTGGACGCGGTAATAGGTAAACAGTTTGGCTTAGCAAGACAAATCTGCCTCTGAAGCAACACCGCTGATGAACAAAGTGCTTTTCTACCACTCCGCTCTCTAAATCATACTTTTCTTGCTGCTCCAAGCTCCTTTTTTTTTTACAACAGCGTCGAACTCTATTGTTATCTGACAAGCACATTGTTTAAAACTATCAGTCGCGCTTGCACTCCTGCTATCAATCATCAGCTGTGCAAACAACATATGGATTGTCAAGACAGTGGCAGGGACAAATGCATGTTGACAGGATTGTTTAGATCTGGACTAAGTGCCCCTTTCAGCTTTTCTGAGATAAGCCGAAAAAGCGATGCAATAAAACTGTATCTTGAAATCCATTCTGGTTTCAGTTCAGTTCAGAAATTCACACTAAAATGGCCAGAGGAAGTGCACAGATCCAGAGAGTGAACCGAATCGGGCCAAAACTGAACACAGAGTGGATCAGTGATCTGGCTCCTGCACTGGAGCTCGCTGTGTCTGCCAGGCCACACATTTGGCTCTCACACAGTTCAGGGGAAAGCTTGCATACTGAGTGTTTACCTAGTCCAACAGTGTACGGACAAGAAACTGTCTCTCCTAATTTTGTGGGAGCACAATCAGTGGAACCCAGCCTTAACCTAAAGCTGGTTATTTGAACTTGAACCAAATGGATCCTGCAGCTGCCTGTGTTGTTTATGTACCAGACAAATCACTTCTAGCCTTAAACAGAAAGTTGTTTACAAACTGTGATGCACATTTTCTGATGAACAACCACCTGAAATGGTAAACAAGTTATTAAGACATGATTAAACTGCAAAAATAAGCAAACACAGCAAACCTCAACATAAATAACAAGGCTTTGTAGTATTTTAGTGTTGTTTGGAATACATTGATAATAATGCATTTACAAATACGTGATTTTTGCCATATATAAAAATGATTAATATCTCATTTGTGTTGTACAGCTTCTACTTGACCTTTGGGAAAGTCTGAACAGTTTATCTAATGATCAATGTCTTTTTTTGTGACTTGTTCCCTCAGGTTAATAAAAGACCATAAAAAGGCATTTTATTTAAGTTCATATTAACTCCTAGCTTAAACTTTCAACAGTGGTCTACCAATAAACCCCTAATGCCTTGTTTAA
Organism: Rhyacichthys aspro; assembly: GCA_036850595.1. Lineage (NCBI taxonomy): Eukaryota > Metazoa > Chordata > Actinopteri > Gobiiformes > Rhyacichthyidae > Rhyacichthys > Rhyacichthys aspro. The sequence continues at coordinate 7,087,241 of CM072149.1, forward strand.
GACATTGGGTTGCCTTGGTTTGAGCGCCTGTGGTGTTTATTATTTTCATCACAGCTCTTTTGCTGTTGCACGGTATAATTTAATTACTGTTTAACTGTTTGGGTTTTTTCTGAGGCCGTCTCCTGATGGAACAAACACTCTATAGTGAGCTGAACAGAAGCTCGGCGGTGAAGTGATGAAATTCTGAACACAAACAATCATTGTGATGGGAACAAGAAAACCAGGCCCAGATGAAGATAATTATCCACTCACAGCGTACTCTGAACTGCATCCAAAATTCAAACTGTGTTTCTTCTCTTTTGTTCAATGGTTTCTTCTACCGTGCAAAAAATTTGTCCTATTAAGACACCAACTCCAGTTTGATTATTTTTTGGTTATTTAAACACAAGAAGAACACACAAAGCAGCAGTTTAATTGAACATCATTAATATAATTTTCATCTCACCTGTTCCTAAATTGAGTTAAATTCAAAGTAAATGTGCCGTCAGTGGACTGTTTGTTCTGTGTGTGACCACTGGAACAATAGAAAAATCAATATGACAATGCACTTTAAATGGGTGATTATGAATAATAGTGGAAAACACAGACTGCTGTGAGTCTTAAAAGACAGCAGAGTGCCATTGTGATGTGGAATTGATGGCTATTCGACAAACTACCTTCAACATTAGCACCGCTGTAGCATCAAAGGCACTTTCAAATTTGAATATTTTGTGTCGCGGTAAAATATTCTCTTTATTTAGCGCTGGTAGTTTGTGGTTCATTCATATTCATGCTGAGATGTCAAAACCCCAGTGTGTAGGAGTGGAGAAGTAGTGGGAGTCGGGTGAGGGACCCTCGGCTTTTTGACGTGATTGCAATCAAACAAAGCATAAAAGAAACAACCAACCCTCGACACTTTAAAGTTCACCCACTACAATCACTTTTGGTCTTTTGTGCGAGAACAACTTGTCTTGTCTTAACTCCCTCAGATGACGTCGAATTACAGGACTTTATTTGACTTAATGTATTAAAACAGGAGATGACTATTATGCTAGTGCTTTATTACGGTAGTCCACAAATCTCTGGCACTGATTATTTGCCTAAATGTTTCCCAAAATCACGTGTCTATTATAATCTCAAGTCAGGTATTTTAAGGCTGTAGGTCCAGTGTGAATTCAGGATGGAGGTTCAGAACAGCAGATGGAGGCTGAATTCTCCAATATTCTCACCTCTCCTCTTCATTCTGAAACAATGTTTGCAGGCAGGATAAATTAGATTTACTTTGACTGCCACAGAGTGCTGTGATAATTGCAGCTTATTGCCACTTTTTTTCTATTTTCTGTTTTCTCATGACCCAACCTGCTTGTGCTTCTTCCCACTTTTATTGCCTTCTTGCGGCTATTTTATATGTATTTGCTCGGAAGGTTATTAAAGTTTATAATACAAGTCCTGATACAACAGGACCCCGCAGCAGCCACTTCCATTATATCCTTGTCGGAGCAAGGTGCAAGAGGTGATTTATTGCACATTTTCTGGAGTTTGCAAAGAAGTAAGGATTTAAGTGTCTGACATTGAAAAATCTGATGACATTATTTATTCATTTATCTATTTCCTTTTGGGCAGGAAAGCTTTGATTCCTGAGCCACGTTATCAGGAACATGTGAGGCCAGAGTGACATGAGCAAATACATGGTAAAAATAGACATGCTATCTTCCGACTGTAGGATCACAATCCTTTTTTCGCCATACATCAAAGAATGAACAATAACGCATTCAAGAACATAAAGAACTCCCGTCGTCTTGCCTTCTTTGTGTCGCTCTTTGTCCCAGTACTTTATCCTCCGTATCATTTCCATCGAGTCTTTGTTATCGCTTCCCCTTCAAAGTAGAAACCAAGTGAGTGTCTTATACAATTTGAATCCTACATTGTTCTCTGTGGCTCTATCGCGCTCATTTCCATATAGAAATGGGAAAATAAATTATATCCTCTGTGTCATTTTTTATTCATTTTAACAGCTGCTGTCACCTACGTCCCGTATGTTTTCTGTATGGGCTCAGATGTTAAGCTAAAATCAGCATGTGAGAATTGACAACGTGCAGTACGTATCAAAACTCAATATGATGGAGGAATATGATTGTCTTGCCAAACCATCACCAGTTTTGCATTGAATCACTTTATATCACATTTATTACTCTTCTTTTTTTTTTTAACATCGCCATAATAACCTTGGGAAGTGGAGTTGTTGCCATCGCCTTGTTTCGTCGCGTGAATTGTGATGATGTTGCTTTTATGTCCCTCATGTGAACATCTTGTTATTTACATTTTCATCTGTCCGCCTCGTCCGTTTTTATTTCCGCTCTCGTATTTCCCAAAAGGCCATGCGATTCCGCCTCCTCCACGCCAAGTAATCCTCCCACGGGACTTTAAAATGTCAAACGGCGTGAAAAATAATGTCGAGCCAAGCGAAAATATGTAAATGCACGTTTTGTGTGAGTGGCAGCACAAAGGAAAACTTCATCTACTTTCACAGCCAGACCAAATACATAAAAGATAAACCTGCTTTAATGTGGTGCGCCCCATCATTGGCAGTTGAATCAAGAGCTTTCGGGCAATTTCTCCAAAGGCAAACACTGATGGAGACCTTTATATGCATCTCACAGCGGGACAGATATTGACACGAGTCCATCAAAGTTTATTCACCTGCTTCATTAGACGGGCCAACGTCAAAACAAACTTTGATATCTCTCTCCAGTGAAACGTGCCGCACAGCCCGGGAGCTGTGTTAAGCCCTTTCTCCAATCAATATGTGAGATATGAAAAATAACTGGCTGCTTAATAGCTCGCAGCGGCGGTGTATGTGTCCACGTAGCCGCTTGTCCGCATTAGCATATTTATGTTTGGAACTGTTTTCAGAGCCGGAGCTGAGGTGAGCAACAGCTTGCTGCAGTGCTGTCACCACGCCAGCATTAGTGTGCATTATTTATCCGCCTGCAGACTGATCCGGAGAAAGGCATAACCATAGCAACCGGAGTCATGCACACACAGAAAGAGACAGCGAGGGGAGTGAGGGAAAGCAGCGGCAAAAGCGAGCTCTACTTCATCTCAGAATTCATGTGTTCCGGCCAATTTTTCTGCTTTTCAAAGAGTGAGGATGGAGCGGCGTTTGAAGCCCCTCAGAAAGAGTGGTGTTTTCTCATGCAGCGGGCGTCCAGGCTGCCCTCGCGCTCGCTGCACACACAGACAGCAAAGGGATTTTTTAAAAGGTTGGTTATGTCACAAAGGTCAATTGCTGTGTTTCAACGGGTCATCACTTTCCACTCATCGTGAGGATTATAGCCCAATCAGAATAGTAATATCACCGGCCAATGACAAGAGACGGGGAATTTCAAGTTTTTTGTTGAGCATATATTGTATGTTCTTTATCTTATCATCATTGTACCTATAATTTGCGAATTGAGCCCTTAACCTAATGCAACGTCATTTTATTTTATATAGTCGTCTTCACGTTTTCAAAAGAATCAGCCATCTTTATGTTTATGAAAAGTATTGAGGCCAAGATACAAAACATTTTTATCCATTTCAAAGAAAACACTCCACATATATCTTTTGTCAGGTGCAGTATATGTCACTGAGCGGGCAAGCGTGGCCGAACTAGTCATCCATGAAGCAAAGCAACATGATGGCTGTCAACTTGACACTTTTCACTATGTTGCTCTGAAATGAAGTGAAGCCTGTGTAGACCGTCAAATCACTGGAGGTGTGTCGCGTGTGCTTCGTATGTTCAAATTACACAATTCAGGCATCTCTACCCACGGACCACCTTTTATATTATATTTTTAATGTCAGGTCCTGTGGGGTCAATATGACGGGGCATGACTTCAGCTCTAATTTGATTTCTGCAACTTTAATAAAAAAAAGATTAAAGCGCTGCTGAACTGAATGCTCCAAAGACTCACTACAAGTCATTTAAATAAGTGAGAACAGGCTTCAAGGCTTCACCAAACGACTGTGCAGTTTTGTTTTATTCGTTTTGTACAAATAAACAGTCCTGGAGTGAATTAGCCTTTTTTTTTTTCTTGGGTGAGTTGTTCAAAGGCTTATACATTATGTTCTTGTTCAGCTCTAAACCTTGAATTCGCTTCAAAATAATGGCTTCAACACAAAGTGATCCCTTGAACAACGAACATATCCCATTCTATCTCCAAGTACATTGTTGTTATTGCTCTGTGTAAATGAACAGCTCCTTCCAGATTTGTGTATTTGGTTTTCGTCGCGTCTCTTTAAACAGAAGTCCAGCTGGTGTGTATAAAGTCTTTCGTATTTGTCAGTGAGCACTCGAACTAGACATCTCCCACTCACAGTTCAGGTCCAGAGTGTTGGGTATATTAGTCCTCATCCGTCTTCACCTTTGTCGTCCTCTCACGATGCTAAACGGTCTGGACAGCTTCACTGAAACGCAACTTTATACCACGCAAACCAGGGCCACCCTATGTGCGACCACACAGGAAGCACTTATTAGTCATACGCGGCCTTTTATTTTTGATTTGAGTAAGTTCACATCTGCTCGCGCTCCAGTCCAGCATTAGTCATGTGAAAATATATACAGTGACTCTGAAAGAGAAAATAACTGTGGACTCCTGTGGAATCCACTCAGAAAAATATACTGAGCGTTCTTGAAAATAGGTTTGACGTTTGATAGATTTAAAGAAACGGGCGAAACGCACATGAATTTACCGGAGATGGATAGATAGAGGTAGATCTCTACTTTAAAGGACTCATTCATGCAATTGACATGCAAAAAAAAAAAATCTTCAAGGCCAGTAGTGCTGCTTGCTGTGTTCAAATAGCTTTTCCATTCAATTAAAAGCATTTGAAGAATCAGTCAGTCAATTTAAGAAAGGGAAGGATTTTGTCCTTGCTTTAAATGATCGTTATAAAACCTCAAAGTGTGGAAATTATGGTAAAAGTAAGTTTAACTGCAACCATTTTTTTGCTTGTTCACTTTGGAAAGATTCTCCCATAGACTTTTATGAACAGATGGGGTCAGCTGTATTTGAGATCTCCTCTTAAACTCAAAGAAGATGATGTATCTTTTTAATATCTATTTCTATACGGATGCACAGCTTCTTTGGGAGGTGCTTCTTCATCTTTACAATGACAAACTGTACTTGTAAAAGGGTTTATAAGGACTGCTAATTTGCCAGATTCTTTTTGCTCTTCCATACTGTCCCTCAAGAATCCAGCTCAAATCCTGCAAGAATAACATATTTGCTTGTAACCATTGCCGACTTAGAAAAGCAAACCTTGTGTATTCACTTGCTGGTGTTGAGCAAAGTGCTGCAGTGAAATCCCAGCTGTCAGTCACTGTTCCCTAGTGCCGAACACCCACAGTGATGAGGCGTTATGGCCCTGCCACACTGCAACTCACCAGGGGCTGTGTGTGGACGGGCGCTCTCACTAACTACCACACATTTATTTTGGGATCCACGTTCAGACAAAGCCACTGTTACCTTTTTTTTTTTGCCAATTGCCAATCCATAAGCCACAAACAGGTCATTGCTCCACGATTTAATTGTCAGAGATGAAACGACGCAAATAAAAGGCACGAATACAAACTGAAAGATGAAGTAAACAATCGAGCAGCTATGACAGGCGCCGCAAAACAAAGATCAGAAGGCAGCGAGTGTCCTACATAGTCACTGTGGAGGCTTTGTACTTGCACTGTGAAAACAACGTAACATTTAAAAGCTCCTGTGTTTCTCACATAACTCTGACAGGAAGTGAAAAAGTGAAGCTCTAATTTGGCCACAGCACAAAGCATGAGGGAGGTATTAAGGATTCTTTATATAGAAAACCACTGGCAATGCATTGGAAATTGCTACTTGAGGCCAATCTTGGTCTGAATATCTCTCTTAAGGCTATGATTTATAGGTTTCAGTCTCACTCGGGACTCAGATTTCTCTCCATTTTTCTCTTCCCTTTTTCTTTCAGCACACACAGAGGATTTTAAATCAAGGCCAGATGTTTTATGTATTTATTTATTGTTTCTTTATCATGAAAGTTACCGTTAGAATGACAAAACAACACCCACACATTCAAGACACGCATGAACCATACTGCTCCATACTGTAGATTACATTGGTTGATTGCACCATTTTATCAAAATCTAGTCTATACGTTTAAAAAATCCACGTAGGTCTTCAGTTACAACATAAATAAGCCTTTCTAATGAGACGTTTTGAGGCCTTGACTAGGTTATTGTGGTCTTGTTTGCACTCTAATAGAAAGAAGTGACTTGTACTAATCTAAATGGGTTTTGTGTTTGATATTCTACAATGTCCATTCCAATTGCCCCCTTGCTCACCTCCCCTCTCTTAGTCAAATGTCTTGAAATGTGGACACAAAGCACAGCGCTTTCCCCTCGCCAAGCTGTTCCTGTGATTGTTGGCGGAATAAAAGGAAGCGATGCTAATGCAGCCGGGCTTCCAAACACTTCACTTTCCCAAATGTCCTCCACTGAAGAGGGAAAGGGTGGGATAAAGAGAGCACGGAGCTCCCGACTAACACCACCGCCTCCGTGGATAGCTGGTGGTTTAGCTCTCCACTCGAGATGAGAGCTTTGTGATGACTGTGATTTAGCCTCATCAGAAAAAGAAAGAGAATGAAGCGCTGGTGACATGTAACCCTTAACACCGGACTTTTTTGGACCATTTTACAAGTAACGCCAAGACGCATTATTATTCAATCATTTTTTTACAAGTTGTTATTTTCCAGATAGTGAAATTGTCTCCGTCTCACTTGAGCAACCATTCAACTATCAGATGAAATTCTTATCCAATCAACAAAGCAAAGCAATGAATGAAAGTGATAGAATGATATATCTTCATGTGGTTTTAAATTGTGCTGTATAATCCAGATTTCTCAGAAGGTGACCAGCTGGGCTAATGCTAGTTTAATGCTGTCATAATAGGCCTTTGGCTGAACTGGATCTGGGCAAAATAAGTCAGTCTGACAAACAGGCTTATTCTGCTCATCTTCTGGGACACAGTGAAAGTGGCCATTCAGACTGTCACAAAAAAATGACACAGAGAATGGCTCCAAATTTGCCACAGAGTGCAGGTCCTCTTTTTTTGTCGTAAATTGTGTCCTCTCTTGAGTGAAACCAGTGATGCCAGCGTCTCAGGGGCCGGCACATCATAAGAACCTGAAGTCACACAAGACGACTATGATTTCTTTGTGACAAGTCCCAACATATCCACTGTTGCTTTTTTTCTTCTTTTCATCTGCCCTGGTGTCTCTGTGGAATACTCCGCCTCGGAACGGACCCATCTTTCCTTCATTGTTTTGTGGCGCGGCGTTTAGCTTTACACATCTGCTTTGTCTATGCAACGATGGTGACAGTATAATCTGCAGCTGTAGGTCTGTTGTGTAAGGACACCGCTGTCCTTCCAACACAATATATTTCTGTGGATTCTTTGCACTTTAAAGTCAGCCGCAGACACTCTCACATATCCTCTGCGGCCTCCCGAGTCAATGTCACAGCGATCAAATATTCTCCTTTACTTTGGAGCAGAGGATGTTGAAAGAAATGAAAAGTGGCAAAAGCTGATGATATTAATCCAAGACCAGTTCTGCACGGTGCTTAAAAAAGAAATGGTCTCTAAAAATGAATGAATTTGGATAGGTTCTCAATATAATTATTTATGTGTGCCTAGAAAAGCTAATCCTGCAGCTTTGTGTGTTGCTATCAAACTTTCCAAGAAATTGAATCTCATTAACCTTCTGTTTCCTTTGGTTGGTTTGCTCAAAAGCTTTTACCTGGAATATTACAAATTCAGATAATACTCAGAAATGTCAAAATCTATCTGTTTTTGGTTGGATTTATTCTCAGTGCTGCTTTCAAATCTGATCAAAGCACTCGGTCTGAATTACAGTAAGTCTGATCAATTACATGAGCCCTCAACCTTTAATGTGACGCCATAATCAGGTCGAAATTTGAAATGCTAAATCTGGCATTCCTATTAGCCTTGGGCTCCTAACTGTGTTAGGAGGTGAATTGCAAATAATGAGCCTGATTAGTAAAATTTGCAAACGGCATTTAAAAAAGCTGCAGTCACTATGTGATTACTAAAATTGAAATTAAGTTTCATAGCATTTGACAAAAGCATTTTGACTGTAGGGTAGTACTGGACTATTCCTTAAAGTACACTGGATATATTCTTTTTTAGTACAGTGAAGCTCATCTTTGTTTGTTGTTTGTACAATCAACGTCTTTCTGTGGTTTTTAATCAGTCCATATAGTTCCCAGACAATTAGACTCGGCCATATAATTGTGTTTATTGCCTTGTTCTCACTAAACGTGAGAAAATGTTCGCACCCTGGAGCTTGTAGCCCAGCATTAAATTAAACTAAACAATGTGGGGAAATGAATCAATCTGCATAGAATATGAATCGTTACTGTGTCAGCGCTGATGCTCGACTATTGATCTCGACGTAATTATATTCCCCTTCAGCTCCCCTCAGGAGGGAGGACGTGCAATTAGAGAGGACAGGTGACAGTGTGGCGCCGTGTAGTTCAATAAAAGACTTCTCCCATTTGGTAATTAAAAATCATAGCGTGTCCTAAATGAGCGAAATCAAGGCTTTTCTCTACTTGCCCATCCATAACCCCTTGAGAAACTGGAGAAATGTTTGAGTCTATTTGGAGCTAATTGTCCAATTTCAGTCAGATAAAAGCGTTGTTTTCCCACCTGCTGTGCAATTGAAATAGTCGTGAGGCGTTTTCCTCAGGGTGGAAGATTAGCAGCCGAAGCAACTCTTGCCAATATTGCCAGAGAGGACTGTGGGAATCGGAGATAAAAGACAAAAATGAACTTTGGACAGGAGGCCCACAGCGCAGTCGCAGTGCAGAGATTTTAAATGGCTTCCCAAAAAAAGTAAATGTCAAGACCTTTATGGCACGGTTGTCAAGCCACTGTGACCGCTTTGGCTATCCGTTATTTTCACTGCACATGTAAAGTGGCCCGTAGCATGTGGAATTGTTAAATGATGTGGAAAGTGACTGACCCACCAGACCCTGGAAGCTTTGAGGTTACCCATTACAACAGGTCAGGATCAAGTCACTGACAGCCATTACTGCTCTTTTATTTATTTATTTTTTATCATTGGTGGAAGAAAACGGTCCAAACTCTGTTAATAGCATTTGTCAAGCATCATTAGTCCCAAAGCACACACTAATTTGCATGATGATCTTTTCAATATTGACTTTTAATAATTACTGTGTTACATCCGAAGCTGTGATTGTGTGACAGCGCGACAAAGACTGCGAGGAGGAAATGTCAGCGCATTCTTGGTAAACACACAAAGCCTTTGAGTTAATGCGACCAGGAACGGACGCCGAAACCCTAACACCCCTTGTTAAGTAGCCTTCGAACACACTTTGGCCCAATACTCGGTCATTTATCTGGTGGTCTCACTCATTCTTTTGAAATAAATATGCGTCAGGCAATTTAAAAGTTTCAGTCTGACGCATTTTCTTTATTGTTGTATACTTTGCCTGCATCAAAACCAGTCTAAGCAGCAGTTTTTGCCTTTAACTACAAGAAGTTCCAAAATGTATGGGCGTATTAGGCGCACTAAATGCAAGTTAAAGTAAAAAATTGCCCCATTTGCTCATCAATTACTGTTATTGTGGCAAACGTCCAGTGCCCAATTCCGTAAACAACCTTTGCAGAGGGAAAAATAGCCTGGTATTCGGAAAGTGATGTGTTTACAGGGACTAATAGTTCCCTGCTAAAGGCATTTTGTATTAGCAGAAGATAAAATAGGCAATTAGCATAAGCTCCGAAGGCCAAGCACAAACTAAACAAACTTCTAGGTCAGTGCACTGCAGCGTAGTGGTTTTTTGGTGTTGAAGTATGTCACTAAAGCATGTTTGTACATCACCAGCTGCTGCATGCGTCTGTTGAGTGTCATGAGTGGAGGATCGTATGTGCCAGACCGACAAAGCCTTATTGCCTGCACTTTTCCACATGAATGGCGTCAGATGTGCTCCGGTTCAAAGAGTTGAGCTCCTGCCTGGGAATACATTGTGTGTTTGCATGTGCCGCTGCGCTAAACACCAGGACTGTCAATGTTTACCTGTGCATTCCATCACTTTTTATTGACCCTTGAACACTTGTGGTAAAATGGATTTGGAGTCCACCTGACCGTGTCTCTTTGTCCAATGCTTACGCCCACATGGAAAACAACAATTATCCCAATGATTAGCATAAGTAGCTGTGGCAATTCAAATCAAGCATTAAAAACAAAAAGAAGTGACATTTGATGAAGCTAAAGGACCAGAGTAAAGTCATTTCAAGTGAAAATTGAATAAATGGGCTTTCAAACTAAAGTAATTGCATTTGCATAATGAGAGACATAGCAACATAGTCATAGTGATTTACAGTATGTTTGTGGATAAGCTATGGTTTGTTGACCACATGCTTGTTTCAATCTAAATTATGTTGCAATTCATTAACATCTGCCTCTTGTTTTTTTTTATATATTTCAATTGTAGCTTGTTACATGTTGCTGATAATTGCTGCTAACAGTTATATTGAATGTGGTGGTAATGACAGTATATGTCTATTGCTCTCTGTAATACACTCCAGTAAACATTGAGTTACAATACAGTTTTATTCATTAATTCATGTTTGTAATAAACACATTGCTAATTAGGTTATGACAAGAAAAAAGGTTATGGTCAAGTGGACATCACCACAAGAATCATTAGCGCTCATTGTTCCCAGATCACATGAATGCATCTCGTTTCTGGAATAATGAGATAATGCTGTCAGCTGTTTATGAATATACATATAAGTGGTGCTTGCAATGACAGTGAAATGACAGAATAATGACAGAATAAGCTGGACATATAGAGCTAAGTGCGTGTAACTCGTTGAGGCTAAACCCGCGGCGGACTTTCGGCAAATTTAGATGTTAACTGCAGCCGACCTCTGGAGGCAGATATGTGCTTGACAAAGGCACGAAGATATGACCACATATGGATCCTCATTATAAAAGTGAATAAATATGCCTTTTAGTTCATTAAACATGCATTCCTCTGGTCTCTTGGTGGTTATAGGAGCACTGTGTTGGGCAGCCAGTGTCCTGTTCTTGAGATTAGCCTGTCAAAACACACTTCCAATTAAAAGATTCACAAGGCCTATGCCCCAGGACTTGGCATCATTCCCACATGTGTGTGAGAGTTAGCATGGTATGTAGAGAAAAGGGGAGGGGATGCGTCTGTGTTTTATCTCTATTACCACACATGTGCTTGTGTTCAGAGTGCTGAATCACGCTAAGAGATAACACTACCAACCGTGTCATTTCATTTTCCTCTCCGCTCTGTCTGCGTAAACCTGTGTGTGCGTTGACGCTCAGGTCTCGCAGATGTGTTTGGGAGCCCTCAGCTGTGCCACGTTTCTATGTGCTAATTTGTGCGTTGCGTGGAAGTGTGTGTTGTTACATCCACATGTGTGTGTGTGTGTGTATGAGCATAAATAGGCCATATTGCCTGCAGTGAACCACAGTGGAAGTGGCCACGGCTCGAGCTGTTTCCTCCAGCTCCCTCTCTGTCGCCAGTAATTAGACTGATGGCCTGTGTGTGTGCTTTGCAAGTGGGCAAAAATGGCCCGTATCATATTCATCTCAGTCGTACCCTTCTACTTTTAATTCCTGTCACGTCATCCATGCTTCTTTTTTCATAACATGCAAAACAATCTAGATTATGTAAAATATTATGTTAACAAGAACATCATTTTGCCAACCTTTTTAGCAATCATTTTTGCTCATTTAAACATTTTTGCAAGGGAGATATTGCTAATTGAATTAATGAATTATGTATTGCACATTCATAATTTACCACTTAAATGTGAAATGTACTTAAAAGATATTTAAGCAAACTTTTTTTTTTTTCTTGGTAGGATCATATGACACTTTAAGAGCCTCCTTTGTTTCCTGGGCTGACTGTAATGGCATTGATCCTTCAAATCTTCATGGTTAGTATGAACAGAGATTTTCTTTCTATATTCACATATGAAAACATTAGAAGATGTAGCCATAAAGACAGTCCATATTCTGTTGCTTTTGTCTAATACTATTAAGGGTTCAATTTAAAGTGATGTGTAAAGTGTAAAGTGCCTCAAAGTTGCACTAAAGCTTTAAATTTCACTGGAAAGTATTAAAATCTTTGCCCAGAGTGGACACAAATGTTTTTAATGCGAGCTTTTAGAAAGAACTGAGCTGTAGTGAAATGCAACAGAGCCCTGGTGTGTTGTGTAACAAGCCCTCAGAGTCTCGCTCATTGTTTTGTTCCAACCAACAAAGTCTGCAGTGTTTGGGCCTCAGATTCTGCTGCAAAGCTTGTTTATGTGCTTTCAAATGGAACAGCATTGAGAATCCTTTAAGAAACTATAGGGAAATGGCATTGATGAATGGACTTTTGCAGCTAATGCTTTGCTGCAGAGATGTTCCGAGGCGACGTTAAATGTCAGCGTGCTTTCCCGTGTCCGTCCTTGAACCAGTTGAACTGTCCAGTCGACCGGCGGTCCGGAAGGTGCAGAGGTGGAGAGGACATCAGGCTTGAGAACTTAATTGGTCCATAGAGGGCTTTGATACGAATGGACAGTGTGTTCAGAGAGAGCAGAGCACACAGATATAGTGAGGGGGTAGTTATTGGAAAAGATAGATTTCATGTTGTTATTACTCCCCAGGAGACATATAAGTAATGTCTACAACACATGTGAGCAAATATGAGGGAAATATTTGACTCTTATACAGACTAGTAGCAAGTTTGGGTGGTGGATGGGAGTGCAAAACCCAGGGCTTCATAGAATCATGTGGATGGCACCAGGATTTCTGTTCCATGTGCCCAGAGTGGTCAATATAAGCAAAGGCTAGAGGAAAAGTGCTTTCATTTCTATAGAATTGGGTTGTTTATTAACTAAAGTAAACTCATATTGTGACCTGTTTCTACTGGGTTTGTTTATAGGCAACAGTATGTCCATGCAGGGCTACCGTACATTCTCTCTAAGACTCTAGAAAGGAGGGGATTCTTGTTTAAACTTCTTATTCTTGCTGCCAAATCCACAACTTCTCATTTATTAACACATCTTTGTTAAATATATCTATCTGCAATGCAAAAATGTTCCTCTGAAACATTTTACTCTCCACGGTTCTGGGAACAATATCATTAAATTTGGGAGATAGGGTTGAAATGAAGGGGAAAAATCTTGCAAGCGTGCCGTCATTGGGAAAGAATGAGAACGGAAGGTTGAAAGAAAAGATGACAGACAGGTGGAGGAAGTGAGACGGAGCTTGTCAGCGAGCTGGTGAAAAGACTTTGAGAGAGGAGCAGAATAGGGGTCGACGAAGATTGAGAGATTGGGTTGAAATGAAAGCAGCTGTAACGGGAACTGAGGGGGAAATGAGTATGGATTGAATGGGGACACGACGGGGGAAACAAAAGAGGCAAGATGAGCGATGGTAATCGAGAGGATGCGCCGGGCTCGGGCTGATGAGAACAGAAAAGAGGCGAAAAGGAAAAGGCTTTCATGTCCCTCTTCGTGCTGTGATTCGAGAATGAATTATCGCCGTGACACTGAGCGGGAGAATATTAACCTGACACTCAATCCCGCATTCAGATTCAGCCATCACTCAGATTCAAACGGCCGTGTTTAGCAGCGCTAGCTTTCAGACAAACCAGTGTGGAGGGCATTGCTGAAATTGTCTGTTTCATCTTAAATACAAGGCTTTCCAAGCAGTGAGTGGGTGTGTGAGTTAAAAGGCCACGGCTGCAAACGTTTCAAACCAGCTCCTAATGCTACAGTTCACTCTACCTTCTGTGTTTGTTGCATTTCATTCCTGAATGTACCACAAGGCATTGCAGTTCAAACCTTGTACATCAATACTAAATTATACAATGTAGGCCATTAACACATTGACATTAACACATAATAATCAGTGACTATAACAAATCCTACAGTTAGGAGCTGCTATGATAATGTACCATTATTTGGGAGACTCAGGTTTGATCCCAGCTCGGTTCATTTGCCCAGTGTCACTCCCTTCTTAACTTCTTAACTATCGTCTGTGGAATAACGGCAAAAAAGGTTAAAAAAAAAAAAAAAACAATCTGGAGAAGATTTTTTTTTATTTTCCTAGGATCTGTTGCACTCTATTTCTATTGTAAGTAGATGAAGTACATCCAATCTTTTCACTGCTTTGATCAGCTTTTCACAGCCTTCTCCTATTTGGTTTTTCAATCTCACACATGTCATGCATAATAAGCAGTCATTCATGAACACAGCTCCTGCCATATACAGTACACCCACCACTTTTTTATAATACATGTGTCAGTGTGATGTGTGAAATCAAAGCCATGTCTGTAATGTAGGCGTTAGCCCCTTCATAAGTCCGCTTGATCATTCCAGGCCTGCCACTTTAGGCGTTTGCCGAGACCCGCACTAGTTTCAATTAATTTCCATCTGTGCGTCCTTGCCATCATTGTTTTCATTAATGCAGGGACAGTAAAAAGGAGGACAGTGGAGACGCCCACTCCCACAATCCACCAGCTTTCACATTAGAGAGCCGGTTCATTTGTGAGCATATCATGAGGCGAGATGTGTCCAAGCATCTGTGGAACGTGTCGGAGCATTTGCATAGCTGGTCATATGGAAATGTGACACCATCGAGCCAGTTTTCTCATTATTGCGTTTGTCAAAATGGAACCTTACAACTTGACATGTCCTGAAAATCCAGTAAATTAATCAAATTGTTGGCAATTTCCTGTCACAATATACAATATTCTGTAGTTGTGTAAAACGTTTAATAATCTAGTGCTAAGTTGTTCACAGTCAAAGAAATCATACTGTATATCTGAAATGAATGCTGCAATGTGCTGTTTATGTTACATAGTGTCCTCATTAAGTCCCTTCCAACATTGCCAGGTGCTCATTATTGTAATAAACATAGACATGTTCTATTTAGATAGCTGTGTAAGTAATTGCTAGAATCATTTAATATGCTCTTCAACAATCAATCTCGAATCAAGATAATGCCTGCTATTAACAAAAGAGATGATTTATGTCAAACACAGGTGATAGACCTTATTCTATATCTGTCTGAATTCAACAAACAGCACAGTACTGCAGAATGATTCTAAGAAATACATTTGTGAAGTTTTCTTACTGACCCAAGTTTGCTTTTTTCAACTAATTCTTGCTTTGATTTGAGAACAGACAAAATGAAATCCTCTGGAGTTCAGCACCACGGACAGCGCACCCATGTTTCGCTTATTTCCTCTCTTTGGGGCTGGTTATGTTTAGGACTGATGCATTTAGCTTAAAGTTCAGCAAATTGTACCCTATGGTTATGCAATGAATGGCCAATAATCACTTTAATTAATCATTTGGTGGAAAACTTGATAATAATACCTTCCAAAGGCACTGCACACAAAAAAATGAAGAAACTTTTGCCACTATTTAAACTTAACCCATCAAATAAATCAGGCTTACCTTCCATTCCTAGGATAAAATTAATACTTAAACAGTAAATCCTAGAATGCTCTCTAAATGTAATATGAGTGCATCTGCCCAAATGCATAAGTTAGATAAGTTATTTTGCTCTACACTGTAATTGCTAGAGATTTTGCATTTTCACCTATTTTCAGTCACACAAAACTGTTGATTGCAAAACACAGCCTCCTGCTCTCTATATTATACTTTCCTGCACTGTGTCAATATTATAACAAGTGCAATATCAATGAATACAATGAGATTATGTTTACCATAATAAGAGCCATCCGATACGGTGTTAAGAAATAAAATAATGAGAGCAAAAGAGGCCCGAGAAAACACTGCACGCAGACTCATACCGACAGCCAGTCAGTGAGGCAGCCTACGAGCTAGCACACTAACAAAGCAGTGGAGAGAGCGTGGGCTGTCATCCCTATGTTTCTGGAGCTCCACAACCATAAATTAAGCCCCTGGGAGCCAGCGAGCACCAGATAGGGCGGGATAAAGAGTGGGAGAGACACAACCGGGGAAAGGTTGAGAGAAGGAACGAGAGAAGCAACAGAGAGAGAAGACAGCGTGAGACGCAGCATAGGCCCCCCTCCCAAAAGCCTGAACAACAGAAGGAGTGGGAGGGAGGCAGCGGTCCGCCCCCCACCTCCCCGGCATCAACTCCAGGCTTTCATCATTGGATTTTTTTTTAGGGGGTGATTGTTGTCGCAGAGATCACACGGGTGGAGGACAATAGATTGGCATGAGAGGATCAGCTGCAGAGTGTCAAAGATGTAGCAACATGCAGATAATGTGAGAAATCCAGCTCTTTGTTAAATCTTAACGTGGCTCTGACATCACTGTGTGTTGTTGCAGTGAAGGGTTCAGCGAGTCACTGGTGAAGATGTTTATTATTTGTTGGTTTAAAGCTCTAAAACAGTTAATAGGTGTAGAGCAAGTTGGGGAGGTGGGACTGAAAAAAAAATGCAAGGCTTTGTCTGAAATGGATAAGTTCATGCATCAGTAGCAGTTTAGAAAATAAAGTTGTGTGCTTTGTTGTTTAATCAAAAGTACTTTTTAAATGCAGTGTTGCTTTTTTGAACTTGTATTTTGTGACTAAACCATTCCAGTCTCACTCAACGACAGCTCAAATCTGACCTCCAATCAGTTCTGAAACCAATGTCATGCCATTAATGTCGTGCCACCATGTCAGCTGTCAGTTAAATGAAAAAGGGGAACAGCGTTGCTCCTAATTGCCCCTCACTCATGGACACAAAGTTCTTGCAGCCTCCCCTGGAAGAGGCCTCCCACACAGGGAGTGTTCGGTATTGTTAGAGGAGATGCAGTCATCCATCATGCGGCCATCAAGGGGGAGACAGTGACAGGTTAGAGATTGGCTGGCTCACTCTCTCTGCCGCCGGTCTCTCTCCACTGCTTTTTTTTCTCCGAGGAGAGGACACGGGACAGAAGACGTGCTCCGTGGTAATCAGCGTCCAACCTGCTGTCCATCTCGGGGAATATTGTGGCAAGCGGTGGCGTGACTCAGCCCTCGAGTGCTGCCCTTCACAGATTCTCTGACTGGGCCTCTATGACTGTCTTCGGCCGTCTGTTCAACAATCAAGAACGTTGTGTAACTGGAGCGCAACGTGCCTTCGTTCCACATCTTTTGAAGTGGTTCATCTCCAGACATTTACAAATATGTGCTCAATTTGGTGCACAGTAAAAGTTTGGTGGTTTGCCAGTTCTTTAGAGCTCATTGGATTACATCCTGCATGTTTAGTAAACCCTTGCAAAAACCTGAGCCAAACTCCTACAAATCTTGTGTATGTCACAAAAGCCTTTGATCACAGTTTCTGTTTTCATGTAATAATGATATAGAACAATGTATTATGGGTATTGAGTTTATCTTCTACCGCTATACAAGCTTAAAACATCAATTATTTAAGGCAGAAATACAAGCTGACTTGGAATGATTTGATAATCCTCAGATAACTGTATGTTCAATTGATTCAGCCTCCTACTATATATTTAGTAGCCACAGCAATAAGGGAGTTTTATGTATTATTAATAAGAAAACTGCTTTGAAGTAAATTATCACTTATTATCCAGCTACTATTTTAATACCTTGACTCACACCTCGATTGAAAGACCCTCAGGTTTTCTGTCAAGACGAGGAGTTGATGTATCTCATCTCTTATGGGCTTTGACATTGACTTGACCAATGTTCCAGTCCATTTTTCCTCAGCCCAGTTTAATAATATTGTACATCCCACTATTCATCATCCGTAATATTGGAAGACTTCACCTCTAGGGCAAATATAATCTAGTTTTGCTTGTCTCTTACTGCAGCAAGTCAAGTCACATCTCCGTCTATTACTGTTACATATGGGGTGTTTTCATTTGTTTTAAGCTGAGAAATGCAGCTCCACGTACAAGTGTTCTCCCAAAACTATTTTCCAATTTAAGCCATTTTACAAATAGACTATTGCCCAAGACATTTGAAATTGGTTTTACGAAATCGATTCAAGCCAAAGCATTTTCCCCTATAGAAGTGTTCACCTGTTTTCATCCCGAAACAATGCAAAAGTTAACTGTGAACCCAGAGAGAAATTGAGTCGTGTATAAAATCCTTGATGAGTTGCATCACTAGAGTCGGCTAAGGCTGGTCTAAAGGAAGAATGCCCTTCCTCCGAGATGGATACACTTATATTAGCCGTCAGCTTCACTCAGATTCCATATGGTTCTCACATAGAGGTAAAGTTAATTAAATTCCAGGTATACTCTGACTCATAGCGCCTGCCAGATGCCTCCACTGCCTTCTGTATAATATGACTTTCCACCTCCTGCAACTGTAGAATAAAAATATGGCACTGCAGACACTAGAATGATGTGGAGTATGAAGCGCTTTGGAAATGAACTCTAGATGGGTCTATTTTAACCTGGCGCTCTCTCTTTATCATTTGCCATCTGTGCATTCTCCCTGTTCCTCCATCAGCCCAGCAATCAGCGAACCTCCATCGCCGCCCGAGCCCCCTCCGGCACTTCCTGTGTCTCACTCAGAAGTGGCGACGGATATTCCCGAAGGCCTTCTCCTATTGCCCGTATTTGTTAAACACACAATCAGTGGCAGCAGACCGCTAACCACAACTCATGTCGGATACGCAACGCTTTCCGTCAGGGTTTAATTCAGCAGGAAAGGGCAAAACAATAATCCCCTTTGTTAATATATTTATACCGGTTTTCATTTCTCATTTGGCCTTGACAGCTATCCGTATCACTCTGCAAACAGCCATGAAATATATATATGCACCAGCAGTGTGAAAGCAGCATTAAACATTAATATTTGGCTTTCCACAACACCGTCATGGTTCTTTCTCCGTGGTTTCCTTCCCACTGTTGGCTCCCGATGAGATGAGTCACAAGCAGCATAGTGGAGTGGTTTTATCACTACGCCTGGTGTTTTTTGGAAAGCTTTCCAAATTGTAGATGACTCCAAAAACAACGACGGGTGATACGAAGTACTGGGAAACAGCCAGTATTTTGTTTTTCATATTCAGATAAAGAGAGCCACCGAAAAACAAGCGAGGATGGTCCAAGATAAATTGTTACATGGTTCAGAAAAAAGTGATATTGCTTGTTTATGCAGTAAAATGGTTGAGCGCACAGACAGTGTTAACAAGCTTTTGTGTTCAAGTTTGTGTGCTTTGTGGAGTTCAGTCTTGGCTAACCAAATCCAATTTTGTTCATGAGGTTGTATCTGATGTGTCAAATTTGAGGCCAACAAATCCTCACCATTTTCTGAAATCTGAACCCAAGATACAAATGCTCCATTTTCTTGGCACTGCAGACAAATGCTGTGAACAATCTCTATGCCATTCTTTTTGTCTTGTTTTATATTTGTTTGGCTGGACATGAGAATAATTAGCCTAGCTTACCCTGTCTCCTCATTTGTTTTGCTTTTCTTCTATTTTATGCAAAAAATTAGTCTGGTCTGTGTGGATTTGAGTTTGATTTCCATAAGAGACGTACCGACAGAAGCAGAATTAACCAATCAGAACATGAGGCAGCACCAAGTGACACAGAATAAACTACCTTTATATCGAAAGTTAAGATTAGTCCTAGAGGATTTCATTTAAGATGAAAAAGTTGTGAAAGGAAGTGATTTCAGACCCATGTCACTTTTCAAATTTAATATCTAAATAAAAGCCAGTCATAGGTTATAACATGCCTGATCTCAGGCTGTGATTGGCCCGCTGACCAGAGTTAAATTAAAATTATCCACATCTTTTTAAAGTCAGTAGTATCTTTGTGGAAAAGACCCTTCTTAGCCACATTATCTGATGGCATTTGTAGAAAAAGCAGTGTCTGAGTTCATCTAAATTATATTATATTTTGACCTTCTACCTTTTTCCTTGCAACACTCCTCCTGCTTTAAACACAGAGCCAGATAAAACCTCATAATCTGCTTGTCGAGACCGTTGTCTGTGGCTCAGAATGTGCCGGTATGTGGTGATGCGTGTGTGTGTGTTCGCGTCGACGAAGCGACAGCTCCACTGTTCTTTGTACGAGCGCGGGCTCCAGTGCCCGGGGCATCTGTTGACCCAGCTGGCATTTGCCGAGCGCTTGTACTACGCCAGGTTAAGGACAACATTTATTCGGCGTGCATTTGTAGCAGGCTACGTGTGATGCGAGAGAGGGAGAGGCAAAGACATAATGCATCTGTTTAATGTGTGGGCGTTTGCATGTTCACTGGGGGATTAGGTCACAGCTCACAGCTCCATCATGTCTGCTTATTGTGATGAGAAACAATTCAGCGGCAACAATTTAGCAGCGACAGGAACAGGCCTAAAATCGCACCACACAGTCGAGGAATTGTCATCAGCGTATTTTGAAACAATTGCCCAGTTTCTCATCATCATGCTTCAACAAACCATTATCCCCTTATCTCTGAGGCTTGAGAGGAATGCTGGAGCTTCTTAGCCCGAGGTGCTGAGCAACAACTCAAACGCTTGCTCAAAACCTAAATATAAAAATGTCTGAGCGGAGGAATATATTCTTGTTTTCGGAAAATTGTCCTGAAGGCAGAAGATGGGGAACAGTTCTTGAAAAGCGGAGATGTCTTGTCACAAACATTAAATATGCAACACCACGGCTCCAAGTATCTTTAACGAGGGGAAGTGAGGGGTAAATCAAGACATGTGTGGACTGTTTGACATGTAAACCATCAGACGCTTAGCAGCCGTTGTTTCCCTGTTGCTATTGTTGTTGTAGTGCGCTCCCTCAAACTGTCAGCCCAAACAGAGTGGGTGTTCGGCAAGTCAATTCCTCCCCCAACCTGCACTTAAAGACTTTATTGATTCATCAAAGAGTGACATAGGAGTGAAAAATCAAAACATATTCATCTGAATGGCCTGGAGGGAGTCAATAGAGGGCTGTAGTAAAGATGAAACGGGGATGACCCCTTTCGTTGTTGCTTTGTGTCATTCAACTCCAGAATAAATGGGAGGTTTTATTCACTGACATCTCACAAAGGCTGCTCATGATTGACGGACCTCGAGTCACAGTTTGAATCAATATATTTTTAATCTTTATGCTCCTTTGTATATTGAAAGTGGTTTAGATCTCAGCCTGAACATAGCATTTCAGGCATCGTTCATGAATTTACAGTCGAGATGAAGATATTTTTCTACACGTCCAAATGGCTAACTTTTGCTGCCATTTAAAGAAACTGTTGGGTCAGTGGGGATTAAAAGTGTTGTAAAAGAGTGAAATTGTAACTGTTATGGTTCAGAAATAACCGGAGACTGTTGGCCCTGTGGCATTTTGACATTATGAGCTCTGTCGCTCTTTGCCATTTAGTGAACTGCCGGTTTGTTGGCTCCGTTTCAGCCCTTGAGGTCGTCTTTTCCTGTATGAACGCTCCTGGGTCAACATTGATACAGTTCCATGTTAACATTGTCACATCGGAGCCTCCCGTGTGTCGTCCTACAGTGCAGTATTGTAATAGTCCTGCTGAACGAAGGCTTGTGAGCAGCTTCAGCAGCATCTAATTTGGCGAAAGATGCATTTTTGCGTCGCTCAGGAATAATCAGCCACATAGTAATTAGCATATCTGATAGGTTATCCCAAAACAATTCATTATGCTCCTTTTGGAAAACAAAACAAAACGCTCATTAACATAAAAAGGAAGTATCCTTGAAATGACACTGCTTTTGGTTCAAAGGACTCAGCTTCTCTGTCAAATTCATAAAACTTCAAATTCATCTACACAAGAAATGGCTGAATGAACTCGTATAAACGCTAACCTCAAAACCGCCAACAAAAAGGTTCTAAACAACACTGAATCAGTTTCTCTCTTAATTTGTGCGAACCCTTCTGGTAGTCGGGACATAAACTCCGCTTGTATCTGGGTCCCATTATCCATCGTTACCCCCTTCTGGCTGATTGCAAGGAGTAGACTCTTCAGTGATGAATGACATTGATTGGGTTTGCAGCCTTCATTATATTTTGCTATGAAACATAATTAGATTTGCAATTTGAAGTGTGATTTTTTTCTTTTTTCTTTTTTTTTTTTTTGGATGATAGGTTGATTATAATAACTCAACACTTTGACTAATCTGTGCGTGAAAAGAAAGTTCAAGTTAAAGCTGGGCTAGGCATTTCTCTGTCAATGCCTAATATCCAGATATAGGCCTTTTAAACTGACTAAATAATCAGCTCAGGACGGGCCAATGCCAAAAAGCCTTTTTCGAGAGTCCATATATGAACACCAAGCCAGAATTTCATCCATTTAAGGGAAAGGTATGATTTACTTACTAACAAAGCATTTCCTGTATCCTACACTGCTATAACTGACCAATAAGAGAGCTGAAAAGGAAAAGAAATATGTGGTGGCCTCACACAGCAGAGCAAATACAATACATCCTCCTTTTATGACCAGGTACAAATTCCATTTAGTTTGGTGCTTGTAGTCCCCACGTGAGCATGTAATCAGATCAGGTAATGCCTCAAATGCCAGTGAGGGATGAGCGTGCATGTGGCCGCTAAATCAAATCAATGATGTGATCGATAAGTGGGGGCTGCAAGGAGAGGATTACTCGGCGCTGGAGGAAACACTGACCGTTCACTCATCTTGATTAAAGGCCCCACTTGGTGCTTTGACGCTGGCGAGTGAGCGGCGGGTTGACACCAGATCTGGGTCAATTATGATCCTTTTAATTACTCCGGATGTTTGCGCTATAGTCCGTCTGGCAGACATGGGAATCCGCCTCGTGATATTGGAACTACTTGTGGTTTGATTGATTTATCATCCCACGTCATTGAGC
The DNA here is from genome assembly GCA_036850595.1 of Rhyacichthys aspro. Classification (NCBI taxonomy): domain Eukaryota; kingdom Metazoa; phylum Chordata; class Actinopteri; order Gobiiformes; family Rhyacichthyidae; genus Rhyacichthys; species Rhyacichthys aspro. The sequence continues at coordinate 7,110,090 of CM072149.1, forward strand.
CGCGTTTCTCGTTCATTCTGCTTGGGAAGCGTGTAGCGTTAAACTGATGAAAAGACAAACAATAGAAGAGTGATTAGCCATTAGCACAATCCCTCACATGATTTGATCACAGTGGCTGCAGGCAATAGTCACACACACCTCACCCTCCAAAGATTACACTTTGACAGTGTAATTATTTTTTAGCTGTTTTTAGGATGTCTGCATATTGAAAGGTATCATAATAACAAGCCCAGTGATTACAAAAGCTGTTGTTTCATTTCATGTTTTTTGAAACCCTCCAGTGCATTTGGGCTAATACCAAAGTCAATCATGGAGCACATTAAAGCTTACAACTATTGTAGCCCACATTGCCACTGATAATAAAAGCCATCCACTGAGACTCATACGCTGAGTGATTTGCTGGCTAATAATAATATCTGGGAGTCACACCAAGAAATCCCCAGGGATAATGCTAGATAATCACTGCTGCACACCCCCCGGGGGATAATACCAGCAGTGAGGGGGCTGCAGAGGCGGGCTGCAGAGTTTACAAGTGCAGGACTGCTGGCAAGTCTTCCAAGCTGACATCAAAAAGGCAAATAATAGAGCTTAAAGTCATTTGGGGACTTTTACAGAAGCCAAACAAGAGTCGACACAGTAGATCTGACCGTTGGGATTTGGATTAAAGCTAGCCGTCCTCAATTTAGCTCTATTTAAAGGAAATAGCTACAGGTTTATGTATGCTTTGAGGCCACAGTTTTAGTCTTTGTTGTGTTTGTTTCAAAAGCCACTTTTAACTTCTAGTAAAAACACATTTGTGATTGTTGTTGCAGGGAGTGAGGATATTATCTGGTTGGTGTTAAAACTACAGGGATTTAGTCATGAGCCAAATCAGCTACAGGTGCTGCCTTTGCAAACACAAAACCATTCCCCAAACCTTCAGGATTAAATGGCTGACTTGAACCTGAGTACTAAGCACTGAGACTTGCTATGAGGTGTGTGCATGATGTTATCCCTGTTGGAAATGTAGCACCAACTGCCAGCTCCTCAGGGAACTATCACAGGAGCTACGTCAGGCCTGCTGGGCCACTACAGAGCCAGGCCTCCATGTGCCCAGCATGTAAAAGAGCCCAGTGCTTTCCACCGTGGATCCCACTGCTATTATCCAATGCACTGATGAAAGGGACCTACTGTTGCCCACTGAGTCACTGTGAGGACGACATGATCAGCTGACACAAAGCAGCCACTAATGTGTTCGCTCACAAGTGGCTTGGTTTGGCGTTATATAATTCAATTGAAAATCCACTTTGTTATTGTTGTGCAACATGTGGCATTAGCATTTTTCTGATTAAATGTGCAATGGATGATAGCAGCTGGAAAAAGCCCTCAGAGCGAGTCAGCCCAGAACAAAATACAATAAAGCAAAACATTGTTACATTTTTCAATCACAAATGTGAAGCAGCATATCATCATTTCAACCTTTGAAGTTTTTAAAAACTATTTCTCCTAAAATGCCCAATGAATCATAATTTTTACTTTTCCTCTAAATCATACATCCAACGAGTCTTATTTTGTTGTATTTTCCAGGATGGAACAACAAGCTTCAACTTTAAAAACAAACTTAACTCTTAAAAGTGTAATGATATGCATGTACTTTTGGAGTTAAGTTTAAGCATCTTGATTGGAGTTAGGGTAAAGTATACAGTGAGTTTAAATACATCAACTGTTTTCAAAGATGTTGTAGAATTACCACTGAATTACTATTTGATTACAATACATCCTATCACTACATAAACCAACCTAGTATTCACCATTTACATGTATAAGGGTAGTCATATAAAGAATAGAAAATTGCTGAAATGTTGAATTGATGCATGTAACCTAGAAGAACCAGGTTTACATTGATTGGTTACATTCAAGTAGATATTAGGCACTATTTAGCCTTTGTGCAGCCATTTTCTTCTTTCAAGGCCAAACAAAGCATACATTCTTCAGCATTTTCCAATCTAAATTACCTTTGTACATAGTAGCAATGGTATAACAGCAATATATTGAGAACTATTGAGTCTTAATAGTTGTTTTGGGGACTGGGTTGGCTTTGTTGCTGTGGTAAAAGCACATCTTTACAATAAATGGTAAAGTAGATCTCCACAAAGCAACAGCAGCGTCACTGCAAAGCCTTATTTTCCCATTTCCTTCTTTCCTCAATTCCATTTCCCCTGAAGAGCCATGAAAAAATACCTGATTTTAAAAATGTGGTGCAGTGACTCACATAAGTATTTTTTTCCCATTCTTTGTTAAATTAAATTGCTTGAGAGACCTCACCAAAGTCAGCTGTGATTTTTTTTTCATTTGTTCAGATGTGATTTCTTGGATCAAAAGTCTGTGTTCTGATTTGATTGCTGTCTTGATTTTTTTTAGTTAATGAAAATTTGAATCAGGGCATGACAAAAGATAAAGCAAACATCACAAAGACTAGCTCTAACTTCTCTCCCTGCATCAATATTTCAGCATGAGGTCTGGTCTTATGAGCACAGTTATGGACCCCAACATTAAAGTAATAAATAAGGGTTGATATTGACAATAAACAGGCACAGGATAATGGGTATGAAACAAGTCAAGCACTTTCCCAGTCACTTCCAATAAAAAGTCCTAAAAACCAACAGTAGTTCCTTTTTTTTACTCAACCTCAACCACACTTTATTTAACAAAATATAAGCAGGTCAAATATCGCAAAGCATATAAATGTAACTTTGAAACACAGCGTTTGAAAATTATGACAAATCATCAGTGGGCTGTGGCACAGTAATAATACTCCACAGAAGAGACACATAGTTACCCAGACCACCCACCCCACCTGTGATCGGACAGAGAGGAGCGGGAAACGAGGAGGGGCAAGGTGATTGGTCAAAGTGGGGACGAGGAGGGGCGGGTCACGATGGAGCGGTTGTCACAGATCTGCTGAGGAGGAGAAAGGAAGGAAGGTAGGAAGGTAGGGAGCAAGGGAGGAAGAAAAGGAGGACATGCAAACTTGCTCAGACAAACTTGCACAAAAAGAGGGTCACAGGGAAAACAGGAGAGTGATTCAGCACCTCGGACAGCGCTAAGGTTGAACCCAGCTTTAGTGGAAACAGTAGAAGAAGAAGAGGGTGGGAGGGGTTGAAAGCCCATCTCAAATCAACTCTGTACACACTCTTCATCGCCATGCCATCTTAGGTAGATCGTTTGACCCGATTTCTTTAAGCTAATTCAAATTAAGTCAACATAATTAGAAATTAAAATAGCTGCACATTCCTTGGAGTAAAATATAGCAATTGAGAGACTTTTTTAAAAATATTGGGAATTTGCCTTAACCTTTTATCTTTGAAATCTACTTTTCTCAAAGCAGTATAGGTTCGGCTGTAGCCTGCCAAGCTCTGCAACAAAACAGCGGTTCATTCATGGCGTTGTGTCCTACAAAAACCATGCGACCCCCGAGGAGAAGAAGTAGAAGGATCTCAAGTTCAAAATGCTAAATTGAAAAAGGCATCTTGACTCATCTAACTCCCAGCCTCTGTTTGTGTATCATCCAGACACTTCCTGTTTTTAGCCACATGCTAACCTTTTCACCCCAACAACAGTCTCTTCAAGCACATTTCGTGGTAAATACAGTGAGTTTTCAGTCGTCTTATTTGGACAAGATTAGATGGCTTTACAAAAGCTCACAATATGATGAGAGTGAATCATAGCCATAAGCTTTTTATGTGGAGGAATATTTTTTCTGACATTAAAAAGCATTCTAGTCTATGTCAGTCTACCTGCGCTGTTTACATACAGTAGATCGAATTACATACATTAGCTCATTAAATCTTTGCTCAGTTTTTTTGAAAAAATACCATGGTATAAACCCCCCTTTAGATGATTTTAGCTTTTTTTTTTTCTTCCTCTCACCCAAAGCAGGCTATATTCATTGACACACAAAACTCACAGAACTCGTTATTGTAGCTACATTAACTTTGCAGCATAAGCATCTGAGTGACGTTAATTGGTCATGCTCATCTGCATGTCTGGATATCTGCAAGTCAACAATTGGCACACCATAAAATAACACAGTTTACATTCATAAAAGGAGATGATGAGTGGGCAGACGTGGGTTTGTAATCTGCACCATCTATTACGGCAGGTAGGTAAGTTGGTATAAATAACCCCACAATCAAAAATGATAGGAACGAACAGAAAAGAACATGCACTGACAGCCAGCCTTTCCCTACTGTAATTTTTTTCTCTTTTCTTCAAACAAGTTTAAAACAACAAATACAAATCCTAACTGCAGATTCACAAAAAATAGAGAAATGGCACTTTGTAATAGTCATATATAATTCTTAATATCTATATATAATGTCATATTGATATAACATGAAAGGTCGTTGGTTATGGTGGAGTATGGTTCGTTCTGTGTGTGTGTCGAAACCATGCGAAATATCATCATGCAGATTATGATACATCGGTCCAAGTATTTACATTTACATTCATGCGTTCGTGCACCATTCCGGTCTCACGCCCTCCACGATCCCTCTGAGTTTTCTTTTTTTTTTTTCTTTTTTCTTTTTGTTCCCTGTCTCACACAGATCCGTAGTCCGATTGCGGCAAATAGCAGAACTGGGAGGAGGAGGGGGAAAAGGGGAGGAAAAAGGAGGGGGGCTGTCTCCAGGGGGGCTTGGCATATACATATATTACAAGAAGTAGGGCCTGTGCAGCGGACAAAACAGAAACGTTGCTGGGGGTTCTTTGTCTGTCAGTTTGTAATCCGATTGTACAGTAAGTTGTCTTTACGCGTCATTTGTGGAGGACAGGTGCGTCGTGCAGTCGAATCCCCTGTGAGCGCCCCCGTCCGAGTGGTACGACCCACTGTGCCAGTAGGACGAGTCACAAACTGTCTGTAGGGAATTGATTTCTGATGCTGATGAATTTCCTTCCCGTCGCTTCGACCTCTTCCGGTTGCGTAAAATAAACACTAGCATTCCCACAACAGTGAAAGCGGACGTGACGAAAACTAGCAGCAGCCCGGGGACCAGGACGGAAATGGAGACCCTGTTGGGTTCCAAGTATGAGTTTGAGCGTGTCCCCGAGTCTAAAGTGTAAGTGCTGTTTTTGGATAACGAAGTGGGGGAGATTCTGTCGTAGAGTTTGGGGCACATGAGGTCGTTTCGGACGTAGCGAAAATCTCGTTTCCAAAACTCTTCGGGGGATTCACACTTGAGATCGCTCACAATGACGTCGGCCCCCAGTTTCTCGGTCCACTGCTTGAAGGGCACAATGTTGCACGAGCAATCCCAGGGGTTCCCATGTAAATCAATCTGTATGATTGAGTTGAGCTGGTCTAGCACACCAGCCACAGGGAGATGGGTGAAGTAGTTATTATGCAGGCTAATCTTGGACAAAGAAATCCCAAAGAAAGCATCCACTGGTAAGGATTTGAGCAGGTTGTTGTTGAGGAACAGAACCCTCAAGTTGGGCATGTGGCTGAATGCACCTGCCACAATGAGCTGGATGTCGTTGTATTCCAAACTGAGATATTCCAGGTTGACAAGGCCGATGAACATCTCCGCCAGCAGCGTATCCAGATAGTTCTTATCCAAATACAGCCAGCGCAGCTCAGTCAGGTTCTGGAAGGTGCCATTGTCGATCACTTTGATGTTGTTGCCCCCCAGGTCGAGCAGATTGAGGCTGACGTAGCCCAGAAGCTGGTTCTTCTTGACAGCGTGGATGTTGTTCTCTCTCATGTTGAGCTCATGGGCGGACAGTGGTTTGGGCTTGAGGTTGGACAGGCTCTCGATCTTCTTGCTCTCACAGTTGACCCCCAACCCTTGTCTGGAGCCCACCAGCTTGCACGTGCATGGCTGAGGGCATGTCATGTTGTGCGGCTGCTCCCTGTCCCCGCTCATACTTGTCACCACCGGAGTGGGCTTGGTTTTCAGCTGCCAGTTCTCACGAGATTTGGAGCGGCTCTTGGGACCGTGGCCACCACCTCCTCCAGGCGTTGGGCCCCCGCTGGCGTCTCCATTGGGCTTGTAAGGCGTGGGACGTGGGTTAAGGGCCGCGGCCTCTGAGGTCTGGTCCTGCGTGGGAGGGGCCACGAGGCTGGTGTCTGCGCCGCCGCTCAGAGATGGACACAGCTCCGCCTCTGACGTCTCGTTCAAGTCGCTGCCCTGGAGGCGAGTGGGAGCCTCACATATGACCCTCCCGATCAGTGCGTTACGCGGTATGTTCTCCAGCCATTCCTTCAGAGAAACCAGGTCGCAGTTACAGTCCCACGGATTGTCCTCCAGCAGGACTTCTGCAATGCCTGGGATCTGCTCCAGGATCCCCTCATAAGGCAACGTTTTGATCCGATTCCCTCTCAGGTCTAGATGTGTGATGGGCACATGCTGAAAGACGTTTATAGGTAGTGCACTGATGAGGTTGTCGTTCAATATTAACACTTCAAGTTTATTTAGGTCCCTGAAAACGGCGGGGTCAATGTCCCTCAATAGATTAAAATCAGCTTGGAGGTATTCCAAGTCGTCTAAGCCCAGAAACGTACTCTTCCTGAATGAGCGTATCTTATTGTTGTTGATGTGCAGCCGCTTAACGAGCTGCAGTCCCAGAAAGGCGCCTGGCACAATGTCGTGCAAGCCGTTGTTTTCCAAATGCAAGCTCACCGCGTTGTAAAAGTTGGCGAACTCGTTTGGAAAGAGCCTGGACAGAGAATTCCCGTGCAACAGCAGGTGATAGAACTGCGAGCTGGGTCCAGTCAAATGCTGCAGCGTGGTGAGGCTCCGTTTTTCGCAGTCTATGTGCACATCGCCCTCGATCTCGTTGCAAGAGCATATCTGCTCCTTACAAACGTCCCTTGTAACATTTCCACTGGCAACACAAAGAGCCGCATTCAGTAGAACAATCCAAAGCAGCATTTTTCAACGTGGGCAATTCATTCCCGCTTCAAGACATACGAGCTGGGGCTGTGATCACAAATAACACCAGTGAAAACACACATAGACGCTACGCTTGATAGAGACGCACATCCACGCTGCGTCTAACCTGCTCGTCTCGTGTCCGGAGTTTGAAAATGACCACATAAACGTCTCTTTCACATCCGCGCGTTCCCCAGAGCCTCAGCGCGTTGTCGAAGGTTGTCAAAAGCGGCCAAAAGCACCGAAAGCACCATGTTTCTGTCCCGCACCTTTCAGTTCTTTAAACACTGACCTTGGCGAGAAAAAGCGAACAAATCCTCGTGTGTTTCTTTTGCTCTGTTCGTCGTGCTGCTGCTGCTGCTGCTGCTGCTGCCGCCGCCGCCGCTGCGTCGGGAGCTGATCCCTCTCCCCCCGGTGCTGAATTCACACACCCAGCGCCGGCGAACACCCGCATCCCCTCCTTCTTCCTCTCTTTCACATTCCCTTTTTGCTTTCTTTGTGTTCACATAAAACGAAACGCGCAGATCATCCTTTACGCGGTGCCTCTTAGAAAGATCTGACACCCTCTACTGAGCTGTAAAGGGAAAAAAGACTGAGGGAATGCTGAGAGGAGAGAGGGGAAATCAATCCACGAAAAATGTCCACACTTTTTACTCCTTTGACTGCAGATTTTTCCTCACGAAGCGTCCAAATGTCTCAAAAAGACGGATTTCTTATTCCAGTCCTCCCATTACGCGCCATTCTGGTGACTTTTCCGTTCGTCCCTCGCCTGGAAAACACTGTTGAATGCAGTAGAAAAAGCAATTATCCGCTACAGGCATGCCTCAGAAAAAAACAGTTGACTATACAACAAACGATGCGTCAGTGTGGGCACCCTATATGCGCATGTGTGCGTGACGTTTTGTGTTTTTTCCCTACCCTTCCCGGTCTCGACTTTTGCAAAAATAGACTCAAAAAGGAATATTTTTACGCAGATATCCCACTCTGCGTTTTTCAGCTGGTCTTCTTTGAGACACGGGGAGTTTGAGGTAGTTATTTCCCACCCCTCACGCATCTCACGCACCGTCCTCAACCCCTCCCTCCTCTTCATCTGCAGTGGAATTAAGAGCAGGGCAAGCGAAGCAAAAAAGAAAAGGGGAAGTTAAATATCCCTCCTCGGTTAGGGTTGACATCATGTCGAGAAGCAGAGGAGACGATGGAGGAGATCCAGGCAGTGTGGGATCATTAGGACTCCTATTCCGTCCACTGGGGTTGTCTGTCTGGCTCTACCTGTTGTATTTAAACACTGTCTGCCTCTGGAAATGTCTAATGAGAGCCATTTTCTTTCTGTGAATGTCGATAATGCTTAGAACTGAATGTGAAGTATCTGTATATTTGGTCAAAATCATATTAAGATTGTGTTTTACAATTGATTTCGAGCACAACAAAATCCTAACAAGACATTTTTGTGATTTCGATGGAACCAGTTGCCATAATACATTTATGTCCAATGTCTGGCCCCCGAGCCAAACTGTCCCAAGTGAGGATTGTGTAGTCCATACACTGAGAACTCCACAGTATTTTTCCCACTGCTTTACAAAGCCAATAAGACTCTGATTACTGGTTTAGCCCTAATTTATTTGTCTTTTTTATCCTGTTGAATCCTAAACCTGTTTTCTCTTTTACACAATCCAATATAAACAAATGCAGTGAGTACGTTATGCGGCAATGACGAGTTAAAAGGGGTGAAAACGTTTGAATGCAAATGATGGGACTAAAAAATGACTATAGGCATGACCAATGTATGGCTCATGGGCCAGTTGGGGTCCAAAGATAAATGTGTTGGTTCCAAAATAAAAATTTATAGTTTAAGGACAGTGAAGGTCTCCCTAAAAATCTGCATTCGGACATTAGAGCTAGAACAGACTTGTGGCAATGAAACTGTGTCACAGAATTATTTCAAAGCTTCCCTAAATATATTCAGAGAAGAAGAAGCAGTGTGAGAGCTATGGTTTTTTTTCTTTTTAGCAAAGACTTTGGAACTGCTAAAAGGTTTTCATCAACAGGTCTTAGGACTCTGAATGGACTGCACTTAATATTCTCTGGGGTTGGCTCATCAGTGGTTGTGTTGCTAATTAATAACATCCCCAAATCTATTCTGGACTTAATGGGAAAGGGCTATAAAAGAACCTTTGCTTTAATTTAAATCAAATAAATTCACTTTATTTTGACTTCCCACTTTTTAAATTGTGTCCCTGAACAACTCTGTGAATTAAAATCCCCAGCTCTCCTCACAGACAGCAGACTGTATCGATATAAAGTCAGTCATTTTAACTCGTGGAACAGAGCGCTGCAGGCCAGTCACCGTCTTAATTTGTTGATTGTCTCAGTCTGTAAAGCACCTCAAAGAAAAGCCACTTGAGGTAAATTATTGTTTTGCCACGAGACTGTGATGGCAGTGGAGCAAAAGCACCTTGGATTTGATGGTACTAACATCCGTTTTCTGTTTAAATTACATGTTGTGGACCGGTTAAGTGACTGTATGTTTTCCATTAGCTCAGAGGCATATATATTAGTTTAACAATATGCAATGCGTCTTTACACTGTCTCCTTCAGGGATCATTTCCCGTGACCTGCTCTACCTGTGTGGCCTCCATCTTTTTATTGCGACTAATGGCTGTTTCACTCTCAGACCTTCACGTCGGCGCGGCCTCCTGCTGCGACGCGGATCAAAGCGTACGCCACTGTTGTCTGAGCTAAACTAAGTAACCAATAGTCGATGGCGGTCCCCGGTGAGAGCAAAGCAAACAGAAGCTCTGAGCGGACAGACAGGCGGCCGAGCCAAGGGCATATCACTCATTCACACTAATTAATTGAATGTGGGGTATGTGTGTTAGTGTGTGTGGGGGTTGTGGGGGTGTTATCGCCAGCAGAGAGGCCTCCTGATTTAGTTTAGTGTGCCCTCATACATGTGTGCATCATACATGTGCTTATACGTGGCAGGTGGGGGAGCATTCATTGTTGGTCACGCTTCAGTGTCCCATTTAACGGGCAAACAATGCTGACTCCATCTTAGCTCAGCGCAATCCTTGTAGGCCAAACATTTTCGACTCCAAATAATCCCCCAAACAGGATAAATCATATTTGTATCGGGGAGAAAAAGCCCTTATCTTGGAGTCAAAACTAATTGGATTATGAATATGAATGTATCCCAAGGAATAATTGCATGGGGCTCAGCATCATGATGCGATGCAGATACTGTCGAGTTGCATTAGCGTGATGCGGGACCAGAGGAGCTCATATGTCACTTGCATACACAGTCGCCGGGCAAACAACGCCACTCGGGCTGGAGTTTGAGCAGAGGGGGAGACAAGGTGAAAGTGTCATTGCACAGGGTAAAGGTATCTCAAACAATAGCATGGCAGACATGTTTGCAGGTAAATTCAGACATGAGAGAAGTGCATATACCTCATTGCATAAGGAGTAGGAATTACAGTTGGATAACAGTTTCTTACACCGTTAATATCCTCACTGTAGCTTACTCTGCTTCTTGTTTGTTCAACTCTTTATTAAATAAATAGAAAATGGTTAAGTAACATCTGCTTGAATTGTATGCATTATGTACTGTACTGATATTTCTTTGACTCCAGATTGATAATAAACACAAAGTACAGGACTGCATAATGCGACACACAGTGGGAAGTCAGTGTGTGTTTTCTTTAATACTTACAGCATTTTTTGCCAGAGAAATTGTAATAAAGGACTGGATGTAATTTCTTTGTCTCATACTGACATAATACCATAGGTTCATGAAGCTGAACTATGCTTACTGTATTACTCATTACTTACGTGGCTGGCAGAACAGTAACATAAATTTGATTGATAACAGGTTTAATGGCTAACAGTGCTTAACTTCCATCCTACAACCAAGTGTATCAAGAAAACACTGGCCTATAGTAGTCAAGTTTTTGTCACATAGATATTTCTGCTATCTTTACTAGAACTGGTATTGCTTTGTGTCATTCAGAGGTGCAGTCAAACTACCAACAAGCAACCCCATCTGATGTAAAAGCAGCAGTACATTACTGTTATTGTCCCCCCTTTTCCCAAATGTATTACAGTCCTGATGGATTTGTCCATTTTTTTTTTTTTTTGCTTCCCTAAGAATCCTGCGATATTGTTATTGACCAGCCAGATTGAATGTTATGCTTATGGTGAAGTTGTCATCGAGCAAAACCAACACAAAGGCCAATCAATAACATTCAATCAGACCGTGATGTTGAGCTAGAAGATTGCTTGCAATTTCCCTCCCCCATTCCGCCACTCAAATCTGGTGGATATTTCGAACCTGCCATTATCAGTAATCACCGGTGAGGCTCAGGGCTGGGTGAAATGCATGCCATGTTTTGACACTTTTCTGCATACCTGCAGTGAGCCTAACTGTGCTAAAGCTGTTATTTTATGTCACAAGTGAAGAGTCGAGAGATAATTTGTATATCGGTTTAATCCCTCCCTTAGAGAAATACATTTAAAGATCCTCACTGCAGGAAAAGCCATTGTAGTATTTTGGGAGAAAAGCTTCTTGACCCTCCCTCTGGCCTTTCTTTTTGAGACTCCTCTCTGAAACGATTAAGATATTTAGTGATTATGTGATTTATCCTTCTAACAAGCACATCAAAAGTTCCTTGCTGCTGAATCGTCACCCGGCGACAGCAACAAAACGCTCTTTTAGCTCACTTTAAGAAAGCGCCACATCAAGATTTTCGCCCTTGGCATCAGAATCCCTCCTGAGATTGTTTCAGAAGTGAGGTGCGAGCACATGCCACAGCAGCTTTGGTCGTCTTTAGCTCCAGATGCGCACACTCATCTCGGGTCGACCCGCTTTTGACCGAGGGCTTCAAAGACAGCAGAGGCTGAAATACTCCGTGGGTAATTACAGAAAGGTCAGGAGCCATGTTAAGCTTGTTTTCACATCAGCATGTTGGGCTCAGTGTGCGTGGACGGCATTCACAAACACGCCAGGATGTTTGTAGTTTGTGGGAGGTAAAAAGCATGATTGCCCAGTCGTTTTGTCCAGTGTGGTTACATATTTTTGCAGTGTTTTTAATAGTCAGAAGAAAATGTAACGCTGGTAAGCATGGAGCACATTTGAAGCTAATTATGTGCAACTAAAGTTTAACTTGCAAAGATCTTCAAAATGCTATAGGGATGGCTACACACTCAGAAAACAGCTGCAGACATCTTTATTTTTTTCTAAATCTAATTCTTGCATTAAAGAATAATTTATCCTAAAACAGCAAGTTGCTTGTTTTTGTTACTATGCAATTTCAAAGCAAAAGAAAAATACAGGCAAAGGGAATCTATAATTGTAGCATAAAAAAACATATTTTTTTATTGAGTTGGAGTTTTATTGATGTTTAAAATAATTATATTGGTACAAGACAACTCACCACTAAAAGCTTTCTTTCAATTGAAGATTTTTTTTAGTCACTTCCTTTGAATCCGTCTGTATTTTTTTTTCTCTCTGAGCAGATGTGTCATGTACAGAAAAAGATGGGTCAAGTGCGGACTGGAAGTCAATAGGGCTGCTGGCGAATGCAGCAGCGGCGGCGCTACCGATGTATCGACCCTCGACGCTGTATGAAGAATCAGCAGAATGTTTGACTGTAAATCAATACACATCCATCTACAAACTTTCATTCAGCGCCCTGCCTCCCTTAACCCTCAACGCCTTCACGTCTTCACAACTGACCTGAGTCCCGTGAAGCAGCGCTCTGAGAAAAAAACATGTGTCGTGTGATTCAGCTGGCATTTTGACTCATTTAAGCCCTCCATCTGGGCTCCAAAAATGTTTTTTTTCCCATTTGAACATGCACTTGAGTCACTTGCCTTGGGAAAATGATTTAATTGTAGCTTCAAACCTCAATACTGATTCTCTGTGACATTGCACTGCTGGGTTCCATCTCCTTGAGATTGGATATAAATGTAACAGAGGTTCTTTACAACATTTAACCTCACCTCACTAGTATGTACAGAGCAGACTGTGGATTCATCCATTTTGCTTTTGGTAGTAAACTACAGAACTTAAATCTGCCCAAAATGTTCACTTAGCTGGACATAAGCTATGCTGCTACCACTTTAGAGCGATGCTTTCAATCTCTGTCCTGCTCCACAATTCACTGGCATCCAGGCTATAACTTCCTGGCTCATGTCCAATCAGAAAAAATGTCTACAAAGTGCTGCTTCTCTATATTTCCACATAAGAAGTGTCCCCTCTGTGCTGCAGTATCACAAACATAAAACATTTCCCAAACCTCATCTCACTGCAGCACATTGTTCTAACTGATGTAAACTGTAGTGTTGCATTTGGTGCTTTAATTTATTCCCTGTAATAACAAGTCTCAAGGACATCCTAAAATACAGCCACATCACTGTTGGCTTCAGATTGTGAAGGTAAAAATTTAGTTTATTCTACGCTCTAATAGGCTTTTTCTTGGCTTAGTATAACATTACCACCAAAAGATAATTTGAAAAGACTCGAATGGCACATATAAGGACTCATTCATTCTATTCAGAGTTCATCCTCCACACTCTTACCAATAAGTTTTAGTTGCCTTGAGTTACAAAACATGCATTGTAAGTTTGTTCGTTATACTACTGTTTTTGTGCCTACACATTTACAAATGCATACACTCGTCAGGTTTATGACAACCTTGGTTTATTTCTTCATCCACTGAAGAAAGAGCCAGTTTAATCACTACTTCTCCGAGCCCCACACTCAGCTTTCTTTTGTCATCAGCTGTTTCCACACATTTCAACCCGGGATCAAAATCCAACGTCAGATTTTTACACTTAATCTCACTATTTAGAGACGAGGCAAGACCCCTTAAGTGACAAGAGCCGAGTCCTGTGTTTTAAGATGCCACAATTAGTGCCACGGTGGCTTGTTACCATGGCAGCCAGTTCATCTCTGCTGAATCAGTCTCTTTTTTATTTCCCCTCCTCCCTCTTGGAGGAGTTATTCTGTAAGAGTCAGTGAGCAGCCCTCATCCTATGGTAATTGGCAGGAAATCATAGGAAAAGAGCGCTTCTTAGTTTCGTAAGGCTTTTGTGATAAATGGGAGACTGAGAGGCAGAGACAAGGAGATAGTGCTTAGAGGATGTTTGTCTTGGATGGATGTGGGCTCATAGAAAATGCACATGCAAAACTAAGAGCCTTCATTTTGGAGATCTTGATGCGGGTTACTGTGTGAAATGATAAATGTCTGGTTGGATAAACTGAATAATGATAACCGTGTTAAGCATCAGTCATAGTCGTTCACCTTGACGTCATCTATAAGCGAGATCAAAACGACATAAAACCGCTCCCGATCTTTTTCTAAATCAAACTTGGTACATTATTCTTTTTCTTATTCATTCTGTAAGGCTCGCAGCTTGCCACAGTCAATCCGTGATCTTTGACAAGATCCTGTCCAGTGTCATACTTGTTTTCCACGTGAAGGCTTGATGCTGCTGACAGCCCCACCGCTGCAGCACTCACAGAGGAAAGACTTACATCGTGTACGAACGCTGAACTCTGAACTCTGGGTTGTAGCCGTCATGTAATTGCCTTCTTGAATGTAACCTCATAAGTCGGCCTGGTTAGAGGAGAATGGAGATTGAGTAGTTCAAGCAATTATGCCGCTTTATTATTGTTGCATATTAGCACAAAAGGCATTTAAGCATAAAGCTAAGTTTAATTGTGGATCTAATTATCTTTCCTGCTTTATTTTCTCATTTTTTCTTATCTTTCGCTAACTTAACTCTCCATTGTTATTGTTGATTAGCTTCACCTGGAGTTTTTTTTTTTTTTTAATTTCCATTTGTTGATGCCCATTTGGCTTCAAACCCACTGTATCTTTCTCCAGTCTGTTTGATCCCTGTTTGGAATTAGCCGGATTGTGGAATTAGCCTGTGTTTTGGACTCCGATGTAAGATGTAACCACGCTGTGACAGTTCATTGTCTCTAAATAATACATCTTTGGATCTACCTTTTTGTATCTCTTGGCTCGAAATGCGTTAAACTGTTGCTTTTGTGACGTGTCAGCTCTCACTCATGTTGATTTTTGATTGAAGATTTATAAAGAGATGTACCCACTGCACAGTCCTGCCCATGATACATCAAGTACGACACACACGTCATTATTTCACTTGAATATGGCTGGATATGTGTTCGAAATAGTAATCGTCTTAAAATGTGGCTCACATATGTGTCATGCTTCCTGTTCTGGAATCCGGTGTCATTTCTGTGACAGCTCTGTCCACTCGTCCTCCTTCTTCACATTACGATCACAGCTCTCCTTTTGATAGGCCTGACAGATCCGTGCTCGGCTAAATCATCACAGCTCCTCAATCAGCCTTTGAGTCCCAGTGTACTTTGCAAAACCCTCACTATCTATTTTTTTTATGGCAGAGATTTGCAGTTCAGTAGTGCTTTATGGATGGGTTTGATGAGTGACAGTGGCTTTCATTTCCTTGGCCCCATCTGAAATACATTATTATTGTATCTGTGAGATTGTAAATGAATGTGACCGCTGTGGACTGTGGTCAGAGTCCTTTTATGTGTTCATTCGTTAGGCTTCATTAGTGAATAAGACAATGCAGATAATTCGTTCAGTGCATGAAAGAGCAGAGTAAATCTTCTTCAGGCCCATGTAGTGTAAAAACTGCCGTCTTACTTTAGCGAGACCTTGATAATAATTAACAGAGGTGACAGTCAGATGGCGTTATTGATTTATTTATTCATTTATTCTTTTTTTCACTGGCCATTGAGTGTGCAGAATTGAAGTAAACATGGATGTCTGGAGCAGGAACCCAGGTCTTACTAAATAGTACATTTATTCTTTACTTTTTAGTGTCTGCCCTGTGTGTTTCACTAAAAGCATTACTTGCATCTTTACCCAAATGGTGCACCATATGTTTAGTGCCAAACTAATATAAATCAACATATAATCTCCTGATAGTGACATAAAATCATTATCTGATAAAGTGCTGTCATGTTTGGGTATATTTCAGTGAGCTGAAGACATAATAATGTCTAGTTTTGTTTTCACTATTATAAATAATAAATCTGGTGTCTGATAACAGAGCTAACTTTGACATCTCTACCGATGAATATCTCAATGTGCAGCACAAACTTTTAATAGGACACCGAGAAGTTTCTGTGCTGTTTCTATCATTCACTTTCAACATTTTGTTAATCTTTTTCCAAATCTGCTGTGAATGCACAAGGCCTAATGGATCGGCGGTGCTCGGACATTCAATTATATCTGCGTTTTCTTCGAACAATCATCATTCAAGCGAATCAATAAGCGCTAAATAATTCAAACTGAGCTTAAGTTGAGGGCCGCCATGTTGCAATTAAATACCTGCAAGTGCATGCTGTTTAGTTGCACCCTAACCCTCCCAGTAGGGTTTTATTGTTTTATGACACGCTGCACAAACATGCATGCATATTTACTGTGTGGAGACAGTTTAATGGCCACTGCAGCCCGTGACAATATACAGCGCGGCCCGTCTCTCTGCCGTGGAGCAGTTTATGCGAGCCTGTAATGGAATGATAATCACTGGCTCTGCAGAATGACAGCTACATATGTATGTGCCATAAGTATTCTCACTTTTTAACCACATCGCTTTATGCTAGAGTGAATTACTGTAGTGCCGCTGCCACAGTTCCCAGGAGAAAATCTGCAGAAAGATTGAATTCCTCTATCTTGTCTGAATCCATGTGGAGAGATTAGACAACTGCTTGACTCTTTTTTAAAGGGGTCTGTTAGATTAAAGATGGGTGTTGCTCCTTTAAATGTAGGACAACTACCAAACTGTTGTGTTTCACATTAGTCTTATGATTCATACAAAGGCTTTCTTTGAGTCCTGTTGCATTTTGTATTACTTTAATATGTGCATTGGAATGCCAACAAATACATCACTGTTGCCCTTAGAGGTTTTCATCTTACTATTTGTATTCAGAGCTGTGGCATAAATACAGCATTATTAAAGTTGTATGTCTCAATCAGGTTGTGAATTATGATTACTCTGCCTCTAGGTTTGCAATAGGAAATAGTGAAATCTTTTTAGGCTTTGGCAATCTCATGGAATTAGGTCTTTTACTCTGGCATTCAGGAATTGCCTCTTGGTCATTTAGTGTAAAGCCATCAGTGTGACAGTGGCAAAGCAGGTTGTCCTCTGTTTGAATGCTTTCTGGGCTTATATCCAAGGATTTTAATCCTCATTTCATTGTGCACTCAGTCTAGCACAACTAATGCGGCCATGCTGTGTCATGGCCAGTATTTGGGTTCTGAGATGAACCATGTTGCAGCTAGTTAGACTGGAGACAAAGCTAGGCTTGTGCTTCACA
Source organism: Rhyacichthys aspro (assembly GCA_036850595.1). Taxonomy (NCBI): domain Eukaryota; kingdom Metazoa; phylum Chordata; class Actinopteri; order Gobiiformes; family Rhyacichthyidae; genus Rhyacichthys; species Rhyacichthys aspro. The sequence goes on from CM072149.1 coordinate 7,127,376, forward strand.
TCACTGTGGCTAGAAAGAAATGGTTGTGGACTATATTGAATTTGCTTGAAACTGGCTGTGATTATTGCAAAATTGCTAAAGGTTGCATGTTTTTTACGCCATTATTGCATAATCGTTTTACTTGTAAATGCACAAAATAGACAACATTGTATCACAAAGAACTGACTTAAATACATTATGGATTTCATAAGAGACAATTACCCTTTGTGTGTCTAAATTATTGTTTCATCAGTCTTAAATCAAACTGTGATGGAACCAAATATACATTGAATCATCTCTGTGACCAGTGTCTTTCTTCACATTAGAATTCACTTGAACCATTACTTTGTCAAATGAGACATTCAAATATCACAGGCCATTTTGTTTTCTGAATAGTGTTTTCGTGGCATCATAATACCTTCAATAGCTTCATTTTACTCTGTTTCTTGAAGCCAGTCTTCTGAGCTCTGATTGGTCACACTCCGTCCCTGAATGGTCTTCCATTTCAGAACTTGTTGTTCCACTTTAGTGAGACCTTGCCTTGTCTAACTTGGCCTCATATAGTACATCTCTTAGAAATCATTGTTTTGTGTCTCTGCCTCCTTTTTACTGAACATCTAACAAGCTTTTTCAGAAGAAAATACTGAAAGAAAAGAAAATCTGACTTTTTGCATTAATAAGAATTTGCGTTTTCAACATAAAGGAACCTTTGACTTTACTATTGAGTGGATTTGTAGTTATCAAGGCCTTCTGGCTATTCTTTGTAAAATGTTACAGCTCAGTTACACTATGTGAGCATTTCACTATCATTCTGGGGTTGGAGAAAGGTTACTTGCTGCGTATTTTGAGATAGTTGTGTGGGTGTATATAATCACAGACAAGTTGGTTGAAGTCTACACTTTGAACATTGTCTGGCAACTGATTCGTTTTATATAATATATAACTTTGATAACAATTTTGCACTGATTGTGTTGTCTCTTCCATTTTATTTCCTACTTCAGTGGTAAGGCGGCAAATGGTGTGTTCCTGGTTTAAATTCCCAGCTTTAAAAGAAAAGCCAAATGATACACACAAAGCTTATGTAGCAGCACACAAAAAAATAAAATAAAAAGACATCAAAAGGCTACTGAGCTGTGTCTCATGATGAAAAGAAAAATAGTGAAACCACAAGCAACACAAATCCCTGAAGGGTAGGTCAATAATACACCAGATTACACAGGCATCGAAACACAACCAAAGAGGCACAGAAATAAGAAAACAGTAGCTCAAAGAACGGCAAAACAAAGACTCGATTGTTTAATAAAAAAAAGTTTTTCTGAATGAGTGTACTGCAAGAACACCATCTGCTCTCCATTGAATCTCCAGTCCCCTCAGTGCTATAGATATTTAATGAGTGAGGTGAAGGAGAAGTTCCAAGGTAAGAGTGCAGTATTGACATTCCCGACACCGGCCCATGACTACATCACAATAATTGGCAGCATAAATGAATAAGGCTGAATAATCAGGTGGAAAGGTTATTCTCCAAATCTAATCCACCACATAGAGCTGAATACCTGATGACCAGCTGAGGTTCTGGGACAAACACGGGAAACTTCATACTGTCTGCTGCTGTACTTTTTATAAGACATAGTATAGTTCATTAAGGTCCTTAGCCGTCATGCACAATGTATGTTCAAAAAGAAGAAACTAATGGCCTCTTCCTTTGGGTTCTATGGAGTTTTTTGAGATAGCCAAAAGCAAAAATAGTGATGATGTTCTGGCTGCAAACCTTTCTGTTCTGCAAACTCAGCCAGTGAAAGATAAATCCCATGCAGTGCACTCAAATATATATGACCTGACAGAGTTGTGACAGTTTATGCTTTAGAAATGATATCAAGGATCTGCTGTTTGTCTCTGGGATGCTGTATTTTATAGTTAATAGACTTCTTTAATTATGTTTGTCGTGTACATAAGATTACCTTGGACTCTGTATAATGTATTTATGTATTTTTAATTGGCTTTTTCCTGTGGATAATTGAACATAATTGTTGATTCTTCTCTAGTAGCCATGTTCTATATTCTGGCACCACATTCATTGGCATGAATGCGTTTCCAGGAATGTATACAATGACAGCATAATTCACCAAGAAATAGACATGGTCTTTTTGGATTTTTGTTTGTTTTTGGACAGAGCTTACATTCATTTTGCATCCCTCCCGGGAAATGCCTGCTCAAATTCAGTTAAAACTCCCATCGTGAATGTACACGAGCCGAGAGACTACCGCTGCTGATGACAGATATGCTTCATTTAGCTGTATTCAAAAACACCCACATTTCCTCCGTGGGAATGAAGAGAATCACTAGGACTGTGCACTGAAGACTGATAGCAGCGAGGACATTCAGAGGGGATTTGATCCCGAGCCAGACAAGTTCAGCTACTGAGACAAAGCCTTCTTTGAATTATTGAAGGATTGTAATTGAAAAAATTCCACTTTCTCTTTGTTGTTTACACCCTCTATTTAAGCAGGCAAGTAAGACTAAAGCTAAGATTAAGAGAACTTTCTCATTAGCTGCAATGCCAAGGGAGTAGCTATAGTACTTCCTAATTGAGACAGGCTTAGAATGGAGGAGAATATATTGAACAAGGCCTAGTGGGGTTTGATTTGAAGCAGGCGAAGGCACATCCTCACTACAGTATTATTGTACCAAGGGATTCTGTCCACAGCCCGGATTGGGGATTTGGAAATGAGCTACAATCTTCTCAAGAAATCCAAGTCCAAGGCCAGTGGAAACTGGTCATACGTTTAAATAAAGGTGCAACTATCTTCTTTGTTACTGCGCAGACAGAGGCACATTTTTAGTAACTGTCTTCTTATATTTAAGGCTGAGGTAAATGGGAATGGAGCAGATTGCTGATATTCATTTTGAACTTACCAGTGTACTAAGGCGTCTTTTTCGAACAGTGCATTTATTAGGCGTTACCACATTGTTTTAAAAGATTGAAAAAAGGTTAAGCATGGTATCCCCTTGTCTAACAAAACATCGTCACGTGACTAGACTCCAACAGAAGAAGACATTTTAAACAGGAACAAATATCATGTAGCGCTTCACCTTTCATAGAATGCTGTGTTTTTATAATTGCCACCGATACCATCAAGCTCCAGGGTTGGGTTGTTTTCACTCTGCTACAGGTGCTCTGACTCTGAGTGGGCTAGATTTAAAGGCTCTGCTCAGGTTGTTTTAGTGAGATTGTGCACGGTACTTAAGGAAATAAGCCAGCAGGAGTAAATACAGGAATCCTCCCATGACCCCGCAGTAATAAAGCAGCCACAATACCAAACTGCAGCCTGGCATTGTGTTGTATGTGTACTCTGTTCAACTTCAAACTGTGCAAAGCCTGTCCTTCAGCTACAGACACAAAGACTCAGCAGGAAAACAACGATACAGTAGCAAATCCAGACTATTATTGATTTAGCGAGGTCATAGGTTCAAACAATAGTTCCTTCACACAAAGAGCTAAGCTGATACTGTAGACGTCTACTTCAAAGTGCTGCCATTATCATTTTTAGCCACAAAAGCTTAAAAAGTGACAGGAGCAGTCATGAAATTCGCCGCTAATAATTTCCAGAGTTCACTTTGCTTCAGTGCATTTAAAGTCTGTAACTGTTATCACTCGTCTGGGAGCAATTAATTACACCTAGCTTCTGAGTTCAAAGCGCCGTCTATTACATTCGGAATGACGAAACACAAAGATTCACAGATAAAATAAGGCTTAAAATCTCCCACCGCAGTAACCTTGGGATTCAGTTCTGCTAATTTAATTTAAAATCACGGTCTAATTGAGGCGACACTCAAGGCGTCTTACTTTAAGGCCTCGAAGTGTCCCGGGTCTATTAATAATGCAACTTCATCAGTGAATCTTTTTGTTCTTTATGAGTGATCCGCTGCCAAACCCAAAAGTGTGATATAAGCTAAAAACTCTGTCTTTTTTCATCTTCGGGAAAGAGCAACAACGCCTCTGAACTTGTATTATTCTTGTAACTTTTCTTCATGCCTCCTCTTATATAAGAACACTGAATTCTCTGCGCTAAAGGATTAGACATGCCTGCCCTGCACCATCCATGCAAATCCTGACAGGACACTGTAGATCAGAGCACAGCAATACAAATAATTAATACTCAGGGGCAATGGAGTTGTGCTGTTAGAGGAATGCGGGAGTAAAAAGACAATGAGGGTAAAAACCAAAGAGGAAGGCGGACTAAAGCTGGCTTCGACACCTGTCAAATTATTGACTTAGCGCATGTTTGATGTGTACACATAGGTGTGCACGTGACCGGGGCGTAGTGCACGTCTCGGATATAAATCAATGTGATGAGCTGTTGCATTCACCTTGAGAGCGGCGGAGCGTTGTTACAGGTGAGGTGTCAATCAGGAGGAAGCAGCGCTCTAACCTCGTGCGTCGTGTGCACTTTTAATCATGACAGATAACACACAGTGCGTCGTCCCAGAGCCAGAGCAGCGTCGGGTTAGCGCTGCCTTTCTTTATTGTCTCTTTTCCTCTACTTTTATTGGAGCGATTGCACAGCGTTGCCTTATGCCGAGCTGCTCCAGAAGACTCTGGCACTGCAGGCGCCTTTGTTTGTGTGTCACCCGTGATGACCTAATGTGGGCAGTGTGAAACGCATTTATTGTCTTCACAGGGAAGCCTCCAGATACAGCAACAATTAAAGCCCTTGGCTGCTTTACTTTCTTTTAAAATACCTATTATCATTCATTATCTTTATTTTTCTCGCGAATGTCTCTTGTTTTCTTCTTTGCCCAAACTATTACTTACATTTTTCCTGTGCAAATGGAAAAGCAATAACAGCACAACTGCAATTATCTATTAATGAGACTTTGCAATGGGTATGTAATTGAATCTTAACTTCATGAAAAAATGCATTCATTTGATGTACATCATCATGAAGATTACATAGCTCGGTGAGCCTTGCCTCCTTGCCAGCGCATCAACAGATTTCTATGTTTCTATGTGAAGTTCCAGTCCAAGGAAATATCATTCAGGTGCCATTTCTTTTCTCTTTTGACTGTTTATATTAGCAGCCCTGTGCAAAACTAGTATCTCAACAAACCATTGGTGAGTGGCTCCTAAGACAAAGTAAGGAAACAGAAAACACTTTAAGACATGGAAGAACAAGCACCAAGCATCTGAGGTTGAAATAATTGGTTTGACATAATGATCAAATGCAGAATGGAGACCAGTAACTCCAGGCATCAAAACATTCTTGGTTTAGCAGGAGTATATATGATATCCACTCTGTTCTTGCACCAAATACAACCCACTTCATGAATCCACTCTCCGATCATGTCTATACTATCTTTCCATAAGAACTCAGCAGCTGGCAGAGTGATGAATTATCCCAGCAGCAGGTGAAATGTCAGATTCAATGGCACTTCACCTCTGACCTCTTGTTGGCAGGTGAGCGGCTGAAAGTGCGTATGGCCCTGTGAATGAAGATGGATGGCACTTTGAATTGGATAATGTTAACATTACAGATGGCAGCCAATGCAAATGGATGGAACGTGGCGGCTTTATTGAGTGATTAAATGGAATACAAAAGCTCTTATTAAATATTTAACGGAGGACAAGGAGTTTTAGTGTCTGCAGCGCTGTAACATTATGTATGCAAAGTTTAATAAGCAGCTATAGAGCCATGTGTAATGTGTGATCACTGCATGGATTACGCAGAATCAGGGGAAATCGCAATTAAAACAAATATGATAGCAAATATTTACATAAATATGGAATTAGAGAATGAATACAAGTACAAATTAGCATAAGCGTGTTGTAATAATTTGCCCATTTAACTCCATAGATCAGGGAAATAAAGTAATGACACTTAGACACAGTCGGGGTAATCCAATTGTATTGATCTGCATTTTTGTGGTTGTCTTTTGGTCCCACCGCACTAATTTCACTCATTTAGAAAAGATTTCATTTTGAAGTAACCACACCAGACTTAAGCATAATAGATGATGGATAAGGAGGAAATCAATGGGAGTGGAGAGGAGCAGCGTGTGATGACAGCATGGAAACCTTGTAAAAGGCTCTTTTAATGGGTAGCTGCAGCGACAGAGCAGACGAGCACAGGCGCGCTCATATACAAGCCTCAAACACATGTCGACGCACGCGGGTGTACGTTCATAATCGTGATTTATTCATCGTCTTTTACAGTGGTAGAAACGCTCCATTTTCTAATGCATCTATTATTTAAAGATAGGACCCCGTAGACATGGCTCAACAGATTGTGATGTAAAAAATGAATGCAAAACCCAATTGTGAGTGTGCATGCTGCATGGTGTGTATGTGGCTGCTTGTCTATTCTAGAGGAGTGCCTGCAAACTTTGGGCTTTTTGGCTCCTCTATAATAGATGACAATCACAACAGTTGCCATGAAACACACCTGCTCCTCTGAGATACAGTACAGCCAAAGGAAAATGTGTTTTGCCGGGAACACAATCTCTTTTCTGATTCCTTGAAGATTGAAGACCCTATACCGATGTAGCACTACTTGTGCACACATACCGAACATATAAAACTAGGAAGAGTATATCTGAGAGAAGAGAGCTGCAGACTCTGGTCCCTGCTCGTATTACATATTCAGACTATGCAGAGAAGACAGTGCTTGATGGAAGAAGAAGAGGCTGCCACGACTCAAACACAGACAATAGCACACTTGAGCTGGATGTAGTCAAATGTCGTTTGAATGAGACATCACAGAAGCAATGGGAGGATATTTGTTGTTTTTGATTGAAGTTACAAAATGGAGCAATCAGACTTGTCTGCAGTGGTGACCTCCCTTTAATCTTTCTGTATTTATTTGAGGGGATATGTGTGTGTGTGTGTGTATATATGTATATATATATGTGTGTGTGTGTGTGTGTGTGTGTGTGTGTGTGTGTGTGTGTGTGTGTGTGTGTGTGTGTGTGTGTGTGTGTGTGTGTGTGTCCTTGCTTAGGTAAATATTGGGGACTCAAACCAGAATACACACCAGTTGATTGGGGACAGCATTTCAATTGGGGACCAAAACCACGGTCCCCGATTAGATTTCATTGAATTTGTAATGTCCAAGCTTCAAAATGTATTTCTCTCTTAAAATCTCAACTGTCCCTGAAAGTGACATGTTTCAGATTTTTGTGTATGTGTGTGACCCCCACTCCCCCCCCATCAATTTGTGTGTGACTCTCTATCGGCTACTAGTGGTGGTGTATGGAATTGTCTATGACCCCAATTGGAGGGATTATTGTCTAGTGGAAGTGTACATGGTCTAAGGACCCCAAATCAAATAGTCGTCTAGCATTTTGCCTGATCACATTATATATATATATATATATATATATATATATATATATATATATATATATATATATATATATATATATATATATATATATATATATATATATATATATATATATATATATATATATATATATATATATATATATATAGATATATATATATATATATATATATATATATATATAGATAGATAGATAGACAGTGTCATGTATTATTATAACGTATAGCTAATTCTGTAACGCATTGTGGTCGAGTCCCTCTCTCCTTTCCCCTACACTAGAGTGTCAGTGGAGCACTATAAAATAAACTGCAGAACCTATTTCTTACTTTAAAATGCCACGAAAAAACAAAGATCAATTCTCTCATTGTCAGCTCTCTAAACAGGCCAGAGTAGATGAGGCAAAAAAGAAGACAAGGTATACATTAGAGGAAGTGGATGAGACATCCAAGTGACTTAATAAATAAAGAGGAATAAAGAGGAGACCAAGAGGGACAGAGGATGAGAGGAGACCAAGTGAAAAGGTTAAGTTAAGCTTGGGTTTGTGCTATACAGCATTTTTCAATTATTGGATGAAACTACTGTGGCCTTTGTCTCCTATGTCCTACTGTGGCCTTTGTCTCCTATGGTCCTACTGTGGCCTCTGTCTCCTATGGTCCTACTGTGGCCTCTGTCTCCTATGGTCCTACTGTGGCCTCTGTCTCTTATGGTCCTACTGTGGCCTTTGTCTCCTGTGGTCCTACTGTGGCCTTTGTCTCCTATGGTCCTACTGTGGCCTCTGTCTCCTGTGGTCCTACTGTGGCCTTTGTCTCCTATGGTCCTACTGTGGCCTTTGTCTCCTATGGTCCTACTGTGGCCTTTGTCTCCTGTGGTCCTACTGTGGCCTCTGTCTCCTATGGTCCTACTGTGGCCTCTGTCTCCTATGGTCCTACTGTGGCCTCTGTCTCCTATGGTCCTACTGTGGCCTCTGTCTCTTATGGTCCCACTGTGGCCTCTGTCGGGTGTCTGGTATCTCATGGTGATCTCATTGCTTTTTGGCATGTACTTTCTGTTGTTAAGGTTAAGGTTAAGTTGAGACAGTTTAGATAGATAGATAGATAGATCAGCTGTTATAAACACTGTTCAAATGAACATGAAGTTAACATAATGTTAATATATAATAATAATAATAATAATGTTAATATATTATAATAATAATGATAATGATAATGATAATAATAATAATAATAATAATAATAATAATAATATTATTATTATTATTATTATTATTATTATTATTGTTAATTTATTATATTTATTTATTTATTTATTAAATTTTATTTAGAAGATAATTATGTGTCTTCTTTTACTAACATTTAATACTGAAAATAAAAGAAAATACAAAAATGCAAATTCCAGCCTGGGTTTAAACTCTGGTCTCCAGGGGGAAAGCCCAATGCTTAACCACTACACCACAGAACCTAATGGAGGTACGTGACAAACACTAGATTGGACCTGTAATTGAAGGGAAGGGAGGGGAGGGGAGGGGCGGGGCGTGGCGCGAAAGTAGCTGTTTTCGCGGGTAAATTGTTACATTACTGCGCTACCTGCGTATGCTGACACCACATGGTCAATGCTACAGAGACCTGAAAGCAGCATAGCGGACAACCACATTGTTGAAGGTAAGAAAAAACTTGGTGGCTTGGTAATTACTGACCAAATGTATATTTTGTGCAATTCAATCAGTCTGTAATGTCCATGAAAATGATTGTTAAAGTGATAAATTGGTATAAACTGTCTTCTATAGACTTCTATAGTATAGACTCTTAGCACAAGGCTAGCTAATCCTAGCTAGCTAGTTAGCTGAGATGGACAACACCAACTGGCAATTTTGTAAAGAGATAGCCTTAAACATTTCTCTTGTTTTAAGTAAGGACAGACAATTGACAGATGCACGGAGTAGTTTTGACAATTCCAAGTAGGCTAAATTTAAGCTAGAAAAATTAGAGCATTAGGAGGAGCACCTCATGGCTGGTGGGGGCTCACAGAGGTGATGATGCATAGGTAGGTGAGCATTATAAATTATTTACCTTAACATGGATAGTAGTAATGATAGGTGTGGACGGGTTTATTAAATTTAGCAGTGTCATCATATGATATTTTTGTAATTTAGACCTGATTTTTTTCTCTTTTTCAGACATCAACACCTGAAATGAATGAGGTAAGCCCTGTTTTTAGGATACACAGATTGCATGTTATTATAAAGTGCGGGATTGGTGGCTCCTAGAGAAGGCATCTTTATGCTGCTTTTTTACTTGCAGCATGTAAATGATTGTCCCCAATTGGTTAAAAGGTGTGTGTGTGAGGATTCAGAACGACCTCAAAAGTATTCCTATACAGACATCTCCAGTGTCATATGTTCAGTGTGAATGAGTGTCCCCAATTGGCTAAAAGTCGTGTGTGTGGGTTCAGAATGACCCCAAAAGTTGTGTCAGTGTAGACTTTACTGTCATGTTGCATTGAAAAGTATAATATAAAAGAATCACAATGTTGCATAAAAGACAAAAAGCCTAAAATGCAGCTGTGCATTTAACTTTTAATTTTTTAACTACTTAACATCCCGAGTGAGAGTTGAATTATATAATGGTTCTGAGGTGTCAAAGACTCATGAATAAATGAGTAAATAAGTGAGCCTTTAGTATGTTTTCTCATTTGTTCAGACTAATATTCAGACTGAAGTGTTTATTTCATTTGATATCATTTCCAGGAAAAGTCTCCACCTGATGTCACTGAACAGGTGACCAGTGACAAACCTCAGGTATGAGTTTGAAAGATACTACTATATAAACTGTAATTTGCCAAATGCAAAATACAAGGTTCAACCTTATGTTGTCTGTGATTGGGAAACACTACTGGGATTAATTTGAATTAATCACTCAGCCCAAACGACATGTCTATATTTTAAAATATGCTCAGTATGTGGCATGTTGTATTTCAGTATAAAGATTTAAGTCAACATATGATATTTGTTTATTTATATATGGTTCTCTCTTTATCTTCATCAGAAATCAATGCCTGAAATGAATGAGAAGACTGGTGAACGTGACAAGCATAAGGTAAGGCCTGTTTTTAAGGAACACAGGTTGCATGTTATTATAAAGTGCAGGATTTGTGGCTCCTTGAGCAGGTATCTTTATGTAGCTTTTTACTTGTTGCCCCAGTAGCCCCAAGTATTGAAACGTGTACTGAAATTGCAGCATGTGAATAATTGTCCCCAATTGACTAAATGTTGTGTGTGTGAAGGTTCAGAACGACCCCAAAAGTATTCTTATATAAACATCTCTTGTGTCATATGTTCAGTGTGAGTGAGTGTCCCCAATTGGGTAAAAGTCGTGTGTGTGAGGGTTCAGAATGACCCCAAAAGTATTCTTATATAGACATCTCTTGTGTCATATGTTCAGTGTGAGTGAGTGTCCCCAATTGGCTAAAAGTCATGTGTGTGAGGGTTCAGAATGACCCCAAAAGTAATCCTATATAGAGATCTCCTGTATCATATGTTCAGTGTGAATGAGGGTCCCCAATTGGCTAAAAGTCGTGTGTGTGAAGGTTCAGAACGACCCCAAAAGTATTCTTATATAGACATCTCTTGTGTCATATGTTCAGTGTGAGTGAGTGTCCCCAATTGGCTAAAGGTCATGTGTGTGAGGGTTCAGAATGACCCCAAAAGTATTCAAATATGGAAAAAACTGGTGTCAGTGTAGACTCTGTCATGTTGCATTGAAAACTATAATGAAAAAGAATCACAATGTTGCATATATATAGTTGTGCAGTCAGATTTTTTAACTACTTGAACATCCCTAGTGAGAATTGAATCATATAATGGTTCAGAGGTGTCAAAGACTCATGAATAAATTAGTAAATAAGTGAGCCTTTAGTATGTTTTCTCATTTGATCAGATTAATATTCAGACTGATGTGTTAACCTTATGTTCTCTGTGATTGGGAAACACTACTGGGAGGCCATTATTACATTTCAATTAATCACTCAGCCTAAACGACATGTCTATATTTCAAAATATGCTCAGTATGTAGTATGTTGTATTTCAGTATAAAGATTTAAGTCAACATATGATATTTGACATAAGGTAACATAAGGACATATGGTAAGGCCTGTTTTTAAGGAACACAGGTTGCATATTATTATAAAGTGCAGGATTTGTGGCTCCTTGAGCAGGTATCTTTATGTAGCTTTTTACTTGTTGCCCCAGTAGCCCCAAGTATTGAAACGTGTGCTGAAGTTGCAGCATGTGAATAATTGTCCCCAATTGACTAAATGTTGCGTGTGTGAGGTTAAGAAGAACCCCAAAAGTATTCTTATATAAACATCTCTAGTGTCATATGTTCAGTGTGAGTGAGTGTCCCCAATTGGCTAAAAGTTGTGCGTGTGAGGGTTCAGAACGACCCCAAAAGTATTCAAATGTGAAAAAAACTGGTGTCAGTGTAGACTTTACTGTTAGACTGCATTTAAACCTATAATATAAAAGAATCACAATGTTGCATAAAAGACCAAAAGCCTAGCCTGAGGTGTCAAAGACTCATGAATAAATTAGTAAATAAGTGAGCCTTTAGTATGTTTTCTTATTTGGACAAACTAATATTCATACTGTTTATTTATGTTTATGAAGTGTTTATTTCATTTGATATCCTTTTTTCAGGAAAAGTCTCCACCTGATGTCACTGAACAGGTGACAAGTGATGATGACAGACCTGAGGTATGAGTTTGAAAGTTACTACATTAACTGTAATTTGCCAAATGCAAAATACAATGTATAACCTTATGATGTCTGTGATTGGGAAACACTACCGAGAGGCCCTTATTAAATTTGAATTAATGGTGGCGTATTTATAGATTAGATAGATACTTTAGATCAGAGTTAGGCAACCACCGTCCCACGGGAACATTCTGGCCAGTAATTTCTGGCCTGCCAGATGATTTTAAAATTTGATTGATTACATTATAGGACTGTGAGTCCCAAAGGTAACATCCAGTTATCCCAAAGCTGAACCCACCTCTACCTAGAAATGTTTGTAATATAATATTTATTACTATCTGCGTCTTACTAAGACACATACTTTGACTCTGAACTGGCGCACCCTGCCCTGGGAGCGCCAACTCAGTTATTCACTCATTAATTTCAGAGTCCAACACATTAATAGCAATATTTCTAATGAATCGAGTATTCTTATTGTATCTTCCTGCTGCAGCTTGTCATTGTGCTATATAGCTCTAAAAAGATGTTATATTTCTTCATTTGACTTCATCTTAATAGCTCCTGGTTAAGGTGGTGGTCAGGGGCAGGACTGTTCAATTCAAAATCTTGGCACAAAAGTCTGTGTGGCAATAAGTTCACCTGGTGTACTAGTCACCTGAGTCCTGTGAAAGTAATAAAGCCCTCATCTGTACACGTAACAGCAACCTGTGACTCCTCTCATGCCTCACGCAAACAAACAATTCAGCAGCACTTAGCTCATCTCAGTCCTGAACATTCCTGATGCGGTGCGTAATAACGTGTGGTGCGGCTATGTGAGTCTGTCCACGTCCTCCAGTCTAGTCTGTCATCAAGCTGCAGGCCCAGGTATCTCTAGGTCTTAGCAAACTCCACGCTGATGCCCTCAATGGATATTGGCTGCAGGTGTAGCCTGGGTTTCCTAAAGTCCACCACTATCTCCTTGGTTTTGAAATCGCCTTGACCTAAAGGGCAATATGTCCTGGATCACTGAGAACCTCCACATCTATTTTATTTGTATACCTTTAAAAAAAATTACTAATGAACTGTTGAGATGACATTACCATGTTTTTCTTTTTCTTCATAGACAGACGCAGCAACCCAAATAGAAAGTGGGAGGAGGCTGGGTCACACGCAGTGGAAAGGCAAATGATGCACTTCATTAATACATGCAGAGTACCTTAAAAAGAAAGGCCTCTGCCTTTCAAAATAACTGTCCTTTTTCTTGGAATAATTTGCAAATCTCAAAATACACTTTTTATTTACATATCAGGTGTTGAAACTGAGCCTGAGAATTTATTATTTCATGTAAAATAATAGCTCTTATTGAATTTGATGCAGCAACCCATCTCAAAAAAGTTGGGACAATAGGCTAGGAAGTGATGCTAAAAAAAGGAGCATCTGGCACAGTGTTTATTAAGCTTTAGTTTTATTCTTTTGACTAAAATGCAATTCAGTTTTAGTCATAATTTAGTCATCTAATCCTTATTAGATTTAGTCGACTAAATAGCATACAAATTTGGTCGACTGTATCTACAGTTTGTTTGTTTCAGACTAGGAATACAAGTAGCATTTTCTCTCAGAAGTAAAGATGGGCTGAGATTCACCAATCATTCATCAAAAATGTTTGACATTGACTGAGATGTTTTTTTGTTCTGTAGATGATAGAATCTAGTTGTAATTTTACATTTTTCTGAGTTTGTTTCAGAATTTTTAGATACTTTTTTTCTGATTGATGAACTTCTGCCCATCTTTACTTCTGAGAAACACTGTGTTTTTAAAATGCTCCATTTATACCCTGTCTATGGAAGGCCGTTTGAGGATTTACTCTGATATCACCAATATCACCCTTTTTTGGCCACTAGCGCTACTACTACTAGTATAAATTAGGTACACTTGTACTACTAATGAGGAATTTGGCATCTACTAGTACTGCTAATAGACATTTTTGATTTTAATTGTAAGACAGTCATGTTACTGACCCCTTGACAATAACCCCAATTAGTTGTCAAATGCTACTCAACTGACGTTTACAGTCGTTTTTGCCATTTCATATCCCATCTTTTTTTAAATGTGCTGCATCAAATTCAAAGTCAGAATGGTCCAAAAGTGTTTATGTCTTACTTGTTTTTTTTTACTAAAATGGTGTTTATACATCAGAGTCCAGAGTTCGGTTCTGTTCTAAACCCGTGTGAGCTTCGGGAAGCAAGCTGTTTGTGGCTCAACGTTTTCCATGTTCATTATGCTTCAATTTGAAGTAAAGTTAAGCTAAGAGAAAAGACTAAATCTTTGTGTCTTTATTTTTTTTGCAGATCTTTGTTCATTGTGTCTTGGTGGATTAAATCAAAAAGAAGGCACTAACACTTTCAATAGTGAGCTAATAGAAGTAGTAATATATTTATAGGTTTGGAAATAATTAGTAATATAAATTATCTGTACATATAATGGTAATATTTTGATTTCAAATGGTAGTACAATTACAGTTGTGTAAAGGAAAATTATGAAGGAGTGACATAATAAGGATGACTGATGAGAAAAAACCTAAATGTTACTTTATATTCCATCAGTTCTTTCTAATTAATACTATTGTGAAACACATGTATGATATGACACAAACATATAAAACAGCTCATAAGCTCTGTCCCCAAAGTTGAGTCAAGGACCCATTTGTGACATTTGTCAATCTGTGTATTTGTGTATTGCAAAAGTCCTCAAAAATGACCTAAAATTTCTTGTCCTCAATCCAATGGCCTTAATTCGGCCGTAAGTAAAGTTGTTTCAAACAATCTCATGTATCCAAGTGAAGTGAAGTGAAGTATATTCATCCCATTATTATTTTGTGACTGGAAGAACATACAAACAATATTTGAATTTCAAAGACTGGGGAATATGTATTTGGAATATATGTTTTTGTTTTTCATTACAAAGAAGGAGACGTAACTTTTAGGTAAATTGATGACGAAATATCAATTTTAAAAATGTATAACTTGATAAAGTAGATCTTCAGAAATATCACAGATGCCATTCACTATTAGTTTTAGTGTGTGAAGTATAGGTAAAAATATAATAATGCCCAGCTGTTGTAGATCATCATTAGCACTTTTTGAGGAGTCTATTTGAGGACATATGCATGTTGAGAATTAAGCTTGGCCACAACATGGTGGAATATAGCCTGCAGTCCAGCTTCAGAGTTGTCCTAAATCTTTTAACAGAAATGTAGAATGGGTTGTTGTTGGGCTGTGCAATGGGACAATATTAGATCATGTTATGATTTGTCATGTTATATGTAAATTTGGAGTAAATTGTTGTATTGTGCACTATGTATTATGCTACAGTGCACTGCGTTCTATGCCATTCCTCAGAATTTAGTAAAGTCAAACAGATAAGCTTATCAGAGGGAACTGTGGGTGTACCTCTGTCGCAGTCGACCCATCCCCTCCATCCAAAAGAATACCTATGTAGGAGCATAACTGACACATTTATTGGAATTGAACTTTTTTGACTATTTTATGAGTAGACATTTAATGACATTTGTTTTTTGTCACAGTTAAATATATGCTGGTCACAACTTATAACTACACAACCTACACTATTCCTCTTCTCTGCTAAGAAGATATGTTTTACCCAAATCTGCTCTGCTCAGATACCCACCCCTTTGCTGCTTTGCCGCTGAGTGCTACGATGATGGTCCAAGTCTAAGTCTGAGGTTAGCCCAAGTCAGAGTGGAGTCATTGAAGTTTATGCTCACGAGATCCTAAAATGAGGCCAATGACTTGACTGTAGTCCCAAGTCCATGACTAAAGCACTTAATCTCTGGTACACAAGAGTTCTCTCATTGAGCATTTCAATTGCTTGTAGTTTCATGATTTTTGATACAGTCCAACCAGTTTTAGCGATCTATTAATACAGCTATCAACCTTTGTCCCCAAAGGAAAGTCAGGTACTCATTTGTGACATTTATCATTCTGTGTATTTGTGTACAACCAAAGTCCTCAAAAGTGTCCTTAAAATTCTTTGTCCCCAATCTAGGGGTTTAAATTCTGAAGGAACAAAAGTTGTTTGAATCTAAAATCTCAAGTGATTTTCATTATGTGGGCTGTCCAAATGACATATTCTACCTGTTATTATCTTTCTAAACCATTCAGAAAGTGCTGTCCTCAAAGGTGGGGTTTAGAGTTGGCGCCCCCAAAAATGGCCTAAGCGAGTATACGTGTGTGTGTGTGTGTGTGTGTGTGTGTGTGTGTGTGTGTGTGTGTATATATTGTTTTTGAGCCCTGTGTGCAAAGAAGCTACTTCACCATATTTTGTGTTTTAGCCCACAGTGTCACTAATTCATATATTTTTTAATTAGACTGGACTGCAGTTTGTAAAATGAGGGAAAACATTTTAGCAAAAGGGATCTTGTTCAGTTGAGTGTATTTTACTACAAAGAGGTGTCTGTTTGTAACCTCTTATATTTATTGTTTCGTTATCCTTTTTTTTGTTTATGCATGAGCCGTTTTTTCTTACTCTTCAAGGTTCCTTGCTGCCTTTGTTCTTCTATGTCTCCATGGCGATGACAGCCATGAACAAATGATATTATTTTTTTACCATTATTCTTGTGTCCTCACATCTCTTTGGAAGGGAATTGGCACAAACCTTCACTTTGACTCTGACCTGAGATAGCATTTTCATGACTATAACTGGATAACTGAGCGAACGAATAATGACCACAATTCACACAAATATTTTTAGATCAAAGGTGCTTTGGTTATTATTCAGTACTGCATTCCTCATCTTACTGCAGAAACCACATATTTGTCCTAGCTATTATAAATGTCACACTCAAGTCCTTCTTTGTCTAACTTTGACACTACATACATTTGAACAGACTTCAAGGTAGATCATCATACTATTATCAATTTAACAAGCTTTAGATGAGTCTAGTATTGTCATAATGAAAGTTTTAATATTTCTATGACCTTTTGTAAAATTTAGTTGAATAATTTGGAATCAGAGGTTTGATTAATACTGGTTAAAATAAGATGAATATTTATGCAATCTGTGTTTTTGGGTTTATAAAATGCTAAAACCATATATTTCATTAATAATGAATCTGTAGTCATTTGTGTATTACTAAATTTGATTGCTTTTGGAATCCACAAAACCTTGCCTGTGGCCAACTGTTATCTCGACTGCTTCAGCTTCTTGGTCTTAACAAAATCCACTTGTTTAATCAGGTTCGAGGCAAACATTCATATCAAATCCAACTAAAGGGTTTCAGGAGGCTTTTGTTGAGAGATGATGTTTCCAGTCTGTTCCAGAGACAGGTGTATGGAGCGTGATGGAGTCAGGGTTTAGGCGCTTTTTTTAAACTGTAATCAAGATCTAAACTAAATGAGTTGTTTTTTGTTTCATCTCTATTAGAAGTGAGAGCGTTTAGAGGAGCGGGTCGCCAGGGGAGGCACCTCATTAACCTTTGTGAAACTCATTAAAATGTGCAACTCCTCTTGACGCTACAGCGAGGGGATTCCTCTGGAAAGGCCTCAGCGTATCCCCCATTGTATCACATTTTCCTTCAGTTATTCTCTGTTCGGCTTTGTAATCTTTTGTTTCCGCCATGTCAAGTCAGATTCCAGATAAGGTTGTTTGGGATTCATTCATGCAAGTCATAAACCAGCGTCCCGAAAAATGCCTTTATTTCTAAAAGACATTGTGCTAAGGCAAAGCAGATTGTCAGCTGTTCAGTCATTTTTTAGTTGCCTATTTCCTAAAAGGAAGTGAATAAGCTTAATTAGTCTTAGCTTACGCACCATGCACATAAAAATAATTCTAGTATCATCAAGGAAATTCTTTTTTTTGAATAATTGCAAATATTGGAGAGTTTGACCAGCTGTAGCCTGTAATGAGAGTTAGTAACAAACCTGCTGCTCACGCTGATTGTTTTTTCTGGAAGTCCTGGAAGGTTACACACTACCTAGCAAAATAAATGCTTTTCATATGATTCAATCTTGGCTGTTTCACAATAAAAGCCCTGTTAATGGTAGCACTCCAGGTTTGAAAAGACATCACAAAGCAGTGCACAGAAAATAATTGTGAAATAGAGCCTGCTTCCTCTGAATCACGGAGTATAAATTATAAATGGCTGAAAGTATTGTTTCATTTTACCAAATCCTTTTGTTATTCCGAGGTTCTGGCAAGCTAATCTTCTGGAAATATTGCTCTGTTTCAACCTCATTAGGAACGCCAGTCAAAATAATGTAAGTTCAGATAGATGCATTAGTGTTTTAGGACCGCTGAATTCAGAGCATCTTGGAAAGTATTCACATTCAAATAGTTTGCAATCCTGTCATAATGACGGTCACTTTTTTGCATTTGAGGACAGAGATAAGCAAAATGAGCAGAATAAACCCCATGTTTTCTTAATGCCACATTCGAGTTCATCTGAGGGAATCAAATCTTTTTGCTGGTGGGATGTTTTAAACGGAATCAATGACACCAAAGGGGTCTGAACAGCAAGGACGGCAGAGACACACTCTGAGCTGAGCCATGTCCTTCTGAGCTGCTCAGAGCGGTTTATGACACAGATAAAATCCACAAGGACTCATCCCAAGCACGAGAGGTCTCTGCCGGCGACGCCAATCAAACACGAGTGCCTCTGCGTCACAACACGGCAAATATTGACAAACTTCACCCTGCCTTTAAAATCACCCCATTCCGATTTGTTTGTCTTTTTTGATGTAAAGTAAATGTAAAGCTTTTAAGCATCTTTGCATTCGGCTCTACTCATTTCCCTTCCTTATGCCCTTCATCCTTTGCTCTGTCTACATAACTATTTCAAAAGGGCCACACTTTATAACATGACGCGTCCCCGGGAAAGCAGCGGCACATTTGAAGGGCTTTTACTTTGATAATTTGCTGCAAGTTTGTTTGATCAAGCCCACAGAGGCAAATATTCCACAACACTTCTCGATGTGAAGAAACGTTTTAAGAGCGGCTTTTTTTATTTCAAATTGCTACCAGTTCAAAAGGTAGCGTGGGTGGATTTTTTAATCTGGGTGCCAGCACACAGGCCACATATTATTAACATAATGCATTACAAGTTGTAATTAAGCTTAAAAAAGCATTGAGGACCCCATGGGAGCATTGTATCTTTTTATTCATAAGAGTGTATTTCATAATTAATTTTCCTCTGGCTGTTTTAATGTGTTGAAATGACTTAAATATCCACTAACACCATACTTAAAATCATCATTATATGACAGCAGATAAGTTATGGGCTGTGAGTTGAAGTCTCCTGGTGAATGAATAATGTCTTTTTAATGCTGAGGTCGAATTGAGTTAAACAGTCACTATGACCAAAGTGAGATGACATAGTTGGATGTCAGGCCTGAATTTGAAGCTATTTTAATTTAAAAACTAAACTTTACTATAGTTATTTTAGCTCTTTTACAATTATTTCTAACCTTAACCACTTTTTTGTGCATAAACCCTGTTGCATAAACTGTTGTCATTGTTAACTTTTGGTGTGGTGTGTATGTTTATGGCACCTATCATGATATTAAAAAAAAAATGTTTATGAGTGAAATTTCCCAAAATGTCCTCAGCCCTCATGTGTTCAAAAAGAAACATGAATGTGCTTGTCCACTCTGTACTAACCTGGCTCACCAGATGGTCTGTGTCTGTTATACCAAACAATCTGTAAGAGCTATATTAACTAATTATAATTAATTGGAGTCATTAAAAGGTGCTATGCCCTGATCAAGTTTTTAACAAATAAAGTTAACCAATTTTGTGCCAACACTGTGATATTTATACTTTTTGGTTTCATCTTCCAATTCACTGAAAGTGTGCTTTCTTTTCTTGTTGAGAAGGGGTCATGTTAAAAAGTGTGAAATTGTTCTATAGTATGTTTGTTTGTTCCAGACTCGTGTAGATGTGTGGGTGGAATACACAGAGCATCCACCCACACTCGGTCCTACTTTTCTTTCTCCATGTACCCTATTCGTATGGTCCCACTAGCTGCTATATTTAGTGTGTTTATTATGTCTGCAAGTGTTTGTCGGAAGCTTTGGCAGAAAGCATGGCCGCCTTGGTGTCCACTCAGTTGACCACATGCTCCGAGACTCTTACAGTGTCCCTCAGTGCTGCAGGCTTCTTAACCAGCCTCAGTCTTTTCCCAGTTTCAGCACAAAGCCTTCATTTCTTGCCCTGAAGTAACTCTGGCACCATGAGCCCCTTTGGACTTGCACCTAGCTGTCATAGGTGCACATTGGCAAGCTAACATAACAACTACCCCTAGCTGCAGCCCAACACAGCTCAACACACAACCAGCTAATTTGCCTGTGTGGGATGCTCAGTGTGTACATTATGCAAGGCATTATCATACTGCTGTGCAAGGTAATATTGCATGGTAGCAGGGTGCAGGGAGGGTGATATCTGTCCTCCTACCCTCTAGCACTGGGTTCGGGAAGTAAACACCGGAGCCAGTGGCGCACTGCTGCTGCTGCCGCTGCTGAAGCAAAGGTCAATAATTCACCCAAGGATTATAAAACTCATAAATTGTTTTCAGAAAAGCGGGCAGGTGTGTGTGTAATATTGAGCTTTCCACCTTTCCACCAGTGTGAGTCTTATTGAGCTGAATGAGCGGGGGTGTTTACCATATCAATACATGGCCACACACATGTTTCAAGACTGAGCAACACGCTACCATTCCCCAGGCATAATGAACTGACGTCAATGGGCAACTCATCTTCAGTTGATGTGCTGTTCTGTCCTGAAGCGTACACACATAAATATTTAAAGGTAGAGAAGACAGATTTCAAGAAGAGAGATTTTTAATTTAAAATGCAAAAATATTAACAGTTTGGGCCTTTTTTTGAGAACAGTTTAAACCTCGTGGTTCAAAATGGTGTGATATAATGCTCCTTCCTTGTCACCGAGCTGGACATTTAACGGAATAACACAAAGAACGGCTGGTCATAGATGTAGCAAGCTGTCCAACAATACTGTGTTGTGCTGATAGTTGCTGTCAGGAAATGCATATAAATAAATAACTATGAGAGCAGATAAAGTTGTGCATATATATCTCAGTGTAAAGCTGGCATAAGTCTTGGCACGAGACTCCAGCTGAGCCAGATCCTTCTCTAGATGCTCCTCGTGAACTGAGCCCACACAGATCCACCATCGCAATAAACCTCAGGGATGGGAATGATTGAATTTCCACTTTTATATCCCTTCATGTTTGTCTGTCTGTCTGTCTGTCTGTCTGCCCAAAAGGAAAATGAAGGACTTGGCTTCACTGTGCTGGGATACGATCGCTCAATAATTGCGTGATGTATTCTCGACTGATGAGGCTCACGGCTTGGACAGGTCTCAAAGAGATAACTGTGTGAGAGATAAGGCAAACTAGTGGTAAATCTTTCACTTCTCCAGCCACATGCAGCGGCGCTGGCCTCAAACCAAACCCAAACTTGCTTTGTCTTGACGTTAAATCCCAGTAAAGGAAAAAATAATAATACAGCTGTCTGTTTATGTGTATTTTTGAAGTGCACTGGAGTCTATCAGTCCGCCTTTCCCTGCCTTCTGCATGCTCACAACGATTTTAGTACGTAAGTCAATAGTTAAGCACGCCGCTGAAGCTGTGTTCGATTGGATGATGGTCAATCATGCTAAATGGCATACTTTAGACCGTCTGCTCGCCAAGGCCAGGGCTATTTTGATGCAAGCCAATTGATTCACGAGTGACAGACAAGTTGATGTCTAAGATGAAACTGAAACGCAGTCAAATGGAACAACATCAAAATGTGGCAGACTCATCCCTCGATGTACTCAGTGGGGTTCTGTTGATATGGGCTTTTGATGAAACACATTGATATTTTTAGATCCTGCTGGAAGAAATTCACTTTCATTAAATCATAGTATTTTTTTTTTTTTTTTTTTTTTTTTTTTTACCAAAAAAGAAATATCCTTGAATAAAACACAGAGTAGAATCTTTCCAAAAGCAGTAAATCTCACTGAAGATAAGATAATGTATCACACCTGCAGAGCACTGTTCTGTCTCATGTGACATCTACAAAGAAATGAAAACACATGCTGGCTGTGGCCCTGTTGAGTGTCCTTTTTGTCTTTTTTGTTTCAATTATTTCAAACTTGTATGAAAACAAAACTACAAAGCTTGAACCCAATTGGATTGGAGACAAAATACAACTAATTCACAAAACTTGCTCCTGCCATTTTGTTTTGAATTTATAAAGAAATAAAATTGGTTGGTGGCATTAAATGATTTAGCCCTCATGCTCAGTTAACTGACTTTAGCCCATAAATGAACTACATTACTCAGAATATTGAATTGTGTTCCCAGTGCATTGAAAGGGACCTGTACAACTGGAGAGTAGTGCGTGAGGTGCATGTAATCAAGGATTCTTTTTGATGCAAATACCACCCTGGATGGGATTTTTTTGAGCTTATACAATGGAAGAACATGGGTTTCTTTGCAAATTCCTGCTGTAAAAGGGGAAAGATTTGCTACCTGCAGGCAGCTCCTCACACATGGTTCAGAATAGAACCTAATGAGCTGCCAGACCTTGAGTGGGCAGAGCAGACTTTACCTCTGATGGTGGCAGGCTTCTCTCTTTTCCAGGAGCTTTGGAAATAAATAAAGAAATCCACATGGACTCCACTCAAGGCTCATCTCGATCCCATATATCCATGCTTTCTCAGTTCAGCCCCGTGCAATGTTGCAGTGCTACAAGTTGGGAGATAAAAGTGCAGGAAAATGAGTACAGCTGGTGCCTGAAGAAGGTTAAGAACCAGTCCTGCATCCGAGGAGTTATTTTTATTGGCTTTCTAAAGTGCACAAGTATATTCTCAGCGTTCGGAAATATAAAGGTTCATCGGTCGGTCATCAGCTGGATCATCTTTAGGTTGAAGATCAAAAATACTCACTTACTAGTATTGTATTCCCAGTCGATCATCTGTGCATTTTCTATATTTTCATCCAGTGCTGCTGTCTGACTTTCCCTTCGGGCGATGGCGAGCCTCGTTCTTTATTTTTGACTGTGATCCATGGGTTCGCATTTTGAGCTGCGCCGCTGCCCACGGGGAGCTCTTTGCCAAACCAGTGGGCCGGTGACCATTGCCTGGGCACACATCCAACAAGGCATCCCAGAGAAATAAGTAGTCTCTATAGCCAGCGTGTCAGAGCACAATGTACGGACAGGACAAGGCTACATTGTTTTTTCAGACGTTCATTGGGAAGGCAGATTTAATTTAGGCTGATTCATTTTTGTATCTAGATTCTAGCATTGCCCTCATGAGAAACAAAAGACAAAGTGATTCAAGTCGAGATGTTCTAGCACTGGTCTGAAGCACTTATTATCATGATTGATTTGAAATGATTTGTTTCTCTGATTGGTTGTATGTTTTTCAAAGCCCACTCTCCAGTTGAGACAGTTTATTCTGCGTATGTTGGTAGTTCCCCTTGTGTTCTGATTGGTTGTCTATCCATTTGCATTCACATATTTAAGAATATAAGTGCTAAAAGAGAATCTGAAAGGATACGGATAGTGGGCCAGGCTAAATATACTCTCTTGTTGTTTCTACATTTAAAAAAAACAATGGCCCATGGGACTCAAATAGAAATCAAAGGCAACATTTCATGTGTACGCTGGCCTTGACCATAAACCTTCAGCCAATGCATACTGTATGTGCCAATGAAAGAAACCACTACAACTGTGCACTTTCCTCTGATTTGTTTATGGTTCAGTGGGATTAAAAAAGCACAAACTTCCCTCCGGCCATTCCCCAGCGCTGCCAGAAATGCGGGCTTAGTAATTGAAATGAAGTGCCAGACAGAATGAGTCATAGACTGTCAATTAGATAAATTGTCAAAGCATTTGCTCGGTGGATTCCCAGTCCACACTTATTATCAAATCACCTCAGGTTGGCGTGGTGTCATTTTCCACACAAATCATCCTGACAGGGCAGATAATTGAGATAAGTAGAATTAGTATTCATACTGCAGTTTGTCACCCTGGTATATGACTATAGCACATATTAACACCTACTGTATGGAGCTAATTGCCGACAGACTTTTCAGAGGACATTCGGTTCACGTTTGAGCCGCAAGTACTCACTTAACAGTCCATCTGTCTGTCGGGCTGTGGTCACATTACAGTGCTTAAGACTGTAGGGTCATCGGTATCCAGTGGCAAACAAGGACGTTGATTATGACAGAGGTTCGGCAACAGCTGTATTCTTGGATTAGCACAAATGGTGCAGGGGAAAGAATAGAATCATGGGCCATTATTCCACAGAGCTATATTTTTTCCCGGTAATGGTTGCTTCTGCCTGTTATTTTAAGCATTGTTAAATTTGACTAAGCCCCAAACAAAACTTTGCCATTGCCTGAATTTCTAGAATCCCATCTTGTGTCAGTTTGACGCTTATCTATAAATATAAATGCTGTTTTTTAAGAGAGATGCTTGCAAGGCTCCCAAGACAAGTGTTGAAGAACTTTACCATCCAGTTAATACTCACATACACACTTCACCGTCCACCCGTCCTCTCTAAATCCTAATACCATTTTTTCCTCCTTCTTAAAACCCCCCGTTTCATCTAGTTTCTTTATTCAGTATCATATTAATTTCAGCAAGACCTGCAAATCCACTCTGCCATTGCATAATTCATGGAGCCCCTCTGACAAAATTCCCTTTCATGTATGCATCGCGCCCCAAACCGAAATCCTTGGAAACCTGGATAAGCCCGAATGGCTTATACCTGATGGCGATACACAGCTGTGCTCAAGTAAACTGGCAATCTGTCTCGGAAAATAAGCTCGGAAGCGAATCGCGCGGCGTTTGATGCCATCAGATATAAGGCAGGTTACAATCAAAGGGCTTTTGACAATGAAGAGAGGGGAAGTAAATGTTTAGGCCATCTGGTGCAGGAGAACAAAGACGCGTGAGCAAGTTCTTTGTTTAGCGTTTCTAATCTTCATTATTTAGTACTTTTGTAAACTCTAATGTAGTTCTGAAAAGCTCAATAACTAATTTATGTGAATGAATTCATAGCTGCTGTCAGAGATGTCCTGGGGGCTGTAGTGTCGATGCAGTATGGAAAAGTATGGTGTTTAATAATCTTGTCACTTCAGCAGCTACAGCATTATGAACTATGAAAGTCTCTGCACAGATATTTGATTTTTATTAATGTCCTGCTCTCATTATTTAGTTGTTTTTTTGCAGGAAATCATGTTTTAATGATCAACCTAGTCTTCAATACGGTTAATACAACGTAGTCTGTCTCTACTGGAGTGAGATAAGAGAGTGATTGAATGGTAAGAGGTCAAGAGGTATGCTCCATTATTTATATGTACATATATCATTTTTCACATCTGTTCTTTTAGCTCTGCTTTGCTCAATAATTACGTAGCCACATACGTCCACATCAGGGAGTCTGTAATTAGCAGCTGCGTGATCAGAACGCACAGATGTACAGTAATCTCACCACTTAACCTCGATGTGCCTCAGTTGGGCTTGGCTTTTGTGAGTTTAGTATTTTTGGTGGGATTAACACAAGTCCAATGCTGCCTGTAGACAAAAAACTTTTTCATTGGTCTATTTTCTGTGTTTCTACTCATTGCCTCACTTTTTAAAATCAACAAAAAAAAATGAGGAAGTGTCAAAGCACCTTTTTGGGGCATGGTTTTGTAATCATCTCATCGGATCACCTCTGTATTATCTGATCTGACATATTTGTGGACAATACACTGGTGTTTGTATCAGTATATGTGCCCTAACATAGCAATTAGGTGCATATAGGTGGGACCACCAGCAGCCCTGAGTCTCATTAGCAGGAAATGCCAGCAGTCAGCCTTTTCTGCAGCTTTGATCCGATGTCTACGACAATTACATTCCTCCAGCCGATGCACTATGGCTTTATGTCTCTTCCTCTTTACTTCCTTCTTCCCCAGCGTCAGCTATTTCATCTGAGCCGCCGATTTGGGCCAGAGTGTCTGCTGCCAAATAGTCAATCCAAAGTGCTGTCTGCTGGATTAATACCTGAGGCTGTTAATTTCTAACTGCTCTATTGTGGCATGTGTGAGGCGGACAGATGCTGACAGGGTGGATCTTTTCTGTGGGGATCCCCTCTGCTAAGCAATTTGAATCTTTTTTTTTTTTTTGTCCTTTGACTGAGAGAAATCCATTAATTGTTGCAAATACATAAAAAATTGTAAAAGGTGACTATAAGAGTAAGATCACAGCCACCTTCCCCTTTCCAGAAGCCTTTGGTTTATTTCTGTTATAGCACTTGAGTACAAATGACTTTTATAAATGTGGTTTAATAAAACTGAACATTGTTTCCATCAAAATGCACCTCATCTACCAAAGGCAGTTATCTCATGGGTTGAATTGTGTGAAATTGGGAAATATGACATTTATTTAAGAAAAACCAGAATGAATTAGCATTTCTTCTTCATTGCCATTCCCACCACTCTCAAGAAGTGATTCATTATTAATGAAGGGTATTCAAATAGAATGTAATGAGAAGCACCTCTTTTATGTTGAGGTATGGTCTGTGTAACCTGTTGGTGCCATTTAATATGGTGATTTTTTTTCATAATTAATGTGAATAACAAACAAAGACAAAGATTAGCAGATGGCGTCGTGAACTGCAGTTTGTCAGGTCAGTTTGTTAAGTCAGTGCCATCTGTATACTGTACTTAAAACATGCCGTCTGAATGAATACGAGTAGATAAACCCATTCCCTGTGAAATGGTGGTGGGTGTTTTGGCCGTGCCCATTGAACAGAGCGGGTTTGTTTGCTTCAAAGACTTAAATGCACTGTACACTGCTTTAGGTTGTTTATTCTGTGCAACTCAAAGGCTGAGTATATCCCACAGAAATGATGTAGAGGACATAAAAGGGACAATAAACACATCACAAGCAGAGGTATATACACAGTGGAACATATGTAGACATATAGATGCATATGTCAGCAACAATACTCAGACACAAAAAACAAAGAACACTGTCACCTAAACAGAAGTCAATTAAAGTGTTCAACAGTAAATTTTAAGGGGTCTTTATTGCATTCTTTTAGGTTTCCATTTGCTTTGGTCAAATCCTCCTGGGGGCAAATGCATGCTACAGACATGTTATACAATGGAATATTTATGGCACCAGAAAGATCCTGATGATGCACTTTTTCTTTTTCACAGAAAATCACAACAAATGTGTTGTGTGCCAAGAGGTTATTGCTTCTGTAGGTAGTTATTACAAAAGCTGTGTGGATGGTTGTAGAACACAGCAGCCCTGCTCTTCAGTGACACCAGTATCCAGTGTGAGCTGCCACAGCTGCTGTATGGCTGCACTGGGAAGGCCTCTCTGGTTCATGTTGGTGATGCAGATGAAGCCTGAGCCAGCTGGCTCGTACTGATCACAGCTCACTGGTGGACAAGACCCCGAGCAGCTGCCCTCTCCTCCTACACCTACTGCACAGTGGGATCTGTGCTGCGTCAGCACAATGTCAGGGAGAAGGGGGGGCACCAAGTCACATGGTGCATGTCACATGGTGTCTGTCGCAGCACATTGCAGACGGCCAGCGTAATGTTGGATGACAAAAGCAGATTAGTGATATTAAAAGCTTCAGTGGATCAAAAAAATCCACTATTTCAAAATGCTGTGCAGATGGAGGCACAAATTCAGCCTCAGCAAAACACAGACCTTTCCTTACAATAACGAGACAGGATTGAGCACTCCACATTCACCAGACACCCACTCAGAACACTTAGGAGGAAATTTGGGCTGAAGGCGACTGCAATTTACGTACTTTACAGACTGCAGTCCAAAAATGTAGCCTTATAAGACTCACGACAGCAGTCTGGATGTTTCCAAGAACAATGCAAGCTCATCTTCCCAAAACTGCTTTACCATTATTCATGTTGTGCAAGTATGAATAAATAGCTTTATGATGAATACAACAGTGCAGTACAAAAGACGTAGGAGTATGCAAGACTTCTATGTATTGACTATAATAAATTATATAAACCAAAGCACATAGGAAGTGTCCACAGATCGAGTACCTTTAAATGTTGTTTTTATTTGCAATCTCACCCAGTATTATAATCAATTTGAAAAACATATCTATATTGTATTTTATAGAGCATTTGGCTTAATTAAATGTTGTGTTGATTAAACCTTCCCCTTTATTTATCACCTGTTACATCAGCCTTTAGTGAGTAACTAAAGGGAATGAATGAACTCTAAGGAGCTATTTCCTACTGCTCTTTAAAGTGTGAAGTTGTGGCCTGAACGCGATGACTGCTGCGATTCAGCGCTGTCGTGGCACACACCTGCAGGCGCCAGTGCTTGCTCTTTTCTCGCACGCTATCTTTTTCTCTCCGCATACACATACCTCATGCAAATAATATTGCTGCGAGTGCACATTTTCTGCTTCTCCCTTTGTTCTGCGCTCAAAGATCACTCCTATACAAGAATACAGTAAACTTGAGTATGAAAACTTTGGGGGAATGTGTCTGAGAAATGAGCCTCAGGCCTTTCAGTTACTTTCCACAAAAACATCAGAAAAACCTGCATTTATCTGTGGGTGGCTCCATTTAATAACATTGTCTAAGCCCACATATCACAGTGCTGCAGATTTTTGTGGCATACATTGACACTTTGGAAGAAAACTACAAATACCACCGTGTTTGCCTTGATTTGAGTCTCATGTGAGGCATTAATTGGACGACTTGGTACAAGCAGACACTTCTCTGGGGATACATAGTGCTTACTCTGAGAGATAGCACAGCTTTAAAACAAGCTACTGCAACTTTTCCTTGACATTTTAGTTAATCTCTAGAAATGAAAAGTACCCCTTGTTAACTCACAGCTCTCTACTTCAATACTAAAGCTGGAATTTGAAATCCTTTGCATAAAAGGTCTAATGTTGTCCCTGATTGCACAGATTATTTTGAGGGAAAAAAAGAAAAAGTGGCATGTGCCTATTTGTAGAAACCTAACCCTTACATTTGGCAGGCGGTAGATCTTTAAAGTGTACTATTCACATTGGCAGGGAACGCCTATCGACAGGGCTAGAGCTGAACTCTGGGGCCAGCCATCTGAATCAAAGTGAAAAGGTCAGCGGTTTGATATGAACACACCAATGGGAAGCTCTCAGCTGGCGTCGAAGAGCCTGGAGGTTTGGAGAAAGGGGCGGCGCTGCGCACTGATGCATTTAACCTGTGGGTGCCACGACGGTGCTGCCCTTGAAAATATATACAGACCTGAATCTGTTTGGAGCCTTTACATTCGTGCATGTCAGAGTGACCCTAATGTCAATGAGCTTCAGGTGAAAAGAAATTGACTTAGCGCTGTGCAAACATTAGCCTCTGGACCAAAGAGTGAATACTGCAGTGCATTCCTATGAACTGTGCTGTGTGGGGAATACAAATATGTAGCATCCTGATCTAGGGTGAGCTGCATAATCCTTATTAGGTAAATGTAATCTTTATTTAACCAGGACGTATGACTGGATGGCAGCTTTAGGACACAGTAGAGACACCAGAAGGACAAACCCGGGCTGCCCTCAGTGCGCCCGGCTCCACTGGTGTAACTGTGGGCTCGTTCACTGACACCCAAACACTGTTAGACAGGACTGACAGCCTTCAATCCATCCTTCTGTGTTGTCACTCACAGACTGGAAGGGCTTGTTGTCATTGTTGTCCTTTCATGTCTGATGCTAACTTTGGAAAACACATTGATTATTTTAAATGGCAGTTGGCTAATGAGCGAATGAGCATTAAAGATATGCCCACCCATTTTCTATTTTCTAGATTAAACACACATAAATACATCCTTTACAAGGCTGTTTAAATCTCAATGCCATTAACCTGTTTAAAATGGATTTAACCTGGTTAGAACTGGTTTTGGAGAATTCTAAATAGTTCACAGTGGACCTTAAGTGGTTTTGAACGGTTTAAAGCTGATTATACAGTTAAGGAGCGGACTTTAACCACTTTAACTAAAATGATTCTAGCTTACTGGAATTGTGCAGGTTTAAAGTGGTTTAAACTTGAGTCTTAACTGGTTTTATGTTGATTTAAACTGATTATAGATGGATTTGGATGGATTTTAACTGGTTTAACCTGGACTATAACTGGTTTTGAGTGGCTTAGAACTAGTTATAGATGAGTGCAGACTTTAACACATACTTTAACCAGTTTAAAATTGATTTAACCTTGTTAGAACTGGATTTGGACAGGTTTAAAGTGCTTTATCTTTTCTGGTTTTAAACTGTTAAAACTGTGCTATACTGAATTTTAAGGAACAACTAAGCATCAATGGCTTTTTATTTTAGTTTTTGTTGTGTGTGTTTGATTGCTTATTGTCATTCATTAGCTTACCTCAGATTACCCTACTAGCTGCTCTGTTATCAGTGTTATTCATAATTGCAAGACAAAATAATAGATGTGTCTGATAACAGCGCATAGTGTTATATGACATGAGAGACCGTATTGTCACACTCATTATAAAGTGAAGAAAAGCAGACGTGAACTTGCTCCGATGCCTTGGAACATAATGTACTCGCTCACACATTAAACATTCACACAGCAATCTATGGCGAGGTGTTAAATAGGAGGAAAGCCTATGGGGGGTCTGTTGAGGCAAATTAGCTTTATACGTCTGGTCTATCAACAGTCACCGCTAATATGCAGCAGCACAATTGGATCATTGGCCCAATTATCTCAGTGACTGTCAGCTGTGTTTTGTGTTGCGTGAAGTCGCATCAGTCTGCATTTAAGGGCAATACATCTCAATTAAGGCACAAAACAGGAAGCACTGTAAGCAGAAGACGCATTTGACAATTTACAGTGGAAAAAAATAGAGCGTAGGCTTTGATGATGAGGAGGTTGTCATGGAAATGCACATAAAAACAAGCATAAATGGATTAAAGATATGATGTGAGCTCACTTCTGCGCTCAGTGGTGGCAACAGGTTTACGTTTGGTTGTAATTGTCTCGCGGCATGTGCTCACCTATTGTCTATGGAGAGAGATAATGGAATGAATTCACATTGATTGCAAATAGAGGACTATTTATGGGCTGTATAATGAAGTAGGGATATTAGCGTAAACAGGAAATGCTCTCATCAAAATCAGCACGCTTGGCCACGTCCAAACAAAATGGAATATATAATTCAAGATGAAGATTGTTTACTTGTTTGCTCCCCTTTATCCGTCTTGTGTGCTGTTCCTGTTACTGACATGATTTACGCTCCCATTTTCTGGAGGAGTCATTAGTAATGGAGGCTCTTTTGTTTGCCCGTGTAATCTTTCCCATTTGAGCCTTGCTTTGAGTCCAATCTGTGTGTAGCGTGAGCATCAGCGAGCCCGCTGTGTCGCTGCATGGTTCCCACTGATGATAACATCCTCTCCAATCGATGCCCCACATTTAATCAGATCAGACCCAGCACTGCCCCTAGGACCACCACCCCCAGCTTTTTGAGTCAGAAATCTACCTCTTAATTATCACAAAAGTGTTTTTGGCAAAAGACATCATTCCAGTGACTCTAGTGCACATCCTTGAATTGAATATTTTAAGTACAGCTATTTTTGTAAACTCTTGAAAACACGAAAAAGTAAATAATTCATGCCGATACAATAAGGCATATTTAATTGTAACAAAAACAAAAAGTGTGCCATAGCCAGTGTTTGCCGAGCCAACACAAACAACTCCTAAATGCAGTATGTTGTCCTCTGAGCAAACAATAAAATTAAGGAAGATATATTTATGCATTTATTTTAATTAACTGCAGCGTGGTCCCTAAAATGTGAACACAAGGTGACATACACATCAGTAGCTAATCTTAAACTGCTGAATCATGTTTGAGATTTACTAAATATATGCAGAACACAACCGCAAACGTTCCAGGGATAAAACAATGATGCCCTGAATAATAACTTCTCCATTCTTTCCTCTCCTGACTATTTTTTTGTTAATTTAAGAAGGCAGCACTGGGTAAGTCTCTTATCATGCTGGGGTATTTGAGGACAGCCTCTGGATATTGTTGACCTCACAGTTTTAAAGCACTGCAGTGTATTTTATTCATCTCCTCATACGCTCTTTTTACTAGAATCTGTTACTAGTGCTTCACTTGTCTGTAATATCCACAGTGATCTGCCTATTGTACAAACTGTAACTCACAAATTTGCAAAAATAAATCTGCCTTCTGCCATTCACCAGGACTTTCATCGAGTTCAACACAACCAGCCATTCTTAACTTTTATCTAAACTGTGATGGGCTTTTTGCAATGTTTTTCTGATTGGTTGTATGGTTTTCAAATTAGTTTGTTCCTGCAAATGTTGGTGTTTCCCCCTAAATTTTGATTGGTTCACCTCTTGGAAGTCAAACAGAGATCGACCAGACTTATTCGTCGTAGAAGTAGACTGCTTTTTCAAAATAAAAAACCCAAAAGCTTGTGATCGTCTATAAAATGAAAAATAAAATACGTATTTTTCTTCTCATATGTCATGTTATTTTCCATGTAGCATCAGAAAGAGCAGACTGTCATGGTAACGTAAGTCTGTACAAAATGGCTGTTTGTTTGTCATAATATTCTGAGAAGTGTTAGCCGAGCATTTTCAGCCAGTTACACAAACTTCGGTGACATTTTCTTTCTTTGTCCTCAAATGTCTCGAAGCAGCAAAAGGTTAGCTGTTAACCCAGTGCAGTCTAATCCCCCACAACCTCTGCTGAATTTCATTCTTGTCACATAATCAGGGACCAATTCACACCTGAGAGTCGAGGTGAATGTAATTAAGTGTAATTAACAAGGTGCTGCGACAGAAAATCAAGCACAGTTCAGCTCCCGAGGTTTAGATTGAAGGTTACAGGATTAGAAACTTGAAATATCAATATTTATTTACGTCACGCATCAGCCACTTCGTTTTCATGGCCGCTTTCTCACACTGACTTCTGTTTGTCCTACAGTAGAACTTACTCGAGCGCTCAAAGCCCGCCTAAGTCCATTGTCCTTTATTCATGGCACACATTCTCACTTATCTCCACTCTCAAAGCACCACCAGCAGAGTCGGGGGGGGCTGCTTTCAGTTCCACTTTGCACATTGTCCCCCTTTGATGTGTGTCTTCCAACGAGCCCTCTGGTGATGGAATTTGTTCTGCAGTTCAAAGAGAATGACCCTCACAAAACACAAGCGCTGCCATATGACGAATTTAACCCAATTAAAATGATAGTTTAGTCCCGACTTTCCTTCCTCTAGCATCTGTTCGCACGTCTAATGAGTGCAACAGCGAAAATGGGGGAAAAAAACTTTATGATATGAATTAGAATGTATAAAATGGCTGTGAGAGCTTTATTGTCTCACATAATTACACACATCTGCCCTTCATTGTAGCGATAAACCTTTCTCGCTTCCACTTCTTAACTTACTCCTAGAGGTAATTTCACTTTAAAACCATTTAATTGTTTAACTCAAATGGCAGACAATAACTTGAAAAGATGAACGTTAATGTGACTTTTTCCTAGAGATATAAACTAACATCATCGCTCTATACTTTTGGTGAAGGATGTGCTTTTTTTGAAGGTGCAGTGTAGTTTTTGTGCAAGACAAAAAAATAAATTGAAAAAGAAAGAAAAAGTGTCTGCTCTGCTGCTTGTGTCTATGCAGCAACTTTCAGAATATACAATAGTTCACAAAGACAACTGAGAAGAGAAAAGATAAATGAATAGTTAGCAGGTTTGATGAAACAGCAGTCTGTTTTTACTTGTAGCTGAGAGGTCATTAATGCAGCAGTGAAAGTTAGCACCGTTATTAATAGCAAAATAGCATTAGCATCAAAGCCATGATGAAAACATGCATAGCCTTTTTCGGTTGCGATTGATGAGAGCTCTGACTTTATGATGAAATTGAATACAAAAGGAAAATTTGAGTTGTGGTTATTTATTGGTTATTATGCTATTATTTTACTGCTCCGACCCACTTCAGATCAAATTGGTCCTGAACTAAAATGAGTTTGACGTCCCTGAAGTCTTTTCCTCTGTTAGTAAAAAGTAATGGTTGCAGCAATTTTGTTTACCCAGTTAAACTGTATTGCCCAGTTTGCTATAGAACATGGATATTAGATTCAGAGCTAGCATTGATTTAAATGCAAGTATTTAAAAAATGTAAACTGGAAACATCCCCCACAGCACAATCACTGTCAATTAACTTAAAATCTGACAGTTAAAGATGTCAAACTAAATTAGTATGTCTCAGATCCAAACAAGTCTAGAGTGACTTTAATTACTTTTTAACACTCACTGTCACCGACACTGTTGATTACCACGAAAATAACTTTAACAATTAGCTCATGAAAGCATGGCTAGTGTTATTATGGGGATCATGAGATGGGTTGGATGTGAATTTAAAAAAGAAGTTGTTGCAAAGTTGAGTAGTTACTTTTTGCAACAGAAACTCAATTGAACCTGGCTCTTTATCAGTGGCCGGTGATGCAGCATCATTTTCTTTCCTTGTCTTTGAAATCGTGTTAACATGACAAACTCGGTCTCAACAGTACAGCACAATCAAACGAGAGCAGAAGTGAGCCAGGAGAGAGAGGAGAGAGGAGCCGGCAGTTGGAAAGGACTCACAAAGATAAAGTAGGAAAGGAAAAGCGAAGGGAACGAGATGGTAAAAAGTGGCAAGAAAACTGCAGTCCCACTCGGGGGACTGTTTGGAGTGTCTTTGAACACAAGCCAAGTCTGTGCTGCAAAAGTGGCTCGTTTTTTTTTTTAAAAGAGGAGATTCCTTTTCACCTTTCTGGGTTGCATCCTTATAGTTTCCTTTGAGAGAAGACTGATCGCTTAAAAGACAATTTAACTTGGATAAATTGAAAAAGTGCCTTTGCAGTGTCATAGGGGGCTTTAAAACGACTTTGAAGCTTTGAAAGAATGCAAATATGTGCATGTCATCCAGGTGTACCCAAGCTCTTTGTAACTGTGCATTATATTTGAAGATAGCCACCCACACATTCAGCAAAACATAAACAAGGCACAAACATTACTTGTGTTAATGCATGCAGTGGGATGAATTAGCAGATGTATCCCAGTGCTGCATATCATTAAAGTGTCAACATAACCCTTTCACCAACACATTTCTGGCCTTAACGCTATAAAAAACACACATTCTGTCTATAAATAGAGCAGTATGGGGCTATGTTTCTTTTGATTTGACACATGTGGCGCTAGCTGTTTGATGTGAGCAGAAACGCTGTCTGTATAAACACAAATGAGGACAGATATATTTGCAGGAGTGAATGTGTCATTCCGCAACAATGGATCCATTTGATTCCATCGGGTTTAATTACATGTGATGTGTTCTGGCTCCATACAGTTTGCCTTTACCTCATGGCAACCTAAAAACATGCCATGAAATATAATCAGTCTTTTTTGAAGGCTGGATTTGTGCTGCCTTTTTGATACACAATACAAAAAGGAACAAAACAATGATTTATTTTAAAAGTTGGCCAATTCAGAAAACACATTTCTCTTGACCGTTATGTGAGTAGAGTCTTTTTAATTTCCCGTGGGACAAACGTTTAAAAAGTAACATCCGTTACTTTATATAATAGATTGCTATGTAGACGTTCAGCAATGGGCTCCGTCATGACAAATGACATACTACATAATTTGACAAGGCCTACCTAGTCTGATCAATTCATTCAGCAGGTCATTTTTAGAGACGGTGCAGAGAGGTGGATACATTAAATGTGATCCATGTGCTTTTTCACACTGCATCTTTTACAGAGTCAAGTTGGAGCTTACGAAACATTACACCCAGTGTCCAGGATCAAACAAAATGGTGACTCTGAAAGCTACTCTGCTAAAACCTGCTAAAATACTAAATGCTACACACAGTAATGTTTGATCAAAGTAGATGCTACCTGCTAATTAGCAAGCTGGTTTATGTTTTCAAGAGTTTAGAGGACTACAAAGCGGAAGTGAAAGGACTACAAAGGGAGCCATTCTTGATGATGTCATGCGCCGGTGCAGGTGCCTTAACGAGCAGCTCGTTAGCCGCTCGTTAGTGTGTGGGAGGGGGCGGGGGTACCCTTTTAAGAGGCAGCAGCAGAGTCAGTAATACATCTTGTTAAGAAAGCTCCTATCTTAGCTTTTTAATGAAACGTTCCATTCTCTAAAAGAGTAGAAAGACATTGATCATCGATTGTGTTGCATTTTAAAATTAATGAGCGCCCATGCGGTTTTGACCATCCTTACCGTGCATATGATTAGCTTATATGATAATCCATAGGATAATGAGTGCCTGAGGTGTCATTAAATTGGCCATCGGTTAATTCCCTGCAGTCTTTCTACTTTCTGTATCTGCATCTATTCTCTTATTACTTTGTTGCTCAAAACCCTGATTCAATATCACAAGTCGACATGACTACAAGCAAGTTGTTCTGCCCAAGGATTACCAATGTAAGCTGTTCCGCTCAGCAGCTCCACAGATGTGCCTTTGCTTTGCTAAACCTTTTATAATTGCATTTTTTTTTTTTTGTATTTATGGAATTTCTAGCTATTACTGAGCCTTAAATAAACACAGCCGCAGCTCTATACAGCCATCAGTTCTGAGGTTAGAAACTGGCTGATTGAATAATTATATTCTGCTCCATTCATTATTTATTTATTGTGAGGTGTTTCTTGACTGTGGAATTAATCAACTTTACATTCCAGCAAGACCTGGAATGCTTTGGTGAATTTTACTTTGCTACTTTTTTTTTTTTTTGTAAAAGTAGAAAAATGTGACACAGAAAAGCATATTCACGTCTTCTTCTTTTTTTTTTTTCCTTTCAGCCCTGGCCATTGTGTTTGATTCATTGCAAAAGCTGTAATTGTGTTCGGCCAGCACAAAGTCTCCCAAATCTCTGAGTAGACTTCAGTCCTTGTCTGAATTGATCTGCAATTTAGTTTTTGAAATGACAATCGCCACTTGTGTCCACCAATCATGGCTAATTACTACTTTTGAAATCCGCCCCTTGCTGATTCTTAATAGCTTTAGACTTTAAAAGCACTAGTTCTTCAGAAATCGGCAGCGTTCAGACGGTCATCTATTCATTTGTGCCTTATTATTGGATTGTCTGTTTCTTACATTTTCTTTAGTTTGTTCAAGACAGCTTTAAGATCTTAGCCAGGTGTCCTTTCTCGCAAGGTGTGGTTAGTTTGTAGCTCTGATCTCACCTCGAAATGATTTAATTTGTGGCACAATATCCTGTCTTATGACATATCTCCGCTGTGGACTTCAAACGCGCTTCTACAATGACACTGGAGATAAGAGCCGGTGTGAGTGAGAGCCCCGTTGAGAATCTGAGAGCTCCTTATGGCCTGCAGGTCAGCTTGATGAGCAAACATTAGTGAGGTATTCAACAGTGCACCATGTGGCTGTGCCGTATAATGAGCTCCAACGCCCGCAGAGCTCCATCTCCTTCTGTCATCACACGCAGATAGATTTAGCATATTAATACGTTGCAGATAACAAATGCATTTAGCATGTTAATGGGATGCTGATAAGGTAACATTTGTCTTTGGGCTTAAGGGAGCGGGTTTATCCAAACATGAGCTGATGTGTACAGGTCACTCACTTTAATACATGCTTAACGCTAAAGCTGATCAGGCTGCAGGGCATCCTCAAGGGGTGCTGGGGTGCTGGAGCGCTGACTGATTCAAAACATTTATTATTGCACAAAAAATGTAACATTAAAAAAGGACTGTAGTAATTTAGATTTGAATGTTTATATTTCTAAAGCAGCTAGTTTGGCGCATGAGGAAAGAAGCTATTTTATCAAATGTCTCCCTGAACGTGCGCAAATATTAGGATATTTTGCTTTGTTTCTTTGTTTTTTGTGCTTCATATTGATTCTTTCAGCTCAGATTTGGAAAAGAGAGCTCCTCCTTTTACAACTCTTAGGAAATCTGGACAGGAACTATCCCACGTGGGTGTAATTCAGTAATCAAATTCTCTTAAGGAACTGACCAAATTACAGCCAACAATGAAATTTTAATCTCCGAGTTGATGTACTGCACTGATTAAAATATGTTTTTCTTTGTGGAGTGCTATTGTGTTTCAGGTTTGGTCCATGTTTCTCTGTTGTTTGATACAATACGAAAGCAGCACTCTGTCATAATTTAAAATCAATACCCGCCTCAGTGTCAGGAGAGGAAGAGACGGAGAGATGTAGAAACCCTGAGATAGTGGATCGGATGGCAGGGAGGTGGATGTCAACGCCAGCATTTCATCAATTCCATCATTGTGGGAAAAATGTGGCTGACATTTCTCAGCCAGCACAAATTGGAACATCATTGTTGCGGCGGGCCTCCTGCGTTGCACAGAACAGGCTGCGGCGTTACTAAAGAAATGCCATTTGTGTATACAAAGGCACTCGGCAAGCTAAAGGTCACACGTTGTTGACTCAACATTATCAAATGGATTTATGGCTCTGCTAGAGTTATCCACATCTGGGTTTGACTGAGTGCACAATGGTTCTTCTGCCAAGAGTCAGCCTCTTACTGAATAACCTCTATCCATTTGTGACACTCACATCTATTCCTTTTTTCAGTGGTATTTCTTTACTCACTATCTTCAGACATTAAAACTTTGTTGTTCTGAACAGTTAATGAACATGCTTTGGTTGGAAAAAAAGTGCATTTTCTTTAATCAACTAAACGAATATTCAAGTTGAAGGCTGTTAATCATTTTCCATTGCAAATAAATATATCATGTTGAATAAAGATCTTGTTCTGCAGATACTACAAGTTCCAGGAAGGTGTTATAATCAGAATATCTCAAATGTTTTAAAAGTATTATGTGTAGTTTGCAAGTCTGAATCTTAGATTTAATCTTCCCCACAAGGTCAGCAGGAAAAACTCCATGAACCGGTTTCTTAAAAAAAAAAAAGCAAGTCTCAAGAAAGAAT
The DNA here is from genome assembly GCA_036850595.1 of Rhyacichthys aspro. Lineage (NCBI taxonomy): Eukaryota > Metazoa > Chordata > Actinopteri > Gobiiformes > Rhyacichthyidae > Rhyacichthys > Rhyacichthys aspro. The sequence goes on from CM072149.1 coordinate 7,166,411, forward strand.
ATTTCTCACCTCCCTGGTCTTATTAAATGATTTCAGTCACCTCTTAAGCTTTGAATTTGGAAGTTTAAATGTAATTCTCCCCTTTTACAGTCCAGCACAGCACAAAACTGCAAGTCTGCTTCAGTACTATGAACCATCAAAACAGAGCAGAACTTTTTTTTTTTTTTCAACAAATCTGTCAGTAATCAAGGCCATGAAAAGCTATTCTAGAAAAGCTATTGGACGTTAATTTGGAATTCGATTGTCTGTCCAAACACTCCAGCCTCCCACATCTTCCTCCCACTCCCCAAGCCTCAGTCCATTCATTACCTTCACTATATTTCCATGTCACCATCCTGCACTTCAAGGTGTGATGTGTTTTCCAACTAATACCACCAGTTGTTGTGAGCAGAACTCTGTGCACCTCGTTCCTTTCAATAATAACAAATGCAGTACCGTCCTGTTGTCTGTGTCTGCCTCATAGACAATGGTTGGTGAGCAAAGTGTCAATAAGCAATGGGTTTGTCTTTAGACAGGGTCTGGTTTAATTATAGTCTCTTTTGTCCTCTTCTTGGGAGTGAAATATTGTTCTTGCGTTCAGCTCTTCTGTGGAAGTTCAATACGAGCCATCAGTCCAATACAAAAGGTACATTTGAAGTCATTACAGTTGGATTTAAGTAAGTAAAGCCAGCCTCGGATATATCTCCACAATCAGTTCCCAGACAGTCATTTGAAGGGTAAAACATTTACTTTTGATAAGAAAATGATGTGCACTTGTGCTCTGTAGGTTTATGATTTATGATACAGTAGCATAACCACATGAATCCATTAGCTCACACAATCTCACGCCGCTCCTGTGAAACGATCCTGAGTCGAGCGCATTAAGCATGTGTCAGGCCCGGCTGAAGTATAATTTCAGACGTGACGTGTATCGATTCTTATCACTTTGAGAGACTTCCTGATTTTCCGCGTGTCATTTCTGTCAGTAGAGCCGAACACTCATCAATATTTTGAGCATACATTTTTCACGACGGAGGGCAGGGCAGGGTCGAAATTATTCCAGGCTATGAAACATTCATGGCTTATTTTGCTCTGATTTATTACTGTGTGGACTACATGATATTTGCACACTGACTTTGTTTCTGACAGGCCAACTTTTGATAAATGTCAGGGATAATTTGGATAATGGCATGTGCCTCGAAACTATACGAGTGATGTCATGCAGTTTGATAGTGATATAATAAAAATAGACTTTGCCGACGTTAGCTCGGAAGGGGAAATCAAGGTTAACGTTTTTGCTTAGCACTAGAGGAACACCAAGGATACTTCTGGACTGGATGTTGTAAGAGAGCGCACTTGCAGCCGTCTTCTGTTTGCAACATCCCCAAAAGGACGTCCCTGTCGCTGAATTATATAACAAATCTTTGGTGTCATCATCGCCGTGGCAGGCTGCGGCCGCCCTAGAGAAAACTTTGAAACCTCTGAAATGTACTCAGACTCAACTCCACAAATAGAGTTCTTTTTTTTGCACGGGCTGGAGGAGTAGGCTACGGGCAAATTGCTCAGGTTAATGACGCTGTGAATTATTCATATTCAGGTCGAAGTGAAGCGGAGGAGTCTGAGTAATCTCGCTGACAGTCATGTTAATTTTTTGGTGGCTGTCGTTTTGTAACAGCCTGAACTTGAAACTTGCACCGTTTGCCTTTGTGTGAAGATTTGAAAGGTGCAGTTTAACATTTAGTGAGGGCTAGTTAAAAGGATGCACACAGTGGAGTTTTACTCTGAATGTCACAAGTCACGTTTCCATAAAATGTAAAGTCAATTTGGAGCTCCGTTTTTTAAAATGTCACAAAAAGAAAAATGCAAAATAGATAATTAATTTAGAAGATATTTGATGTCGGTCTTTTAAATGTCACCAACAATGTAGAAGTAGCATGTGACATGTTTTGGTTTTATTGTTGGCAATAAAACAAGATCCGTTTTTTGGTCAAATTTCAGATTTTGGGGCAAATTCTATATAAAATCCTATCATTTCCACTGCAATTTTTCCAAAGGTGCCTTGTTGGCTCACCTGGTACATCACTTACCACATACACAGGCGACACGGGATCAGTTCCAGCTCAGGTCCTTTGCTGAATGTCATTCCACTCTCTCTCACCCTGTTTTTTCAGTTTTATCCTATCAAATAAATAAATAAATAAATACTATCCTATCAAATAAAAGCAAAAAATAAATAAATAAATAATAAAGTTTGTTAATGGAAAAGGTCTAACACTACTTTACTACTACTACTAAAATTGTATAAAATTGTAACTATTAAAATAAAGTAAAAATGCTGGATAATGTGGTAAAGGCTAAAATTTAATTTTGCAGTCACAGTTTTCTGAATCCATCTAATCCATTGTGTGCAACAGTTACTGGGAATTTTAACCATAGTGCATTACATTTTGCTGCACGTATTGCCAGGAAAATGAAGTCGAAAAATACAGCCAATTACACGTTGTCATGTCTGCGGGGTTAAGGCTTACATTATTCCCCTTTTTTAATAGTGGGCCCATTTCCATCCAAGCATAAAACCAGAAAAGTTGTCATATGGCATATAAGTTGCATCACTTAATAGAGTTTCTTTGAACCTTCCTGGGATCAAACACGGCCAAGTCATTATTTGTGAATTCACCGCGCTGCGAAGGGCTTTGCATCATTTTCCGAACGTAACCCCCTCACACCTTCCTCCAAAACTAACCGCCCACCGCACACTTGATCATCCGCTCTGGCACAAATCACCCTTTCCCAAAGAGATTGCCGCCTCCTTCGTGCAGTTTTAACTTCAATGGGGTTAGAAACACAATTACCTCATCTCTGGCTCGAAATATAATCTGGAACTGTAAAGAAAAATGAAGGGGTTGGAGGGCGACGGCGCGGTGGTGATGGGAGGGGGCAGAAACGAGGGCAGGTGTAAGTGAGATAAGGAACGTTAGCTGTGCTCATAAGATGATGATTCAGAAAAGGGAACGGCGGGGAACAGAGTTCAAATGGGCTGAGCTTTCCAAACGGCGCCTTAATCATTTCCACCATGTATAGCCTCTTATGGCCCGCCAAAATCTCTGCAGGAGGACCGGATGAGTCCCGCATATAAAACCCAGAAACGGAGATCAAAAACAAAGTTGTATCACGGTGGAAAATATCAGCTGCCTGTGTGACTGGTGAGAGCGTTCGACATTCAGGAGACGTCTTGTGTACTGTACCAGAATATTCCCGCAAGGTCGGCGCAGAAATCAATTTGCCGCTTTTCCGTGAGACCTATAGACATTAAAGAGGCAATGTCTTGAGAGAAACATGTGAGAAGTTTAAAGCCTGTCTACCATGCTTCTTTCAAGGCTTTTGAATCCAATAAGAAACGCACAGAAATGTAGAGCCGTGAGTCAATGAAGTAACAGCAAACGATTCATGTGCTCCGGATTTATTTAACGTAGAAACTCTTGATTAGTTTGATGCTGTGTGGAAAAGAGAAAACTTCCTGTAAAGTTCATGCTAATCAATGGTGTATACATCAGTGTAATCATATTATATAGGAATGATTGTGATATCCATACAATAAAGTGTGTAAATGAGGTTATTTCGTAGCATCTGAGTCTTGGAAATGGACTAAATGAAAAATTCCTGCTCATTAACCAATTATCCATCCGTAAAGTCTGAGAGAATATCGAAGGCATTTCATATATTGCTCGGATGTCTTCAAAGCAAATAGAAACCATTATTTACAGAGAGCCGAGGGATTCAGAGAGAACGTACAATGCACCGTGGCACACTCCAGTTTGTAGTGCGCAGTAAAAACGAATACAACTCTGACCTCAAGCTGCAACAGATAACTTTGAGCCTGCAGTAAAGAAGCGAGCGTGTTGGGAGCTCGCTCGACAGCATCGCCTCCTTCTGCAAAACTTGGGCCGCCGACTTTCCTCTGCAGGCTGTTCTTATCTGCGCAGAGACCTTCACCCACTTTTGTATTTAGGCCTCGCGGTCCGTGTGCAGGGCTCGGTGTGTATAGAATCCACAGCCTGGACTCTTCCCGAGACTTTTAAACGACCCGGTTTCGGCGGCCTAGTTATGTTCTGGATTGATGGCACAAGTCAGTAAGTCCATCAGAACACAATCCAAGTTTTTGTTAAAGGTCAAAAACGTTGCTTTGACTTCTTTTCATAAACTGTAGTTTGTTTCGAGAGAACAATGAGACAGTTAATCCGACTCTGGCTTTACATTTACATTCAAACTTACCATGACTTTGCATTTTAGTGTTTGCTCAGATACTATTTACATGTGTAGTAAATGGATTAACTTAACATATGGACTTTTTATATAAGACTGCTTCCATCACATCTATGAGATTAGTGCAACAGCTGTGGAAGGAAATCTGCAAACCGCACCCAATCAGCACAGTTTAAACATACGATTAAGGCTTCCATGATTAAGAAGAATAAAGCAACACTGCGTAGTAGGATTTTGTATACATTTCATAAAAAATGGAAATTGTTTTAATGCTGTGTGTGACATCCGACACGTCTACAGCGGCTCTCCCTAACGCTGTTTCAGAATGACTCACAGCTGGAGACTAAAAATAGCTCCTAAGTCTCCTTCCGTGCCTCACAATCTCCCCTACTTATCTCCTCCTCTCCCTCTCTCCCTGCTTCCTTTCCCTTTCCCTTTCCCGTTTGTCTCTCAACATTACCCCCTTCTTTGCATTTTCCACACAAATAGCCCAAACGGGTGAATTAGAGTATGAATCATCAGTGTCCTCTGGAAAGAATGCAAAACTATAAAATGGGAAGAGCGAGCAAAAAAGGGGAAAGATGATGTAGCACAGCTGGGAAAAAGCTGAACTGTGAATATAGGTCAGAGTGAGCTGATGCTATCAAAGCTTAAACCCGACAAAGGGGAATGATATGGCTTCGTTCCACCGCGTGTATAAATCGCTAACCTACTTTCCCATCCAGACTGTGCTGTAATATCATGCTATTGTTTTTTTTATTATTATCTAATAAAGTAATCCGAGTGAAATGGGTCTGAATTAGGGTGTTGAGTAAAAGCCCGTCTCGCTCTCATTCGCTTGCAGAGATTGTGAGATTATCACGAGGGAGATGCTGAGTACAACCACAGGCTTGTAGTCGGGTCAGTGAGCTGTTCCGCAGAGCGACGGAGGGTAAGTGCCCAAATCCAAAACGCTCTGACACAGTTACTGCCAAAGCACAGTGTGCAAATGCACTTCTTAATGACCAGAGAGTGAAAAGCCTCTGCAAACTCTCTCTTCATGCTATTGGAATATAATCAATGGGCTGCAAAAGACGTGTTCCAAAACAGACAGTGAATAAAAGATTTGAGTATTTGAAAGGATCGAGCTACACATGAATTAAAAGCACTGGCTAATATCCATATATCACCAATTTGGACAAAATGACATGCTCAAAGAAGCCCTATTGTCTGTGATGCTGCTCTTGACACAAAGTTGGCTAAGAATAGAACACTTATTGAAGGGAATGCATTATGTAATAACAGCACATTATGCAATAAATAGAAAAATGTTTTCTTTTTCTTTTCAAAAAATTTTCTTTTACACTTTGTTATAAAACGACCTTCTGTGAAATGGTCTGAAATACACAATGTACAGTTTTGAGAGTTGGGTTTCCCAAACAAACACAAACACAATACTGTTTTTTGTATTAACTGCAGCACTTGGTGATAATTATCTTAATGATAATGGCATAAAACAATTTAATTATTCACTTTGCTTTGTACCTTTCTGTGATAGTTCAGACCTTTATATAATGCTTCAGTGTTATGGCAGCTCAATATTTGATGCTCTTTAAAGTTTCTACTCATTTTTAAAGTTCAGGACCATGGACAGTGCCTTATATTCTTCCCCATACACACATATATATATCATTTCTAAGCATATTCACAGTCCCATTAGCTGTAATGACTGATACTTTCCTGTTTTTTTCAGCATCATGGACAGCCTCTTGTGTCTTAGCTCAGTACATACATTACAGCTACAACACCCAGTTTTACTCAGCACACTCTCACCACCTTTTCTGCTAACTTTCCTTCTTTTGGCAAGATTAAGTTCATTAGTAAATGTAACATTTCAGCATTAATAGACTTTCATCAGGACTCCAGCTTTCTCCAAAACATAACCAAGTGCTGCTTGGCAGGAAGCGTATGCAGGAGCCTCATCCAATAGACCTTGTTTCTGGCCTAATAGAAGCTGTGGTGATTTTCCAAGCTGTAGCTGCTAATAACAGGCTCTGTTCCATATGCCTCGATGCCAGCACCTGAGACGGTGTGTAGACACATAATATCCCTTTGAAGTGTTGAAAAAATACACAGTATATTAAAGTGCGTTATATTTCACTGTGAAATTATAGGAGGCATTCTGCAGTGACTCTATTAATATTCATTTTTTAGGGTCATTTCTGCATGAAAACTTCTCAGTGCAGCACAAAGTGGTGTGCCTGGACCCAGCTTCAATGTAATTAGCTAATGTACCTTGCAAGTGCCAAGGACTGATAAAAGTTTGCAGGGGGCTCCACTAAATTAAAGCAAAGACTAAAAATACTAGCCTTTAATACAAAAAAGTAGCATGGAAAAATGACATTTGAACCTTGATGTCAGTTGGCACTCGCAGCGAGCCTCACAAAACATCATATGCTGCATCTTCTCTTTATGACTCAGCAGCTGCGGTGGCTTCAAAGAGGTTATTTATATGCATTAACAAGGTTTGCTTTGTCTCTTGGCATATACCGCTATCATTTTCCCTCAAAGTGTAATGAATGCAACCATGTAAACATTTCCACTATCTCAGTTTAAGCTCCACTGATTCCCCCTGTCTTTCCCAGGCTTGTTAATTGCTCCACCCTTGAGAAACTCCACTATAGTCAGAGTTAGACTCTCCTTCACTCCCCAAATATGATTAGTAGGCAGTCCCAGTCGCTGACTTCCAAATTACAGTATAGGCCTAGCTGCTGCTGAGTAAATCAGACATTAATTTCACACAGATTGCAGGTGCACGTTGCATGAAAGGCACTGAAATAACCCCTGTATCGTTCAGGTATGTTTGGGTGTCTTCATTTTGAAAGTGTGACAGGACATGGGAGACTTCATCAATAACATGACAAGGCCTTTTAAGAGTCAAGTGAAGAAGAAAACAGGTTGCCTTTGTTTGGTGCAAGTTTAGATATGGCAGACTTTTGCTGTCTAAACACAGCTTCGGAGTCAGAAATATTACATAGACAGGAATGGGCAGAGTGCGGATGCTCACTAACTAGCTCCCTTGTTGCTGCAACAGTTGGTGTAGCAATCAATAAAGCATACACGCGGCAGCTTTGGGAATTATTAACAGGACTGAATGCGTCTTTGACCAATCAGACGCCGCGGATGACAGTACCTGTTGCGTAAGAACCACCATCATCACCATATGCTTGATAAATAGACAATAAGATGAATGTGTGTGGGGAATTTTCAGCCCCAAACTTGACTACCTTGACGTCTGTTCATCGAAGGAACAGACTCCGAGGCGCTCCCTATTCATTTTTGATTGCCGCTGTGCCTGTCAGTCATGTGATTTAGAGGTGAACCGTCACAGGCGTGTTATCCGTCCCAGAGACAGTCTGACTTGACAGCCTCGGTCTGAAAGCCTGCAGGAGCAGCTAAACTCAGTGGAGCGGTGGAATCATCAGGGTATGTCAGGTACAGACTAGGAAACTACACTTCCTCGTGGCTGTTAAGACAAATCTGATCAAAAAGACCCCAGTAAATGAACTTTCTGCAGTAACAACTTTGGGTTTTGTCGTCAACATTAGCATTCAGTCGGGAGTAAACAGAGACCTGAGAAAATAATGAAAGCGTCAGGGTAGAATGGGAATACAGAAGTCAGTGCTGGTTCCGTGAAACCTGACTTTCGCCGAGTTCGAGTCAAAAAATGTCACAAAATAGAAAGTCAGTATTTATAATTCATAACAGGCCAATCATTTGTCAACTAACATCACATTTGGGAAACAGTGTGACAGCTTTTCCGTCGACTGCGAGCTTCAAAGACACAAATGGGGCATGACTTTGAGAAGTGTCTTCCCAAAGCTGAACTCTCTACAGTGTTGCAATAATTGTCTATGAATTTCACTTGTATTTTACTGGCTATTAGCTTCACTAGCTATATAGGCAGCAGCTACGGCTAACGTTGTGACAGTGGGTACGTCTCAGAGTGCTTATTTTACATCGTGCATCCTTTTCACTCGTCTTAGAACCGCCCACTGAGGAACCACAGAGAAGAGAAAGACTGGGGACAGATAAGAACATCAGTGAATTCCCATTATACATGTGAATTATACACAGACTTTAGGCCTTTGGAAAAGATGGGAAAAACAGTCAAGAAGTCCCAAGTCATACGCTTCTGTTAAGTAATTACTAAAGCAGCATTTTATTTTCACAGATTTTTGTCAGGCTTTTTATTTAAATCACTAACACAAAGCAAGAGAAATATGCCGAGATGGTAACTTGCCAACCCTGTGCCCTGCTTTTTTACATAAATCAGCACAGTTTAAACAGAAAACATTAAATATGCACATATCTGTATCATATCTGCGTCGGTACATGGATGGCCCTTGGCATCGTTGGAAATGAGAGCGGGGCTCCACTGACACCAGCATCAAGCACCGAAGAATTATTTCATGCTCGGCCAACATTTAAAGCAAGAGCCAATTGCAACATGTGCAGCTGTCAAAACAAGAACCTGTGTTGTGTTGTTTTGACTAGACAGGGGTAAGTTTACTGGAAATGTCGTGGAAATGTATATATATGTATCAGTGTCTTGCGGTTAATCGTACTGTACAAGCCGAGCCAGCAGCAGTGCTCTCTTAAAACCTGTCCATCACCGGCCGCCCCCGCACAAATACAGTGTTGCTGCGTTACCATTTCTCCTTCCCTTTATATCGCTCCGTTCTCTCTTTTCTGCTTCCAAGAGCCGGGTGCGGGGAGTCATTTGCTAATTGGTTTTGCAGAGGAAACGTATTCGCTTGCCTCTGTCTCCTCAATACCCCTGGGCTCTCTTCCTCTCAGATGATTCCCCTGTCTCCCGCTCCTGCCAACTCAGCCGAGCATTCACCAAGGCTTGTTATTCGGTTTTTTTGGCTCGGTGTAAATTTGCAGAGCTGCAGGGTCTTCAGAAACACATCCCCAAACTAGAAGTGTTTAAGCACGGACTTGTCTTACACAGGCATTAATGTCTGACTTTTACCAACTTCTTCCACTAATAAATAATCTGAGGTCACAATCACATGCAGAGGAAAATGTCTACGTTGCAGTATTCTGCAGAGGATTTGAAAAAGTTTTTGGAGGCTGACAACATGAGCAAGGATTTTCAAGTTTGGCTTTCTAATTAATTAGTTGAGAAGGTCTTCTGTGTGTGCAGTGGGGAAGTAGCAAACTCTCAAGACCAATGAACTGCCTCCAGCTAAAACTAGAGTATATATTTGGACATGGCACGACACTGTGCGGTTTCCGTTTGCGATTGAGGAAGGAACCATGAATATGACACTTTCTAATTGCTGACTGACATCTTAATGTGTTTTCAAGTGAGTAATTTCTGGCTTAAAAACGTTCAAGAACTTATTACACAAGGAAGGAAATTATTCAGTGGGGGTCAAGTGTTGATGTTTTTCCATTATTAATAAATTATAATTGAATTATAATGAATTTAGCTGGTGCTTTGTCATTATTGTAGAGAATGAGACAAAGGCACTTCTATTCCCAGCCTAGTCTCGTTATGTTCTTCGAACTGTGACTAAAAATATATTTGGTGATGCAGCTCTCCCTGCATGAATGCACTGGAGGTGAGAATATGCCTCAGTGAACTGTTTGGCAAAGAACCACTATAGGAACTTATCACATACAGTCACTTGTATAACCAGAAGTGAGTCAGAGGCCGAGGTGAGACGCTGTGGGTTAGTATTGTTCTGCAGCCTGTGTCACTGTGGTCTTGGTGCAACTTATAAAGGTTTTGTCAAGAAAACAACAGAAGTGGGACACAAGCGAAAAGAGACGACACAAGTATTTAGCTTCTTGTCACGCTCAACTTTGATGATCTCTCAAAGGTATAAAACTCATCTAACATCCACAACCTTTGAACACGTCTTTGTGAACATCCTGTGTTTTCACTGACTCAAGCTCATTTAAAGTGTTTTTCGCAGCGTACAAATGAAACAAACCACAGATGGGCACATCTGCTCACGGCTGTGTAGGAGCTTGTGAGGAACAACACGGCACAAACTTGAGAAACATGCGTCGTCTGTGGGAGGGGAGCGGCGCGTTGAGGAACAAGAGACTGTTTGTTGTCGTTGCTGATGGCCCTCAGTCAGGCCCGCAGCTCTTCTCAGAATCACAGGTTGAAGAAGAACACTCTCAGGTTTGAGGCGGTGGTAATTAGAGGACTGTGGGTCAATTAACAAATCAAGTGTCCAGTCATTCATGATGATGAATCAGATAATTAGCCTGGCAGCAGGTCACTTTATTGATTGCATCTTTAAATAACCACAGATTTCTGTTCTATTTCTGAACTTGAATGAACCTAGAAACTCACCGGAAGGCATTATTATCAAAAGGATATAGATTTCACTTTTGGAGGAGCCCTAACTTCTTTCTTCGACGGAGTTTGAATCTAGCTTTTGGGTTGGAATAAGGGCATTCAAAGACACTATTTTACATATCAATGCCAAAGTACAGCTTTTAAACCTTCCAAAAAAAATCTTCCATCAGGTCCTTAAAAAAGTCTGGAAGAGCAGAGGCACTCACCGCCACCCCCCTCGACAAGTTCAGAGATAAACTCTCAAGTTTCACTCGTGCGACTGCTGCTGTCGAGGCGGTCCCTTGGTGACAGAGAAGAAGCCGTGTCCTCAGGGTTATGTGTGCATCTCAGAGCAAGAGATGAAACTCCATCGGCGATGTTTTGTCGGCTGTCAGCCTGAGCTTTATTTACACCATGAGCTCCTTTGACTTTTGGGACTTTGTCGCTGTCACAAGTATGTGAACTGGATGAGGCTGGGCACAGGCCTTGTTAGTCAAAAATACCCTAAAATTAATTAATGGAAAGTGTCTCATTAAGCTCTGCTCTAATGGTCATGTAAGTCCATGTTGAATTTTGGCAAAAAGCAAGACAGTAAAAGAGAGTTTGTAAATAAGAACATGATAATAAAGAAATTAAAATAAAGCTTCATTTTCACATGTTGATGGTGTCATGTCCTGAGCCCTTGGAAATGGCAGGCTCCATGATGCTCAGTGTCCGCAGCGCTGACAGCCACAGGGAAATTGGTTCCGTGCGAAAGTCTTTCCAGCAGCCGTCGGAGCTGTTAGATGAAGACAGGATCCCATTATTTCCCTCATCTTCTCCTCATTCTCTCGCGCTTCCACAGAGCGGCCCACTGGCAGAGATAGACAGGAACAGATGGTCCAACCTTTCGCCGAGCTGTGGCCACTCACCAGCGTCCTGTCCTCCAGACGGACCTCACACCGAGACCCAGCCTTTACTCCATCAGCGCTTTGGTCTGGCCGTCCAAGAGCCCAGCTGTAACAATCACGCCTCCAGCAAAAAGAGGTAGGTCTTCGTCAAAACTCATCAACTCTGTCCAAATACAGTGTCGTTCGAAGTCCCTCGGAGAAAAACACATGAGCCATTGTGTCACATCACATTTTATTCTCGCACAAATGCTTCTGACGAACTTACATGGAACTGTCTCTTCTGTCAAAGTTACATGAGTATTATGAGGTTCCCTGCCACCAAAATAACTGTGGCTTTATGGTAAACAGTTACACAGTGTTGCTTCTGGAAAATGTCTCATATTGTATTCATGGGTGCACACAATCTGTCAGGAATAAACCCATTAAGCCTTGTTTTATGTTCAAAGCCTGTGTGAACTGTTTCAAGTGTAGCCACACGTTACATAAGTGATACATAAGTGAGCTGCTGAGTGTTGTGTATGTAAAGCATGAAGGACAGTCCTATATCGGAGGCTCATTGAACGCGTTATTTCATGAGCCCTTCTTGACGCGAGTGGAAAAGGTTGTATATGCGGAGGGGCATTTTTCACCGTGTTAATATTTGATAGTCTGTCCATAAATGTTACATAGCACTTAATCTCTCCTGGTTTTGATTAAAGCCTAGTGGTTTTAGGAGTAGGACAGTCTTGTTGACATGTCACATAAACACAAGGGAGTCACTGAAGGCCACTTAGCTCTACAATAATTCATGATTTATTTAGTGCACTTCCTTCTGTTTCAATGTCTTTCTTTAAACCAGAGCATGAACTCACTTCAAAATCTTTTAATGGAGTTTAATATTTATACAGCAACTCTGTACATTTTGTATTAAGTAGAAACGCTAGAAACTTATTTGTACATTATTCTGATGCCGCTGAAAGAAAAATGACTATTAGCTTTCATAAAGGGATCCAGCTGAGCATTTAATTTAGTGCATAAAGTTTGGATTCAATTTAATGCTGGCCATCTCAGCCTTGACACAGTTTTGTTTACTGCAATATGAATTATTGAAAATTTAAGATAGAAATGCCCGGAGTTTATGGACAGTGGAATTATTATTGGATTTGATGTGTTTGTATATAATGATGCAGCTTTGGGAATTAAATCAATATTGTTGGTCGAAAATTGGACCGGTATGTGTTGAATTCTTTCAGCGTAGCACTGGTAGTAGTTTGAAAGCGCAGCATAAAAATGAAAAACTTCCCTTCTCCAGCAATAGTCCCTATGTTCATGTTATTAGTGCGCCACTGTGGATAAACAGATAGATTTGAGCTGTCTCCCCTTTCCCTTGTGTGTGTCCCCAGGCCTGTCCCTTCTGCTGCTGAACTCATTATTTCATAAAAAATAATGTTTCTGTGTTCTCAAGACACTCACCGTCTCAGTGTGTACAACAGAGATAAAAGAAAAGTGTTGTAGCAAATCACATCTTTTCGTAGATGCGTTTATTCCAGTTTCATGATTTGATTGGAGATAAATTGATGTAATTTCAATGTTATGACAGTTCTGTGACTTTGGGTGTCTTTTAACATTTGTTTTGAGTGCTTTTTCAGTGCTTTGCGATTGGTTACAGATAAAAAAGATGGCTTATTTGCGAGCATCACTTCCCAATTTTACTCTCTTGTATCAAATTCAATATACTGTAGCTCTGGCTGTCCATTATATGTTTTCTATATCATTCTGACATTATTGTGCGTATGTTTCCAGTTAACCACACTATGGCATGGACAATGAATGGCAAGTGGATAACACTGCTTTCATAAATAATTCAAACATGTTTCTTGTGCCAGGCTAAAATGTTTATCTGCTTGGAAACACAGAAAACAAACATAGAAAACCTCTTGACCTCAGCTTGGCCTTAAAGCAAACACAGCAGACTGTTTTACCAGACATTTTCTATCTTTAATTCTTATACAAAGCACATCTGCGCGCAATCCCCACACATTCACATACGTACACGCTCCCTTCCGGCCAATTTAACTCACACAGCGCTGGATTAACTATAGCGGGGCCCTGTGTTCTCCCTGGGGCCGTGTTCACTTTACACTTGTCTCTGTGAATTATTGGAGGCTCCGTGTTGACTTTCCAGGGCTGAGTTGACGTTCATATGCAGCGGCTGCTCACATGCTCACACTATATGCTCCAGTTATTGCACTATATTCACACAGATGTATTTTTACAACATATTTCTCTTTTTCACAACTCTCTCTGAAACTCAATCAAGTAAACTAATCCGATGGCAAATTTGAATTAAGGCTTTGTTTCAGCTGGTTACAAACCGTGTACAGTTTGCTCTATACATACATACATAGTTGTTAAATCAAAATGCTATTAAGATTTTAATAAAGCAACTGCTAACCCTTTATTCTTGCTACACAATTTCCCATGTCATTTCGACTTTGAACATGTAATTTCCACTAGGTCACAGAGACAAAAAACAACAACCCCAATCTTGGTTTAAAGGCCAGAGATTTGTCAACTGCAACCATGGCAACGGGAATTGGTTTCTTTGAAAGCAGCATCCAGCTAAGTTCTGTATTTGTCTCCATCTTCTCTCTGTAATAACATATATAGTCCACGCTGCAGGCTGCGATGAAGTGCACTGCAAGTCCAGTTTTAGTGAGTGATCTTTAGCGTTCATCCGGCGTGAATGATGCAAGAACAGTGGTCTGATTATCAGTCTGCGCCCTGTTTTCCGACATTATGTCAAGTTCCCCTCAGTCCGATGACTCTGCGAGGGAGCGTGAGCCGTGTCCCGAGGCTGTACAGTAACCGCCCGACCCCTGTCACGCAACAATCGGCGCCATCTCTGTTTCCTTCCATCCTGCCATTAATCACAGGCCCGAGCGTTGAATATGCTAACACTATGTAAGCAATTTGCAGATGAATGAGGAAATGAAGGCGGCCGTACGTATCCGCTTTGCATAGAGAAGCCTTGTAATGTGTTGTGCTTAGTCGGGGTTTTGTGCAGTGAGTGTGCAAAACGATGGAAACCTCTAGGGACGGGGGTAGTCGAATTTTAAATACATGTAGTACTTGTTGTATTATCATATATTTTTGCAGCATTCTATTCATACACTTTTCATCCATCTATTTATATTCATGTTGTTTTCCCAAAGTCTAGACAGAGAGACATATTTTTCTTTTATCTTTGAAAATAATCTGGCATTTCATCTAAAGTAATACATTAAAGACAAAAAATTAAGTCCCAGCTTCAAGTAATAGTGCATTTAATCTGATTGTGGTATTGTCATGGCAACAGAAAGAGCAGAACAAAACGTATAAGAAAGACATGATTAGACGGTGGACAATACTGACGTTAAACAACTCTCAGTGGCGGCGGTGAGGGTCGAGCACTTGTACGCCTCGTGTTTTTTTTTCCGGCCTGTTGCAAGTTGTGGCCGCGCACAAACAGATCGCACTGAACCCTATTTGGATCCCAGTTGATGCGTTCGCAGTGACAGCGCCGTCGCATTGTGGCAAACCTTTGGGATTTAAATGGGAACGCTACTCGAAGCCTTTGTTTTGTTTCAGGGAACGCACAGTGGACTTGTAGAAACACATAATCCTAAAAAAAGAGTGTGTCCGTTCATAGCCAGCGTCTGTGTTGTGCTTTTCTCTGTTTGAGCTCAATTAAAATCATATATTCATGAAGTCTCTGCGTGTGGGCTCCCCGTCTCACACTTTTCACCATGTTAACAACCGCAAATAGGAGGAATGATAATGACAGTAACACACACTCTGCCTCCAACGGTCCTTGTTGTTGTATGATGGCATCCCCGCTAGCGCCGAACCCAAACGATCCACTTGACTCGGCGCCCCATTTGAATAATTTCCTCTGCTGTACTCCGGCTCCTAGCGTAACAAAGGCAGTTGACATTTCCAGCGGGGATTAAAAATGTCGCCCGGCTAAAGTTGGTTTGAGACAGTCCAACTGAGCGATGGTAAAGCAGACACTTTGGCCCGTTCTCAACAGTTGCTGTCAAAGGTAGTTCGTGACTGTGGCAGTGGTGCAGGTGGGTCGCTAATATGAAGCTGTCTGTGTGCAGTGCAGTCTCTATATGCTGCTGTTCCCACCAGGTTAGCGCTGTCACTCCACACCAGCATCATACAGAGCAGAGTTAAGCTTCACATAGATGAGCAAAACCATTCTGCAGAGCTGCATTTTACACTCTCCCATCAGTGTCATCATCTCAAATGATTATAAACTTCTTTTATGGTGGTTATTTCCTGACGGCATGATGAACCAATTTCTGCCAACTTCTGTTTTAGTTTGCTACTGACATGGAAAAAAATGCTATTCTAAAATTGTTTCAAACTTTAGACTCTTATAAAAGCTGCACTATTTTTAAAGTGCAATAGAGCTAAGGATTGGCTGTGCTCGAGATCTCTCCACAGTTCCCATCCACTCGCTGCATTTTTAGCTTTCTGTGTGTTTTTGACATTATATAAAGTCGTTATATGATCGGAGATATTAGAGGTCAGTATGGGAAAGAGCGCACCAGACTGTCGAGGACCCACTTGAGCGTAAAGATGTTTTGGACAAAGGACTTAAGCAGCCGGTTCTATCTTCAGACCACTCGACGGTCCCTGTCAGGGCCACATTGGGTTCTCTGCACAACATGACCCACTGCGCCGCTGCTGCATAATACATCACCTCCTTGACACCAAACGGGAGAGACACCATTGCGGCTCACATCTTCCGAGTCGTGAAAGGCACGTCTTTGAAGCTCCACTGAGTGTTAACTCCACAGAGTGTCAGGAGCGTCGCGACCTGACATTGCCTCGAAAATAAATTAAAAAAAGCCAACTTTGAATGCACAGCGGCACTCGCAGAGCCAGACTGGCTGTCTAAAGATAAATCCAGTGCTAGGATGGAGAGAAAAGAGAGTTGGTGTTTATCTCAAAGACAGTGTTGTAAGCTATGACAGGTAAATAATGATGCGTGGTTATCAGGACGAGGCCAAAAAAGGACCCTGTTTTCTCCCAACCTGACAATTTAGCGTCTTTGTCATGAGCTACAAAGAGTGGAGGAATCAGGCCTGCTCTGCTTTGCTCGTCTGGATTCTGGGGGGCAAACAGGAGAAAGGATCTGCCCTAAATATTTTAAACTGGCAGTATATTTGACTGCATAATAAACACTGCCTTAGTTATGCTTAAGGTTACCCTGAAGCTTTATTTCGGCTGAGCAGTTTGGTGAGGTATGAAAGTTTAATTTAGACTCACCATATGCCCCTTAAAACCACTGAAGGACTCCAGGTGAGGAGAAAAACTGGAGTTAGTCACATACTACTACGTGTTACCTGTTTATTTTAGTTGATTGTGTATATACTGTGTCAGATTTACTTTCTGTTACATAGTGAGGTACTTAAGGAACACAATAAATTTGTTAGCAGCGTTTGAGGCCTTATAAAGAAAAAACAAAGCCTGGATTAGGCTCGACTTGAGGACAGATCCACAGTAGATTAAGTTTAGGGGGAGGGGTTAAAGGAATACGCTCTATATGGAACTAATCAGAGTAGACCTGGCTAATGCTTTGTGGTGAAACAGTCAAGTAAATCTTAACTAAAACTCAAACTTAAGCTCTATATTGATTCAAGTTCACTGTTAAATTGAGAACAGGATTAAACACACCTAGTTTTCTTCCAAAGACATCCACTTGAACTTGCAATCAGGCCCGCTTTGTTCGTGCTCTTTTCAGTGCTCCATAGACGACTTTGTCACCTTTATGATCAATGATGAATTGTGATTCTTGAGAGTTGGAAAAAAACATGTAATTAAATCACGAATGAATCTTCGTCCAACACTCGGCGCAAAAAGCTCTCACTTCATGACAGAACGAAGACAAACAAGAGGCAGTGTTACGCACAAAGCTGTCATTAGGATTTTGAAGTGTCTGCTCCCTTTTGTGAGAGATTAATTCCATTCTCCAGAAAAAAATAGCTGCAAATTAAACGTTCAAACAAAAAAAAACTAGACTAGAATGAAATCAGTGACACAACATCAATACCTTCCATTTGGCAAAGTTTATTTCAAGAAATGGATGCTCACAGCTAAGTGTCTTAAAGTGTATTCACTGTGTCAGAGCATCAGAGCTTTAATAAATATGGAAACTTGCTGAGAAAATTGAAGTGTCTGTTTGAATCACTTTTTAATTTAAGAATTCAGCACAAGCCTGAGGTGTTCTGACTTCAGTGGCAGTGACTAGAAACTTGTAATAATCAGTGCTTTTATTGTATCTTTTCACTTTACTTTCTGAATGAAAACAATAAAATGCACAAGATAAAGGTCAGTAAAGCCCCTGGATAAAGGCGCTCTAATTTAATCTAATCTCATCTTAAAAGCCATTGTATTTGTGGTGCAGTTAGCACACATCTCTGTAAGGCTATGTCCAGTTTCCTGTAATAACACAAATGGCAGTGGGCAGGTTGAATATACTCGGGACATTGAATTTGACTTCGAGTCAAGTTCCTAGTGATTGTGGACTTGATGCTTGCCTTGTGCACTTCTTCACTGCCACGACTTGTTGACATCGCTGCTTGAAATTCACCGGGCAGCCCTTCTTCCGCAGTCAAAACCTTCGTCCTGATTGAAAAGAGCCTTGAATGGGACAAAAGCGAACAGCGGCGCCAATGTGAACAGATTTCCTGTCTGTCTGTTGTGTTTGAGCCCAGTCTGCGTCAGAGTCAGTGGATTTCAATACTGGCCAGGCAACAAAGGGACACAACAACAGATAGACCATTAGCTATCTCTCTCATACACACACTCATGCACACCAGCGCCTTGAAATCAATGGCTTACTGTTGCCTTACACAAAGCTTGGGTAAGCAGAAGTGTAAAAATGTAAAGGTAATTAGCAGGAGGCGTTAAGTCAATTTGGAGCCTGGTGAGACTGTCTGTGCTCGTCCGTGCATATTTGTGTGGGTTTATGCACTTATTTCCTGTGTGTTAGCAATGGCAAACCATCACCAAGGGTACTATTGTTGTCTTATATTCTTCCCCGTCTTGTGTTATTGCCTTCCCCCTGCAGCTGTAAAGCAGGCGAGGCAAAAAAACAAGTGCATCCCAACCCAGTGAACTCAGTCAGATGTTACATTCTCCTAATGATAAATATCTTCACAGCAACCCAATAAAGATACTCGATTTGAAAATTTTGGCCCCGCATTAATTTTGGCATTTGCAATTCCATTACTTTACAACTCGCAGAACATCCAGACCGACTTTGGAGAATGCTCGGAAATTCATTAAATGTCTAGACGGCGAATGTAAAGAGCAAATCAAATGGAACTATAAATAAGTCCGTCTTGAACAACTATCATTTATCATAATCCAGATTTCTCATATAAGCATTCGTCTGAAACCTCTCTGTTCAGTTTTGATTTCCAATGAGCGTTATCAGTGACGGACGTTTAATCGATCACGACAAAGAGAGCTGGGACATAAGCTATTGAGTACACTGTCCCCTTGTTAAAGACTGAATTCCTTTAAATAGTGGCAGCCATTTTGTTTGTTTTCAAAATGCATAAACGTCCAGTCTTCTTACTTTTTATTGGTACATTATGGATTAACGCTTAATGCAATAATCAATGTGTTACACTACATGACAGATGACATCCCTATCACTTTACTTTTGATTATTGTGCATTATTGAAGAGAACATAGTTGATGCATTGTCTGCTGTACGTGGTTTTTACCCATGGCTATGTGATATAGTGGTCTGTTTGAGTGTCAAGCCTGTGCTATAAAGTATGGCTTGGAATCTATACCCAAATAGGGTTGCAACAGTACCCCTTTAGTGTCGTGACATGCTTGCTTATTTGCTTCTTACTGTTATTGCGGGGAGAAAAACATAGGCATGTCAAAATGTCAGCCATAAAAGCATCTGTGGTCAGTCACACGCAGCAGCTGATGGTAAAGACACATGAGCAGCAGAGAACAGAATGGTCTGTGAATGAATTACACCCAAGGCCTCTTCTCATCTGCTCATATGTTCATCCATCATACTTCATACATCAAGCAGCACGTGAGCATCACATACTGTCAGTGATTCAGAGATTTGGTGGCATTAGACGTGTTTCCATAAATTAATTCAATGCACATTTTCAAATATCAAGTGTCAGCTGTTTCCCAGATGGCAATTTGGGAACACTTCTTTAAGGAATGACGATAAAAAGACAAAACTATGCTGTTACGGTTTGACCCTGCCTGCCTCAATTAAATTCAACACATATACTTGCAGTTTAATTAATTGCCAATGCTTCGGGTGGCATTAAAAAAGACAGACACAAGCCACACATGCTTAATGAAAATTTATTGGTCTTTTCCTTTATTGTTTTTGAAAAATTTGGAAAATAAAATACGTTTTTCGCAACAGGCCAGGCATTGTCCTCATGCTCCACTGCTGCCCTGCTACTTCAACTAAAACGCTAACTGTGGATACCTCACACAAGACATTCCTTTTAAAAATGAATACGTTTGATCCAATCAGAAAGTCCCATAAGATGATTAGCCTGTCTCTTGCCAAATCCCCACATACCATCTCCACGTGGTCCTCTGTTTGCCTGGCTGTCGGCTTCTCTCTATCCTCCTCTCCCGCTTGTGATGCTCAAGGTGAGTTCAGCCCTTCACAGCCCAGTGCTCTGCTAACATTTCCCCCCTATACAATGCACACAGCGCTCACACGCATGTACACACAGAGGCACAGAAGAAGAAAAGGCGAGACGAGGCAGAATTTAAGCAGGACAGCCGAGGCTTTCCGGTACAGAGGTCTCATCCCGCCACACGTCACCCTCGATTGTAGTTAACGCTGCCGTGATCAGAGGCTCGCCGACACTTTCTGTTGCTTCAGCACCCAGAGGCGAAGCAGGGGTTGAGAGATTTGGGGTCGGAGTGGAACGGGAGAGCAGGAGGGAGTGAGGAAATGTGTGAAGGAAGTCGCCGGGCTGAGTGTGAGGTCAAGGGCGTGTGACAGAGGAAGAGGAGACAACAGGATGAATTAGCAGAGAGAGGCTATGAATCTGTACTCAAGTAAAAGGTCATCTTCTTTGTTTTATCTTTATTTAACTGATAGAGCTCTTTCTGTTTATATAAAAGTTCTACAGCTAAAGATAGTGCTTTATTTCTCTTAGTAGATTCAATAGAGTTGCACCAGGATTTGCATTTTGATGATAGTGAGGTCACAAATCTTGTCATCATCTTTAGTGAATGTTTGAAAGCATTTTAACATAATAACAAAACAACTTTTCATCTAAAACCTTTCTGGAATAAGAGTTATAACTGTTTTCGTAAATAATACCTACCTTTGTGATTTAGAGTAAGTAAATGAGGTCAGAATCAAGGCAGTGGGAAGAAAGAGGCCAGTGAGACTGAAGTACCCCGTCCACTGTGATTGGGGCTCCTCTCTCATGTCGTTAGCTACTATCTCCGCTGCTTCAATTATCCCTGCAACATCCTGTATCTCCCTCTCTGTGTGTGTGTGGAGATTAATTAGGCAGGAGATAACGAAGGATGGAGGGAGAGATAGAAGAGTGATCATCCCCATCATCACACATGAGCTATGAGTGTGTTAAAGAGAGGCTCTCTCCCTGTAGTTGCAGACAGATGGGGAAATTTACACCCAATAATTACTCTTCTCTAAACTGCCTGATGTGCCTTGTTAGGTTCCTGTTACACAGTGATGTCATTGAGTTACAAACATGTCTGTAGTCTTTGCGCTTTCTATGAAAAATGTGAATGGCTCTATTTGTTGATTGTTGTAAAAAGCATTAAATATGAGTGATTTTTATTGAAACAAAACGAATGCCCAAACCATAGTCTGATCCATCAAAGCACATTGTGAATTTAGGCCTATGTAAACTTTTTCTACTCTGTATGTCTTGATGTATTATGAATATCCGTCCAGCTGTGGCTTGACATTTTTCAGTCTTGGTGCGTGATTGTCAAAGTCCCTTCACCACGCATTGCCTCATTCTGGACTCACTCACGTAATCGTGTGTGTGAGTGGGTGCCTTTCTCACTTTTGGTGTGACTCATTCAGTGAAGTAATGTCCCTCAGTCATTATCATTCCTCGTACTATTGCTGTCTGTATTTTCAGCCCGGCTCTCTTTTCTTCCCCCGTCTGTGACACGGCTGCATGTGTATTTGCCAGTGGAGGCCCCATTAGTGTATATTTGTGTTTAGGCGATGCTAGAATGAGCCGAGCAGTTTGGTTGGCCCAATGAGGCTGAGTGATTCACCTTTTTCTCCTCCAGGTTTCCACCTGGCCGCTGGAGCGATGCGCTGATACGACCTGACACCTGTCTGCTTCGATGGCCGGCAACAGGCCTCACACACACGTATACACACACCTACATGCGCATTACAGCCGTCCATGCATAAAGCCACTCATTCCCATGCATGCATATGAGGACGCATCCATGCTCTGGCACAAGCTGGCGGACAAAAGCGGACACAAAATCGGACGCTGCTTGTATAGGGGAAAATGTTCTTTACACATCCTTCCAGCTGTGCCTCTCCAAGAACACTCCTGTGCTCACGAAGCCTCGAAAGCTGACAAAAGCCTCTTCTGTTCGGGAAGAGAGCTGCATGGTGATGTGTGTAAATATGTCACAGTTTATCCGGGCTTTCTCTTTCATAAAGCAGCAGTGATTCACAGCCAGACGGCGTTCATGCAAAGGTGCCATAAAACTCAAAATAAGCAGCCTTCTCCTTGAACTTTATGGGATATTAAAGCTTCACTCTGAACGGTGGACGCGCTGAATAATAATAATACATTTATAGACGAAGAATTTTTAAATCCAGTTAAAAAGTGCTTTACGAGACATGAAACAAAACGAGGGGAGCAAAGAAATAACAGATAAGTCTATTGAGGGCTAGACAAAAACTTTATGCGTAATATGAATGAAAACAAAAGTCAAACCTGCTCCCTGTTATTGTCCTCAACGGGGACAATAGCAGCCACAACTACAGCGTAATGAGTCATCGCTGTGATACTTTAAATAGCGCTGTCAAACCAAATCTGTAGGCATTAATCGCGCTGGAATGTCGGCCGTGTCAATACAGCTCTTCTGTTCTCAGCTCTCAGCTCAGTCACGTTTGGCAGTGTCGGTTTTTTTAAAGCTGGGTGAAAAAGAAACTTATTTTTTTTACATAAAGCAAACTGAAAAAATGATGTATGTATTTGCATTTCAGGATATGATATATTGCAATTGGGACAGCAGGAGAATGGCCATGTGAATGTTGCTGTAGTCATGCATTCATAATGGCTGAAATGCATTATGCAATCCTCCTCACACTAATGTCCAGCCCCCGATCATTAACACAAGTCTGAGTCTTTCCCCGTGAAGCCTGTTCTCTCTTATTCACTCTTGACTCATCGTTCTGGCTGTGGTTTTAGTGGTTTGTGTCAGTTTGCGCACATGGGCATCAAGCGCCACGAAGAGAATTTGCAGTCGAGCCGTGAGCGAAGCGGCTCTGACACCGCGAGAGCCGAGAGCGTGTCCTGCCACCAGCACAGGCGACAATGCATTCAGGGAGGCAGCCCCGAAGAAACGTCCATGTAATAATGTGTTTAATGAGCAGATAGAAATGGGCCCAGACACAGAGCGGGAGATGGGCTTTTGCAACAGCACGGCAACAGTGGCAAGTTCACCCAAGAGGCAAACACACTTGAATATAAAGTGTGGACAATAGGAGCTATTCTTGTGTCACTGGCCACTGGCTCCAAAAAAAAAAACAAAAAAAACAAAACTCAAAGTCACAAAAGTACACAGAAATGTGTAAATCTGAAGCAGTTTTGTGGTGATGGTAGTGACCTTTCATGTGTTCAGTACCAAAATACCTCACCAAAGCTTACCATTTTTACCCAAATGCAGGCATGGAACAGGATGATTTGTACTGAACCTTGAGGAACATTTTTTGGTATGACAGTTTTGCAGAAATTATTACAGTAAAATAAAATAGAATTCCTCCAAGTAAATGAATGTAGTCAGAAGACAGGGCTTTAAAGTTTCCAGCAAAACCCATTAGTGAATTTCATATACACAGTACAACAGCAGCATTTGCTACCTTTGTTTGGAATATACATGCTCCATCTTATTCTCAAATTTCACCCTGAGGCATAACAACATATGAGAACAATGTGAACGCGGGTGGTCTTCATACTGTTACATGATGAAATTGCAATATAGCTTGATAGCTTAATAAACAACCCACATATGGTCTAGGTTACATTACTTAATTTAATCCACTGACTTAAGTGTTCCCATAGAACTGTGTTTCTGATTTCTTTATTTTTTACTGCATCTGTGTAAGTCAGACCTGTTTGTGACTGTCTGTATTATTCTGTTGTTGAACATTGTCAGGTGAAATCTGCATCACGTATCGTTGTCCTGAAGTGTGCTCCACTGTGACATTTATAGATAGATTCCACCTTTTTGTTGTAGTTGGAAAACGCAAAAAAACACGCTTTGTGCCAACTTTACCCCTGCTTCCTTCATGATTATGAGTGAAGGGCTTTTATCACACAACAGATTTAACCTCCATTTTTGGAGATGTCTACCTTTTCCTAAAGTACAAAATTGGGGTCCAAAAGAGTAATCTTACCACCTCTCAGGCATGTAACAAGTGTAGCTGGACCACTTTTCTAAGCACGGGCTCCATGGCAACGGCGTACTAATGATACAGTGTGGCTCAGTCCCCTGATTCATATTGTTTGGGTTGTCGTCATGGGCTCCTTTCAGCTCGGGAAAGTGTGAAGAATCATGAGGCACTCATCAGTCACTCTCACAACACAAGTGCCAGCCCACAAAGCTGATGGGAAAAATGAGCTGTAACAATGCAGGGCACATGTGCGCTGCGAGGACCCTCAGCCCACAAATACCAACTTTCAGCCATTGTGTTCAGCGGGTGAGGACACGAAAATACACGTCAGCTTTTGTCATAGATGGAGGCTTTGTCGTCCGTTCTGTACATTTACTTGGGGTGAAAATAAAAAGGCATGCAGTTGTTTTATAGTGACTTTTGGGAAGCGACACTATCTATAAGTGAGCTGTGCATAATAGACGAATGTAACAGTGAATGGTTGTGTCAGGGTCAGCCAAATAACTGGCCATTGTCCACCATGTACCAGTCTGCAGTCTTTCTTGACCACAACAGGATGAGAGGTTAAAAAATGATTCCATACGAGAAAAACATAATGTAATATATGTGTAAACATAAAAAAACAACTTAAGTCTGGACTTACCCACTTGTTGAAGACACTATTTAATGACCAGTATCTGCCAGCCGTTATCCCCAGCATTGCAATAATATATATCCCTTAAGCACTAGTGGAAACTCAAGCCACTCCTGTGTCAGAGGTGAGGCAGCCATCTGGACTTGCAGCCAACCTGTCCACTTAGGGAGACTTCTCTAGCCTCACCCCGATCGTCCCAGGATGTTTGGAAGTGCTGATGCCGACTGTGAGCTGCCTCCGTCCAGGTGTTGAGGGTCACTAGTTTCCCTGCATCTAACGAGTCCATCCACATCGCCTCCTGCCAACTTTACTCACATTCATTCCAAGTTCGGCGCTGAGCTGACAGCGGCCGGCTCAGTTTGAAGCTCAAACTGCTCATAAGTTGACCCGACAAAGCCAAAGAAAAGACCCCCGGACCAAAAAAGTAATTGTAAAATGAACTGAGTTGCAGAGAAGTGTGACCAGATGTCACAAATGATTCAGTGTGGTTTAAGTGAGCGCAATCTACCGTGTATGGCTCACAGATATCTGTCAAGATGTAATTTAGCTTAATGTACAATTTGCCTATAGGCGATACTAAGTCCACTGAGCTCAATCTCATTCCCTAGATTTAATGCATATTGTGTCTTGGGCTTTTAAAATGAATAAAATGTAAAATAATTCATTTTAATCATAATGAATTCAGAACCTTTAAACAATGTAATCTTAATGATGAAAATGATTTGAATTATGTGGAGGACGTGTGGAGGAGGTCAAGAGCCCTATAGCTACTGTCAGTTGTTGAAAATATTCGATAATGAGTAGTTGGATTTGTAATGAATGAACGAATAGTTCCAGCATACATCCAGTAGCCTACAAATATGTGCTTATTATGCATGAGTAGGTCAATTTGTGAATCTAAATTGTACCTGGTGAATAACATTGTCCAGGTTGTACCCCGCCTCAGGCCCAAAGCTGCTGTGATAGGCTGCTGTGACCCATGACCCCAACAGTTGAGTTGCCTGTTTGTGCACAGTCTGTACCGCTGCTCATCTGGTCAGGACATCCTTGAAAAAGAGATCTGATGAATGAATTAATAAACGAACCTAGAATTATTCATGTTGTTTTGAAGTCTTTTTACTGTGGTCATTCGATTTTCTTTTTGTTCTCTCTCATTTTGATTAAAATCATTTTTGAAATAATTTCTTAAAACTTCCACAGAGGAGTAGTTCTAATACAAAGAATGTCACAGATGCACTGCAAGTCTATTAATATTACAAATAAATAATAAAAGAAATTGCTTGTGGCTGATGACATCTTTAGCGACTATAAACATGAATAATCATTTAGATTATTTTGTTTCTACTTGATTTCCCTCTTCCATCCGTCTTTTGATCTCACCAAATGAAACTACTGAGCAGAATGAGATTGCTCTTTGGCTGAACTCATGTGTTCACACCAGAAGTGACCTGCGAAGAGGGTTCACTGGTGGGTATTTCATCATCATAGGGGTCACAAGATAAGACTGAAAAGACCAGATGAAACGCTTCTGTTTTTTATGGTTTATTTAACTCTCTTCAGTGGATAACAAACAAGTCTGCATACAAATGAATGTGTAAATTGGGTTTTGGCTGCTACCTGTGGCTACACATGCGTGACTAATATTTGTAAAGAAGCAATCAACTGCTCATCATTTTTACACTCCACAAACGCTTGAACATCCATCACTCCATCCCGCGAACTGTCACCGTTTCTGATAGCAATCTGACTCCAGTCCAGTGTCACATCTGTCTGGGACTGCGGTTTCTTCTTCACCCATTTTGGAGTCCTCTGTGCCAGGCGAGATCAGTCGAGCTCCACCGAGACATTTGAGAGGAAGTGAAGTCGTGTTTGACCCCGTAGGTTTGCTGCCAGACGATGATAGTAAGCGGAGTGGACAGGTTCAGGCTGCCTCCACTCCGCAGACGGCCCACCTGGACGAGGCCGGACAGCCGGGGGAATAGGGAGATGAGCAGTGGGATGACGAAGGTGTGCCAGGGCCAGACAGTGTGTGTAGATACGTGGGCAGCCGCTTGTATTAGCATGAGCGCGGCTGTGTGTGTGAGTGGGCGGTGAACTCAGGCCTGCAGAGGGGGCTGTGGCTCCGAGGGCACTCTGTCCTTGTGTGAACAGGTAATTGTTACTTTATGGCAGTGGTGGAGGAAGTACTCAGTTCCTCTACTTAAGTAAAAGTACAGATAAAGAGGTAGAAATGTCCTCAAGTAAAAGTTAAAATGAAAACTTAAGTGAATGTATTAAAGTACTAGCTTTTAAATATACTTTAAAGTATAAAAGAAAAGTATTTGACTCAGCTTCAGCAACTACTTAATATAGAATTGATTTAATTTATTAATAAAAAAAAAAAAAAAGGTTGGATAATTAGAATGATTAAAAACACATTAATATGAAAGTCACATGATCCTTGTA
This sequence comes from Rhyacichthys aspro, assembly GCA_036850595.1. NCBI lineage: Eukaryota > Metazoa > Chordata > Actinopteri > Gobiiformes > Rhyacichthyidae > Rhyacichthys > Rhyacichthys aspro. Next base: position 7,193,641 of record CM072149.1, read on the forward strand.
GATCAAAGGAACACGAGGTGTATGTAATTATTTATGTACAACTTTAACATTTAATTTAAGATGTTGCACATTAAGCTCAAATTTACTTAAAAAGTCAGAGTACACCCTTTACACCCTTTAAAATTCTACAAGTACAGTAATGGAGTATTTTTCCTTAGTTACATTCCACTACTGCTTTATGGAAACCAATTTTTTTTTTTTTTTTGTTTCAACTTTTCTTGTTAAACCATAATACTGGTCCTGATATTGCACTATTATTGAATTCTTAAGACATAATCATCTTTCCAAGGATTATTTTCCAGAAGTAGTGAAATAGGAAGCAAAGGTGGATTATGCAAACAATACAACTTAAGTTTGACTTTAATATGCAATGTAATACACTCTTTGATGTTTACATGCGAAAGAGGAGTTAGCGCTTTAATATGTCAGTATTTTCATCACCTTTAGTGTAAATGTGTAAAAGAACATTTTGTTTACTGTAAATAAACTGTTTATATCTTTCTTTCAATAAGCGATGTGACCTTTCTTTTCTCGGATCATTGCACATACGGTACACCCAATAAATTTGCTCTTCTAATATAGTCGAAGTGCAAATGTCATAACGCGCCACTTTTCATCTAATAGGGAAATAAAACATGGCTGAGCGCAGACGCAGGTGGGAAGCGCCGCCGAGAACAAACACACACAATTGATTTTCAGTCAGCTTTCCCTGCACACACACTCCCTGTTTGCTGTCTGTGGTGTCGGAGTGGGACGCGTAGGTGGGAAGGGTCGCTTTGGGATTACTGTATTGAAAAGGAGTAATTGGCTTGGCATTATGGAATTTGTCTCATTCACTGTTAACGCACATCTCCAAGAGTTTGAGCTCCATCTTGTTATAAGTAAGATACAAATTGATCCTCTAAGGTGTCGAAACAATTGTGTCGATATGTGTGACATTTACTTTCCCGAGGCTCCAATGCAGCACGGCAACGTATAGAACTGGATTATATTTCTATGTCTGAATTTGTATGGAAAATATTAAAGAATCTTTGGACCTAAAGTGGCGCCAGGTGGTACTCCAAAGCTCTTAAAGCTTGAAACGTCAATGTGGATTTAGAAGACAGCTGAATTTGCACCAAAAAGGTTAAAAATTGCTTTGGGCGAGATAGTCCTATGACATTTCAGAGCCATCATTGGAAACATCATTACAAGAAGTGGCTTTTGGAAGATTCTGTACATCATTTATTTCCTTTGTCATTTACCTGTGTCTGTCCGGGAGCATCTCGGTGGGGGATTTTTTTCTGACAATGAATCATTCCTGCCCAAAGAAACATCATTCCGACACCGTTCTGACAAGGACAATACCGAAGTCAGCAGGTAACAACAATAATGTAGTGGAGAAGAAGCATATAAAACATCATAAAAACAACATGGGGTTGCAGTACTTTTGTAGAAGCAGCAATGGAGGTAGAAAGGGTTTGATGTACAGCATGACATTTAGTTTACCTGTGTTTGCTGCTGCTACACACGCGCAAAAAGAGTGAACAAGTTGTTTTTTTTTAACAGAGATGATGAAGAAGATCTGTCAGAGTGCACCTAGCTCTGCAGCCTCCAGAGACAGAGAGCGAAAAGTGATGGGCGACACTAGGGTTTGGAGCAATACTGTTAAAACGATAGAATTGCTTCAGCTTTGTAAGAAAATAAAGAAGCTGTACAGTGTCAAAGGACGGTTTAGTGGTGTTTTTACTGTTACTATACTATCACTGTGGACCAAAGTGACACTCGAGGGCACACATAAGTCACCCAAACATGATATTGTATGTGTGTCATATTAACCCCAACGTTATTTACGAACATCAAACAAATACATAAAAAACTGTCATGTCTCGAGTATACCAAGGCAAGAAAAAGACACGTGCATCAGACATGGAGAGAAATAACAGGGTAGAGTTCAATCTTAGGACATAGATGAGGTATCAGTGATTTTTCAAAAAGAATTATACAAAATATAAGAATAAGAACAAGGCTTTAAGTTGCAATGTAAAATGAAAAATGCCGACCAAGACCTTTAAAAAGTCATCAGTGTCAGGGCTAAGACTGTTCTGTTGTTAAATCCTACATTATTAGTGATCATGTTACCAAATTAAATAGTTTTAAAACTGTGTCATTGCAGCAGCAGCATTTTGCCAAATATAGCTCCTAGAATAGCACATGAACCACACAGACCCAAGCAACAGCACTTAACCACTAGGGTCTTTAATAACAAGGGTTTTCTCAAAGTTTCCCTTGATTTTTTAAGTGCTTCTCACAGAGTCAAGTGAACATGTTAGCCAGGATCCCTGTGGAATTCCATCATCCCAAAAGCCTCTTCTCTCCACAGCCATGACGTTGGTTGTTAAAGTTTATAGTCAAGGGGCCTGTAAAAGCTGCTGCACCTGAGGCTCACCACAGAGCTGCCTGGGGCTGCTGTGTGGCCAGGTTTATAGCAGAGTAGCTGTAAAATGTTGCCCTCCAAGATGAGATACCTACCACTTTAAAAAATATTGACACCGGGCTCTACAAAATGATGGCCCAAATGAAAGTTAGATATGACACGGTGTCATTTTGAAGGCATTAACTGAGTGAGGGTGGGTCTGGGTGATAACATGCTTCACTGTGGTCCACATCACAGCACATTAGCATTATTATTAACACTTTTTTTGGTCCCAATAAAAAGGACTAAATGTGTTCACGCGCACCTGGCTTCATAAAGTGAGTCAACAGATGGGAGCAAGGCAGGCCAAAAAAATGCTAACGAGTGTCCACCGTAGGGCACAATTGCAGTTAAAGCAAGGGGAATGGAGCACAGTTTGGTGAGCGTACAAGGTGACAGCAGTGCCCAGAGACAGGGCAGTGGTGAGCAGACACTGACATGGCACGATGTTAGCTTTACCGAGATATGAAAACCCTCACTTTGTTCCCTTTGAGAGTTGATTGCAAAGTAAATGCCAAAGCAGGCCTTTAATGCCACACTCGCCGCCTGGTTACAGTTTTAACAGCCAGTTTGCTGTCACTTTATTTTGATGGGGTAACTTTAGGACAGAGCTCAGTGCCAGAGGAAAAAAGACAAGATCCATGAAATTTTATGCAAATAAGCCCGCACCAATTTGCAAAATCTCATTCATTCAGGCCTTTAGAATTTAGAAAGCTGTGAGGTCTCAGCATACTCTACCACAGCACAAAAAGGACCTTGATAATAGAATAGCACAAATAGTATTAAGGTGGATTCTTAAGCCGGAAGTTCTGAAATCCAAGAGCCATAAAAGTAATGTGCACCCAGCATGTTGCCCACGTTGCTTCAGGGGAAAAAAAGCCTGACCAAATGGCATATTTAGCAGCTTCCATTCGCGGTGACATTTTTAGTCACAGTTTTGCGCTGGCCTCTCTCCTTCCCTGTGGTCACCTCAGTGTTTGAGCCCTTTTTCCGGTTGCATTAATGGAGTGGGACTGACATACTCGCATTTCCCTTCCCTGAGAGTGTTTGCCCGGTCGGTTTGTGGTTTTTTTAGTGTTGACCTTTTAAAAGTGTGAAAATACTTGGGCAAATGGAAATTAAAGCCTAGTGTGTATAAGTGTGCTTGTGCCAAATGTGTTAAAAGTTGGAATTGTCTTGCGAATACTGATGAACTTCCACATTTATCTCATTATTTATTCCCCTACATTTTTACTTTATTGCCAGTTTATGATATTTCTAATTACAAATAAACTCCAAAACCATAAAGCTCTTGTAGTGACACCTCTGGCTGTTCCGTAAACTGCTCTTACATCTCAAAATTTTGCAATTAAATATTTCTTGTTCACTGCTCTTTTGAGGGTCATATTGACTTTTCTTTTCCAATATTGAAAGTCAGCAATTAGATGTGTGTGCTTGATTTATTCTCGCCTAATGGCCGTCTGAGCCTTTGAAGTGCTCTAACAACCTGTCGCCATGCATTTTCATGAGTGGACCCTCCAATTCGTCCGACTTTTGCAACTTCTATAAAGACTTATGACTTATTACACATCGCTTGTTTGTTTAATTTTAATCTCTCGCTAAAAGATAAAGTGCATAAAAGGAAAGGATTTGTTTCATTGTAAGTCAGTCCTTTTGATCTATCATGCTTTCAAAGTGCAACCTCTGGTGGATTTAGTCAAACTTGGCTCAGAGGATCTTAGTGCTGGGTTATGATTGTCCTCTGTGTTAGGGGAATGCTGGTGTATTAATTTGGCCTCTCTGCTACAGCTCACAAGGTCAGTAAATCTGAAAACAGCCCCTCGTCTTCATCGAGTCTCCCCCGCGTTGACCCTCCTGTGCCCTGGCTCTGATTGCATTGCTCTACTGCATGCTCCATCACTCGTCATAGCCACAGTCAGAATGAAAGAACCGGGTGTACAATATAGCCGCCATGATGGAAATAGTTCGTGGATGGCTATTTGTGGGGCTTGGGTTTGGTATTTTATCATATTTGAACAAAAAGGTGAAGCGGGTGATAGTCATGGTCCTAACCGCCACATGTTTTGCAGAGCAGATGGCTAAGTTAATTCAGCTGGAATTACACAGCATCAGTTTACAAATGTCAAACAAATCTCTCCTTGAACAAACTTTTGGAGGCTGCAGAAAGAGAAAATGCCTTTCATAGGAGAGACCGGGGCTGTTAAAGTGAAGAGGGCAGGGACAAACATGGAATATACTGAAATTGTAACTACCACTGTCCATGTCACCAATGTTACAGCCGAGTCACACAGTCCAGAAACATTTTACCGACAGGCATCAATGCCTCTGGACATTTTGAAGACCAAGACTTTTGTAATCAGCATCTTGTGGTCATCTGTGGTGCACAACACATGTTCTTTCTCTGTTAGGGTGTAGCTGTTGTTTACACTTTATATGTTTACTTTGCACATTAATGCCAATTGCACATACAGCTTATGTTGCACTAGACAGCTCATTTGCACTTTACTGTACAGTTATGTGTATAATTCCCATCTTACTCTGCTTTTAATTTGCACTGTATTTAGAAATCATTTGTATTTAGAATTATTTATCTATTTTTATACTTAGGATTTATTTTATTTCTATCTTCTACATGGCATTCACTGTGGACAGCAAAGAAAGACTTCCATTGTACAGGGAAACCCGTTTCTATGCTGTACATATGACAACAAATCTTTTGAATCTTGAATCTTGTTATATATTTGGGTGAACAGAAAAACGACCAGTGACTGTGATTGACTGTGTGCTGGATTTGCTGTAAGACAAGAGAAGCACCTTGTTCCCTCTTTGACATCCTCTCTTCCGATCATGATTAAACTTGAGAGGATCCATATGAGATCATAGCTTTCGTATGGATTTACTCTTGTCAGTGGAATTCACAGAAAGCCTGAATGTTCCCTTGAGGATACTCAGAGGATTTAGCACATTGGTTATCATTTGCTGCCTCCTTGGCCAGGTCTTACCTCAGAAAAAAGAGATTGTCTTCGTCTCAGCTGCACTGCTTGTATAAATGGCTTAAGTGAATTCTGACTCTGTCGCTTTCACACCCTTTCATTTTTCTGTCTGTATCTTTCTCGCCTGTGCTTTTTCTCGGTCAGCAGAAAGGAGATGTGGGTATCAAATTGCAGTGCAATAACATTCTTATAGCACTTTGGTCAGACCTGCAGTTATTAGAAAAATCAAGAGGGCTGCAGAGTCACTCTTGGATACATGCCACAGTAGAACATAGAGCACTGTGAGATGGACACAAAACAAATTAGATGAATAAATGATAATGCAAGAAATTCAGCTGGCTTTGCACGTAGAGCCTGCCAGGACCTCTGACTGGCTTTTGAATTATAGATGCTTGAATGACAGATGAATACTAGCAGGAGATTAATGCTTGTCACTAGTCCCATGCAGTTATGAATAAATATTACCCTAAACTTTCTCATTCCAGTCCCCAGAACAACCTAATCAATAGCGTGGCATGGCACACACATGTTCCAGTGTCAACAGTGGGTTTCAGTGACTCCTTGAACCCAGCGTTGTGGTGCAGAATGGTGATTGACTGGCTCGAGCCTGATCTGCGTCAGACAGAGTGGGAGACTCTGAACTGTGCTGCAGGCAATTACTTTGTTTTAGAGGAAGGGGAGGAAGAGGAGGAGGGAGAAACAGAAGCAGGGAGGGTTGGGGGATTGGGGGGAGGGCTGGTGTGGGTTCACAGTGACACCTGGTGGTCACACTAAGAACTAAGCCTTCCTCTTAAGATTAAAATCATATTTATTAATATTCTCTCCTGTTTACATCTGTCTACCACAATGTAATTTCCAATCTAAAGTGTGGAATCGCTCATTTTGTTTTGTATTCCCTTTAATCCTTAGCCAGTGTTAATGACCATGCTCAGCAAACGCCCACACGTATCATCCTATACCCTTGAGAACTTCCCATTGATTGCATTGATTTCAGAGCCCTAACTCTGTAACCTTAAAGACGCAGTGTGCAGACTCTGACGCATTCGTGTTTGGCCGGAGAAGGATTACATCCTACATCTTGCTAATTACACATTCATTAACAAGACGCAACTGTATGGATTTCCACATCACAGATAAGTTCAGTCATTGTATTGTCTTCATTTTTACACATGCTTTGAAAGTGCTGCAGTTGGTTGATAGGAAATAACTGGCTGTCATTTTGGGACTAATTGTCAGTTTCGCTTGTTAAAATGAGGAAACACACAGAAAAATAATTCCAAAAGTTGAAGTTGCAAAGAAAATGGATTGTCTTGAAACAACAGTATTATTGTCTCCCAAAGACAGTATTGTATCGGTAGCTCCTACAACAACTTGTCTAGACTGGCCTCTTGTACATACTGAGGCAGGTTAGTATTTCAATAGGATTCTAAGGTGAACATAAGGCTGAAAAAAGTAGGGCAGCACTTGAGCAAAAGTTTCCCATGATAGAGATCTGAAATCTCTAGAATGAATAGTTTTAGCACTTAGTTTTATACTTAGATGCAGTCTTGTTAATTTCATTTATTTACTTCAGCACTCGGCCATGTGCAGATTGTGACAAAGTTCTTAAGTTCGTTTCATCTTTTCTTCCTCATGTCAACTGTACAACAGTCGTTTCCAGTCACATGAGGTTGCACAAAAAGATATCCTCCCCACAGGCCTCCCCTGTTTTAGAGTCACAATAAAATGATCTTCTACCTCAAAAGAACAACTTAAAGGCAGCATCATGAGTGCAGGATGGTGCAATGTGATGAAACCCTGTCACCCCACTTCATTTAGGTGGATGTAGCTCATATCGTGGCTGCTCACACTGAGAGGAAGACGGCTACTGCTGCTGCAATGTTAAATAAATGATCTCCTCCGACCAGCAAGCCTTTTTTTCATTTAAAACAGAATGAAAGATGAAAAATTGTCTGCTATGCATTAGTAATACTACCAAATCTTTCTGTAGGTCCAGACTGTTTCTTTTTAAACACACTTGAAGAAGCTTTCTATCATTTATGGATATTCTGACATGCAGTTTCAGATTTCCCTTTGTTCCCCGTAGGGGGAAACTTAGATAGATTTTTGCCAAAATAGTTTTAGGACTGGTTATGAAGTGGAATTCACTGACACTTCCAGTGGAGCTGTCCAGGGTTAATTGCCATGTTGAAGGGCACCCACACATGCCCTGTTCCCCTGCTTTGATTTGGATAAAAGCTTTACTTTACCACCTACAAATAAACTTGCAAAGTTTCCAAGAATTACACGGATTTGTTCTTGCCAAACATTTACTGGCTTCTGCCTCGGACAAGCCACGTTCAAGACAAATATTCAAGCGATGTATTCAATTACTAAATCACCTTGCTGTGGTTGCCAGGCAACATTAGCACAAGAACCGCTGCTTCCATTTTCTTTCAGTGTCTCTGGTAATTCGTCTTGTGTTGTTTATGTACATTAGGGAGAAAAAGCCCCCTCTGGAGTGCATTCACAATAGGGTAAACACAATAGTAGTGCACACAGCCGCCCACATATTCACTTTTGATTCCCTTCTTCTGCTTCTCCCTCAGCTGGTAATTACATTCGCACCGTCCTTGGCTCTTCTATCAGGCACTTTACCATGTGAAAAAGTCTACAGTGTCCAGCACACAGAAATTCCTGTTACGTGATGAAGAATACACACAAGCTGCTTTATGGTAAATGTTGTTGTCAAGTGGCTTTGTAGACAGAGGAAGAAAAATCTGTTTCCTGCTGTCCAGCTGTGAGTGTATGAGAGGTCTGTAAATTACTCCCAACTTATCTCAAACAAACAACAACATGGGTCTTTTTGTAAGAAAGCCTCACTCCGTCATCCTCTGCATCGTCTGTCTCTGCTGAACTGCCAAGAAAGTCAAAGCCGTCCTTAGGTTAACGAGGCCACCATGTTTGCTTCCTCACACGACACATTTCTTGTCGGCAGTCAGTTTTTTTTAATTAAGATCTGTTTGTTCATATGTTGTTGGGAATTTTCTCTCTGTTCGCATTTGGAATAACTTGATTTGAAAAGAAGAAAATAAATTGGCCCAGGCTTTTCGTCGGGAACAGTGAAGCAGCAATGTTTCGACAGATAAGATTAGCGTGACAGTTTGTCACCGTTACACATGGCAGCCATTGTCGAGAAGCTGCTTTTTGACACCTAAGACAAAATATTATTCTACTTGACAAGTTGACATTTATAACTTCAATTCCAATTAAATCCTGTCATTACTGTGCACGAGACCATTTCAGGTGACTTGGTGTCCCAGTTTCACCAAGCTGGAGTTGATGTCCCATATTTTGAATGGTCTCTGGCTCTTGTTAAAAGTCACTTCACTCCAGACATCTACAGTGTGTCTCTCATTTAATGGCCTAACCTGCCTAACCTCAACCTTTTACCGTCATGGCCGCCTACACTATTCTACTATTCCCTGCAGACCTCTTTTGATGAAAACTATCAGTAAGAAAAGGACATGTCGCTAGGACCTTTTTTATGGCTGTGCTGAACAGAGGCGATTGTCAGGATTTTTTTTTCTTATTTCCCATGAGGACAATGCAGCACAAGGTGACACAATAGATAGGAATCAGACAAGAAATGGTTGGCACAGAAACACAATAACCTACATATTATTTTCTGTTGAAAAGACGTCAGATCGAAATGTGAGAACGTCTTAAAGCACTGGGCTTTCTTTGCCCTACATTTGGTTTCTGGGAAATGCTTATCAAGATTTTCCTGCCATTTGTCTTCATTGTACAAAGACTCTTCTTCTTCTTCTTCTTCTTCTTCTTCTTCTTCTTCTTCTATGTGCAAAATGTTAAATATGTTCTTCAAGCCAAAGCACATGACAGTTTGTAACTTCTTTAACTCCTGCTCTGTCCATAAAAGTGTAACCCCTGAGGTCAGGTACATTATACAGTACAAACCTCTCTGACAGATGAGCATACATTTCAATTAGAAGAAAGGCTGTGGCAAGGCTGCAGATTCTCTAACAGCATAATTATTAGAGAAGGGGACAAATGTCAGAGCCCTCATTAAGTCCCCTCGGTGCCTGTGTGTCCAGTGTATAAATCCAAATGCTTTCCGCTCTAAGTACCAGGCCACTGATGTCATTGCCTCGATGGCAGCACTTAACCTATTCATTGCCATAAAATTTGACTGGGGTCAACTGGTCTGAAGTGCATTTTCACAGCCACGGTACAGTCTGATCCTCTCGGAGAATGACTCGAGCAGTCACTGTTTATGACCCAGATATTTCCAAACTGTATTGCTTTTATCACCATTTAAATTTACAACTCGTATTTATTGCTAATTGCTTGCGGCGTGCACAAATGTGTAATCTCTACGGATTAGCATTTTGAGATTTATATTAAGCAACAGGGAACGAATATTACTTATCCTATTTCTGACTGTTACCAGTGCATATTGTTTAATTAGTACAACATGGCACAGCAATTTAATTATCACACTGTAATAAGTGGGATAGCTATAGCAGACAGCAGGAACATATTAAATTTATATTGTATAGCACTAATGTTCAGCAGTGGCCATAAACAAGAGTCTGGAATAGTGTTGTCCATTATCAGAAATAACCAAATGAGATAATTGTTTTAAACTAACCCCAGTCGTTCGGGACAGAAGGACATTCTCTGTAGTTTCCATCCAAATATAATTGATATAATTGTAAAACTTGAGTCACAAAGTATCTCAAGGATTGTTTGATTTTTTTACTTGATTAATAAATCCTGAGGCAGTTTGCATTTTTGTTGCAGTATTGTGGGTGGCCACTGGGGGAATTGACAACAACAGTTTTTGTAATCCACCCACCCCATTTTGTTGTAGCTGTAGCCACACTCTTTTCTGAAAATAAGAAAAAGAAAAACTTGTGCATTCTCATCTAATAAAAGAGATAATATAAAGAGATAAAATAATCCTGCTTCTTTTTAAAATTTGTTCAATACAACCCGTTCAACCTTAGAGATTGTTGTTATGGTTGGTTTGCTAATCCATTATCTCTGCTTTTGGCTATTTAACAAAAGCACCGGTTCAATACACTATTACACATTAATGCCAAAAGTCCTCATTTTTCGAGTCTATAAATATATGAAAGTGATTGTTTGTGCTTTAGCTGCAGGCTTTTGATATAGCTGTGCAGTGAGAACCAGTTTGTGTCATATTCACAGTGTCACGACGGGTTATGAAACGCTCAGAGTGTCAGTTTTAGTACCCTTTACAGTAGTATTTTTGCAGTAGTGTCCCACGCCCACACAGGAGGTGTCTTCAGTGAATAAAGGAACAAAGACAGGCTTCATCACCAACCTTCGCTGCATGAAAACAAGCTAAAAATACACAGTTGTTTTCTTTTTTGGCATCTTACTAACAACACTTGAACCCTGCTCTGCGCTTAATGCAGCCTTCACACAAGAGCCTAAAGGGTGTAGCTACTTACCAGTCCCTCTCGGTCTCCATGAGTTGGAAGACTTTCACTTGTTTTTCTGTATGTTTGTTCGAGGCCAACGCGTTATAAATGAGTTATGTGCATTGAGATTTGAGCGTCATGTTTTTTTGATTAGTGTTCTACACCGAAGATGGGCCTTTTTCAGCTGAGGATGTTTTGTCTGAGATGTTATTGTGTTTTTTGACTGTTGCATAACCTTCTGTTTGAGTTTAATATTTGACAGCGGTGCATTTTTGAATTTAGTGAGTGTAAAATCACTGCAGACCTGACAAATAACACAACTTTCTTTCGACTTCAGTTAGATTCAATGATACCCTGAAGTGATTATACACTGCTAAAGTTTTCTATAGTGTACCCACAACAGCTAAACACAACTTTATAAAAGCCCTCATGCTGTGTTCATGCTGAGTTTATGGTTAATTCAGAAGAAAATGTAATGGGTTTGCTTACTTTTGCTGCTGTAACAGAGAAAACAATGTACATGTCTACTTTTGAAAATTTCAATTGTGGTTGGATTGTGCAATAAAAGGATTAAAGGTAAGTTTGGAAAGGTTGGTGACTGCAATTCCAAACCTATTTTAGACCGTGTGAACAGCTATGGTGGCACTGCACTTAAAGAAGCACTGACAATGATTTAGAAAATATATTTTGAGCTTAAAGTTTTGGAGGGCTGCTTCAATGAAACTCCTATAAACCACAGTGACATTAATCATTTTTTGTGCCAAAGACATGAAATAATTACTAGAATATAGTCCGGCTTCATATATTGTACAACGCCATCAAGTTCCAACTAAAACAAATGGCTCAGAGGTTCATCTGAAACTCACTTTTTACAATGCATTTTCTACAAATTCCAATAAATGAGGCCAAGATGGGACCGGTTTGATTGCAGTGGCTCAAAGTTTGTATAAAGAGTAAAATCAGCCTGATGTAGAGTTAAATAAAACACTTCTATCATTAGTCTGTGCTGAGCTGCTGCCTGATGGATTGCACCGTCTCCAAGGTTTTGGATTTGTAGAGGCTCAATTACCAATTTGAGCAAACCGGCTTGAGAAAATCTGCTGTATTTTCCACTATAATCAATACAGGTGTACTTTGCCTTTCCAGTCTGTAGAGCAAACACAAGCAGTCCAAGCCTTTGGATGGAAAGAGCGAGATTGGTAGAGAATTAATCAGAGAGACTGACTCAGGATCGCTCTGCCGTTCCATGTGTGAGACTGGGCTTTTAATTTCACCATGTTTTGCTTGGCGGATTAAATATTCTATTACAGAAAGGCTCTGTTTTTTTGAGCCACCCCCGATCGAATTGCTCAAGGAGAAAGAGAGAAAATGGGCAGATAGCAAAGAAAGCCTGAAGGAGGGAAAGTAAAGAGGCAAGAAATGCTTCAAAAAATATATATATTTAATTCCTTGGGTTTATTCAAGTCGTATCACTCCGTTCTATCTGAGCTTATGCCTGGGCTTCTGAAGGAAAGTGGAAGGAGTGAGAGGAGGCAGACAAAGGACGAGGATAGAAAAGGGATCAGATGGAGGTGAGTAAAAGATGGAGAGGGGAGGGCAGTGGACTGAGGGGAAGCTTATCTGTGTGACGCATGCCTGAACCTCCATTGGCTCCCTTCACTCCGAGATGAAAGCTCCTACGGGCCAATAGCAGCGCAGAGGTCAGCGATCCCGCTTCGTCCTCACATCATTTATAACTACTCTCTGCCTTGAAGCTCTGCACATTCAGGGTGTTTTTTCGTTTTGTTTTTTTTTTCTTTCAATCTTCCGAAGCAGAAAATCAGATGCGTGTAAAGCAGGTGTTATAATTTTATCGCTGTCTGCCCCTGAAAATGAAGCAACCATAGTTTAAAGAAAACAAACACAACATTCAATTTAATCCCCATCAGAGCGCTGTGTAGTGATCTGTGTCGGGGTTCGTCGGGGAAATTTAAACTCACAGATGCTTGTCCACCTTTGTTGTAGGTTTTCAGAACACACTCAAGTGAATGTGTTTAGGTGCTATATTTTTACTGTTGTTGTGTACAGCTTCAACAACAGCTGTTCAAATTCATATTTTCTTCCATTCTTTACTTTATTTTGTCTTTTATGGAGTACCTCAAGGAAGCGGTTTTGGTCTATGGTACTTTATATTTGTATAGGAAGATAAAAAGCAATAAATTGAAAAATTGTGTGACTTTTTACATTACATTACCCTCATTTAACCCCTCTTTTAAAGACAAAATGTGGCTGGTTCAACAGATACTCCACTAATGAAAGGACACTCAAACCGGCACACATCATTGTTTAATTGATTGTTATTGTCTTTCTTGGCGTCCTACCCCGAGGCTAAAAGCAAAACTCTGATGGGGATAAGCACATGGTCAAGAGAGAGTTTCCATTTGTGAAATACGACACAAATGAGGCTGCCATTTTGCAGTTAATGAGGCTAAGCAAACATACCGCAAGACAATCTGACTTTTAAAACTCAAATCAGCTGCTAAATGTTAACTTTAACGCTTGATGTGCAAAAAAATGGCATCTGGGCAAAGTTGTGGCTGCTTCTTAAACAGTTACAGTAATGGGTCATCCCTTTATCGTGTTTATACTTTCTTCTTGATATTTGCTCGGCAGGTGCAGGGAATAACACACTAATGATTAAGCTACAGAAGTACATATAGCTTTAACATAAACCTTCATCACTACAGAAACTCGAGGGCACCTTCTCTAATAGTGAGGTGAGAAGAGGCAGTCATCAAACAATGTTATTTTATTTCTTAGAATCGAGAGCTCATTTATCACAGTGAGATTTCCTTTCTCGGCTGTGCCCTATCAATTTCAGAGTCCCCTTTTTGTTTCTGCGACACGACAAGTTTCTGTGTATTCTTAATTAAACTCCACTGTTGCAAAGAAATGATTTTCATCATTATTAATGGTGATAGTTTAGTTGTTATCTCAGCAGGACTGACTCAAGATTTGTGCACTGCTCTGGATTTGAAGACAACAAGCGGCATTATAGTCCGACTCCAAAACATGGTGTGTTTACAGGCACAACATCACATCTAAAGGCTGAACACATGCTTCCCGTACCCCCCGGCTCCGAGTTTCTGCAGCTTCCCCCGATCAAAGCCCGCTCTGTGGATGAAAAAAGGGAAGGAAGCAAATAAGGGAACTGACACATGGAGAAATATGTGAAAAACAGACAATTAACATTCCTTTTCTTTGCATTAAAGGTGCATACAAGTGTAATATTTTACTGTGTGATTCTTATTTTCGAAAAGAAGCTTCCATTTTCTGTTTTTCTGTTTTGTATTTGAAGCGTGGCAAACTGCGCCTTATCACTCCAGTTCTGAAACACCCTTGGGCCAACTGGTGATAGAAATGCAACTTCTGGTTTCTGTGCGTTACAAATAGGAAGTGCTGGGCTCTATTGTGTCCGTCTGAGAAGTATTACTGGGCTCAATGGATGCCTCCCTGCGACTTATTTGCAGGGACAATGGAGGAAATGTCAGCAGGGCTCGTTTGTTGCCAGCCAGCGACTTGCCAAAGAATGACTGGGACTTTTGCCTTTAAATAGCAATTATAGGTGTTGGATGTACCTTGGTGACTAATCCCAGCCTTTACAAGCAGTCAAAGGCCCCACGAGAAGGTGTTGGCACAATCACGCCATTATACAACGAGATGGAAGAAGTCTTTGGGGAAGGGGAGGAGAAACGAGGGGCCTGGACATACTGAGCATTAATATTTGATATCCTCTGCCTGCATTTGTCTCCCTCGCCCCGTTTTTTACTCCAATCTAATAAACGTCAGAGACAAGCAGAAGAGAAAGAAGGAGAAAGAATTGCTATAACATGCTCTTATACACTGCAACCTCCATTAAAATGAACAAAAAAAAAAAAACAAGTGAGGCTTTGTAATGGGCTTTTTACCAAGATGATGAACTATAGAAATTACTTTCTGAATTGCAAGTGCCTTTTTCTCAAGGTTGTTTTCTATTCACACCCAGAGGTTACTGAAAAAGGGAGAAGCATTATCAAATGCATCATTACATGGGAACATAACTTGAGTCATGCTCTCTGAATCTTATAAAAGAATATAGAGCAGAGTTTTTGTGTTCAGGGGTCGGGAGGTTGTCCTTTATATGCTTCCTCAAGGATCTAACTAAGCAGGCCTTATACGAGATTGCTAAGTGGGCCACGGGTTTCCAGATTCAACGCCTGGACCGTGTGACTTTGTTCTGCCAGAAAAGTTGGCTAGATTTACTCTTGTTTTCATATTTTTTCACATTAAGCATCATCCAAATCTCCTCTTTGGCCCTTGAATAAATGACTAGCCAACAACATCTGTGTTTCTACAGATTTTAGTTGACATCCTAATGAGATTATTACTCTGAGGTGGTAGAAGGCACAGGAAACAGGTGGGCATTAATATCCACATCACAGGAGTAAATAGAAAAAAAAAAACAACATAAGCAGCTGTTTGTTCATTGCTCTTTATTCGACTAAAATATGGGAACCAATAAGTAGTATAGGGCATGTGTTCGCTGACTTAAACTAAGTGTGGGTGTGTAAAATGTGTGCAACCTGCAACATCCCCCCAGCTGCATTGTGGGAAATGTTGCCAATGTCTTCTGCTCCTGTAATAGTCTGTAATCCCTCTCTCCAACTTCTGGTCAATACCAAGTTTCTCAAGAAAAGATACAGACTAATATTGGAGACTGTCACCTATTGATCCATACAGTCAGTAAAATGAGTTCACTTAGGGTCCACCGAACGAGCAACACCACTGAAAGAAAAATCGGCCATTACTGGACGTCTGGGCCAGGTGGAGAAATGAATTGATCCCATTAGCTGGTTAAGATTTTAAGCCTTTGGCCTAATGGACGTCTTAATGATCACTAATTACCACAAAGGGAGCCTGCAGTGGTTGTGACAAGCTGAATGAACAGGTCCCAGTCAAATCCAATGTGAAGGACAAAAGAGGACACACAATTTGAAGTCTGAAAGTGAATTTTTCTTGCGACCTCAGGAGGGTTCATTTGCCTCGGGCTGCTGCAGAGACATCATGTTGAGGTTAGAGGTGCGCACTGGTCTCCCAAGTTCAGGGAGCACAGAACTCTGCAATAATTTAAGGCACTTTCTCCTTTTTTTTTCCTACTTCTTCTTCTTTTTAATGGCATTTAGCCAGCGCAGGTCTTCTGATTTCCAAATGGGTGCATCAGCGAAGGAGTAGGTTTCCAAGATGATCATTCCGACCTCAAATTCTTGTCCTTGATTCTCTCTTTACTTGTGCATCAGCAGGAATCCATGAGTGGTTTTTACTCATTCTGGCAGTGTGGTAATTCATTGGAAATGGCGTGAAGTAAACAACATTAAGAAAGAGATGCATTAAGAAGAAAAAAGACTGGGCAAACATGTAGCCTGGCTTTGAATAAAAGGTAAATGAAGAGAATAAAAGAGTTCTCTGGCTCAGGATTTGACATGAATGAGATGTACGAAGGTATAAAAAGCAAAATAGCAGTGATTAAGTGAACATGGCAATCATTTCGATACATAATCATGGAATAACTCCAGTGATGAAAGACAACTGCTCTTGAGATATAAAGAGAACAGATCAAATAAAGCCCATAGAAGCCAGTGAACGTTTATGTCCTAAAATTAACTATTTGAGAATCGCTGGAAGAGAAGTAGATTCATTTTTCTCAACACAGTCTTGAATGAAGGCTGAGGACATTTAAGAGAGTGGGCTGTTTGGGAGCTTTCAGACACAAACGCTGTACACGATATTACAGACTTATTTGCAGACTTACATCAAGCCCAGACTCAAGAGAAAAGATTATATGAAAGCAGCCAGAGACACACGCCGTTACATGTCGTTCTTTCTTTAAATACACAAGGTTTTCTTGGGTAATAATTCTTTCCTTAAGGATTTTATTAAGTGGTGTGCGTCAGAAAAAACAAACAAACAAAAAAAACACACAGACTTTCTGGTTTATGTCTGCTCTGTGTACATTTTAAATACCAAGAAGACATTATTTTAGTGTTGACTCATACACATTTTATGCAGTAGACTTTTTTATTTTGTGCAATGGCTTATGTTTGTTTGTATTTTGCGCTATGTACTAATTCTAATTTCAAAACCATGCATTATTTATTTATAATCATCTTGCTCTATTACAGCAGTGTTAACTTCATAAATAATCCCATTGTGATTTTTAATAACCTAGAGCTATATACGGTGTATGTCATCTGTCAAACTGGACACTTCTTTTTGAAACCTGATGAAAACATTTGTTTCTTTAGATGGATGTGTAGGAAAGAAGGGAGCAGCCTAAAACAGATTAAAAAAGTGCAAAAGGGAGACTCAAACAAACTAAACCTTCTTTTTTGCAAGTTGGACAGTGTTCAGGAATGTCTGTATTTTTATGAAGACTGCATTTTGAAATGGTATTTTGTTTCCCATAATTGCCCAAGGCTTTCAAAAAATATTATATTTTATGAATATATGTGATGCTTTTTCCCATTCGCAGGTCTTTTAAGAGCAAGAAATATAAAGAGGAATAATAAAGAGACTTAACCTATGACCTAAGGCTATAGTTTGTTGAAAAATATGGAGGTGCTGTTCAAAGATATTCAGCAAAAAGCTCTTAGAGTAGATTATAGCACTGTAGCATATCATGTTTTTACAATTGTTATACAAAGGCATAATGGAAGTCTCTATTCTGCACTTTTAATTTGTATTTTCTGGGGATTTCATATTCTGTAATATAACCAAGTGAATCCAATAATGAACCTCAGTGCTTAAAATGAGAATTACTGAGCAGATGAGTTGTAATGTTGCACTATTTTTCAGGTGTACTTTCCTTTTTAACTGTATCCAAACCCGAAGACAATCAAGTCCATTCTTTCGATGAAACAGATGCGGAGTCAGTAGCCTCTCTCTGATAAAACATCTATTGCTTCTGGGATGGCATATTTAACCGAGGAATCATGTTCATTAGTGCAAATGGGCAGACGAGCTGTTTGTGAAATATATGCAGTTGATTAAACGGTGGAAAAGAACGAGAGGACGCAGAAGGGACAAAGTGGTGAAACGGACGGAGAGGGGGTTGAGTGAATCGAGAACGATAACCGTATGAAACCAGAGTGCGGGTGTGCAGAAGACGACCGAGCCAAAACGGAGAGAGACAAATAAATGGCAAGAGAACTAATGCAGCATAAAAAGGCAATTTCCGAAACCTCTGAAGCCCCCTCCTGGGTGGAAACAATTATGGAGGACAGGGAGACAGTTATCATTAACCAAGCCAAACGCCTTGACAGCAGAGATAAACCGGCAGAGGATGGGATGACAGAGCGGTGTGGTGCTGCAGAGCGTGATAACTAATTCTACACCAGTGATCAGTAACAGCAGCCCCAATCCGCACAAACACAACAGAGCGAGGTTCGACAAGGCTGAACTTTACATGACTTTGTTTTATCACACGTCACTTTTTATTTATCTCTGAAAGCAGGCAAAGCTAATTTTAGGAAGTGGGTGAGTCACCAAATGAAATTAGACTTTGGGATACAGTATTAGAGACCTTCACTGGATCTGCATTTTCATCAATTTTTGAATTCAAGAGAAACTTTTTGCAGACTATGAAAAGTGAATGTAATAAATGCATATTCAGATTAATTACACTGGATGAGTTAAGAAGCCTTGTCATTGTCCGGTCCTTTTTCTGTCTTACTTTACACTACAGCTCGGTATCAGCATTGTAATCACCTGTTTTAATGCACTGTATATAAGATATCCATTTTAGAGAGTTATACATATATATTTGTTGTAATGTACAGTTAAATGCTCCATCTCTTTTGGGTCAGTTTAGATAACGGTTCACACACTGGATATTATTCTTCTTTTTACGTATACTTTTTGCATGAATGTTATGGTGTGTTGCCTGTTTTAGTAAAAGAGTGCCACGCAACAAGGACACATTTTTGAGAAACTGTTTAGAGACAGAGTGAGACAAAGCACAGATGCCCTGAAATAAAAATGAAAAAGAATTGGAGAAAAATCTTGCAGAGTTCATTATGTTGTTAGATAAAATTAATTACTCCGACTCCTTTAAAAGCTCAACTCTTTGGGGGTAAAAGGGAAAACTGGCAGATTTTTCTGAGCGATGGTAAAGTAAATGAGTTGCTTCCTCCAGTGAAATTAGACTGGATGCTTTGAGGGCCTTTTTTTTTTTTTTTTAATGAGCAAACCATCTGAAGATTTAAAAATAAGGCCCTTTACAAACTTTGTGAAAAGTGTTGGAACTAAAACATTCAACATTTCAAAATGGTTGTGTCTTCTTTTGATGAAACACTGATAAGTCAAGGAGCATAATTGACGACGCAGGCAACAGTCATCTCTGTTAGCCGACCATGATTAAAACAATACCATTATTTATTCTGAAAGTTAAAATCGGACAAATGGCGGCATTGAAGTGACAGCGGGGCGCCACTCTGGCATCAGCCGAAAGCCGAGGACTGTCATTAAATAAACAATGTTCGACTGGATTGCCTCACTCTTTGAAAGCGCTGCTGTGAAATTGGTACACTTCTCTGAGGGAATCATAAGCTGATAATAATTGCTGCAAAAAAACCTATGCTTGGGTTTCAAACTGCGACCGCTTCTATTTTCAAGACAGAATTAGTCATGCGCCGGTTCAGTTCCGGACAGCTCCACGTGACCCAGAAAAGTCTCTCTCCCAAAGTTCATGCTGCCTTTTACAAACCCCCGTCTTTTATTTCTATGCAATGAATATTAATCATGCCAATTTGGATATGCCACGTTGAAAGTGTTTTGTTTTTAAAGTGAATGTGGAGCAAAAAGTTATAACCTGATTTTTATGAGTCACTCTAAGAAATATGGACACGTCTTTATTGGAGATCTTTACTTTCAATTTAATGGGATTAAAAACCTATCCTTCAGCCCCTCCATAAAACATAACTGCATCAACCCTTACTTTCTCATTCAAATTATATAAATATAGTTATATACCAAGTCATACCTTTATTTAAGACAGTCCCACTGGAGTTTTGGCGAGACTCATAAGATCAAATAATCCTTTATAATTCCCACAGTGAGGAGAAAAGAGTAGGAACAGAGTGTGTTCTACAAGATATGAGAAGCCAAAAGTATCAACTAAAATGTAAAGGTATAAAATCAGGAAACAAATCGATCAGGATAAACTTGTTGTAGGAGATGGCCGTAGACTGATTAGTTACTGAAATAGTAGGAAAGGTAAAATCTTAATCTAAGGCCTATTTTGTAAAGGACTTTGTCTTGTCATGGTCCATTTTACTCGGTCTCAGATGTCAAGACCAATCAAGACAAACAAAGACTGTTCTTGTGATTGAATTAAAATCTCAGTAATTTAATTTTTAAGGAAAAATCTGCCTCTAACTCTTCCTTTTTCAACAGACACTGACCTCCATGAGTCTGGACTTGGTCTAAGCCTGGACTTGGACTGTTTAGATTTTTTGGGAAGTGTTCCCTTGCATCTATTACTGTGCATCATGCTCTGGTTCAACTCTTGCAGCTTGAAAGGCACTGTCAATGTTGACAACTATGCAGAGGTGAGAGTAAATGTTCTTGTTCTAAAATATTTCATATATTCACAGAAGAACCTCTCAGAAATCTCCAAAAGCTGCATTAAAAGTGACATATAACAAGTGTCTGTTCGTTCCAATGTGCAGGCCCAGGCCCTCTAAATGAAATCTGTGATCATGTATTTTAAAGGGAAAGTTCAATTATAACGGCTTTTGCCTGAAGCAGGGTGGTAACACCAGTTGCTATGATACATATCTTTCTCTTCCTTTTATCAAAGCACATCTTGCTCTTTCTCGCCGGTCGTCTCTTCGCTCTGTGGAAAGATTAAGTCTCCTCCTAATATTATCCCTTTTCGGATGTAGCCCATTCACGCCGTTGTTTACAGATGACAAGATAAGTGTGGGGGTGGTGGAAGAGGCGAGCAGATGTTGGCATTTGGGTTGTGCAAATGGCAGTTTATGGGGAACAAGTCGGGATAAAGCAGTGGGGCAGCGGAGGGGGGCTTGTCTTTTTTGGAGCAAGATTGCAGCCCTTGGCTCTGAGCTCATTACGGCTCAAATCAAAAGACTGTGCAAGGAAGAAGCATGCCCATGTCAAAGAAATCTCCAACCCGCTCGACTTGAAGACTACTTTTTTTTTCTGCCATGTCATTTCCAACCCGTGTGAAGATGGCAGGCAGCAGACTTCACACGGCTCACATAAACTGGGTCAATAACGAGCTGAGTGCAGATCAGCACTGCTCCAGTTTCTCAAATGATAACAAAAGCCTAATCCATTGTATAACATTGATTTTAATTGTTGCTCCCTCTGTCTGTTCTTGCAGTGTGTAGGTGGACACACATAAAGGGCTGCATCGGAGACGTGCTTCTGCAGAGGAACAGGCAGATCGTGGCTCCCTCTGCTGTCTGTTCAGGTGACAACACTTTGAACTGTCACAGCACAAAGACCCTTACATCAGCAGCACATCAACCATGGCACTACAACTTGAAAGGACTGCAATGTTTTCTGCTTTTCTTAGAAACTCTGATGTCTTCTTTATCATCTGTGACTTTAAGCCCCTCCCTCTAAATCTTGTCTCTTCTGATTGGCCAGCTCTTCTGCTCAGATTGGTCAACATTGGCAAAGCCTTCAGTCAAATCCTTTCTCAACCAAACAATGACTTTGGAGTTGGGCCTTTAATACTTATCTACCTCATCATGTAACAGGAAGCAAGCTGAACAACCATGAAAACCTAAACTTAAGCAATCACAAATACTTACTAGATTAAGTAAGTAATATTAGTAATAATACTAGAGGCCTGATATGTTCAAATAATTATCAAACCATCTGTCTCAAAATGACAAAAGTGAAAGGCCAGTTGTGGAAAGCAGTCAAAATATAATGGACTTTTTCCTCTAAAAAACAAAAGGTCAAAACTGCATGGGAAGGTGGAGCTTTGTGTCCTAATGAATGCAAATAGGCGCCCACACACTTTCATAAAGGTCTTGAGCTAAACTGAAGCTGTGTGGGAGGATTCTGTTGAATTCACTGTGGTCTACCTGGATCATAACTCTAAAATCCATTTATTTTCAGGTGCAAACATTTTATCTTTCACTTTGCATCTCTTCTGCTCGATAAGTGCCAACACTTTGGAGCAAAGCAAGGAAGGACAAAATATATTCTTTTCATCACAAGAAGCTGTAGCTGCTGGGAGATGAAGTGAGATAAATGGAGATTCAGGGTCAGGCTTCGGACAATAGCTCCTAGGTCATACAAGGACAAGTCTCCCATGACCTTTGACCCCTGCAGCTTGACGGCAGGTGTTTTGTCGGTTCATGTGAGGCCGCGAAGATGTGCGTTCCCAGAACTGACGGCCTTCTGTTATTCACATGATTTTTGGTGATTTAATTTTAGCCACAAATGGATTTGGGGTCACTTCCATTCACCTCCAGCTGTCTGCAGTAGCTCCATAAAACCGCTTTCACACCAGGGACGTCACTGCAGCCTGATGGGCTGTCACAACACCAACAAGCTTTTTTGTTCTTTTAGTTGTGCAAAGGCACTTTTGAGCCACAGTACATCTCTGGAAAGTGAACTGACAATTTAGTTTTATGATACAAAACACAAAACTGACTTAGCTTTTTCAAGTGTTATTAACCTGGAAACAAGGGCTTGTCTTGTTACTGATAAATTTATATATATATAAATTTAGTGGTGGCCTAAGAGCTATGCACAGTATAATATATGGGAGGTATATTTCAGTTAGCATCATGATAGTAGAAGGAAGGCCTTGTAACGTACAATGCAGCCGGTCACTAGGGGGCAATAGAGAGTAAAAGACCTCATTCTTTATACTGTCTATGTTCCTCGCCGTAATTGAAGGCAGGTTCTAACTGATGAGGAATTGTTTATTAGTATTTTTCTCTAAAGGTCAATCTAAAGTTGTTCATTTCTACTTAATGTCCTCATCTATGAACCATGCACAACTTTAAATAGACTTCTAAAGCAGACCAGACAATGACTTAGAAGCCTTAGGGAGCAAACTAAACAAAACAATTTGTTGCTAAAAATGCTAATAACACTAAAGTTTGGCTGTGTTGTTATCTAGCAGGGCAGACGATTACAACATTAAGCCATAATATCCAGAGGGACCTGTCTCAGTGCCTCATCTCACACCGGTCTCTCCAGCCAAACCAGCCCAGACATTATGCAAGAGCACTGCTCCCCAGTCCGCTCACGTTGGCCACAACAGCAGATTGCTTTAGCTCCACTACTGACTCCCGCTCTGTATGGCTCAGGCGTCGTTGCTATCCTGAAAACATTAGGATCCTCTCCAGCGTTCAGGCGTCTGGAAGTGCCACGCAGAGAGAGTCAGATCAATTTAAAATGAAAAGAGAAGAGACTGACGCATCGACAGTGACAGTAGTAATCCTCACTGATCATCTGAGAGATAGATGTTTTGGGGAACATGCTCCAAGCATCTTATAAAGACGGAGAAAAACACATTTTTAACCTCAGAAGACCTCATGCTAATAGTTTTTGGAGACAGAATAGAAAGTATGTGGAGGGTGTTGGATTGAAAATGAACTTGTCTTCTCTCGTACACATGCAAAATAAGCATTTCCTCGAAGCACCTCTAGAGGCCAAAAAGTGAGCTAGTCCCTTTTGAAAAATCATAAACCAGAGACAAACTTGTTTACTGTGTGCTGTATGTATGCACTCATTAAATATTTATATAGCAAGGGAATTTATATTGCCTTATGGCTCAGAGGAATGCTTCATGGAGGCCAGTTTGACACAAGGATAGTGCTGTCGAAGCCAGACAGCAGAATAGTGTTGCTGTCAGGAAAAGCTTGTTCTAAAGTGAAGTTTGCTCAGTGAACCTTTGCTCCAGTCAAATCCTTTCCAAAAAAATCATAAAACACAAGTATGTTTTGACGCAGATGAAGAAAGTCCTCGATACCATGACCAAACTTTTTACAAATAGTTTCTTGCCCAGTATTATCCCCACTGTCTACACAACTCTTAAGGAGGATTTGTTGTTCTGTATATTTAAATGTTTTTAAATGTAAATGTAGGACTTGACTAGACTAGAACTTATTTGATGTGCATAATAGTCCACAAACCAATGCATAAGGAGATCTCCACTTCATTATTATGCTCAGTCGAAGCAAGCCTAATCCTAATTAACATCTAGAATGAAATTAACTTTACCTGTTAAGTCTGTGATAAATTACCTGAAGTGCTTTCCATGTTGTTTGGCAGTGTAGGATCCATTCCCCTTACCTGATCTGGCCAAAACGCAGCCGTGTTGGCTCAGGTCGACCGGGCATCCATCCCCATCATCCATCATTAGTCTGACTGGACCACACTTAACCCGATTCCACACCCAAAACAAACAAGAACCGATAAATGCACCCTATTCTTCTGTTCATATTTCTGCTATCAGCCCATTAACTTCACGCTGAGCTCAATATGGGGCTGCGTTTTTCTCATTCCCAGCAGAAATACATAATCAAAATGCTCATTATCTCAGGTGGTAACTCCATTTCTCTGTCTAATCAAGGTACTTTTAAACATCTCCATACTTTTTAGACAGAAGTCATTTCTTATTTCGGTGCAATCACGCCAACCTCAAAGCCTTTTTTATTCCTATTTCATAATTAAACTTTCGGAAACGATGTTGAAAATGTTGCTCAAAATAATTAAGTCGTTAGACTCACAGCAGATAGAGATGGAGACAGTTTTGATCATTCGAACGAGAGAAACAGCAGTGTACAAGTGGAGATGGGATTTGGGATCAGACTAGTCACAATGGTCTTGATTGCCCAATTGTATTTGACCCAAAGTTAACCCTAATTTGGAATATGGGCAGTATTAATGAAACAGAAAGTGTTACTGTGGATCTCAATGGAAAGAACGGCTTTAAAAGATCCCCAGCCTGTTGATTAAAATCCAATAAGAGTCCACGTGCCGGTGCAAAATGTAACAAACAGCTTATAAAAGACACTCATGAACACTCCCTTAAGAAAATAAAGACCCTGGCTGCAATCGATACACCGGACCATGACCCCAAATAAAAATCAGCTCAACTTACAAGTGGGCTCTTTAATGCTTTAATGCATGGAGAGTTCACCTGCATTTACCGAAACATAATTCTAACAATCATCTTGGTGAACATAAGGTCCCCACAAACACTCAAGAGGTCTGGACTAAAGCCAACACAAAGAACACTGTGTTAAACCTCTGTCCCTTGATATAAATGCCTTCAAGTCCATTCAGAATGACACAAATGAAACATGGATAGATTCTATGATCATGATTTGAAACATCGAAAGTCCATTGAAGGTTTTGTCCTTTGAAAATGCCCCTCCACTCGTTCTTTTTATCGCCCTTGTTATTAATCTGACCTTGTGTATTGTATTTAGTGAAGTATTTCAAATTGGCCAGCACATATAGATGTCATTCTCAAACACTGTCCTCGTTATAAACCACCAGAAGTCAATCTCAGTGTTGTACATGTAATATTATGTTTTCACAGAAGTCTGAGTGATCTCCGTCTCAGAAAATAGAGGAATTCTTTTTCAGTGTACGACTTCTTCAGTGAACGTCTCAGATCGGGGATAACAAAGAGACATGAGAGAGAAAACCGGCCTTTTTGATTTGGGGATGGAGCTCAGAGTCGTACTAAGACCAGCGCAGCCCGTCCTGAGAGGCCTTTCTGTTTTAGGTTCGAATAAACAAAGACAGAATCATTCTCAGACAAGCGCTTAGAAATCTCTGATTGTGGCCAGAAGGGAAACAAAAGTTTGTGACAGTCACCTGGCGGACGGATTATCCTCACTCTCCATTTGACAGTCTCCATTTTCTCTTTTCACCAAGTGGATTCGGTCCAAATGGCTCGGTTATGCCGCTGAGGTGTCCGCAGTTTAGCCCCGAGGGAAAATATCTATTATCCCTCTCCCCCGTTCTTGTTTTTCTTGCCTGGCAGAGGAATAACCGCTCAATGATTCAGGGCTTTCACCTCTACTCTGATAAAGGTTATCTTGGCAATTTAGTGCTGGCGATATCGCATTATGGAGAGAGTTATGAGGCGGAAATCAAATTTTGCTCCCAGTGACTCTAAGGAGAAGGAGGATGGAAGGTGTATGGGACTGCACAGTAATGATATGGCAGAAATAGTAGTGTGTCTTTGTGCATGCAAGTATGCAGATGTGTGTGTGTCTGCTGCTCCATGGCACCTCCGAGGAAGCTTCCGACTGACAATCCGCTGAAGTGAAAAGGGCTTTTTACAAAATAGCTTCCCCTTTCTGCAGAATATTATACAAGAAAGTTTGGCCGATGGGTGGTTGCTGTCAAGCTGGCTCGATGGACAAGTCCGGCGCAGTTAATAAGTCTGACAACAGCGCCGTGTGCCAGAGGTCAGTGCAGAAAAACTCAAGTGTTGTATTTTGCTGGTTAGTCCAAATCAAAATATAGTCTATAAGAACACAGTATTATTCGTTTTTTTAAGTGATAACAAATGAGATTCTTCACAAAAGGGCATAGTTTCCTCCATTTCTTTGTTTCGATGGATTGTATATAGTGGCCAGAGCTAACCAATAACACCACTATTACTCTTAATAACTACGCTGAATATGCTTTGCGTTTATACAGCTCGTGGTGCTAACCTGAAGTTTTGTTTATGCCCCAAGCTATGATTAGTATTTGCCATTAATTAATAAGCTACCTCAGCGCACCATAATCTCTTTTACACCCTTATTGTCTTCCAGTTAACGTCAAATTTGAGTGTAGTTTCAGTGTGAATCAGAACGAAAACTTTCAATGACACACTGAAAAAAATAAATTATTCATCACAATTATGGTCAAATGTTGTTGATAACTCATGTTCTGGTTATTATTGTTAGTATTTCATGTATAAATAGATTCATAGCCCACTAAAGCTTCACATAAACCTAACCAAAACTTAAACTTGGACCCCTAGAGCTTTGTTATAGTATTGCATTTGTATACTATTCATTTATTTGCTCCTTATGTGTTTACAGATTGGGGATTTGCATTTTGTAGTGTCGACGTGCAAGAAAGCACTTATTTTTTACAGTTGTAACTCCGAATGCTGCCTTTATAGTGTGAACTTCCATCCTACACTTCTCAAATTAGGTGAGAGTGCGCAGTGACACCTCCTCGAGTTGTAAAGGAACAGGAAATTCAACAAACACATTACTATCAGGGCACGTGGCAGCGCATCACTTCACACCTCGCCTATTTGTCAGATGCATTATCACGTTATTATATTCACAGTTTACCAACTCCCTGGAGAGCAAGGAAATATGCCGTTGTAAGCGCAGTCTGCCAAAAAGGTTGCCATGACGACAAGATTACACTCCTTTTCATTTACTTTTTAAAGGAAACTTTACAAATTACAAAAAATCACTAGTTAAATATCAGACTGTGATCACCCAAAGGAAACTAAAAGCGAGATTTTTTTCGTCGCAAATAGGCTGCGCTCATCTTGTTTTTTGAGGGCATGTAATTTTAGCCGTGCTGGAGACGTTGGTAACAGATGATAAGAAAATGCAACAGAAGGCCTGAGCTAAATCTGAACCATAGCCTTATGGTCTTTAATACAATTAGGTCAAATACATTTAGGGTGGAATTAGTGCACACCTGGTCAAGCTCTAAAAAATGGGTTTGCTTGACGGATTTGTTCGGAAGTGTTGAAAAGAAGACAGGCCAAGAAAAGTTTGTGAGGTTGTTTTAACATGTCAAAACAAAGTATAATACAAAAAACCAGCCTATATTATAAACAGTGTCCTTTTACGCTCTCCATGGTGCTGAAAAATACAAAACTCCTCATAATTATAAAATCAATACATTATAAAGTGGACCACATTCACTAAAACTAACAAAAGCTGCATAAATATATGAAGAATTTATATTAGGCTGTGTCTGTATAGTGTTTAGCTCATTGGCAATGGATGGTGTAAAAAATTAGAGCACAATTTCCAGCTTTCTACTACTTCCTGTTTAAAGGAGTCCAACCCAGCAGTCCAGTGGCTCGTATAGTGATTGATGACACACACAGACTCTTATTAAAACTAGAGTGACCCCGTCTGGAGAAGTCCGTCTGCCTCGTTTAGACTCCTGCCTCTGTTCAAACTCCACTGTGGTCCCACCTCTAGCCTTTATCCATCACTTCGCTGAGAGACAGTGAAAGTAGAGCTTAAGTTAAACCCTGTCCAGAGGCTTTTGCTCTGGCACCGTGGTGAAATCAGCGGATGAAGGATGGGCTCGGGGATTTTCAGAGCATTACACTGTCCCAACCTTTATTTTTCACCAGTTTGTACAAAATCAGCCTGAGTTATTCAGTTGAAGAAAACTGGATTCCCCAACAAACCACAGTTTTCTTTATCTTGTTGTATTATTTGTCAATCTTGGGTTGACCTGAGCCATAGTTTAATGAGGAGTGCAGTCTAATCCATATGTGTTCTATTGTTTTATTCACAAGCACAACTTTCTGAAACTTTTCACTTGGGGTGTGGAGGAGTCTATAAGGCGTCTATAATGCCTTATATAAATAATAAATGCTCACCTTACAAGAGCTTTAATACAGTTTTCAAACTTAATTTCATGAGATAATAACAAACCGCACTACAACAAATTCAATCATGCAGGACGGCTTTTTACTTGAACGAAACGTGTTAAATGAGATGTCAGTTTGGCAGCGCGGTGGGCCCGGTTTGGAGCACACAAAAGCCTGCCTCACTCAGTACCCACGTCACGACTTGCAGCACCAACAGCAACTATTCTGCCATTCCCTTTTTTTCGCCTCTCTCCAATTCTGCCCCAGCCAAGCATGCTATATGTGAGCATCCACCGAGACGCCGGGCATCGCCTCTGTGTACGCCGCCTGTTGTAATGAAAAGTGGAGGGCAACGAGAAAAAAAATAAAAAATAAAAAAAATAAACAAAAGGAGTCAGTATTGAGACTCCATGGGGTCTTGCTCTTCATTTCACACTGTGAAGAATACAGTGTGCACCAGAATAAACAGGGTTAGATATGATGAATGAGCGAGGAGCGGTTTACAGGATTGGCTGAGTCACAGGTTATTGATCGTGGTGCTGGTGTGTGGAAATATCTCGGAGCATGGTTATGGTACCTAGTTATAACATTAAAATGTCTTAGAGGTGATTTAAAACAACAGAATAGACGGTAACACTTTAGATTACAGCCCGGTACTTCCCAGTTAGTTATGGTGTATTTACAGCGTAAGTTCTCTTGTTACTTAAGGTGTAATAACAGCGTTAAGGGGCATGGCCTGTAATTAAGGGGTACAGACTTTGAGTACCCCAGAAAAAAAAAATATTTTTTGGGGGGGGGGAACTAAAAAAAAATTAAAAAAAATGTTATGTTCCCCAGAAAAAGTAAAAAAAAAATTTTTTGAGTTCCCCAGAAAAAAAAAATAAAATAATTTTTTTTCAGTTCCCCCCAAAAAAAATATATATTTTTTTCTGGGGAACTCAAAAAAAAAAATTTTTTTTGAGTTCCCCAGAAATTTTTTTTTTTTTTTTTTTTCTTACGCTGTAAATACACCATATGTAACCGGGAAGTACCGGGCCGTAATCTAAAGTGTTACCAAATAGACTGAATTAGGGATTATACTTGCAGTCTTTCACAATGACCTAACATGACCATATACTGCACTGTGTCACATTTGTACATTTGTGCCTTGCCCCATGGCTCATCTTGGACCATAAGTCAGTTACAGGAACCTGAGCTATGCCTGTGCGGCTGTGGCAGAAAAGCAATGGACTTTAAGATTCTGTCCTTTACAAAGCCATTTCAAATAGTTTGCGGTGTCTGCTTGACAATCCAGACACACTTCATGTCCCTCAGCAGCAGGGGTTTTAGGTTTCATTTCAATTTTCTCTTCTTTATGTGCTGGGCATTCTGCTGGGCTCAGCGGGAGCAAGATTCACTGTTCAGGTATTCTGTGGGAAGAAAAGAAGGCCGTCGCTCGTGGCAAAGGACATAAAACTTGTGGAATTGAGGTAACTCGGCTCTCTTTAAATAGTCCATTTTCAGACCGTATACTGGCTGCACAGTGAGAAGCATTTATCAAGCTTGAAGGATGACTGAGTGAAAGGTAATGGATGTATGAGTCCAGCAGAAAGAACCCTAGTGTTAGACAGCTGATTGCACCAACTCCCTCGATGCACCTTAATTTGGAAGGGAAATGAGTGCCGTGTGTACATTTCCCAATAAAGCAGTGTGTTTACATAATCAGCGAGGAGCGGCAGAGTGAAATAACAGCAAAATGAGATGGGCCTCAATCGTCACCCTTCACCTCGACTCGACACGCACGGCTGCGCAGCTCATCAGCCGGAGCTACATCTGCTGACGAGCTCTCCCAAATTCGGTGCCGTTGCATCATTGCACCACAGATGTGAAAGCACAGTTAATGAAACTTGATGTTTACACTGAAATCAAGTCTGAGGAGGAAATTAAAGAGACAAGAAAACACTCTAAAATGTCAACAATTTTATGAACAACATTCAATATGTGTGTCTAGCAATCAAGAGGACTGACGTTTAGGATCTTGTGTGGCTTTAAAATGTTCCTGAGCGCTTTTGTTTGGAAGCACTGACTCATTTCTGTCTCATTATGCTTTCATGAAATCGAATTGAATAAGTTCTGACCAACAACATTACATGACAGTACCTTTTTTTCCTCATATTTGGAAGTCTATTTTGACAGTTTTAATATGTTCATTTCTTTTTAATACGTTCTTGTCTATGAAGTTAATTTTTCTTTACTGCTCACTTTTAAAGCTTAAGAAACACTGCAGTTATAAAAAGCCCAGTCAAACCCATGCCTAAAAACCCATCCTATCTGGCCTCACACTCACCTTACATTTGTAACTGTCGCAAAATAGATGTGAAATGCATTAGAAGTTGGGGCAAGTAAGCACTGGGGTAATGAAGAAAACAAAGACAAATTGTTTAAAGACAGAGGAAGTCTCAAAAGCTTCCTGACCTGGATCCGAGCTAATTTGCCGAGCCAGGCTCAGAGTTAATTAAAATGACCTTTCCCAATGGTGTGGTACTCACAACTTTATAATGATTCTCCCCAGAATCGATGAAACAGTCCATTAAAATAAATCAGAGGAAGATAGTGGTGATGTCTGCTCCTTTTCAAACCGAGCACGAGCTTACTGGCTCACTGCATTGTGACTGTGAATCTTTGAACAGCTTTACTTAATGCTTTTTATTAGCTTTGCCTGTGCCAACTACATGAACTGCAGTGTCAGGTGAAGTCCACATGGCGGCGCCAGTCCACAATTATTCACAGCAGCTCCTACTAGACATAATTAGTCATAACAATTCCCCTGGATTTCCTTTAACCTTGGATCTGTGTCAGCCTGGAATAGACTATGAAGGAGCTTATTATAAGGAAGACATCAGGGATATTAAGTTTGATTAACATATAGCCCCGACAAGTCAATATAGACACATGGGAACTGAAATCCTCAGGCCTGTGCTTTGGGAAACCTGTCAGGATGCCGGCAAAGGTCGAGGTTCAAGTTTAGCAACCTGTAAAAAAATAATAATAATATTAATAATAATTGTGAGGTATTTTTTTGAAATTAATTTGCAATTTGCCTCAAACAGTTCACCACATTTCTACCATAGGCCATGCCCCCAATATGAAGCTGTAGTCATATTCACGCACAGGATTTTAAAACACTGAGGTGTGTTTTTTAAATCACTTCACACACTTATACAGTCTTCTCCAAGGCCTCTACAGCTTCTCCACACACACTGGTCTCATCAAATGTGTCTAGTCATAATCCCACTGTGAGCTGGCTCAGTGGTTCAAACATTATTCTTAAATTATAAAGCACATTTATTAATAAACACATTGGAAAAAAGTTGGTGATGCATGTGGTCAGGTCTTTCTTAGTGTAGTATTTTAATTAAGTTTATAGCTAATCTAATCATGCAGTTTGATTAGTGTCACATTTTTGCAGCAGATTTGCAGGTAGTCTTGACTGAATGTGAGCAAAAATGTATTGTATTTCTACTGAGTTATGAATAGTTCATGTAGTAATTTAAACTACTGCTTATTTCTGTTGCAGTGTTGTTGCAACGTAACACATTGGTTTATATTAAAAATTTGGACTGTTTAGCATGCTTTGTTGGTTCAAACATCCATTAAAGGCATGGCCATCTCCATCTCCATCTTTTTTGCGGATGTAATGTAGTGATATAACAAAAATAAAAGTTAGTGAGGGCAGTAGCAGTGCTTGGCTCCTGGGCTGAAATTCCTCTTTGCCCGGAGTATAATTGATCAGACGGCCTGTGAATGGCTGCTCTCTGGCAACCAATGGCCAATGGCTGAATGGCTGAGCACCGGATGCGAGATATCCGCTGCAACAACAAGCGCTCTGTTCCCCCCTTCAGCTTGACGCCATTTACAGCCCAAATCCCGACCTCCTCTCCGGAAAGAGCGAAAAAAACACACACATACACACACACACTCGCATGAGAAAAGTGCTTGCAACCCCTCTGAGCCCCGCGGATAAAACACAACGATTGGAAACTACTTCTTTGCTGGAGTTTGGTAATTGTTTTTCCTGTTTTGTGGAAGTCGGGCAAAGTGTGCGCTCCCGGTGAATGCGCTGCGGGTTTCGTCTGTTTTAATGCCTCGTGTTCTTACGCAAAACGTGGGATTTAACGCTGCGTCGTAGCGTTGCTTTTGATGAAAACTCCGCTCGGAAACTTTTTTCTCAATGGATTGTACGGACGGCTTTCCCGACTGACTTCAAGGTGGAGGAATAAACTGTTTGCCAAAGTGGATTAATTTCACCTAAACGGGGGCTAAAGTGTCGAAAAGCACGGTAAGTGTCGCTTTTTGCCAAAGACAAAGTTTTGACGTAACTGACTGACTGTGCCTTACATGTGCTTATGGCAAAGATTTGTAAAAGTTTTTTTCTTTACTTCTGTCGCATTTGTGAAGACGATAGGCTACATACAGCTCCTTTATGTTTCCTTCAGACCTATGTAACAAGTGATACAGAGACTGGACTCAATGTGAACTCGACTTAAAGGTGTCCTGTCATCAGGGTTTGTGGTGTTTTGAACATGTATGTTGTCTTTGTTTTGCTTACACCTGTTTGGTGTTCAGTGAATGCAAAAGGCTGCATCTGCTACACTTTGACATTTTTGTTTTGACCCAATTCTAAAATATATCACTGAAGTATTATTTGTTGAAGTTAATGCAAGTTTGTTCCAGTTAAAGCCCTACACTTCACTCCCAGACCTTAACCCACCCACTGTGGCTTGCACACAGACCCTGAGAGTATACCATACCATGCCCCACCTTCTAGTTTAAATGTGAGTGTGCCAGAGGGAAGAAGAAAGCTCATAAATCCTAAAGAACCCTCAGAGCTGGTGCTGCACTGCCCTGAATCCCTGAATACATCCCTCACTCACTACATGGGCTTTTTTGCCTCACACTTTTCATCTTGTCACTCATCTTCTTTTGTGTCCCAATGTAAAATGTGTTGGAATGGGGGGCGGCTGTTGCGGGCCATTTGTCATGCGACAAACAAAAGCCCTTCCTGTATTGTCATTGAAAGGGGGGCAGTGGGGTGGCGCACACCCCCTCCTCAAAGATGGCATTTGAAAGCTAATTAGTGCGAGGAAGGAGAATTCAGGCCACTGCTGTCACTCTCTTTACTCTGATGGTGAAGTCTGTGTTCACATGAGCAGAGGCACTGTGCAGTATGTATATTCACATCAATGCATAGTCATCATGTGTTTATAATATTCTGTAATAAGTGAGATGACTTATTGGATTTTCCTGAGCTAAAGAATAACCTTTGAACATAAGCTAACAGACTTCCAGGAATTGAAATATTGAAATATTGATTTTCCAAGATTCTAATATTGTCTCATGCATTAAATAGTCTTGAAGTTTGTTCTGATGACTGTTCAAAATAGTTCATTAATATATTTTAAGGCCAAGCATTACACACAGTTTAATTAATAACTACTGTCCAGCCCTTATCTCCCGCTGCTGTCATGTGTGTTGGGTTGATTCTGTGGTCGGTTATTATTTGCATGGCATCATTTGCATGACTTGTTACATGTATAAACTGTCTGTTCCTTCTCCAGGACTTCAGATGTGTCCCATGCCAGCCAGAGAGGCCCTTCACTCCCAACATGGATCCCACGAGTCTGACGGACAGCGACGGGGGAGGAGGACACCACAGGTGGACGCCGCCATTGTCCGGACCGCGTGACGACGGGAGATCGCAACCGCGGCCTCCTCAGACCCAGGACCCGCCTGACCCGGGTTTGAGCAGCAGGCAGCCGGTCCTGTCTCTGGACCAGATCATAGTGACTGGCAGCAGCAATGAGTACTCAGAGGGACCCACCGCGCCGTCTGTGGACAGGCTGTCCCCAGCTCCTAGAAATCGTGGTCAGCAGGAGAGCGCAGAGGAGAGGCCTAACAACATACGCAACCTGCAGTCTCACACTGAAAGGGGAAGCATACTGCGCTCGTCCAGCGGTGAGGAGTCTCAGAACAGCTTCAGGACCAGCATGGGCAGCTCGTCCTCAGGCCACAGGCTCCTGGGCCCAGCGGGCACAGAGATAATCCGAGTCCAGCCCAAACGAGTGGAGCTGAGTTCAGAGGAGCTCAAACCTCTGAATGAGTCCAGGCTGGTGCAGGCCGTGCCGGGCAGCGGAGGCCACAATGGTCTGCATAAACATTGGGACAGGTGCGAGGAGTGCGGGCGGTGCCGCTGCCCCGAGTGCGTGCGCCCCCGGGTGCTACCTTCGTGCTGGATGTGTGGCCGGCGGTGCATGTGTTCGGCCCAGAGCGCCGTGGAGTATGGCACATGCGTGTGCTGCGTCAAAGGGCTGTTCTACCACTGCTCGAGTGATGACGAGGACACGTGTGCTGACAAGCCCTTCTCATGCTCCCAGTCGCACCGCTGCGTTCGCTGGAGCGCCGTGTCACTGCTGGCCCTGCTCTTCCCCTGCCTGCTGTGCTACCTCCCGGCCAGAGCCTGCGTCAGCGCCTGCCAGAGCTGCTACGACCGGGTCACGCGACCCGGCTGTCGGTGCAAAAACTCAAAGCCAGTCCACGGCGAAGACACTGGCAAACCCACGTAAACCAGCGTGGGCCTGAACTGAGACGTGTTGAGCCCGGTAGTTTTAGTCGCAATGTTTAATAGAAGCTAATATCTCTGTTGTGCTTGACTTTTTGTTTGATCACACCTAGTCCTTAATGCCTACCAGAGTTTGCCTCAAACGTTACATCAGGCTGATGTCTAACTTCAGGTGCCAGAGGTGTGTTCACTTATTCTAGCATTACAGGCGTCACTTGAAACATGAAATAAGCGCTCCCTGTTTTCAGGAGTATGAAGCAACTACTGTTTTATCCTGAAACGTATTTTCTTAACCCAAGTGCCCACATATTGTTACTCTGAGCATCCCAATGAGTTTTAATATATAATATACTGATATGCTAAGAACAGACGCCTGTTACTAACTGTATGTAAAGTAGTACATGCAAAGGATGTACACAATAGAAAATGAGCTTGACAGATGTTTTATTTTTGTACATATAATACTTCAACTGTGAACTTTTTCTGCCACACCAGAGGCACCTTGATAAATCCACATTTATTTGAATCAGTAAAGTTTATTCATACAATGTTTTACATTCACTGGAATGTATATCAATCATTTATTGTAAGTTACAAATGAAAAACATATCCCTTCGACTTGTAAATTGTACAGTGACCTTCTATGAAAATTTATTTTCTAATTCCAACATTGCTTAGTGTAAAGTTAAAAATATATATTTATTTGAAGGTTTATTATTTTATAATGAAGATATTTATTTTGAGAAAGCATTGTTAATGTGTCACCCTTGGGGCTTTTGTGTAGACGCTGCAGACGGAGGTGACCTTTAGGAATGTCAGAGCTGAGCTGGATGGATAGTTCACTATGAATTAGAGGACCAATATATTAACGTTTTGAAATTAAACAACATTGAAGTCTGTATCTGTTCCTGTGTTTTCTGCTTGGGCTCAAGTGCTTTCTATCTCAGGTAACAACTTCCTTTACGGGAAGTGTTCACTGCTCTTTCGTATTGTTTCGGGCAGAGCTCAGCTGTGCTCTTGACATTTTTAATTGAGCCTCTGCACGGCATCTCAAGCAGGGCTATCATCAAGTGTGCGCTCTTTTTTTTTTTTTTTTTCCTCTGCAAGACGATCGCTTCATGATGTTTACAAAGAACAAACAAGGAAGCATTAATGTTCACCTCGGGCCCTCCAAGAGAAAACATCTGGCTCTGCTCAAGCTGAGTGTATAGGAATGCATTCATGAGCAACATCTGTTTGTGTGCAACCCAAAAAATGCTTTCCTTTCCTCAGGAAGTTTGTGGGCCATCTATTACTTTTGTATCATATAAAAACCATTCGCTTCCTGTGTTTATTTTTCCTTTATGCGAGTTCATGTCAGCCTGCAATTAGATACTCCTGCAGACACTCAGCCATTTCTTCAATTCTTTTTTATCAAAGGTTGGTTCAGAAATTCCTGGGTTTTGAATGTCCCTGCAGGCGAAACATAAGCCTCTGACACTTGTTGACAGCATACGGACGTGTTTGCGGCACGGTATGCATTCAGAGCTGTGATTGACAAGCCGAGGCCCAACCTGCACTCACTTGTTTGTTATTCGTCCCCAGCCTTTGACTGCTTGGGGTTTGCTTTACATAATTATCAACTTTCACCTATTTTACAGCTGTAGAGGAGATGCAAACATCACGGGCAGAATACGAATCCTATTACAGGGAGAAAAGGGTGAGTTGATCTTGTGTTTAGTCTTTATCTTTGCAGTCGCAGGCCTACTTTCTCCCTCCATTGTGTCAGCTGTGAATGAAGAGGGAAAGCCTGGTGTAGAGACACAGCAAGAGGGGGCGGGTTGTTAGGAAGAGGGACCGCAAAGGGTTAAAAGCATCACTTTGAATGACAAAGACCTAACAGTTTACCCCCGTATTCAGCCCGGCATGCATTCATCCTGTTTTCAATGGTCGGGGTTATTTTGGCTCCCCAACGCTCCTCTCTGCTACCTGCTCCTACTTGGTATTCCCATAGGGAGAGTGCTGTTGGGGGCTGGGGAGGGCAGGCTGATATTTAGGACAAGAACTTTCTTTTGGCTTTGGAGAAAATATATTTCAACAGGCCTGGCAGGAAAAGCAGTGTTAGGTAATCACTGAGCCTAAATACAGTATGACAAGTATGAAGTGCCTACATTTTACTTCTATACAAAGAATAAACTTTAATTTTGGACCTTTACAATATAAATATTTCCAGTGATTTCATAACAGTGAGTGCAATGTTCCTTATTGCATTGCACCTTTGCATGTGAGCCAGTACTAAGAGATACTAAGAGTAGTAAGAAATTTGCATCTTGTTGCCTATGCCAAAACATTTACTGTCAGTGTGAGTATGTAATGTAGTGTTATGTTTGACCAAGGAGCCTGTTGAGTTGTTCGGAGGATTTTCAAAAACCTAGTCTGGGAAGTTGTAGGTAGCAGCCAGCTATTTAAAATGTATGGAAATGGCTGGGATGTGGCCACTGGTGTTAATAGCAGAAGGGACAGTATTGTTTCCAATATTCTACAAAACATCTACGTTTTTATGAACCCTTTTTAGTCCCTGATTTGGGTTAGTACCCAATTTAAATACAAATTTACAATGTGCATACTCATATTCTTCTGAGCCATATTCATATGGCAGCACCACTTGGACAAAAAATAGTTAATATAATACTGATAAAATATTGTCTTATAAATACATGTTTATACTGCTGAAGAGTCTGAGCAAATAAAACTATAAAATTCAAATGAAATATAACTGATTATGTACATTTGTTGCTAAGAGTCTTTAAAGTTACATACTTTCCACACTGTCTTGTTCATTTTCACTGTAGATAATGTCACCAACAGGTTTATACTAGCTTGAAAATGTGAAAACCAGCTTATAAAAAAAAAAATTCCAAACAAGCGCAGTGGGAGCTTGTTTATCTGCCCGGCAGTTCAAATGATTTGGCAGGCAGCAGAGAGAGTTGCGTTGGGGAGAAAAGGGGAAGGAGAGAGAAGGAGGAGGGGATGTGAACTGTGGGGCGAAAAAAAGGCCCCAGAACGGCTCTCTTTGTTGGTTTTAGCCGCCGTGGCCCCCGCGGTTCATGGCGGCTGTGGGGCAGAGCGGCCTATTCACCCTGCTCACCAAGGCAGAACGCGGCACAGGAAGACAGGAAGGAAGCGGGGCTATTCTTCATGGACACATTGTCTGTCTGTCTGACGCCTGGGCTTAAGCAATCAAACTGCACTGGGCGCCGGGGAGATGGGCCGAGCATATTTCCAAACCTCCAAACTGGACACTGCAATGAATAACAACTGTACATCAAATTAGAACAGGCCAAGAAAACAGAATTCAGTTTTTACTGACACACAAGAAATCTGACCCAAAACGGCACAGTTTCTTTTCCTCCTTCGTAGATTGTACACAGACCACCATATTACATTTGACAGTCTCAGTGACAGTTACAAAACATTGCTGACGGTAAAATCATCTCTGTAGAACATCATGATCGCAAATAGTTCACACGTTTTCTTCTGTGGTGTGCAGCTTCCGGCAAACGGCTGGACGTGTCGATGCGGTTTTTCATGGTAAACTGTAACAAAAAGCGACTTTCTCTGAAGCCATGTGATGTTTATGCCCCCCATCCTGTCCTTTCAACCAGACGCTTCACCCCAAAAAGTCAAATTCGGATTGTAACTGCAGTCATTTTAGCAGCAGAGTGATGTTCTTAACTAATGTAGGCGTGAAACTACACCACACCTTGTTAGGGCTTTACCACTAGCAGGTTTTCACAGAAGCTGAAGCTTTTTTTTTTAGTTTTCCGATGTAGGCGGCAGCTATACACACACATCTGGGCCTGTATCGAGGTTGAATCTATTTCACTACCCCCTCACCTGCTGTGGTTTAACTTTCCATTGAGTACTGTCACTGTCAACGAACTAAGCACAAGTATAAAATGTGGTATTGCATGTTCACCTTGATGCATTTTATCTACGGCCTTTTTGGTGAAAATGTTGAATGTCGTTTGGAGTTAAATTTGAATGACAGCTGAAGATGTGCACACCAAAAGAGTTATATCACCGGTTGTGTCCGTGTGTATTCATGCGCACGTGTGTGTATCTGTCAGCATAATCGAGTCTTTTGGCCCCCAGACAATGAAGCCCAACTGGAGGCCTAAGTCTAATAGCAGCACTTAACTTGAATCCACCACAGGAAGTTGGCTCATCTGCACGCGTACACACACACACACACACAAAGTCGGTCCGTTGCTGACAGCCAGTAGATATTTGTTGGCGACACCGTGGCTGCGAGGCTCTTTACAGCTTAGCGGCCCGATTGTTGTTCAACCCCCGTACACATCCACACCAAGAGCTTAGAGCCTCAGTTGTTATCCTGAAAGGCAATCCTGATCCCTCCGCTACGCAGTGGGACAGACGCACATAAAAAAAAAAAAAAAAAAAGAAAAGAAAAAGGGGGGAATTAGTGCGGTCTGACAGCTCACTATGCTGCATTGCGAGGTGGTGGCAATTATGTGGGTGTTTTGGGAGGGATACGTGTGTGTAATCGCTAACAGCCTTTGAATTATATAGTTTATGTTTATCCTTCTTATGGAACGGGCCAAGCATTACTTCCAAAGGGAACTAGCTGCATCAGTTGGAGGCCAAAAAGTTGCCTCTCTTGTCAACATGGCTAGATTTTGGCCTCCCATGTCACACTGTGCCGAAGATCATGTCAAAGTTAGCAGTGTCTTTTCCTTTAGTGGTTTTGTGTGGGCCTGTAAAGAAAACCTTTGTGGCTGTCAAACCACTTGTTATGCTACTGACAGTTCTTCGTAACAATCTGTCTCAAACCAAACCTAACCAACAACGTCAGCTGTAAATGTCATCATTGCTACAAATCAGCACAAAAGAAGCACTGAGGAGCAAGTGTTCAGAGCCTCCCACAATGATGAGCAAGAAAACGAGGTGTAATTTAAGACTCTACGCCGCTGCAATGACTTTTAAATACAGTGCCGTACAGAAGCTTCTGTTGCACATGGACTTTAGCATTCGACTGTAAATGGTACGAGTCATTTCAGCGCGGCCTGTCTTTGAACCTCAGCTCCTCGTGAACTGCCCGACGCATCATTAAGCCTGAGTCATATAACGAGGAAATCTGTTTTTAATGGAGCTGAATGGCACACAGGTTGATCATATCTTCTACTCCCAGAGCTTTGTTCCGCATGATCTCCCTCGCTCTTTCCAATCTCAAGAAAAGGCCTGACAGTGAAGACATATATAGTCATATCCCGCTGGAGTTGAACCCTACGTCGGCTCAGGTCACGGCTACAAAAACAACTCATGGCGTGATGGACATTCAGCTTCCGCTTTGTAGATACATATAGTTTGTGTTGTAGTGTTTTTCCACCAGTTATCGCTATCTGCATTTGACTTGCAAATGCCCTCTTCCTTGTACCTTGTGTTTGATTTGAATATCACCACGTTGGCTTAATCACACTATCCACATGATGTCACCAAGCAGAATAGGACATCTGAAAAAAGAAGAAGTTGGCTTGCAAATTTTGGTCAAAATGAGAAACAGACAATTACACATTGAAAATATATTTGCGTAATGTTTGCGTAGGTTTTTTCCACATCAGTAAGATCTCAAAAGTCATATTCTAACATCTAGATGCATCAATGAAGGCTTTTGTTGGAGCAGCTAGTTTGTCAAGTCTTTTTTTTATGAATGGTTATTCTTATTTTAGGCATAAAGCCAGGTGACTAATACAGAAGGCAGCAATTGAAAAGACTTCATTACATTCCTTATAAGGAGCAGGTTTGAAAGGGATCACAATGTTTCTGCAGTACAAACATGTCAGCACATTGAAGGGTGAAGGGCAACACCTTTTTAAAGTGCAAGTGTTTCTGCTGTGTATTTGTCACACGGATGCATGCATTATCAATGAGATTAATTGAGGATAAAACCTGAACAAGAAACATTAGACACATCAGGGGCATTCAATTCAAACTCAAATTGCAGTCATGCATACTGTAAATTATGAATGTATAACTTCACAAGTAATCCAAACACAATGATTAATTTACACCAGGAGTGCACACCGGCAGCCTGCAGGTTAAATTGGGTGTTTTCTATAATTAGATTAGTGGTAATTTCAAACCACTTAGTGCCTTCAAACCCCATAACTACTTGTTGTGGCTTCATACTTTTCCTTTTGAACACCTCAAATAACAATTATTAAGAGGCTTTAACCGCAAATTGCATGCACATACATGCTGCAGAGGAAATGGTGCGGCACTAGAAACAGCCTGGTGCTGTTTTAAACGGCAGGTGATCTGTAGCCTGCCATTCTGGATTAATGCCTGCTTTAACAGGAAATTGTTTGACCTGAGAATGTAATAGATTCTTGACATTTAAAAACTTTCCATAGGTTTCATAGCAGCAGCAGCAGTGCAGATTTATAGTGGGGTCTACCATTAATTAAAGTGAAGGTACAGTATGTCATGCCACAGTCCTCCTCCTAATGCACTCTCTCTTTCTGCTGCAGGAAATTGATCTCTTGAGTCTGTCAGGGAGCTATGAGAGCGCTGCAAGCCCCGGAGTCCTGTTACCATTCACAGGTGCGGCGCGCTGACAAGCTCACGATGACAGCCAAGCCCAGCCGAGGTGTGTGCGTTCATTGTACACACAGACGAGTGCCTATGTGCGCTTCCCCAGCCCGAAGACAGAAATTTGTCAATGGCTGCAGAGATTGCCGACATACCTGGGATTCCTCGAGATTCCAAACAACCAGTGACAAGAAAGGAGAGAGAATGAAGCAGAGAGAGGCTTTCTGCCAAAGTTATCCAACAAGCACAGGTGCAATATTTCACAAGATAAAGGCTTCTCTGTTCAGAGGAACATGCTGCTTCAGAGCAAGGGGAAGATTTAGAGGCAGTGGGACATGCAGCGTCAGGATACCAAGCTCTGAGCGGGTTTGGAGCAATGCTGTGTAAAGAATACATCTGTTATATCTGGACGTTTCACAACATTTGGCAGTGCTGCTTTTAATGTGTGGATAGATAAAGATATGAAAACATTACTGCAGACATTTTATCTTTTAAGTATTCACTTAATATATGTCATTAATAAGATTAGATTATGATGAGGGCTGTGATAAATTGGTGCTTGTTTAATACTGAGCCCCTGTTTCCCACCTGGTAAGAAACAATTAATAACCTGTTCATGAAATGATAATGAACCATTATCATTTGGTGCAGACATATCTAACAAGGGCTTTGTAAGAGCTGTTAAGTTGATATTGCTGATATGTTAAGCTAAGCTGCTGTAATTGAATTGGGAATAGAGTTTTTCACATTCTTTCTATGTTGAAAAGTACGTTTGATGCCAATGACCTCAAAATACCGCAGAGACATGAAATTAAATAAGCAGCAAATTATGTATTTATAAGGATTTTGGATGTATCTTGGCGGTAATTGTGGTTATTTCATGCACTTACATGGATATTTTTTTCTGTACTGTTTACTAGACTCTTCACTGAGAACTATCTGTACCAAGTCTTGGACTCCTATAACCCGGGTGTTCCTCATGTGTTTTTTTACATTTGAAACTGTTGATTCATGCTTTATGTATACAAGCACACCTAAACGGCCTTCAAGCATATACAACTGTAAGGGCAGACCATACCTCTGTGTTCCATCTCTGATTGCCTCACTGCTGCAGA
Organism: Rhyacichthys aspro; assembly: GCA_036850595.1. Classification (NCBI taxonomy): domain Eukaryota; kingdom Metazoa; phylum Chordata; class Actinopteri; order Gobiiformes; family Rhyacichthyidae; genus Rhyacichthys; species Rhyacichthys aspro. Next base: position 7,236,502 of record CM072149.1, read on the forward strand.
AAAACAAGCCATACACTTACCGTGTCATTTCACTGCAAGGCGTCTTAAGAGGTAGCACTGCGGCTGGCCCGGAGCCAAAAGCAACAGAATTCCTTTAGCCTGGAATGTCTGCTTGATTAATATAGAAAACAGAGTCCTGCTTGAGCTCATTTGGTGCAGAAGTGTGGCACTTTGCTGCTAGTTAACCGACCTATCAAAATAACGAGGCATGTCTGTCGTGACGGGGGGAGGCTGACCCTTTTAGCCCCGAGGTTTATATGCTCTAGTACAGTTTTTAATATTCAGCAAGATGCATTTACAAACACAAGAAAAGTTTATTTTCTGGAAACGCTAAGACATTACATGTTCTGTAATGGTCCATGTATTGACTTGACCAAGGAATACTCAAATTTACACTCCAAATCTAGTCTCTAAGGTGAATGCACCACCACTTCCACTCACACCAGCGCTGGGTGAATACCACACATGGGAGTGCCTGTCCTTTAGTGTACTTGCATGTATGTGGGAATCAATGTGTGTTTTAGCCCAAGGAGGAAGTTCCTGTGGTGAGACAGTCCTAAGCTGAAAACACACTCACACACACACACACAACGCTGGAACAGCTCTGGAAAACAACTTCCTGTGGTCACCTGTGCTCAATGACCCTGAAGAAAGAGGCCCTCACAAACCAAGACTCCCTCTCACACACACAGCCGAGTGGACTGACTGGCTGTGGACTCGCTTGTAGCCGAGCCTTGGCTGTGACATACACAGAGGACGATGAATGGTCTCTCAGAGCGACGTTTAGTGCAGCGGGTTTGAGTGAGGGGCAAGGCTGCAGTCAATAATTTATCCAAGTCTCTCTGACATCTTCAAACAAGTATTTAGAGCTCAAGGGTACTTATGAATCCAAGACTTTGGTGCAGTCATTTCAGCAGAATGCATGTCAACATTGTGTGCCATAAAAACAGAAATAAAAGTCTATAAAAGTCTTTTTGGTCGGTGGTGTTCTGTGCTGTATTGTAGTAATGGGATCACTTCAGCTAATATCCACAAAGCCCATCACTTTAAGCACATCATAAAAAGATGGTGAACCGCTGGCCACATTGTTCATTTATTAAAAGAGTGTTTATGATTTGTCAATCATCATTATAAACCATTCATGCATTAAAGTCAAGTTTATTGTAAAGTGACACAATAAATCAGTAGGCAATAGTGTTACAGTTACAGCTATGTGGTTTTTATGCATGTGATATTTAATGCTGGAAAAAAATAATAATAAAAGGCCTTTGTAATGTTCCTTAATATCTTGTATCAGTGTGTACAGTCCTCTCTTATTCTCTTGGCCAGTGTGCTGCATTTACTGGCTGAAAATGACCAAAATGCCAATAAATAGTGTATTTTGCACTGTAAGAGCAGGGTGTCTGGAAAGTCTCGGGTTGCAGGTAAAACAATAAGCGCATTTAAGCCCACTTTTTATTGAGGCAGCCTAATACAGTAGCCAGCAATTTCTATAACAGTATGCTGTATAAAACTGCACACATAACATAAAATAAGCTGAATTCTAGACCTCCTCTAAGCAAGTCCGATTGTTAGTGCATTTTTCTACCACTGCCAGCTGACATAAAAGCACTCAACAGCTATTTGTTGTCAGTGCCTCGAGGGAGCAGCGGTATCATTTTCAGGCCACGACTACAAGAAAGGACAACCTTTGGCTGGTGTTTTAAACAAACGCCAAGGCCGGGACACGGCAAGAGGCTGTTCTACAAGGGAAAAAAAGCATCATACCTTTGTGGCATTTGTCATGTTAGTCATATGTATAAAAGGTCAGGTTTGGAGATAGTGCTAAAGGTTAAGACAACAAGCTCATTTATCAGGTAAGTTTAGAGCTAGAAATAGCAGAAAAGTAATTGCATGTAAATAAATGTATGAATCAATGGACTGACTTTGTTAATAGTCCATAAAAAGGACGTAAATGTAGTCTAATCTAATCAAACTTTAGCATAAGTGTTATCTAACATCTCAATAATCTACAGAAATTGTTTATAAGTGAAGAAAAGTAGGCAACTGTTTAGCTCAAGATGGCCACGCCCACTTGTCATCCCACGTGAGCATACAACACCAATTAAATCATTTTCGCAGTAAAAACCGGAAGTAAACAAACTCGGTACTCTCTGTTGCTCCAGGCAGTGTTGTTTACCTCGGAGTTTTCGCTGTTTTACGGTATGTACACGTGTTATTTGTGGTAAAGTGGTGAACTAATAAAAATTGTGTTGTTGTGAGAAATACTGACACAGGGCCGTCATATTTGGTCAGCTTACTAGCTTTAATCAGGGCCTGTTGTTAGTGGGCGTGACTCGATTTAGAAGTGCGTGCAATGTAGGCTACGTATCAGGTGTCGTAATGCAGTGTGATTAGCTTTATTTATCTTATACACTGTTGGACCACGGTCCATATCGGCTCCACACCCAAAAGTAAATGCACAACACTTTTCTAATGTCACTTTATCATTAATTAATATGATTGGACATGTAGACAGTGGAGCCTGATCAAAAGCGATGTAATTTTTGTCCAGTTTTTGTTGTTGTGTGAATATAAAATCATGCAATAGTCTAATATACACCAAGGCCCTTGTTGTATATATGAATAATATATGATTGATCTCATTTTCAGTCTATTCAAGATCTTTTAAAGCTGTTTAAAGTCACTAGTATATATATCATTTTATTTACTTTTTGTGATCACAAATGAGGTGTTATAGGGTTCCTTAAAGTGCACTCCCATGCTTAAGCTGTGTATTAAATTAATATGTTTTATTTTGTGTTTAACAGGTGTGTCAACCAGAATGTACAGGGGATTATCATCCACTGGCCCAATAAAAAATGTATTGTATTGTTTTCCTGGTTCAACTGTGCAATTTCTGCCCATTACATAATGAAGAAAAGAGAATGGTAAGCACAGTTCAATTTTCAACATTCAGGTATAGTTCCTCTTTTACCATAACATTTGACAGTTGTAATTTTATAATTTGAGATTTTATATTGGTATTGTTTATTGCAATTGATAGATATTTGATGGCTGGCTGTGTAAATCTTACTAAACATTACTTTGGCTTGTATCCTCTGTATATTATGTATTTACTAAGGCTTGTAGCCAACAGTAATAATTTCACAGCCTCTTCTTCATGGTGAAATAAAGGCTGTATAATCTTATTTTTGTTGGCCTTCCCATAATCCCCTCTGTGCAAAAGAGGAAGTAACTTATCAAGCATCTGGCCTACCTGTGCCAAGTCAGTTTCACGTTACTAGCTCTTTAACCAGCCTGTATCCTGTGTGTGTATGGACGTGTGTGTTTACCATGTGTTTCTTGGAAGGAGGCGGTCTTTGAGGCCGGGGGAGCGAGAGCTGCAGCAGCAAATGATCCGCCGTAAAGTTTGCAGTTGCTATCAACAAAGCGGCCTCTGTTCCTCATTTTGTGCCCCCTCACCCACCGCCGCTGACGCCCCCCTTCCCCCCTGCCACACATTTCATGCTTTCTCCCTCCACTCTCTCTGCTTCAGCCTCCTACCATAGATTTTTTTTTTCCTACCTCCACTCTCATCCTCTATAATTCACCCCTCAGCACGTCTCTCCTCTGTTTCGGATGTAGGGCAGGAAGGAGGAAACAGCGCCAAGCTCTGTTTGACACGGGCAGAACAGGGGCACGAGGCCGAGACCGTGGCAAAGGGACCATTTTGAACTGTGTGTGTGTGTGTGTGTCACGGCGCTAAAGCAGGAGAGGCATTGAAGGGGATAGGTTTCCAACTGCAATAGAAAAGAGAGGGATTTGACTTAAGAACAACCTGTCTTTCAAATGAATTTTAGCTACTGGCCCCTTTTTAAAGCACAGAATACAAAACATCTCACCCTAAATATGATCTGTATCTTGTTTGTAAGCAATTTTCCATTCCATGAAAACGCTTGACGTTCTTTATTAGTAAAAAACGTATGGCTTTCAGGTTTAGTTGTATGGCATATATTTAATACACTCTTAAATGTTGCTCCCCTTTTTTGTTGCAGCTTCATGAGTCTCCACTGGGAAACTGTATGAAGTAGAGATTGGAAGCATTAATATTACAACCATGATTATACTGAGTGAAGACAATGGTGGGGCTAACAAACAGATAAGTAGAGCTGTCATTAGGTTAATAAGTCTTTGAACACATGTACATTTGTTAAAAAGACACCAGCAAAACTCACTGACTCACAAACTCATTATTTCTGTTTTTCACCCATAGTGTCCTCCATCTTGTTTTAGTTTGTAGATTCTTTGGCTTGATTCATCCAAAATAGCTGGACCATCAGAAATGAATGAAACGTTTTGTGCCAAATTGTAGGCGACCGTGTCCGCTCGTGGGACAGATTCATTGATGGATGCAGTAGAAAACGGGACGAGCAGGGGAGATTGTAGGTCAGAATGTAAAGTTGGAATTAATTAGGGCCCTTCAGAGGGAAAATGAATGGCTCATTGTTATCACGGACAGACAAGCAGGAGGGACAATTTGGGCTTTGTGCTCATAGTTCACCTCTGAGCCTTGCATTTTCTCACTCGTAGATTACCACTTGTTGGCACAGATGACAAAAAGAAATAATTGACCTGATAGTCATCTCTGACCTTTGTAGTTTTACAAATAATATATAAAAAATATAGAGTAGGCTTTGAAATAAAATGGTTGACTGTAGTGTTCAGCAGTGAGAAGAATGGGACAGGCAGGTGGCTCTTATCTCTGGCAGACCACAGTATGAGGACACTCGCTGCATTGTACTCCCCACCCCACCACCACACACACAAGCACACACATTAGCGTGAACACACTCGAGCGCTGGCCGGCTGGCTCGGTACCAACCATCTGCTGTGAAGGACAGGAGCGTTCCACTCCTCACTGGTGATGTATGGTGTCTGCCTGCTACTTGCCACCTCACCCCGCTGTCACAAGTTCAACTCTCATTCATAAAGAGGCTCAACTGGGTCAAACTGGGCCGCTAATTGCTTGGAACGTCGCTTTGAAAGTCCGAGCGCATGATTTTGTATGAGCGCTGACAATCTGAGTGAAATTAGAATGAATGTAAAACCTTTCAGTAGGCCTTGTTGCAAGTGTGACATGTTGTTGCATTTGTCTTTTTCTTCTTATTCCCAGCAGGTGGCAGTTATGACCAGAGTTGGGAGAAGCAGATAGGTGTGCACAGCAATGTAATGCATTGGATAATAACTGCTGCAGGTTAAGAGCTTAAAAGAATCTGTGTCAGGTAAAGTGCTCACCATATTTTGCGTTGTATTTTTTAATTGTACACAGTAGAAGCTGTTATTGGAAAGCTTCCATGTTCTGGCCCTTCCTCGGCTTCCCAGTGAACAAACCACTCTGCCTTAAATAGTTAAAACCCTCCACAGCAGTTCATTACTTAACTTCCCTGCCAATAATCCTGCTTCCTTCTCTACAGTAAATAATACACTCCCAGTGGAGAAGTACCTTATACAACCCGCTTTCAAACAGTCCAAACAAACATATAAACATTACAATTGTGGCACATTTGAGATTTGATGCAACTGGCCCCAGATTAATTTTGCTCTGTGGTTTTGTGATTTACCTCTAGATCCTCATTCAATCCCCGACGTCTGATTGGAAATTGGAGTGCATTTGCAAGTAAGTGCTGTTTATTCCGTCAAACTAATGGGGATCTATGCATCAGAAAGGCTGTTAGACAACCTCTCCACCCCATTGACATGTTGATAAGTGGAAAATTGGGCCTGGAAATGGAGCTGGAGAAGGTTTACGGAGCCTCTCCACCCTGCATAATTGCAGCCCCGAAGTTGGCCGTAATTAATCTTTGAGAAAACTTGTCAAATTATTAATAGGCCCTTAAGTGATTGCCCTGAAAGGAGGCCACTGTTCAGAGACGGAGGGAAGGGAGCGAGCGCTTTGGAGAGGCTGTTTACTGTGAAAATATGAAGAGGTCGCTCTCCAGGAGTTCCATGACTCCACGTGTCAAGGCTCTCCACACATGAAGGAGTTAAAGGGAATGCTGCTCCCACCGGAAACCAGGCTGCTCAGACTTGAAGCTTGAAATGTCATCAGGTATAGTGAGTGAGATTCTCTGTTGACACTAAATGGAGGACTTATTTGGCTATTGCATTAAAGCTGTCTTATATGGATTTTACTGCAATGGTTAACTACTTCCACTGATATATCAGTGTTTAACTTTTTCTCTTTGTTTCAAAAGACAGACAGCACATCCTCTGGTTTCTTTGCACTGTATTTGACTGCACACACTGTCTTTATCGCCTCACGCTGAGCACAACAGTTTATCAGCTTGTATCTAACACCATCTTATTCTCATATGCATGCAAAGGGATTATAGTACTTTTTAGTCCCCAGAATAATGTATAAGAATTTTTTTTAAAGCCTTGTGTATTACTTTGAGTGAACAAATATCCTGCAACACAATAAGGAAGAGTTACTTAGCGCATACAACCACACTTCTCACAAGTGTTTGATATGTAATGTTTACATGTTATTCCTGCATGACTGCTGTGGCGGACAGACATATCCTGTCTTCTGTCTATTTTCATACCAAATGGGTGGAGTTTGAAGCAAAAAAAAAAAAAAGTTTAGACAATACCAGGAAAAATGTTATGTAAACTTTCCTTCCTACCAAGATTGTGCCAACACAGCAAAAAAAACCAAAAAAAAAACACCCACCCCACCCACCAATCCATTCATCTTTACTATTTAGGTTTCATATCCCATTGACAAATTCCTTTAACCTAACTTATCACCTTTGTGGGAATTGGCTAAAAATTCCCCAAGAGGATGTGTGTTTGCCTAAGAGAGCATGTGGGTATCTGTGGGAGCCAAAACCAGAAAACACAGCCTTGAAGTGACAGTTCTTAATAATAGAAAACAACCAAACATGCATGGAGACTCAATACTCAGGCTTAAGTTAAGTAATTCATCTTTTCAGTGTTCAAGGCTGTGGAATAGTAAAGGTTGTTTGCTGCCATCTTGTGGTAGAAGTCAGGAAGAGCAGAATCCAGAGCAGTTCGCCGAGGTCAGGAGTCAGTATAGACGAGTTTCACTGAGACATATTAAACTTACAAACCTCTATAAACCAGAAACTGAGTCGCTTTGTAAACAGTGAAGCCGCTATAAACCAGAATCTGAACCGCTGGTGAGACAGGCACACCCATGGATGTATTATTAAGAACATCCGTGGGTCCATCTCATATGCTGTTGTGTCGCATGTTTGATGACGTCACTCCCCAACCCCTCCCCATCATTGTCAGGGCAGAGTCAAATACTCATCAAACACACCTGAACAGGTTTTGCCAATTAACCCTCCGAGAGCTCAGGTCGGCGGCCGAACGGTTCACAAAGAGTAACATCAGGTATTTAAAATATCAGAAAGCCAGCAGTAACACAACAAAGTCGATACTTTGATGGTGTTTTTTTCTTCTTCTGATGTTTAAGATAGTCTGGAGTGTGGTTTGGGTAATAAGCTGAAAAAATGTTTGGCTAGCGGTTAATTGATCACGCGTGTTAGCATTAGCTACGTGTTACCGTTAGCACGTTAACTTTTGAGCTGCCAGTGCTTGTTACTGTTAAAACATAGTTTTTTTGAGGGTGTTGGTTGCATCATTTATTCCATAAATATAGTTTTAGTTTCTTTAAATCTCTAAATTAACGTATTTGGCGGGCTAGCTTAAAATACTAGCTTAGCATATTTGTTTAGTGGCTAGCTTCATAGGCTAATTAGCGTTGCCTAAATTTTGTCCTGGCTTTGCAGACATAGAAAAACTAAGTAAGAATTCACATTATACACGCATAAAAGAACTAAATGCTAATGGTATATGAAAGTTAGCTTTTATGTGTGGTGTGGGTCGTATTTTGCTTATTCTGGGCCAGATTAATGTCATTCAATGTGAACTATTGAACTATTCAAGTGTTTATTCAAATGAGCTAGGTTTATTTATTCACCATTATTTTTCTTAATTTAGAACTTTAGTAAACTCTATTTGGATCTTTTGACGGGAAACGGAAATAGAACAGAAATAACATTTAGCTAGAGAAGCAGTATTGAACTTTTGTATCAAGTTATTCCATCAGAGCTGGTTGTGACCATCGAATGGCGCTTAATAATGGTTTCTGTGTCTTGTTTAGGTCCAGTTGCAGTCTGCGGTAGAGGAGCTGCCTGGAAAACTAGAGACTGTTCTGGCAGAGTCGGGGTCCAACTTCAGTGTGGGTCAGAGGCAGCTGGTGTGTTTGGCCCGAGCCATTCTCAGGAAGATACTACAGCCAATGTAGACCCAAGGTACAGTTATTAGATATGTTCTTTCTTTTATAACTCAGCTTAATTTAAAAGGAAAGACCACTGCCTCTGTTATTAAAATTGTTATTTATCAATAGCTTAAATGGGTTGGAAATAGAAATGCTAGGAAGATACACTGCCTATGCCATAATATAGTGGTCATAATTTAGTTCTCATTGTCATGTGAACACATTTTAGATTACAGAGTAAAAGCTATAGATATTTTATGTACACAAATTTACAGTTACAGTAGTTGAGCAAAATTTATTTCATTCAGAGAAGCAACACAAAGACACATTCATCTTTGAAATACAACCATAACTTTAATAAACACAAAGGCATTGCTGGTTCTGTTTGAATTACACAGTCTTAATGATTAATGCATAAAGACAACAAAAAAGTGTATAAACCAGCAACAGCAGCACTGAGACTCCAGTCTTCAAGTGTCTCAGTCACAAAGTAAAGTCCTGTGTTGACAGCAGGGGGCAGCACAAGCTATCAACTCTTATTGTTGCTGGACCATTTTAGAATGCACCAAGAACCTAAAAAGAAAAATACTTGTTTAATAGTATGCACCTTTTTTATACTTTGATGCAATTTGTTTCAGATGGTGTGGACTTGCTGCTGCTAAGAAGATTAATAAAGGCCCTGAAGACCCCAGAGCGGCTCCCCCTACAGGCAGGTCAAGTAATGACTGTATAGCTCTGTGTCTCCGGTGTTCAAGTGTCTCTCAGGGCTTGGTTCACGTAAGCATTTGCCTCTTACCCGGGCTTTAATTTCCTAGGCTCATTACCATTCTGCTAGTAAACTGCAGGGTTGTAGTTTGTACTTGCATTATGCATCACAGCAGACACAAAGGATGTTAGAGTAAATCCAAACCTTGTCACACACTGTGTTCATGTAATGAGCTCAATGTCCAGACTTGTGTTTTTCCACAAGAATAACATGTGTTGGACATGATCGAAAACACTAACAGTTTAACAGGAGAAAGGAGTCAACTACTGACGGGTTCACAGTCTAATGATCCTTTAACCAAATCAGTATACAAGTAAAGAATATTCTATAATCATCAGTCCATGTCAGTGTTTATCTACAAAATATACCGATGAGGGGAAAATCAGTTTGCAGTGAGGAACTATCATTTTAATGTTACCATCGTGTTTTATTAAATGCAGTTAAAAGTCAAGAGTGTTTTTGTAGCAAAGTATTCAGAGTGTTGCCAGTCTGACTGAGGCCAACCACTGGTTGAAGCTTATTTTATATTCGTAGTTTAAGAGTAGCAGCACTGGTATAAAGTCTGACACCCTACACCTATTATAGCTAACATCAACTGTTAATTTAATGTTTCAAAAGCCATGTGTTTTAACAAGTTTATTTAAATCAGTATATTTTATAGATTAGAAACACTAGAACGGCTTTTGAAACATTAAATTAACAGTTGATGTTAGCTATAATAGGTGTAAGGTGTAACAAAAAACAAAAGAAAAGAAAACAGGGGGGAAAAAAAAAAGAAAGGGAAAAAAAAAAAAGCGGAAAAAAAAAAAGAAAAAAAAAAGAAAAAAAAAAAAAAAAAGGAAAAAAAAAAAGGGGAGGAGAAAGAAGAGAGAAGAAAAAAGGGAAAAAAAAGAAAAAAAAAAAGGGGGGAAAAAAGAAAAAACCCGGCAAGAAAGGAAAAAAGAAACAGGGCCGAGGAAAAAAAAGGAAAAGAAAAAACCAGCGAGAAAAAAGGGGAGGGGGGCCGCAGAAAAAAAAAAAAAAAAAAAGGGGGGAGGAAAAAGGCCCCACACGAAAAAAAAAGGGGGGGGAGGGCAGGCGGCGGGGGCCGGGGGGGGGAGAGAAGGCACCGGGAAGGGGGAACAGCAGGGAGAAAACCGCCCGGGAAGAAGGGGGGGAAAAAAAAAAGGGGGGGGGGGGGGGGGGGGGAAGGGGGGGAGGGAAAAAGCCAGAGCAGGGGGGAGGGGAGAACAGGCAGCCGCGGAAAGGGGCCGGGGCGGGGGGGGAGGGAAAGGGGGAAAGGGAAGGCCATGAAAACAGAAAGAAAAAAAAAGGGAAAGGGAAACCCCAAGAGAAAAAAGGGAGGGGGAAAGGGGGCGGGGACCCACCCCGCCCCCCCCCGCCCCCCCCCCCCCCCCCCCCCCCCCCCCCCCCCCCCCCCGGGGGGGGGTTGGGGGGGGGGGGGGGGAGGAAAGGGCCCCGGGGGGGGGGTGGGGGGACCCCCCCCGCCCAAAAGGGGGGGGAAAAGAAAGAAACACCGACAGGGGGAAGGCGGGTTGGTCCCCCCTAGGGGGGGGAAAAAAAGGGGGGGGGGCCGGAAGGACGGGGAAAAAAAAAAAAACCCCCACACCAAAACGAAAGGGGAGGGGGCCGCCCCCGGGCCGGCGGGCCCCCCCAGGGCCCCTTCGGGCCCCGCCCCCCCCGTTTGGGGGGGAGAGAAACAACAAAAAAACCCCGCCAAAAGTAAAAAAAAACCCTCAGGCCGGCCCCCTCCCCCCCCCCCCCCCCCCCCCCCCTACAAAAACAGACAAGAAGCGCAAAAAAAAAAAAAAAAAAAAAAACCCCAAAAAAAACAACCCCCCCCCCCCCACCCAACCCCCCCCCCCGCGCCCCCCCCCCAGCAGAAAAAAACCGCGACAAAAGAAAAAACACACCCGCCCCAAAAAGCGGAAAAAACCAACCCACACACACAACCCCACAAAAACAACAACCCCCAAAGGAGAAAAAAAAACAAAAAAAAAAGGGGCAAAAAACACAACACCCGCAAAAAAAAGGAGCACAAAAAACAACCCAAAAAAAAAAAAAAAACACCCAAAACAAAAAACAACAACACCAACCACACACCCAGCCGCCAGCCAAAAGAAAAAAAACCCCCGTATTTGTGTATAAAAAAACCAACCACCCCCCACCCAAAAAAAGTTAAAAAAAAAAAAAAAATTTGGATTTTAAAATAACAAAAAAAAAAAAAAAAAACCACAACCCAAAAACAAACAACCCCAAAATTTGGGAGCGGACTTTTAATTTTAAAAAACCAAAAAAAGGTATTTTTTTACCCCAAAAAAAAAAAAAAAACAAAAAATTTCCCCCCCCACAAAAAGAAAAAAAAAAAAAAAAAAAAAACCAAAAAAAAACCAGCAACCAAGAAAAACCCCGCCGCAAAAAAAAAAAAACCACCAACCGGGGGGGGGGGGGGAAAGAGGGAAGGGGAGCACAAAACAACCCCCAAATTTTCAAACAAACCCCCCCCCCCCCCCCAAAACACAACACACACACCCCACCCACCCACAAAAAAAAAAAGTTTTATCTCGAAAAACCGCGAACAAAAAAAAAAACCCCGTTGTTCACAACAAACAAAAAAAAAAAAACAAACACCAAAAAAAAAAAAAAAAAAAAAAACCCAAAAGATAAAAAAAAAAAAAAAAAAAAAAAAAATATAAAAAAAAAATTATATTTAAAAAATAAAATAAAAAAAAAAAAATATAAATATTTATATTTATATATAAAAAAAAAAAAAAAAAAAAAAAAAAAAAAAAAAAAAAAAAAAAAAAAAAAAAAAAAAAAAAAAAAAAAAAGAGAAAAAAAAAAAAAAAAGTACTGGCGGGTGGTGTTGTTTTTGTTTTGTTTATAAAAATAGAACAAACCGTTTTGTGTAAAAAAAAAAAAAAAACAGCAAACCGGCAAAAAACCGGCAACCGAGGGAAAACCCCGCCGCAAAAAAACACCCACCCCCGGCCGGCGGGGGGGGGGCCCCGAGCGACGGCGAGCCCCGCACAGGCCCCCCCCCCCGGCCCCGCCCCCCCGCCCCGCCCCCAACACCACCCCCGCGGGCCCCCCCCCCCCCGCCCCCCGGCCCTCCCCCCGCCGGCCGCGGCCCCGGGGGGGGCGGCCCCCCGCCGGCCGCGGGCCCCCCCCGGCCCCCCGCCGCCCCCCCCCCGGCGGCCCGGCCCCCCCGCCCCCCCGGGGGGCCGCCCCGGGGGCGCCCCCCCGGGCGGGGGGCCCCCCCCGGGCCCCCCGGCGGGCCCCGGCGGCCCGGGCGGCGGGGCGGGGGGGGGGGGTTACATGTAAAATTTATGTTAAGATGCTTTGGAAGAACTAGTTTAATGCAAAAGAGAAAATATTTCTATCTTTTGGTCAATTCACCAAATAGATTTCTAGCACACATTTGTGGAGTGGTCTAATGATCTGTACCTAGGATCTACATTGGCAGTAGCCTCATCAATCACCAGAGTTTCCCATGAGGTCTTCACTCTCCAGTTCAGTGTACTCCATCATTCTCTCAGCTGAAGTCATCTGTAAAGAGTTAAAGAGCTCACTGTTAATACACTCAAATATGCTACTGTCTCCGACATTGTCAAAGCTAAAATCATATTTCTTCTGTATTAGCAGACTTGATCAGTACGACGATAACATTTATCTCAATCAAAGGTAGTGCTTGAAAAGGTACATTAAATAAATGTTAAGCTTCAAAATACATTTGTGTATTTATGGCATGCCACGTTTTCTTGTTTGCTAATTAGTAAATTGAGTTAACGTGAACCCAGTTATGTTCTCCTGCAGCCAGACAATATGTAAAACATGGTTAGCTAACAAACAAACTAAACACGTGAAATAAAGAATTTCCATGAATGGAGCGACATACATACAATGATTTTAAAGCGAAATGACGCTGTACCCAACATGCTAACCCAGAACATGCTAACTCCGAAACCGCTTCTTAGCTAGCACACGACATTAGCTATAGCTAGCAAGCTAAACCAGAGCCAACAATGCTAAAATACCAAAAATATTGTAGTGCTGGTGCTCTTATGTCTCTACATTTAGCTAATCTTACCTAACAACGACTTAAATTCGTCACCTACAACTATCTTTCTTCGACCGTTCATGTTCCTCGAGTCGTGGGCTAACTTCTGTCGACGCAGTGACAAACAGCTCACACCTGCTTCAGATAAGTTTAAAAGCTGTTTGGATACCGTACGCATGCGCACTACAACCATATACGGCTAAATTGTATTTTTTTGCTATTTATATGATTTCTATTAAATATTACAATCTCTACAAAACTACAATCATTTAGACCGCTCAACCCAAAGAAGAATAATTTATAACCCTTTCCCCTCAAATATTCTACTGTCCAAACTAAGACGCTATATGCAGATAATTGACTTACAAGTTTACATGGTAGTTGCAACTTTAGGAAAATAGTGTTGTCGCTCACAATCATGCAAAGCACTACTACTGGCATCTTTTATGGTATTTCTCTGAATATAAACAATGTAAAGTTTCAAATTATGTTTTATAGTACGATTGTCATACGCAGATATCCATACAATACATAAACTCATAAACGAACCAATCCATAAAGTCAACGTCTGATTTTATATTTTTATATATCAAGTCACACTTATTCAACTTATCTCTTTTATGTTATGTCATGTAGTATGTTATGTTTAAGGCTAAAGCTTCGATGCTAACAGCTGCTTTAGCACTGGGAGCTACGCTAGTTAGCTTCTTTTATCTTTGTTACTTAGAGAACATTTTATACAATGAAATCCCACCGCAGAAAACTCGTTCATGAGAGACGATGCTCATTCAAAGAAAACATAACAGATAAAGGGGTAAACGGAACTAATTCTAATAGATACACGGAAAAAAATACCACCTGCTTGTTGCTTTTAGCGACTTCCACGCTTGAACTTTAACCTCTGTGTTTACAAAAAGCAGCTGAAGAGTTTTGACAGAATGCTGCCACTGGCCTCATGTGGTCAAAATCGGGTACTGCAACAAATTACCTTTTGGATGAGGATTCTGCTTTGAACGATGACAAAAAATTATAATAAATGATGAAAATATGAAAAAAGGGCTATTTTTTTGCGTGGGAAGGGGGGGGGTATCGATGCAAGTATCAAATAGACCCCTTTTTACTGAGAAGGATCCTGGTTTGGATCATTAACATGTAACCACTTAAATAGTAATAATAAATATTGACATGGAAACTTGGAAAGAATAATAGCATGTAAAGGTCACAGGGAAAATTGCCACCCCCAAATCTGTCAAAACGCTACAAATAAATGTAATCATTGCAGTGCGTTCTTTGGCTACATCTAGTGGACAAAGTATGAAAGTGCACCACACATACTCTTACTCATTCGCAGTAAATATGTATCAAAGGTTAAGTTATCTCTTTTGCCATAAATAAACTTAAAAAAATACAAAACACAGGACCTCACTTCTAATATTATTTTTTTATTCATTTTGGCAAGACACCATCTGTCAATTCAATTCCAGTTACATAAACGCGACAACTGTTCCAGAGGATGTTATAAGGATTATCTCAGACAAAAATAGTTTTGGCTGCTATTTCATTTGAACGTCAGTATTTACAAACAGACAAATGTTCTACTTTGAATTCCTAATATTACCCCACTCATTCAGACGGATAAATCATGCAGCGGAGCTGGAGTTCTTCAAAATATCTTATATTGCTTGAGTGGGATATGACTACAGGCCAAAAACAAAAATGAAGCATTACAAATTCAGAATTTGGCAATAATCAAGCTGTCACAGTTTAGGCTAAAAGCAATGAAACAAGACACATTAACATAATAGTATTATTTAAAAAAAAAAAAAAAAAAGTGCAAAAGGCAAATTATCCTTTTTGGGATGATTAAGAATTCCAGTTGGATGGCTCTCGTTTTTTTCTGTTTCTATCCACCACATAGCAAGTTTCAGAAATCATACTGTACATGAGTTCAAAGTGCAAATATTGTGAATTGGCATAAGCTGGTATATACATTTTTTCTTCTTAATGAAAACAATTTTTCAATGTCCTGTGTCCAGTCAGGTGGATATAATTTCATGGCACACCATTCACACAGGACACTCCTATTGTTTTATTGTTTTACTCTACTTTCCCCAATGTTAGCCATCACCTTGATCATTCCACTGAAAAAAGTCAGAAGGAAATTTTGTTTTTCAAATCATGCAGAACATGCACAACCAGTCATACTTGACCTATTGCGTCACTAGCCTGTTTACTCCTGATTCATCTGGTGTTAAAACAATAATTGGAAATGAGAACAGTATATAAAGTGTATTTCTGTCACTAAACTACTCAGTTACAGCTATCATTATCACAGGACTCCACATTTACTGTCAGTACATAGAAATACCAATATTGCATAAATGCCTTGAGTAATTCCCACAGCACCGATACAGGTTTGCCCAACTATTTGCAGACAATGTGGGCTAAAACACGTTCCGTTTTCAATGAAGGAGCTTTCACTGGCTAGATACTGGTGTGTACATATTTGGCATCAGAGTGAAGCGATGCAGCTTAAAAATAAAAACTAGACTTGTGTAGTTGTAAAAACGTGGACTTGGTTAACTTACTGCATAGGTCAGATCAGTTTGGGAATTAGTTTTTGATCAATGGCTGAAAGATGATAGAAAAACATTTCTTGTTTCCTGTATTGCAGGATTATAGATCTTTTATTTTTTCACAAAAGACAAGAAAGTAACCTATCCATTGCTGTCCATCTTTGTGTCGTCGTTGAGCCTTATCTGACCTAAATGTTTGGTGATAAACACAACACACAACCTGGTGTGCGATATGTAAACTGCATATCTCTGGTTCCCAATAAAAAGGGTGTGGAAATGCGATGAAAGTAAGACTTGAGCAGAAATGATGGCAAAGCTTCAGACTAAACTAAATATAACTGTATGAATGCACCATTAATGTTACAGAACTATTGAATTGGTAACCGCTGACAGCCTGAGCTCAGTTTGAAATCCTTACTTGAAAGTTGTAGCCAAAGTCATATTAAACTTTTTCACGACTGATTAGACTACTGTCTTTGTTCACTCAATATTAAAACACTTCCAAGTACTTCACCCCCTCACATACATTTTAAATAAATGTAAGATCAACCAGGCAAAAAAGTAAAACAAAGACTTGGTTCGGCTCAAGTAGCGACCTCAGAGTGAGTCGTGCCATGTTTTAAACGAGACTGCTATCATCTGTCCCAACGTCTCTCCTTTATTCCTTCCCTATCTCCTCTCTTCACTGCAAGGCTCTCTCAGGTCAGATCATTTGAGGGGAAGAGAAGGACGTTCACATTGGAAAGGAATGGTGACGAAGCGGAAACCTATGAGAAAAAGGAAGGAAGGAGGGACACCGTCTATCCAACTGCGAGTCTGACGTTGGGATAATGCGGCGCACTTTAGGAAGACTTTACCGTTAATAAAGAAAGAAAAGGCGTGTTCTGTGAGAGGTGGCCATGTTCTCTGACATGTTGCGGACCCTTAGGTAGTTGAGGAAACCTCTGAAGAACAGCAGCAAACCTGTAGATGAGGCACAAGTTAAACACTGCACCAAGAACGACTATAGACTCTCTTCAGTATCTCTTGTCTGTCTTATTATTCAATCAAAATTAAGTACACTAGAGGTTCTCATACTTACCAAGCAACAGGAATATCCACCAGAGCCAGTACTGACCGTTGAAGTATCCGGTGAAGTAGTCAGAGAACTGTTCATAGAAAACAGCCGTTACAAACCATTCAATCGGTTAAGTACAAGTGTTCTTAAAGCTATACGTTGTACCTACCCTGACAATGAGTATCCACTTAATGAGAGAAAGGCCAAAGCCACAGATGGCTCCATAGCGTCCTGCAATGGTATTGGTCAGGCAGAAGGACAGGCAGAATCCAATCCAGTTGAACAGGAAGGCCACTGAACACAACATTTGATCAATATTTATTTTGACACTTAGAAAATATGTGACAGATGAGAATAAGAAGCTACTAATAGGACTTACTGAAAAAGGCCAGCATGAAGATCCCATCGTTTCCAACTCGTAGCTGGTCGGCATCACTGAAGTCATCTCTGGGTGGAAATTCGTCATCCTAACAGGAACAAAAAAGAAACAACATACTATAAAAAGACAGACATTCCTGAGGTGGTGTGGTCATTACGCAAACACGCCTACTCTACAGACATGGAAAAAAATTGCTGAAAAACACATTTGGTCTTTTGTACAACATTTACTCCAGAGGCAAGAAGCTAGTTTCTGAAGGATGGCATAAGACAGATAACACACTGTGGATTGTGTAAAAAAGCTGCGACTGATTACTGATGTTTGGAATGTTTGGAGTGAACATGTAAACAAGAAAACAGGTCACATTCCCAGATAGTGTCGTCATAACACTGTCCATTGAAGTGTGCCTTGTATAATGAATAAACACTCTCTTTAAAATGTTGAACTGGCTTTTTGAGCGTAAATGTGATCCTCCATGGACCGGTCAGTGAAATAAAGGCTAAGTGTTCCTACCCTGGGCATGACCTCCACGGTGGAAGTAGCCATGGCGGCAGCTTTGGCCTTCTCTGCTTCATCGTACGTGGGCAGCGAAGTGGCGACGCTGTAGGGCGGGGGCACTGGGAAGTCACCCTGGAAACTAGTCTCTGTGGGAAGAAGGTCTGTTAGAATTGAGCTTCCTTTGTGGTTATGGCGTCATGGCAAACAAAGGCACCACAAAAATGACTGCATCATTTTCACTTTTGTTTTGTGCATCATCTAACAGCCATCGTACCAGGTGCAGAAGCAGTTGCCCCGAGGTCGATGGAGGCGTACGGGGGCGGTGGTGCATCTGCTTCTGCCTGTGTCGTTGTTCCCGATGCTTCCCCTGTTGCTCCGTCAAAGCCCGCGTTGGTATGTTCGTGGGACGGGCCGGGCTGAACCGTGGCAGAGGTGCACGGCTGCTGGTCGCTGGTGGACGCCTCCGAGGAGTCGTCCTCATTGTGCAACTGAAAAAGAAGACAAGTGGGGATAGAGTGTGAGAGGGACGTGAGCTAAAAGTGTGGCTACTTGGAGGAAAGCTCTTCACTCTGCTCCACATTTCTCAAACTGGCATCAATTGGGCTTTCTTCAAGGGCACTAAGCATTTAGACTGCTCTCAAACTCTAAACAAGGAGTAGTGTTTGACAAAGCTGCAATCTTACTGTAATCATTAGCTTATTTTATGAGCTTCCTGTTTTTTCTCGTTAAAACGTGTCACAATCATATCGGCTGCTTCATGAAGGGGTTATGCAACTTTTGGTTGCTGGCTCCACAAGTGACTGAGTCTGCACTCTTCAAAAACGTGCTTCAAATGAGCACTGTATGATAAAGCAGAGTTACGTTTATGCTATTAAATGTGTTTTTTTAAAAGGTCTGCCATGCAAGTATCGTGCCACTGCCCTCAACAGAATGTTTGTGACTGTACTGGCATTCAACACAGAAAGGTCTATGTAAAAGTGATCCAAGTGTAATCAGTTAATAAGCGCGACGGCCACAGCTGACACTTTGGTAAATCCATTTTCTCCAGACTAAAGCCAAATGCCCTCTGAAATTACAGAAGCCTGGCGGGAACATGTTGGGGTGACAGGGGCTTCTCACCTTCTCAGTGGCTTCACGAGGATGCCCTTGAAGCTGATTTCTACGAGGAAGGTCAAATTAAGTTAGTGCTATCTAACTACAATGCCGGAAGCCCTAGTATTAACCAAGAACCGGTAGCTACTTGACATAGTGAAGTGTAACTTCAACTTGTTTTTTGAAGTTTTTCAAAGAAATAGAAAAGTCTAACAAGTCAAATTAAGAAACCATAAGTAAGCACTTGGCTATTTATTGTGTCAAAAAGCCACAATGTGGAGGAAATGCATTGACACTGAGATAAAATACTAACGTGCGGTGGGTGTATGAGGCGGTAAGTGAATGAGTGGCAGATGACTGGCTCCGAATCAAGGACAAAGCACCCCCACGCTCTGAGCATTATGCAAGATCTCAAAACACAGCCTGAAGCCTTCTCAAGTCCAAAACACCTGAAACCAGACACCTACAGTGGATACTTGCAACACTTCAAGACGTTTAAGCGTTGGTGCTTTGAGAATAATCAGTGAGGGTAATGATAGCCGCCCATTTAGATGAAACTACAGCCTGTAATCTTGATAAAATACTCTTATCTTGAAGTCAGTCAAATATAAAGGGCGTGCTTCTGAGTCAATAAATACTGTTGCTTCGTGACTGAACCACAACATCAAAAGTGTAACTAAATTTGAGACTACCTAACCCCATGAACGTCAGGAAAAAAACAAACCCAGACCAATAACTGTAATTAACCAGCCGCTCAAACTGTCCACCAACCCCTATTAATGTGTCTTCTGTTACGCACATTTTCCAACTTGTTTTTTTTTTCAGTCGTACTGTGTTCAGGGCTGAGAAGATAAAGCCAAACAGTGATTTGCTTTGGCTCAACTTGAATCCTGTGGGATTATCACTCCACAAAGCCACAACCACATGAATAGGGGCACAAAGCGTACTTTATCTTATTGTGTTACTCCTAGAGGCTTTCACACTCTCAAAGCCTTGGTTTAGTTACTTCACATTCCAGGTAACACCACGAGTAAAGCAACAATGTTATGTTAAAATACTTGTGAATGGATTTATTTTCACTGTTATCAAAAACTGCATCAAATGAATGTTACAACGTAATATAATTTAGTTTACTTACAGGAAATACTACAAAATATTGACCATCTTGAATTTAACATCTTACAGAATACAAAGCTAACACTATAAACGCCTAATAAACACATGTGGAGAGTTTTTTCTTTTTCCAGTATTTTGTCAATCCAAATAAATTCTTCCAAACGATACTTTACAGAGTAGTAATCAATTACAATTCATTTACAATCAGGCAAGTTCGAGTCGGGACAAAGACAAATATTTGTCTAAGCTCACGTTTCTGTTGGCGACCATGATGATTTTTATGTACTGGTTTGTTTGTTTGTTTTTTTAAAGAACACAAAATACGCATTTGAGAGTATTATGACTGTTAATACGGCCTGCTACCACGGACAAGAGTTATATAAAAGGCTGCTACATTAATCTGTACTAGCTTCGTGCTAGCCAAGCCTATGCGGAAGTCGCTGGTGATTTGTCAAAACTATTTGAAGAATAACGACTCAAAACTATACCTTAAATGTGTAATAAGCTTGTTTTTTATGTGTAAATTTGCAGCTTGTTATAAAAGTAACAATTAGGGTGTTGCTTTGGTATAACAAGGCCGTGGTTGTGACGAGCTAAAGCTAACAGTGTTTTGATGGTCGCTTCACACTCACCACTTGGTATCGACTCGCAGGATCCATCCGCGCTAAACTGAGCTGGCCCAGGAGCCAGCCACAAAACAACAAGGAAATCTAAATGTTTCTGCCCCAATGAGGATCTTACAGACGGGACAAAGTGGTTAAAACAGCCCAGATACAGCCCCGAGAAAAGGCGAGAAAAGACCGCAGCGTAGACTGCTCAGAAAAATTCCGTTGTTGTTAAAAAAAAAGAAAGACACCAGTGTAGTTCAAAAGATTACGGAGCACTTCCTTTGAGTATTTCAAAATAAAACTCCAGACTGCATCCAGAGAAAAAAAATGAAGCATTTTAAAAGAAAACAAATGTGCGGTGTAGTAAATAAGATCAAAATAGTGTCAATTCATTCGTTGTTTATTAGATCCAAGTGTTTTTTTGTTTGTTTTTTTGCTCACCAGACTTATCTTTTGTTCCAATTATTGTTCTGTTTCTTTCATGTGTTATTTTCAGACTCACAATGACCTGTTTCAGTGTAATTTGTTTTCAATATGATATTTTGTTTGTTTAGGAATGTCTCCTCTGTAGTTTCACAATTTCCCTTGAAGAGCGCTGCTTTGCTTCACTTTAGCGTCGTTTTTGTGGTCTATTTTATTTTGAAGGAGGAAACATTAAAATCCGAATGCTGCACTTGAAATGCAACTTGACGTATCTCCACAAACTGCGGACGCGTGATGACGCAACAGACCTTTAAAAAAAGTGGAAAAATTGCACCACACTTGTGTCCCGAATGAAACCACTAGATGGAGCTAAAGTCCTCTACTACATTTACAACAAGCCTGAAAAATGTATAATTTGTAGGCTATGCTTGAGAAAATTAATACACTTATATAAGAATATAATATAAGAATATAAATAAGATGCATAAGTTAGACTTTCTGGGTTATTTTTTGCTTTTGACTGCCAGTGTATTTGGGAAATCATACCAATCTATTTTTAAAAAGAGTTAATAAAAGTCCTTGACCCATGCCTTCAAGCTACAGACAAAACAATCAAGTTAAAATACTTGTGAAAGGATTTATTTTCACTGTTAACAAAAAGTGCTTCACACTATGAATGTTATAACGCAATGGGGTTTAGTTTACTTACAGGAAAATACTTTTTTCTATTGACCATCTTGAATTTAACAACTTGCAGAAGACAAAACTCACACCATAAATGCCTACTAAATGCATATACAGAGTTTTCCTTTTTCCAGTATTTTGTTAGTACAAATAAATATTTCCGAACAGAAGTATTTACAGAGTAGTAATCAATGTTACAACCAGGCAAGTTCAGGTTGGGACAAAGACAAATATTAAGCTCACGTTTCTGTTGGCAACCATAATCATTTTATTTAATTTTTTTTATCTATTTTTAAAAAGAGTTTATAAAAGTCCTTGATCCACGTCTGCAAACAACAGACACAACAATCAAGTGGAAAGTTGTTGAGGAGTACCACACACCAAGGACTTGTTCTGCCTTATAAAAGATTATCATGTTTATAGATTTTTTTTTAGCACATTCAGCTTTGAATAGACTGAGTGTCCTTGCTTGATTTTACATTACAGTCGTGTGATGTTGTTGCCTTAAGGCTTATCCAGGCTCAGCGCTGCTATAGATCAGTACATAATGGGCTCTTGGTACCTTTATGAATTCAAGTATAAAGTTTCAAGGAGAAAGAGCCTAAGGAAACAAGTCTTTAATAGTGCTTTGCTGCAATATACAATAAAGACATCACTTTTCAACACTTTATGACTGCAGTATAGTGAAATATAGTTCTGTGCCTGTGGTTTTGTTTTGTTCTCACAATTATCGGCCCAATATATTGCACTCTAATGCACTTACCATTCTTTTAATTCTCCAAAATCTTTGCAAAGCCAACCCTAAACAGAAAGAACAATAAATACACAATGAGGTATTGATAAAAGGCTCTTGTGGAATTAAATATTAATCCTATTGGCTAAGAAGGGATTACTGCAGTACATGTATCAGTTAAGCAGCTCATACTGAGGAACATGGGAATAGAAGAAGGCCAAAAGAGGTTAGAGGCATGAAAAAGATATGAGATGTGATGCAAAAAGCAAAATATATTTAAAAAAAAATGTTATCCACAAAGTGTTCTCCCTTTGCATCAGCAGCATTAAGGATTAATGGAGGAGTTTTGTTTGTGAGGTTTGAAAAGAAGAAGAAAAAAAAAACCAGTTCAGTACCACTTTTGAAGCACATTATGGCACTTTAGAAAATCCATGGCCAACACACACACACACACACCTGAGACGTGACATGTGCACACACACACACCCACCGCCGCCCACGCTGCAGAGATGTTGTTACTTGGCAACATCATTTCAAGGTAAATAGGTGCTATAAAAAGGTGTTATATAAAGAAACAGTGGGTGTCTCTGTCAGACGCTGAGGCTTTTCAGAGCGGCAGACTCGTTCTTAGCTCCCCTGAAAGCCTCGCTGTTTGACTGGAGGTGAGTGTTTCGTCGGAGGCCGTTGGATTTGGAAATCTGTCGGTTTTACAAGGACACAAGCCTCAGTTTGATGGGACAGTGATTTGAATAAACTGGTTGTACTCCCTGACCCCGTTTAGTCTGAACAATGTCAACAACGAAATATTTGATTGTGTTACCCTTCTGACAACACTTTTGTAAGGCGCTGTATTAAAAACTCAATGACAGAGTGGCCATTTGTTCCCAATAGCCCACTGCAGTTGCCATGGTAACCAGATGATAATGCTGTTCACTTCAGCCATTAGCACCTGTCATCGCTCACTGATGTATATTATCAACGGAAGACTGAATTAAACTCTGATGATGACATTAGTCAGTGTTTTAGGGTAACTATGTGGGATAGCATTGTTGTTAGCAGGTTCATATTAGCCAAGGTTTACATAAAGTAGCCTATTATTGTGATGTTTAATACAACACTTGATATCAATATGTGATCATGTTTCCCAGGAACTGAAATACAATTTGGATTTGCATTAAAATTGCCTACCCTATCTTTAATCCCAATGCCTGCATAGTTGAAGGAAGTTTGAATTGAGTATTGAAGTATTTTTTAATCTTTCTGTTACATTAAATATTGAGAGCTCACTACAAAACATTTTCAACTTTAGTACCTCAGTTTGTATCTGAGTTTGTGAGCGATTAAAAGGGTAAATAGGCAGAAACCCCTGTCCACCAAATTGCCCCCTGTACAGTAACAACTCCAAACACAGAGTAATTAAACATGTAATTACAGCGTCTGTGGCTCTATCGACGCAGGCTTGATAAAATGTCTGTTAAACAAGCTTCGTCTGCATAGGCTACACGCAGCCGCTAATTAAAATGTGAGAGCATTAATCACACGTACACGCCTCTCCGTGTCTGCAGATGAGTGTGTGGGAGAGTGTTTGGGGAGGAATGATAGGGAAGGAGTGTACACTATAAACTGTGAGTGCTTTGAGGAGCCAGCAGAGGGCAGGAAACACAAGCTTATGCCTTCAGAAAAAGCTCATTTCTATCCTAATGAGTCCACTTCTTTTGGTGGGCAATCAGATTTTTGATCAATCATTCATTAAAGACAGGGTAGGCAATCTGGCCCATCACAAAAGTAATGTTAAAATGGATTGTTCCTTTATGTTGACATCATGCAGGTTTACATGTGCAACAGTCTTTTTGAATACAATCTTTATGAGCTTTGGGAATAAAAGTGTCGTCAAGCAAAGTAGAAATGCTGCTAACACTTGAAAATGGGAACGCACACAACAACACCGCCCCGCTACAAGTCAACTCATGTCGTATTCTGCTTTAAACGAGTTGAAAATGTCAGCTTATTTAGGTCTGATGAGGCCGATCCGACTCGATTCGAAACACTTTATGAAAAATGCAGAGTATTTTGGAGCAATGGCCTTGGAAAATGATCGGCTGTGAAGAAAGTGGAGAAAGCGAAGTGAGGGAGAGTTAAATTATTCCATCAGGGGCTGAACTGAATGGAGACTTGAATGATTTTGATGATTTTTTGAGAGCGCGAGGAGTTGGGATAATGAGATGAAAATGGTTAGATGGAGAAAGTGCATTCATTAGTTTGACAGACGAACTTCAGCTGGCTTAATGTTTGACTTGAAAATGAATTTCGGTCCCATTAAAACTTAGAGTCCCCCACCTGCTGGCCTTTCTGCTCCTGAACTTCCACCTGACCATCACGCTTCCAGACATTTTTCTGCACAGACTTTTGCCTTCAACATTGTTCAAATTGACTTAATTTTAAAAAGGCAAGAATTCAGGGAAGCAGTCTGTGCATTCATGGGGTCACATGTTAGCTTAGCATCTACGGTAGCCTTGAAGGGACACACTGTTGTCTATGAAAAACCCAATGAAAACAGGTCAGATGACATGCTAACTTTAAACATTTTAAACGTTTGTCCACTGGGCAGTTGCAGGAACAAGACATTATAAAACTTCCACTTGGTTTTATGCGCTTTATATGTGTATTGTTATTATACACTGTTAAATATCACATAATGCAGCTTTAATGTGACTTCCTTTCCCTTTAAAACAAGTACAAGAAGTGAAACAAATGAGTCATAACCCTAGACAGAGAATAATGTGTGCTCTAAAAAAACAACAAACACTAATAATAACAACTTACAGTCAAGATTTTTGCGCTTCTCTTGCCCAAAAACACCTACCCCAGCTTTACTCTAACTAGGCAAGTAAATTATTCAGATAGCTCTTCACTTCTTGTCAATAAAAGGTCATTATGTCACCTTTAAACAACTTGTATCCAGACAGTTTTCATTTTTAATTTTGCCTTCCTCTTATTGTAGCTTATGCTCATGCAAATTAGTCACCCAAACAACCTATCATGTTCAATTAACGCTAACATGAAGCACCAATTACATTAGACTCCCACTTTGACAAAGCAAAACACTGATTTCTTTTTAGATATTAATTGTCAGCGAAGCAAACACACATGACTCAAGAAGTGACTGGTTTCTGGGTCATCCATAATGGATTGTTCCCTGGAGGATAAAGTAACCAGGGGATTGCCCTTTAAATGTTTAATGAATTGGGATATACGCTTTATTATCAAGGGATTGTGACGACAAGTTGCCTTCAAAATATTGCCTTGTGCGAGCGTCTCAGCGGCCGGTGTCAGGAAGTTTGTGCACCAAAATAAACTGCGGCGCATAATGAGAGTTAAGGGGGAAGGTGCACACAGGATAATGAGTGTGTTAAGCGATGAAGGGAGCGGAAAACGGCAAAGACAAAAGGGGAGAAGTGGGCTAATGCACTTCTGCACTGCTGTTGTGTATCTTTGACTTCATAAAACAGAGAGGCATCATCAAAAAGCACATGGAAGAGTCAATGTATTCCCCACAGTCTCCGAGACAGTCTTTTGATGCTGAAACAGACTCTCTCTTGCCACGCCGCCGATGAATTAGAAAAAGTATGTCAGTTGGCAGGCAGGGAGAGAGGCAGCCCGAGAAACAAGACATCAGAAAGAATTCATTGAGCGAGTTTCTCAACGCGGGCTGCATCTTAAGTTGTTCAGGGTTCGCAGGTGGTAATTTGGGTCAAGTTTGGTTCATCGGTCAGTGACAATCCAACAGAAATGTATCGATAAGCTGCCTGAAATCCCCATAGGAGGAACTTGGCTGCAGTTTTCTCATGGAGCATCATTTCTAACAAGCAGCACTAAACTCTCACTGTACCGAGCCCTCACTGGAGAAACTGGTGCCGTGTTGCTATGCGACTGTTCAAGGCCTGTTTGGAGAATACAGTGCAGCAATGTGAAAAGTTATCTTACTGCAGTCTCTGGGTGCTACACAGGCTTTTATTCGAGCCCATTCAATGATTATCATGCATCATTATCTTTATTTTGTGGCCTAGATTGTTTTTTTACTTGGCCACAATTTCTGCACCTCGCTACATGTGTTACCACTTACAATACAAATAACTGCCTCCATCTTTGATTGTGACCCTTGATTGGTGCTCGCCTACCGACATGATTGGTCCCATCAGGCCATAGCAGCTGCCAAAGCAGCAAAAGTCAACTGTCAGTCAATCACACACACTACATGGCCTGTTTTTTTTCTTCTCTAAAATCATTACATAGATTAGCCATTACCCCTGTGTTGTGTTGGTAATAAAACACTGATGGTAATTGTAAATGTGCCATAAATCAAAAACAGCAGGTTAGAGAGACTTTACAAAGGTACATTTGGGCAAAAAAAGGTAGTCTCTATTGATTTAAGAGAATCTGCTGGTCCTTTTTGTTCAATTGTCTGTGTCAAACTGTGACTGTAGAACAATAACAATGCAAAAAGAAAAGTTTTTTTTCTTCCTTTTTGTTCTGTTCTGTGGGTGATAAGAACAAACCATGTGGCGGCACAGTGTAGAAAACAAAAGTATTTCTCTTTGTTGTGATAACCTTTGCTTGACTTTTGCTTTACGGCCCTCATGTGGTTGTTTTTATTGGCGACTCTGCATCTTGTCCGCCTAGGGTCATCCGTCACGAGGACCCCTGTCATCTCCTCCAAAAAACGCACATTTAAAAGAGCACAAACCCCTATATTTTATACATGTACAGCCTGTATCTCAAGGACAGTGGCAAAGCAGAGGAGTAGGAGTGTTTGTTTTTTTTGTATCACAATGAGTGAGTAGAAAAAGGATCTGGGGACCTGATGTGCTGTTGTGTTGTTCAAATCTGTTCTTTATTTCATGCCACTGCGAAGAACTGTGTGTACAGTGAGTAGGAAGGCAGATAGGGATAGATGAACAAACATATTGACTTTGTTGCTATGAGAAAAAAAACCATAACGGTACAACTTTTATATTAAACTTTAAGTGCTTTACTAATGTTTTCTTAAGTAATCCGAGGCTGACTGTGGAGTGTCTGAACCATAAACTCTATATTAAAACTTCAGTGGCATCATGTCAGTTTAACCCTATAAACACTGTAGATAACACTGTACATAAGCTCCATAAATCTGGTTCATTAAAGCATCCTGACTTCCTAAGCTCCACATGCAGCTTGTTATCTAAAAACCTGCTGAACAATGATATTCATAAATGATTAGTTGAATGATAAACTGAAATATACCTTAGGGTGAGAAGCCCATATACATTATAAAGGCTCCAAAGGAAAGAGATTAAAAATCTATCACACGTAGCCCAGGGGACTCATATACAGTACTGAGGCAGAGGGATTGGAACGCAGGCTCAGCGTTTTCGTAAGGCCATTATGCATAAACAGAGTGTGATCGGGTTGATATATATATTACCTCTACCTGAAATAGAAGTCAGGTGATCATGCTCCCAAAGTGATCCCATCAGGAGCGGTCCTCAGGGAGCTAGTGCTAAAGACATATCATATTTATAGTTCCCAATTACACAGACTCAAACCAAAATGGTAAAAAGTGATGCATCACAACACACCGAACAGACGTCTGGTTTGCTTTGTGTTAATGGGATCAAAATTAGTCTGTTGGAGGTCCCTTTGGTGGCTTTGACCTCCTTCTAATGTCCTAATTCTAATCATCAGCTTTATATTAGCAGATCTTTTTCATAAACATGTGCACAATGGAACCCAGCGTAAGGCTTTATTCACAAGTCTTGGCACACATTCATACTACATAGTCACTCTTTCAGCATATGTCCCGCTGGGAGGTGCCAGGTACAACAAAAAGTCTGCCACCAAGTTAGAGAATAGCTGCAAAGGGAGTAGCTCTTAATAGGACCTGTCTGCTTTTGCAAATACCCCCGAACGTGGCTAAAACTACAGAGCTGACAGCTGTAATACTTTCAGTAGAATGGGTTTTATTTGGATTTGCAAGTTATGAAATGGCTCTTTGTCGTAGTTGCTATACATATAAATGCTGCTTCTCCATTGTGTCAAGCATGCTTGCAGTATCCATTTACAATACACAGGTACAATGTATATCATTTATTCAATGGTAACATGGTAATCTATTGAAAAAGGAAGAGGAACATACAGAGATATACAGTAGAAATCTAAGCCTAAATACATTTTGTGGCAGCACAGAACATTTCACATTCCATTATGGGACCAAGGCCATACAACACCTGAAGTCTTTGATGACTCGTTGACATTTTTTTTTGTACATTTTTACTCTTTTTAATGTAG
Source organism: Rhyacichthys aspro (assembly GCA_036850595.1). Classification (NCBI taxonomy): domain Eukaryota; kingdom Metazoa; phylum Chordata; class Actinopteri; order Gobiiformes; family Rhyacichthyidae; genus Rhyacichthys; species Rhyacichthys aspro. Next base: position 7,265,108 of record CM072149.1, read on the forward strand.
GCTCACATGGCATAATGTCGTCTCTAAAATGAGCAGTTGGCAGCTCTTATAAATAAGTTTGCATTTAGTTATTTTTTATTTTCTCAAAAATGTTCCAAGTTAAGAAGTGTAGTTGCATGCATGATAAACGAGTATCTAGAGATTGTAACAGATTCCTTTTTGTGTTCACTTTAAAAACTGCACTATGTAGTGTGGTAATCAAAATTACCCATACAATTATCATTTGCACCTGTTGTATCTCACCACATGACCAAAAGCAACCCTCTTTTCATGAACCAGACAGAAAAAGGTGTTAGTTGGCTGCTTGTAAAGATTTATCTCTTATTTACATAAACATATTTTTGTTTTGATTAAATGAAAGGCAGCCTAGAACATCTTTGGACAGACTGGTTCAGTGTCGGAAAATGTGATAATGAGACAAAAATCAAGATATTTAATTATTAGTTTTTGAACCCCATTCATATTTCTGCATATAGCCATACACATGTAAAAACCACAGGCTGTATATAAAGTTGGACCAGCAGTGACAGCTCCTAAACATGAAGCCTATGAAACTATTGCCATCCAGTGGTTGGTTGCAGTAATAACCACTAGACTCTCATCTATTTGGTAAACTTTATTAATTTATTTTTTAATGTCATAGACATGTCACATTATCCATCTTTATATACAGTCTATAGAGGAAACCAGTTTGCAGAGTCACATAGAGCCCTACGCTGAGCTCCGTTATTGGGAAGCAAATTGCAGCAGTGCAGTAACATTCCAAGTACAATACATTCAACAAATTGTTCAGTCTTTTCACATAAAACATTTTTCACATTTAAATTTCACTCTCTGAAACCGGTCACGCCAGAACTCTCCTTGTTTTTACATGCAGTGGATGATTTGTTCCCATGACAGAGGAAGAAATGCTTACGTTGAAGTTGTTGGATTGCTCTGCGACCAGCGGTGGAATGGCACAGTTCATCATAAGAGTCAAAGAGAAGAGCTATTTTGGACCACAAAATTATTATAGGTTGACATTTGTCCATAGATGAGCGAGCAGCGCAGAAAATAAATAGTCTAACAGCAACAGCCGGTCCATCTCAGGCTCGTTCAGCCTGTCCATTTGCCATCTCTCTCACACACACATGCACATGCACACACCCTTTAACACCTTGGCTCCCCTCACTTATTTTTGAGTTCCCATTACTCGCGACGTAAAAATGGGCGTGTTACATTCCTATTCTGATGGAGAAATGATGACCATGGCTCATTATCCTCTCTCCCTGAAGAATGGACTGGATACATTCAATGCTTGTATGTGCTTATTAGTCGACAGACCTGTTATCACAGTCCGTCTGAGTCGATGAAATCCATTTGCATCACTGGCTGCGTACAGCAGCTCTCAAATGCACAATGAATGTACAGTGAAACTTTCAGTGGATGTCGCCTGGGTGCCTCCAAATGCTCAAAGACCTAACAGATGCTTGAACTGACCAGTTCTCAGATTTATTTGACCCTTTTGCAATAAATTGCCTGACAGCTATTCGCCAGTTTGACAATCACAAATGCTCAATATCATTTTGGGTTGTACACACAGTATATATTTAAATATATACATTTAGGTATATACACACCTATGTACTTATGTACAATACGGGTTTCATTCCTCAACTTTACCACTCTAGTTTCTTCAGCAAAAATAAAACCATAAAAACATGTCAACAAGACAGTTTAGGGAAGAAATGAATACCTGAAGACACAAGAGTACAAAAATATTCAAATATTTTATAGGTTGAGAAACTTTTGCCCAAAAAGGCCCTTGGCAGCTGTTGTAAAATTGTGTTTTAGCAGAGGTCTGATAAATTTGAGTGCAAATTTGTTGTGTTATTTCTTTAAGCGCTGTAGACGGTAGAAGTGGAAAAAATGGCAGTTTAATTTTTGTGCTTTTTAACAAAATGTTTGTGCCACCAAATGCTAAAATTAAAAACCTGAGTCACAATTGTAACTATTGTATTTGCAAACATTTGACCAGATTAATGCATATTAGTTTGTGAATCTAAAAGGGGTTATTTTTTAAAAACGTTTCAGATCTGCACAGTAAATCTGTGACACAACAAAAGGCAAGAAAGGACTTTCTACTATGGTTGATCATTGCATGCAATACTTATGCATAGGGTACCACTCAAACAAGTTTGATGGATTTGGAACTGCTTGCACTTCTGACCAACTGTAGAATACAACAAGTATTGTTCAAGACTAATCTAGAAATATCTTTGTCTTTTTTCTTTTTTGCAAATACTGCAATATTATTCAATTGCTGGTTTGTTTGTCTATTTACACATTACTGAGAGGGCAAGTTCTGGGAAATGATGGTCACAAGTCCCGATTACAGTACATATGTCAAAAAATAAAAAGACTAAGGATTTGAAGACTGCAAATATAAAAACAAGGGAGACGAACTTGGTCCACAACTCAAGAATAGTCTTTCTCAGTTTTTGTGCTGTGTTGTTGCAGTCTTTACCTCGACAATTTCCCTCAAGTATAAAAGCAACAGCAAAAGGATAAAAGAACAAAACAAAAGTCAAACATACAACAACAAACACCTGGACAGTGGTACAGTCTGATCAGACGTAGTAGAGCCAGTAGACAAGGTTGAAGAGTGAGAAAACTGAGGGGAAGATGATCCGTGACCAGCGATCAATGGCATTCACGTCTGTCAGGTCGGGGATTTTGATTTTAAGCTGGGATGACCGCCTGCGCAGACGGCTGCGTTTCTGCGCGCTGCGGTCCAGGGAGTGGCGGCTGGCGGACCGTGGGCCGATGCCGCCGCTCTGCTTGCGATACTGGATGTGCTGCGAGGCCGTGCTGTCCAGCTGCACCATGGACTGAGAGTTCCTAATGTCCGCCACGCTGGTGGTGATCTCGCCGCCCGCCACCTCGTTATGGATCTCCAGAGTGGTGAGCAGGATGTTGGCGTGGCCGTGCGTTGGTTCCGCCTGAAAACACAGCAATGAGAAAACTAATTAACACCATTATGGGCAAAGGGATGGAACGGCTCAGAGGACACTACATTTAAGGCACGCTCCCAGTGCAGAGGGTGAAATGGGGTGATAGGTCATGCTTGTGCCATGGTAACAGGAAAAAAAACCTGTCCTAAAATATATAAGTCTAAAAATTCCTGTTTCTGTAGTCCTTGTTGCTTTGGCCTTCAGAATGACAGATGTAGAAGTGCTGAGACCGGGCTTTGGTGGGTGGTAAATTGACATTTGGGTCACTTTTTGGCCACTGCTTTTAGTGGTTTATCTTTCGAGACGTCAATGAGATGGATGGGAGAGCGCTTTAAGGCACCTCTAAAGTGACTTCAAATGGAACCACTAAAAGGTCAGCTGCCGTGTGGTTCTCAGAAACAAGGCTGTCGGCCAAACAATCCCATCTATCACTGGCCAGTTAGTATATGGTCGCTCTGTTCTTCTGTCACATGCTGTTTGTCAGCTTTACCCAGGAGCCTTTAAAATGAAGCTAACGAATATTTTTTATATTCTGCACAGGAACTCCTGAGCCTATAGTGACATCAGTGGCCATTAAGTCAACTGCAGCTGCTTATCTTATATCGCTATATCATTTTTTATGTTTTAACTGAAGCAAGTGAAGCTGACTTTTGCTTTTGTAAAGCAGAGAGCTAGAAGAATGACTTACACTTGAATCTTTGGAAATTTCAACCAACATAAATTTACCACTGAATCAATCAAGTAGGTTTACTCAAATTGAAGAGCACAGCAATGTTGCATCATAAAGAATTTGTATTTTTTTATTATAGATATTTAACTAATGCACTGTAACAGCTTAGTACAAATAAATTTATGTTATATACAGTAATATAGATCATATTTCATGCCTATGATGTGCTGCCACAAAACAAATCAACAGTAATGGACCACAGCAATCATTCATGCAATGCAGCAACTGTGAAGTCCCACATTCTACTCTTTATTCCTGCCGGGAACGAGAGCGAAATGGAATATGAAAATTGGTGGCTGGTTTTAGCTCAAAGGTTTTCATTGTTTACCGTTAAATAAACAGGATATTTTGATAGCAATGTGTTACTTGACTCAGAAAAGTCAGAAAAGATATAGAAGACAGACCGTACTGCTGAATTGTTTATCCTGCTTAGTGTTGCCTCTAATGCAACCCTCATACACAATGGGAAACTTCTGCAGTAGCTACCCACAGAATGTTGCACTAATTGGCCATATCCCAACATGCACCAGCTTCATGGAAAAATGCGGCTTCTTTATGATGATTTCAATGAGAAGACTGCGAGAAAGTTGGAAAATATATACAATACAAGCATGCATCAGGAATGAGATCTGAAATAGAGAAAAAACAGCTTTGTGCGTGACACTTTGTAATGCAGATCACGAGCCTCAAAAATAAGCTGAACTGCAGAGTCGAATGTCAAAGTCAAAATGGATTCTCTGGAGAGTTATGGCGATGTCATGGAATGTCTGCTGCTCGCTGCATTCCATAAATGGAGCAATATTGTGCCAAAAAGAACAAAAATCAAATCGTTATGTCGGGCTGATGGCAATGACAGAGTCGACTGGAAGAAATTGAAGAGTCTCACTGAACAAACAACTCACCGAGCGTGAGTGCCGAAGACCTTTAACCTGATTGGACCGTTTTAGGGAAGCGGTCCTACTACCTGCCTCCTGAGGAGATGAAAATATTCAGCTGCATTTGGTAAACAAACACCTGGGAATGTAATCTTCAAAAGCAAACACATTTGGCTGAGGAGGAATGTTTTCTTTTAATCAAATGCCATTAATATCGGCGCTTCTTCCACTGCTGTCAAGGCTATGAAAAGTACTGTGGTGTTTTCTGAAGAGACGTAAGAAAAGATTAGTTTGTAAACTCAAAACTCTTTTTGGAAAACTGAAAACCTCCCGTATTTCATACAATAAAAGTGTGATATATGTCATCTCAACTCACCCGTGCAGCATCATACTTGGCCCTCTCATTATTGGCCTTCTCCGCCTTCTCTGCCAGTTTCTTTTGCATCTGCGGGCCGCGGCCGAAGAAGATGTAGTTGACGAAAGCGTACTCCAGCAGCGCGAGGAAGACCATGACGAAGCAGCCCATCAGGTACATGTCGATGGCCTTCACGTACGGGATCTTGGGCAGCGTCTCTCTCAGGTGAGTGTTGATGGTGGTCATGGTCAGCACAGTCGTGATCCCTTTGAGAGGAGAGGGAGAAAACAAGGTTTGCAATGAGTGTAAGTGTCTCAACCATAAGAACTACAAGTAGCTTTATGAAACGAGGTGCTTTTTGTTCAGATAAAAGGTCCAAAGTTACAGAAAATATCCATAAGCTGCGTTTCCTGTTACATAATTATGCAAATAAATATCAAAAAGGGCTTCACGTCCCTGATAGAGGCCCATTGTGTTACTCTTCTATGCAGGGGTTAAATATTGATGATGTCCTCAACAAGGCAGCAAAATAGTTTAAATATAGTTTATAATAAGTGAATACCATTACATAAAGTGATATACCAATTGTTCTAGCAGATAAAAACACTCTAATGAACACTATATCATAAAAAATAATAGGCCTAACAAAAAGTGCCACTGCTGTTCCATTACTTGCATCTATTTGTCTTTTTTTTAAATAAATATTAACTAGCTGCAGTGTTTCATTGCATTCTTTAGTGTTCAAATCTAACACACGCTGTGCGCAGTCCCTCTAATTAAAGCCACAATTACATAAGTCTCTTCATTACAAAGTCTCACAGTCGGGATGAAGCATTCTAAAGCTTTTCATGTTCACATTGTTCGCTTACGTTTTTGGGGCTTATAAACAAGAACCCCAATCTGTCTCGTTAACCGGCGTTCATTTAACTCCTATTTCCCCTCGAGGCTTTGTATTTTACAGAGTATATATGATACTAATTAGCTCAGACCTGTCATCGCACAAGTCTGTTTTGGTGAAGCGCCTGACTATTCTAAACAGATGCTTGTATCTTGTCACTAACCCGAGGGTCACGCTGAAGAAAACTCCAACAGATGTCTGATGGGTTACTATAGAAACAAGGTTATTTTTATAAGAGGGAGAGAAAAAGTTGTTTGTTCTGTGGCTATTTCTTCTGCTAGTTAAGAGGAGGATTGACCTCGTGGAAGAAATAATTATGCTGCAGCGGGATTGCCTGGTTGAAATGGAGTGCATCAAAGAAACGGGTAATAAGTGCCGCTCGGCGTGTTTCGCCCGGCCGCTCTTTTAAAACAATATGCTGATGGCGTTTCATGTAAACTTCAAATGCGCGATTGTGATCTTGTTGTACTTGCATGAACACGGGCCGCGCGGGTAGGTGAGGGAGTGTGTAACCCCAGCTTCATTGAAATTCAAAGGTCTGCCTTGAAAACCTCCCGCTGCCCCCGGTCATCAAGCAGAAATAACTCATTAGAATAAGGCTGCGTGTCTCTGGCCTGCAGCGGCTCATAACCTTAACCAGCGGGTAGACTGGTTACCAGCTCAACAGCCAACACCACCTTAATTCATGGTTTTACATAAGTATGCACTCAAAAGGATCATAGGTGAAAGTAAATTTGCCGAAAGCCACTAATGGCAAATGAAAAGTGAGTGTGTGTGCCCATTAGACTGCTGCAACAAAGCATAACATCCTAACTATTAAAAAAAGAAAAAGAAAAAAAAAGCACATTTACTTGAAAAAAAAAAAAAAATCTAGTGAATAAAAAATGACGGTGCAGGTTTGATCCATGTCCCACCACGTCCAATAAACAAATACATATTCAAGCAAACCCTGACCTTCTGCTACTCCATAATGCTGTATCTTATCTCATTATAGATCTATGGCAGATACAGCTCCACTACTTTATCTACCGTCGCTGGAAATAAATGGAGCCTATCAGAGCGGGACGGGGCTGGCGTGTCATAAAGTACAGGGTGGCGACAAGGAGCAGTCATGGTCCGGGGCCGGGACGGGATGGGGGGTGGGGTGCTGAGGGATAGCTAAGGTCAGTGCGGCCCTTAGTGAGATTTATCGATGCATTACAAGGCGAGGACTACTCGTGTGAAGGGGCAACATGTTGGCGTCGCTTCCTGTTTGGTTTGCCATTGGACGCAGCAATCTCTTGGGTTATTTTTTATGTTTTTCCTTTTTTTTTCTCAACCGACAGCCTTGTTCTTTATAGGTGTTCTCTCGGCTGTGCCATTACTCTCTGTCCTTCACTCCCCCTCCCCTCGCTGCTGTATCCCCGTCGAACACACATAGACACTCCCCATTCGGACAATTTAATCAAGGGTCCGTGGGCCACCCCTCCTTTTTCATCACGCTCTCACTCTCCGGGGAGAAATATAGTTTTATGGAATTCCTCTCTCACTCTGTCTCTTTCCATTGTTTCCCTGCCTTATCTGGGCCCCAGACCCCCTCCCGCCCCCTCCACAATTATCCTTTATCTCTTTGTCCCGAAGCTCTCGCCATCATTTAGTGGTCTTTTCTCTCTTTGCTCTGCACTGCGCCCTGTTTCTGTCCCCTTCCCCTTGCGTCTCCACCTAAACGTCCTGTACAAAAGACACAATCAAAATCTAATGGCGCACCGATGGGCCATTAGCGTCGCAGGTCTGTGTTGTAAAAAGGGAAAAGTATCATGTAGGATGCAATAAAGAGCGCGTGCGTCTGCTGTGAATGTTAACCGGGAGAAAAGACGCAGAGGCGGTAAATCAAAGCAGCGTTAATTGAACACTTCTTTTCATCGCTTGTAGGATTGTACAAATTGTCAGTGAGCTAGTCAACAATTATTTGGGAGGAAGAAGAGCTTGGTATGTCTGGAGCTACATGTAATAACCTAGTGTCTACTGTTACACCAAAAGTGCAATAATACCTTATGCCCACACCTTGACAGTTGGTATAATACGATTATAAACAGAGGGCATGATTGTGGGAAGTGGGCTCCAACCAGATTACTGCAGCAGCCGGTCATTTGTAACTTTACAGCGCTTGGAGATTGCTCAGGAAAATGAGATTCTCCTTAAAACAATTGAATTGTTTGCCTTCTGCCTCCTTGAATTGATTTCTCGCTGATCATTACACTGCTCTTACTGGCAGCTTCACACATACACACACACACTCTTCCTATACCTGCTGAGAGCTTGTAATGATCCGACTGAATGGACCTCCGGTTGCCTCTCAGCTAAGGAGGCGCTTGGCGGATATTGCACCAGACTTCACACATACAATAACGTGGACAGGGATGTACACTAGAAGGCACGCTGTAATCAAGACATATTGCACTTAAATGAAAGAAACAAATAAAAGAACACAAGACACTTAGGAGAGATTAAACTCTGCAGTACAAATATCCGTGTGTCTGTGGATAACAAGCGGAGAGATGGATGCCACAGTGAGGTAATGGATCAAAGTATGTTTTCCAAAGCGTTATGATGTGTTAAGATCATTACTGTTCCATTATATATCCATAAAGAAGATTTAAAGAGCGACGCAGCGATCAATCAGCTCGGCTAGATTCATCTGTTAGTGCGCCGCGGGGCTACCAGTTCCCCTTTGACCTCCCACCTCCTCCTTCTGTGCATACCCTCATGCTCCTAAACATAGCGCATCATAAACAACTGGTAAATAATAATGCAGAGACGGGTGAGATTAATGTCTCAATATTTTGTCAACTTTCACTTCTTAGGTTGTAACTGTAACTTAATGAATTTATTGTCATCTGCACCCAAAGCAGAAATGTAACAATGCAATGAAAAATACTACAAAATAAACCTATTCCTGTTTATTAAACCATGTGGCTCTGCGCCTCTCTTCCTGCTCCTTCCTGACTCTTCATTAATCCCACGATTGGACACAAGACAAAACAGTATTGGGCTCATAATTACTCGAGCCACATCCCGCTGCGTTTACCTCTGCCTTGTTTACCGCTCACAGAAACCCCCGCGGTGATGGGCTTCGACACCCAAACAAGTGCACTTCAATACGAGGTGAAATTATTCTCATTAGAGACCCGTCTATTTATAGCTCTGAGACTGGTGACAGTACAGAGGAGAAGATGACCTGGTTTAGTCAAGGTGGTGTATTGAGGTTGTACTGTTGAGAGACGGGGTAAAAATCCCACAGATATAGTCATTACGTCTAGTTTATTCATACGAGTTGAATCCTTGGTCTGCTAGTTTGTGTTACCAGTTGGGTTTCCATGGTTTATGCAAATTTTCATGTGAAATGTAAACATTTTTTTTTATTCAAATAAGGTGTGCCGAATGCCAGCTGTTCCCAGTTTCAGAGAACGAACGCTGATAATACAAACATGTTTATGTGGGGAGATGAGAAGACAAAATTATTTCTCTCATGAATACATTACAGAAACAGCAATATTTACTGGAAAACATCATCACTTTATCACACGGAGTTGCTCTTAGACTGGTGTGCCTGTGTTTAAATTGTGTTGTATCATTTATGTGACAAAAATCAAGCAGATTTGCGTTTTATTTATGCAAAAAAAAAAAAAAATCTGCTCTACAGTAGCCATATCTTTTACTATCCACTTTATTTCCGAAGTACCCTTAAAGCTACCTCAAACTCCAATAGCTGGAGTCTATCATTTTAAAGAACCCGTCACTCTACTGCGAATCTAAAAGGAGACAAGGCAATAGTGGCTCAATCTGACCCCTGACCTCATCTGAGAAGTCGTATACCTGCCTCTATACCTTTTTTTTCTTTCTTTCTTTTTACAGCCCCTGCCTCTTACCGAGGGCCACTCTGGCGGCTGACGCGTCGTAGTTTATCCAGAAGGAGACCCAGGAGAGGATGGTAATCAGGATCGATGGCATGTACGTCTGCAGGATGAAGTAGCCGATGTTTCTCTTCAACTTGAAACTTAGAGACAGTCGAGGATAGGCACCTGAGCAAAAAAAGAAAATGTTAATATTGAATCATGCGGCCATTATTTTGAAATCTACAAAATAACATACGATTTAAAATGTTCATTCTATTATATTATTCCTAAGAGCATGCAGTGGCACCTTCTGTTTTTGTTTCAGTTTCCATGACAACCCCGGCAGCATGGGTCGGATTTGTCACCATGGTAACAAGTATCCCTTTCAGCAGCTTCAAAACACACGCACACACACAACGGTAACCCTGTTCCATGTTGATGATGTGACACAAAATTCAGCTCCACAATCAAAATTTCAGCACATTTTGGATTTATCGCATCTTCCGTCTACATTATTCATGCGATGATTCGGGGGGATTCGGCAGCAACGGGTTCATAAATGCATATCCAATGACTGTGACGCTCATAAGTCAGGAATTTTAAATAATGTTCCCCGCTATGGTCTTCTCTGAGATGGCATTTCTGTCACAGCTTTACAAGAATGTAAAAGGCAGACCCAATCTATGGCTCGTTACACTTGCTATTCTTAGACATTTTTTTTTCCAATTTTGGAGGAGAACGTAGGGGGGGCTATTGCAGTGTAATTTCCAATCTGTGGGTTTCATGTTTCAGCCAACGCTACTTGTGGCGAGCGTGGGTCCAATTGACTGAACACTTGTGCGGTGAGTTGGATGGAGAGTCTCATTAAGATTCCACACCTTCTGTATGTTACACAACCCACATGTGATTCCAAACCTGTGCTCATGAAAGCTCATCACTGAGATATAGTTCAACACTGCTGAGGTGTGAGATTAGTTTGACAGAATGAAGGTAAACATGGGGCAAACTTGCAAAACCACAGTTCGAACTTGTATAATAAACACCTGAACTTATATGGACATAACGACAACTTCTGCTTCAGAAAATGCTGCCTTTTTTGACTGAAAGCGATGAAAAGTTGGACGGCCACCCAGATTCTCGACACTTTCACACCGTTAAAAACACACGGCCAATATGTCAGAGAGCGATGCATCAGAGAAGATGAACCTGGGGTATTTTTAGCCTGTCGTTAACAGCGGCTGTGAACAAACAGTTCATTACAGTGTGAATATGAAAACATGCTGTCACCGTTCCTAAAATACACCATTCGCAGCCCTTTTTTGGTGAATCCGTCATTGCTGCTCCTTTAGTGTGTACTGGGACCAAGGATCAGTGCTGTGAAGTGTTTTAAGGAAAAAGTGTAGGCTGAGGTTCGCTGGCACGTGGGCGTCCGAGTGTACCGGCTGTAACTGCTACACCAAACAACATCCGCGAGTGGGAGGAACGCCATGTGTGAGAACCAGGAGGGAAAGAAGGGGAAGGAAACGGGACGCACGGATAACGGCGAGTGATGGTGGGATAATGATAAAGTCTGGGAGGACAGCTGGGGAGAGGGAGAGTGGGCACAAGCGCTGTCGTTGTCTCTGGGTTTTTGTCACTTCTTTTACTTTAATGCTTGTGTAACCACTGGGCGGAAGCTAGGGACTCGGTGTGGTGCAGTGAGCGGCTTCACCGTCCAAATTAAATGGCAGACAATAACTCCAAACCAAGTTTCCACAGCCGTATGGTATAGCGCACAGATTGCTTTTGAGCTTTTGTTCTATTGATCCAAGCGTTATTTTTGTTTATCAACGTGCTACGGTTACTCAAAAGCTAAGCTGTGCATTCTGTTGATTGGATGACAGCGAAGCCTCCCTCAGAGTCAAAAAAGATGCACAGTCTAGCAATTTTAAAAAGTTTCTCAGTGTTCTTTATAAGTTTTGATTACACACCACAAAACTATTAAACTGTACCATTAAAATAGGCTCACAGAGACTTCTTTATGCATAAATGTTAAGGTCATTTCTCCTCAAACTCTCTTAGGGGTCTTTTTCGCAGTCACCAGGGCGTTTAATGTTTGCTGAATCTGACAAATGTCAACTTTCAAAGCCTCTAGTGTAAAATTAGGGTGAAAAAAGGCATCAAATAAAAATGCATTTAATATTTAAAGCAGTTGTTATTACAGCCTTGACACTAACAAAGATGAAACAATAACGGCGCCGACAGCTGTGATATTGATGAAGGCGAACGCGCGCGGACTTAAATGTCACCAAACACGTCCGTATTGTCTGGTCACGCGTGCATTTGCATACATCCGGACGAGAAGAGCGTCGAGCACACACACAGACAGGCAGACAGACAGGCTCTGGATGGATGTGTGCTCAGAGGGGAGTCATTGATGTTGCGGGCCTCATTTCACATGAATATATCATGCCCTCAATCCTGTGCTGTTTTCCTGTCGAGGACGGGCTAATTGGCACCGAACCACACCTCCTACAAGAACTGCAGGAAAACTCAAATTCTTAATGGGCCACATTTAAACATGAAGGGGCAAAGACATTATGATGAATATAATATATACTTTTATATCCTACTGTTGAATCAGTCCCTCTCAGTGCTGTATGATTAGCCTTTTTTCTATAATTAATGACACCTTGGCACTAGAGTGGTACTGTAATTCAATTCATTCGCACATTGCACATTGATTCTTTGTCTAAATAGTTTATAATGTCGGATTACTAAGTGTGGTCCCTCACATAAAAGTCACCAGGACTTGTTAGAAATGCCTAAACAGTCAGGTACATCAGCTAAAGGTATATTTGAGGAATATTAGCATTCAAAAACTACGTTAATGTTTTAGTTTGACTTGTAAGCCATGGTAAAAGCTTAAGCAATAGCAATACTAATCAAATTTTGTTAGTATTAAACAAAAAAATGTCTTAAAAGGGTAGTTTGAGTTTGACCTGTATGCAATAGTAAAAAAGTCATTTAGAAAAAAAAATGTGGGTGTGATAAATTACGGGTTAGTGGCACATGTAATGGAGGGAGCTGGTCATTTGCCAGCCTCGAGGGGAGTCTTTGAAGAGCTGCATACATCCTGCCAACACCGCTGGACGCTAAACTTTCCCCAGCCCCAGGGGACACGCTGCTTCTGACAAACACTGCTGCTGCTGCGTATGTATCAAACACAGAGAGTAAAACTCTGACTGAGGTGGACAAACACCAGAATAGAAACGTTAAAAATACCCAAATGGTGAACAAAGGAGTTATTTACAGCCTGTCCTTTCAACCGGGATAAGGCTTCTCCTCGTGACCATAAACTTGTAAAAGAAATTACGTTGTTACTAAATGTCACATGTCGTTGATTTCCCTGCTGCGTCGATGGATACGTCTCCACTGATCACGTTTTACTGCGATCAGTTAGGGATCGTCAATAAAGTGCAGTATCCTGGCACGTAAAATTCATAAGTAGAAAGCATCAAATCACACTTTAGCACACATATTTCAAGATCCCGCTGGGAAATTAGACCTGGGCTCAGATTTCATGAATTGCACTCCTGAATCTCCCGATGTCTCTTCACAAACTGCCTTCAGGTGCCACATGTGCTGTAATCAACTGTCCGTAAAGACGAACACCTCCGTATAAAATTGTCATTGTGTGGCTATAAATAACAGTTGATTGATGCGTTTCACAACAGCACTTAATGACGACAGTGGCGTTGGGAGATTTACGAGGAGTGCATACCTCTCTCCTGTGCATTTATCTCCTTTGAAATGACTGCTCAGCGTTTGATCGTTATACTAATTTGAGGTTTGGGAAATCATTAAGTGCACCGGAATATGGATGATACGTGACAGTGATGATTATTTTGTAATTATAAAAAAACAGCTCAATTACAATCTACATTTTGAACCAGTGCATATCTATGTAATCGTTCCCTAAGGTAAATTTACCTGCATGTTACATTAGACCGCATGCCTCATATTTTGACTTCAGCTGTTTCAAATGAGAGGTTCCCACTGATCCTTTTTGTCTCCTATTCCTACTAAACACAAATGTACAGTCAAACCTGACCCTATACTGACATAAGGACATACAGAAGTGTTAATACAACGTCTTACAGAGAGTTGTATTAACACTGTATTAACTTTTTCAGGTAAACTTCGGTTTTTAAATATGAACAATGGCCTTTTGTCAAAACTAGAGGACATTTTGTATTATTTTCCCTAAGCAAGTATTGTATGTTTACTGTATGTTTCTTCAAATAAAATTACCCTTAAACTAAAATTATATGTGTATTAATATGTTTGTTACTTTGCTACTCTAGTTTTACCACATTATATACTGTACTTTTCTTTACTGCTATATTTACTACACTATAAAAAATTTGATAAGAGTCGGTTAATAGCAAAGCAAAATCAACAAGAGTCTACAGTAAATAACTTTTATTAATTATTGTAGACATCTGGATTTTCCCGTCATAGAGATGGAGACAAATATCATGTATGTGATTTTTTTGCTATATTTGTGAATTGAAAAGAGAGAATAGTATTTCATTTACTCATTTAGATGTCTATGTATATTCTTACAGTTCTTTCACTCTGTCTTTGAGTTTTCCCACCTCTGTATGTAAATGACCCTAAGATTAAAGCAGCAGCAAATGTTCACTATTCAATTGCATTGATTTATTGAACTGTTGGGGGGTCTGGCTACATTTAAGGTTGATGGCAGCACGCTAACTTCAAGAGAAGCCCACCATAAATATTACCGTCACATCTCAGGGTCAAGGAGCACCTGACATGGCGGCTATTTGCTAAATCTTCATCGACGTTGTGTTTTTGCTTTAAGCACTACTCTGGCAGCACTGCCTCAGTCCTCCCGTTTCTTGAGGGATACTTCAAAGGCGGCGTGTTTTCATGCTCCAGCCTAATTAGACGCACTGATGAACACAACTTTGGCTCTTAAGATCAACAGATCAAGCTTTGGCACAGATATGTTAGCTCGAGAAATTGATTAAGTAATCAGCTTGAAAATAGGCCAGCGTTTGATATGAACAATATCATCTAAAATTTAGTGGTGTTTCCCGATAAAATTCTGTTTGTAGAGATCTAAGCCTGAGAATGATAAACAGTGAGGAGGAATTACCTGTGGAAAAGACTACGTTCCTGGAAACCAATTTGTAATCGACGATGGAGAACTGTGGCAGCTCGATGCGCGTCACTCCCGTCACCGCCGCCTCGCCTCCTTTCCAGTAGAACTCGATGTCGTCTGTGGTGTAGCCATCTGCACGAGAAGAAACACATATACACCAAGGTGAAACCATCTGTCTCAGCATCGCCGGAGACCGAGATATGCAGCGTCGCTGATCATCCAACTGGGGTGTCGGAAAAAAAAGGACGTTTGAAGTCCAATCCAAGAGTCAGACGCTGCTTTGAAAAGTCAGTCTGCTAATAGGTTCACTTGAGTTTACAGGAAGAATTCAGAAATAGTTTATTACCTTTGGCTGAGCATTTTTTTAAAATAATTATATAATATGTATAGGACTACACTAAGTGCCTTGGATACTCTTGCTTCAGTTCAACTTAATCAACACAGACACCATCAGGGCCCGATAATCCTAATCCTTGTTTTCTGGCCCTGCTGAGTGTTTTATTTCCCTGGAGAGCTAGGTGTAAATCAGTTTGTGATTAAAAGACCAGAATTGGAACCAGAAATGCGGTGTTGTCAGCTCTTTATGTGTTGTGTAACAAGGGTGCAACAAAAATATTGATTCAATGTTTAGGATGCATATGCAATGTCTCATTATTCTGCAGTGCATCTTTATTATACACCTATTGTTTAATCAGGAGGGTTAACATGTGTTTTTGTCTGTGTCATTCATAAGAAGTGGCAAGAAGACAAATCAAGTGGCACAAAAGAAAAAGAGTGTTTTATTTCCCTCGAGTATGAGGTGTAAATGAGATTCTGATTAAAAGCACAAAATTAGAACCAGTCGTGTTGTGCAGTTGCCCAGTTTGTAAAATAAATGTGCTGCCTTAGGTAAACCAGTGTGGGAGGGATGGTTTTTAAAGTGACATTTAATGCACTGAACAGCCATATTATTTTGTCTAAGTAATGGTCAAAATGAAGCAGATCACAGCCAAAAATTCATTAAACATTGTAAGGTTCTCTTATTCTATATTAACGACGGAAATCACTACACGCATCGAAAGCAAATTTACCCTGTCAACACTTTTTTCCTGTGTTTGAGTCAAATTCCAGTATCTCTTAAACTTGTTTTTTTGATTCTGTCCTTGTGGTTGTGAAACAGCGGCCGTCTATTGTGGCTTTTACACAGATAACAGTATCTACTTTTCCTGTAGCCACTCCAGACCTGTACGCACTGATGTCCTTTGTACACCACTGTCCTGCTTCGAATGCTCTCTGTAGCTGTCATGGTATTAACAGACAAGGCTGTGTTGAATCACACACCCACAAATGTCACATACTATTTCAAAACTGCACACGCTATTCAGCTCCCACTATTGGAGATCTTACTAGATAGGCTTTTATATATCCATCCATGACTCCTGCCAACTTCCTTGCCATTGATGCATCTATTTGTGAAGGGCCTAACACTGAGATCTGTGTAGTGTTATTTTCTGAATCAGTGTATTACATGATTGACCACTGACCATACTGTCCATAACCTGCAGCTGTTCTTTAGTCCGAACATGTCCTGTTGCTTTAATCTTTGATGTTGCTCAAAAGTGACCCACAATATTCAGGTCCATCAAAAAGCACTTGAAAATCCTGCAAGAGATGACTTGAAATCCCAGCTCCACACATAAATAATGGACCCAGCTCAATGCAGTTTCACTAAATCTCTAACATTTACTCCGGAGAATATTTTTTTCCACACACTGTCAGCCGCTACTTACAGCTCTCTATCTCCAGAGTGCAGTTCTGCTCATCCAGGGGATACCTTCTGAGATCCATCATGCACGCCGCTGTTGTAGTTATCCTGCACCAGAAGACATATAGAGAGAGGGAGGAATACATTAAGTCATTTCCACAAATAGTATTGAAAGAAAGATGGATGAGGAGGAAGGAAGGGAAGAAGGAAGGAGGGAATGATCATTTTCCTGACCTATTTGAAATGTTGTTAGAAAAACAGCAAAGCAGCTACTTAACACAGAAGTATAAGGGACTGTGCAGCACAATCGGATTAAAGTCATATCTTGATAGCACTTGACTTTGTCTCATCTTCTTTGGAGGAAACTAAATGTCCATTTGTCTTAAGGCTAACTTCCTCGGTCAGTTTCGTATTACAGGAGACTATTGGCATTGTCATCCTAAAATGAGATTATTGCACCACCTCTGAGATAAAACGCTGACTGGGTAACTGTATACATCCTTGAGCTATACAGTGGTTCACAGGAAGACAAACTAAAATCAAGATTTTGTGAAAAATTTGCCACGATCTGTTTAAATAATGAAATGTGTCAAAATGATATTTGTGTGAAGTGGGCCACATAGAGTTTGCTTTTGCTTTTCAGACAGAGAAACGCATATGCCTCATAAAAGACTGTTAAAAATAAAACGGAGATGCAAACTGAAAATGAGTCGGACGTCTACTTGGCAGCTAGCCACTGGATGTGTTCTCTGGACTGAGATGCAAAGGAGGATTGGAGGACTTGGTAAGTTACAATATAATGAAATTAAAAAAACATAACAGAATCGGAAGAAATGGAGAGCATGATGAGACAGAAAGCATGCATCCAGTTAGACTTCAGTACTTTAAGACGTCTGATTAAACAACTCGAGTCTGTCACTGTTGAGTGTTGAGTCAGTGACATGGCCCAGACCCTGTGCTTTGCAACAAATAAAGGATACATTTTCTGATATCTTGTCACCTTTATCCAAACAAAAGCAATAATCTCAGCTAACACTAGGTTGATGTTTGTCAATGGGTTTGTTGTGACTTTATTTTATTGTTTGTCTCTCCATAACGACAACTACTTCTCTCACACTAGACTATTTTTCTCTCGTCCAAGACACTTCTATAAGTTAATCCGTAATTGTTAAAGACTTGATTAGTTTATTTTGTGTGTGATACAACATGATATGATCTGTATTCAGCAGGCTCCTCGCTCTACCTGACATACATTTATGTAACAGCCCGCATCACAAACACTACACCATGCATCTCCCCTTCCTTTTGATCTCTTGAAAGCATTGTGAGGTCCAGAAGTAGCCCACAAGGCTAAGTGCTATGAACTCCACTTGCATAATGAAGCATGGCCGCACGACTGTCAAGTATGAACATCGCTGACGATTACAAACATACGAATGAGCGGCGGTCCACACGCAAAGGCAACACAAACACTTCCCGTTCCTAATAATTCAAAGCATATATCCATATTCATAAGTCACAGTAAGTCTTCTGAACCTGCCTGTCTGGAAGATCAATGGAAATTCAAAACAAGGGCTGTGTGAAACAATATCAAACAGCTGTCAGCTCAAAATTGCATGAATGCACAGACTACAGCACAGTCCGGGCTTCTTTTCACTGGTTATTCCTGTAGCTTTTTACCCTAAAAAACTAAACCGAGGTGCCCTAAAGCATGACACTTAATCCTTCATCTGCTCAGTGTCCAACAGCACAGCGCTGCCGGGATCACAGCCAGGCCGAGTGCGCTTCCGTAACAGCTTTAAACACAGAGAATTAAAGGGGAAACATCAGGGCACCAGCTCCATTATAATGTGTTTGTATGTTTTTGACCTAGTATTTGAAAAAGAGAAGAATTAAATACATGCTGATTCCAACATTTCTAAATCACTCATCAAATAGATCATGGGGTACATTTTGCAGTGCTGTCTAAATGCATTCACCATGGTTTACTGATAAAACATTAAGGGCAAACTACACAGGACCTAATGTTTTTGCGTTAGAGCAAATGCTGAGTAGAAGTTTTTGTTAAAGACCACAAGTATTTCAGTATTTTAAGTCCTAATGGATGCCGGTCAGTGTTTCATTACAACATTGCTAACTTTAAGTGCTGTGTCATGCACTTATTAGCAGACTAGCAATGCAATATTAATGCAAACATTAACCAAGTTGTGCTAACCCAGCAGGTTACGCAGTCATAAACACGGTAATCTCTTTTTCAAATCTATGACTTCAACAAAACACTGGTTGTACGGTATGGTCCAAGTGCAAGAGACCAGAATGACTCCATGGACTCGGTATTTCTAGGGAGAGTTTTGCATTTATCGAACAGAAATCCAATCCGAGCCATGATTGCATTTAGCAACTGATTGGCTTTGCATTTGACTTCCATTGACTTCCATTAAGGCTCAGTTGTCCCCTGCTTGTGTCTTATTCATGAGGAGGTACACCTCGACTGGGACCGACAGAACCCACCTGAGTCCGTACAGAACCGTGCCGTCCGGATGCAGGCGGATCATTCGGTTTTTGACAGTGACGCCGTGCACAAAGGACTTCTTGTCATTGAGGAAGTAAGTGTCTGGGACCCAAAGCTGGTCGGCCACACGGTTGTCCAGGGTTAGGTTGAGAGGGATCCCCACGTAGGCTAGACGCTTGTCCCTCCAGTACTGTTGGAAATACATGGTCAGGGTGTAGTCCTGAGGAGAAACACAGAAAACCATAAGAACACGTGTCACAAACAGCTTTGAAATCCTCGCACAAATATTTCTCTTGTTGTTTTGACATGACACAGCGGCCTACAGACTGCATTAGTGGGAGCCAACTGGTTCACATTTTGGAGCCAGATTCTCTCGAGTGCCTTTGCCCTTCCTTCTGGGATACAGTAACCCAAACAGTAATGCGCCATTGTGCAGCAGCAGCGTGTGGGCAGGCTGACTCACGCCGCTGCAGCTTCACTGGAAAAATCGGACCAAAATTTCACCCAATGCATCAACGCTTTTCGCTCACTGAATTCTGTATGATTCATTAAGTCGCAGAGGTGAACGTTAATGGCATACAAATTCTCTCAGAACATATGTTACCCTTCAGAGCGATGTCCATTAGTAAATTGCCAGATTTGGTTTTAAGAGTAAATTTGGATCCCACTTAATGACTGCGACAAGTAATATCAAGGTTATGGAAATAATTAGTATTTGTTTAAAGTTGGTGACTGTGTACTGTGCCATTTTACACTGCAATTGAGGTACCAACAACTTTTTTTTCTTCTTTAAATGTCTCTATATTATGATCCACATACTGTATATGTCAGAAATGTATACGTAAAACTCATGGTCAAAGGCTAATTTGGCTTTTTGCATAGACTTACAGAGCATGGTTAATAAGGTTTGGACTGTGCAGCTCATTAAAAAATATGAATGTAAGAGAAAAGGTATAAAAAGGTCAAGGAATAACTTGATGAACCACTTTAAGACCAATGTATTAAAATGAGAAACATGAGTTATTATTAGGCCCTAAGTTCAATTTGAGTTGACTCCACTGTTGTAGATATTATTGCTTTTGTGACGTAGTCCGTTTTTTACCACATCTTTTTGTTTGTGTAACCAGCTCTTGCCATCTGGCGCCAAACACGAGCTTTGACGAGAATCATTTAAAGACGTCAAACATTTAAGGACGGTTGTGTAAGTTCACAGAATGGGACCAGGATAAGCACGACTTTGCCTTTGTTTTGCCTTGAAACAAGTCGTATTTGACCCGAGCAGAAGCGGCAGCCCCTCCTTTGCTTCCACATCACATAATCCACTTACAGTCTCTCTCGTCTAGTTCAGTTTTCCTCACAGTCTGCCCGGATTTCTCTCGAGGTCGTGCCACCATCTCCCCTCTGCGCGCTGTGGTGTTGAAATCAAACCAACCCGCACCAAGCTGGCACCGGCACAGGCTTGTGTTGGTGCCGCAGCCGCTAGCTTCCAACCAAAATGGCAGGAAAATAGCAGTAAAACCGTCATTGCAACAAGCCTGGCCTCCCAAAATGTTCATGTGTTTGAGCTGTTATGTAACCCGACGAGTTATTTGTCTCGTTGCTTATCCCTTGTGCACAGTCAAAAGACTCTGTCACTAAATGCTTACCAAACCAAACTTTTGCATTTCCATGACATCACTAAAATAGACTTGATCCAAGTTACTGTCTTCAAATAAATGTGTTTATTTGAGACTCTTCTTGTGTGGCTTCATCATTATTTACCTCTTTATTTGGCCTAATATTTTTCCAGACCTGGTGAACATGGTGCGATGTGAACATGGAAGATCTTAGTCAGCACAGGACACAGATTGGTAACGCAGCGTGAGCGGGGAAGCTGACTGGCACCGAGCCAAACTGTAGAGAGGAAGGTAGCGCCTCACAATGATGAACTGCTCTGCTCAAGAGGCCAAGTAGCACTACCAACCGTGGTTAGGAATCAAAGGATTTATACATTACAAGCTGTCATGCTCATCATACTCCTGCTATCTCACATACATCTGCATATTACTGTACACGAATCAGGGATGTGTCTGTGCACATTCAGACAGCAGCTTTGATTAGATGGTTTTAGAACATGCACTGATCATCAGCAGTAGACTCTCGGCAAACACTCTTTACATTTAAAGATGACTAAAAATGGACTAGAAGGTTAAATGATTACCATTTTCATTCCCAGATTTAGTGAATGATTCAGTGAATGTATTATAGAGAAACAAACACAAGACTTAGACAAAAATGTAGAACAGAAATCTTGAGTGTCCTATCACATGACTTAAATGAACTCAAAGATGGTGTATTGCTGTTTTGTTGTTAGCAATAACAATAAACAAGGCCACAAGAAATATTTTTCTTAATTTCAGGTTAAAAAATAATTTTGTTCATTTAAGGTTAACCAGGTTTACTGCAGATGTCTTCTTTCATAATGTAATTAACTGATTAAAAACAAACACATAAAATATGGTATATTCTAATGTAACTTGATGTAAAAAAAAAAAAAAACTACATTTGTGGATACCACTGAACTACAAGTGCTTGTAGACCTTGAAGTGTGTCCTTGAAATTAACAGCAAACTAGTTCATTCTAAGCACATCATCAGCTGAAATTAGGAGCACCTCATTGAGTAATCATCATTAAATTACAGTTAATAAATGAAGTGATAATAGAAAAGTCAGTCCTAGTCCTTTTTTCATCCATTTCCTTTGAGTGATAGCAGAACCAATCCCCGTCAGTTGCCACTTTTCTGACTTAAAAGGCCAGAAGTGTTATCGGTCTTAGTCCTATTAAAGTGGTCAATGTGAATTGATCACAGCATGTGGTGCAAATTTAATTTACTCTATGAATGAGTACTGCAGACTTGCCTTCCTCCTTCCACCCCATTATCACTGTAACATTACCCTGCAACAAATGACTAATGTCTCCTTAAGACTGTCTTGTTTTGACCCTTATCGCTCCACATTCCCTTCTCTTCTTCTTCCTCCTCTTCTTCTTCATCTCTTCGCAGCTGCCTCTGAGCTTCATGTGTGGATTTCAATCACTCGCCACAGTATCAGCAGGTGGGCCCCGCGCTCTCGCAGACCTCGTGAGACATAAATGATTTAAAATTAACCACGTAGCCTGTGCAAACACTCGGCCAAGGATCCCTCATCAATCTTGCATGGAGACAAAGAAAATGAATTCTAGATGCCTTCAGAATACCTGCCCTACGACTATTATTTGTCTGTTTTCCAAGAAGGAAGGTTCTGATTTTCTAGGACAGGACTGCGAGTTATAAATTATTGACAATTCATTTGCACAAAACAAGAATTCCCAATAGCTTGACACCACTGTTTGCTTGTTAGCATATGTTTGCAGCAGAGATAATAACAATGACCGGGTGCAATGGTTTTGAACAAGCCCCAATTACTGAATTAACCGAACTGGATAATCACTTGTGTTGGGGCTGTGTGAGAAAATGGCTGCGAAGTGACCCATATTCAATTTAATCTGTCCCACTGCTGCGCTAGCACTGCTAAGTCATGATAGCAAGGGTTTCGAGGAAGAGGCATTGTGGCAACTCCCTTTTATCCATAGTCAGTATAAAAATAATGGAGAAAGGAATCAGAAATGGATGCAAAAGTGAGGGCTGGATCCAAGAATCCTAGCCACCATTAGCTTCTATTCAAAATGAAGACTAAATAACTATGCAATGTTTATTTATAAAGTTATAATGTTGGTGAAATTGCCTTTAGTTCAGTGGTTCTGGCTGTTAGCATCACTAGCTAACTTTGTCAGTACAAACGAACATGAACAAAAATGTATTCAATCACTTCATTGGCCCATTGTGATTTTATATGTATATACTTTTGCAATAAAGAATGCTGTGCTATTAAACTCCAAAGAATTGTCTTTTGTTCTATCAAAGCACAACAATAACATAAAAAATGAATGAGGGCATCTTTGGAAGTTTTACCCGCTTCAACTTCAGAGATTTCTTCTTCTTTTTATTTTGCAAAGAGATACAAATGATGCTGTGATATGTAACCACTGTGTACTCCATATGAACCCCGCTCAGTAAAGCAATTCAGAGTCACTTCAGAGTAATTTGGTGGCGTTCCCTGGGGATCGCCCTGAAGCAGTATATCACCGCAGTGCGGGGGAATCCCTCTGCGAAGCCCCCCACTATCCACCCCCCTCTGCTGCTATAGAATGGTAAAAATAGCACTGTCCCTTATTGAGAGCAAACACTGCGACATGATTGAATTGTCCCTTTTGCTCCGAACGACAGCGTTGGCCTTCAATATGTGGGGTGATTTCCTGACTGTCTAATTTTTATGATGTACAGCCTAATAACAAGTCAGACAGAGAGAACTGTGGTAAATGAATAAAATAAAACACATTTGTTATATGAGGAACGCTACTGTGACACATCTTTTTCTATTATTGCAATGACAAGATGAAAAACACACAGATTTTTCCCCCTCCAGTTATCTGGTGTTTACAGGTGTGAGTGCAGGCTGTGAATGCAAATGCTGCACTAAACAAGGCCCTAAAAGTGTGTCATATGCTTAAATAACAGACAGGGAAGGCAGCACCTGAGGGCTAAAAACAACACTCTTTTGTTTTTTGGGAAGCAGCACAAGATTTGGTATGATCCAAGCCCGGTTTTGACAGGAGAAAGATATGACGTGTTTCTGCGGGTGTAATGAGCCGCACGATGCAAGGTCTGACAATGTTTCATTCAGTCAAGCCTCACTAACGTCTCCTAAGAATAAGAGGGGAACATCTGCAGTGCAGGTAAACATTTGCATAACCCTATGTGCACAAACTCTTAAAATATGTCAGCTCTGACCATAAAATTATTAAAAAATATATATCAAGTGTTGAAAAGTTTAAATTAAATACAGAATATGTGTCCAAAAAGTCTCTAGTAACCATGATACTCTCAGGGCTTTTACCAATTCCCATGTTGCACCTCTCTCCTGGACACCTGCAGCGCTGTCTACGACTGCACACAGTTAATTACGTAACATAGCTATGTACTGCTAACGAGACATCAAGTTTTGACAGAGCTAACACACCTCACAGATGTTTCTTGCGTTAACAAGACGCCAGAGTGGTTAAGGCTGTTAGTGCAGTACTTCATCTGCACCAAACCACCAGCCTCGGCACAAAACACCTGCCACACAGCTAATCAGGAACAAGGAACCATGACAGACACGTTACTACCAAGAGGCCAAAGTCAACAGTGGGTCCGCTTCAACATCTAACAAGTGATATCAGGAACTCCATAGAGGTTTATATAAACAATATAAATAATTCATGTTGAAATATAGTTATGACACTGTCTACAAGAAACAGCTTGACTAAAGGCCATCTGTATCGCCGAGTAGAAGAAGCATAATTGATTGACTGTGGCCTGTCTCAATTTAGAAACGACTCTATTTGTGCAGAGGTCTTTACCCATTTAAACTAACCCTCATTTATCTGCTGTGGCTTCTCCATTACACTGACTACAGTGTTGACTGATGACCTTGCTTGCAGCTCCCATCATAAATTCAGTTCATAGTTTACCTGCCCCTTTTATTTGCTACAACCTAACAGCTGCTTGAGTGGCTCGTCCAGAGGAAATGAGGCCGGCGCCTGTCAATTTGAAATTTCCCCGGCCAATACATGCAGTGTCTTAGAGGTGGAGCAGCACAAAGCCATTATGTTGGGCTAGAGTCAGAGTCAGTGGAGCGGGCAATCCTACAAATCACCGACACCAGTCCCGTCGGTTCTTTACTGGCGATTCGAACCAGGAAGTGCCCAGTCTGCTTATTCTAAATCTCAGCGATCATCTCTTCATCCTACAGCGAGCCCTCTCCTGAGGCCAATTACATTCCATCAGGCAGGAAGCCGGATGCTGCATAAAAGACATGGGGGTATATTAAGCCACACTCGCGGAGCACACACATAAACGATATGCTCTTTTTGCATAGCTGCAAGACCTATATAAGATAATTAGAGTGACACACTTAGTGCTTTGGCAACATCTGATTCCAAGATGGATTCGGTGCCAGGGAGCATGCATGATGAATGAGCTTACCTTAGTGATCGTGGGGTTACATCAGGTTGTCAATTATTCATCTGAAATGACTTTTGACACGTTAATTAACCTTGTAAAAGCGCTCTTGAACAGCTCTGCATAAATATTGTTCAATTCTACAGTTTGAGGATAGTGCGACTGCAAACCTTTAGAGAACAGTTTTACGTTTTTACAGACTTCAGAACACAACAGGGCCACGTCATTTGGACAAAGCATTTACATTTGCACATTCAAGACAATATCGTACAACACTACTGTATTTAAGAATAACAGTTTTACACATAAGACAAAGTGTGGCATTTTGTGAGACCAAATGTTCAGAAATCTTAGCCAATGGTGCTGCTCCAGTTTCCTGTTTTTTTATGGTTGTCCAGATACCAATTTCATTACTGGATACTTAATTTAACATTCATATACTGCCATATGAGTCCATTCTGTTGTTGCTCTATGTATTTATATCTTGCAAATGGTAAAAGAGGCTCAAAAACTGTCCAGCTTTTGTTGTATACGCAAAAACAACTTATCAGTATTCAAAAGGCTGTTCAAATGTTTGAAACTTTTAACAAGTTGCTGGGATATGAGGTAATAGTCCGCCAATCCTTGGTGTTTCTTTGTTTTAGCTTTGCAAAATGTTGGTGCCACCTTGCAGCAATTCATTCTCTGTTTAAAAACGCAGCGCTGTTTCAAAATGAGGCCAACCTGTCCTAAACTGCCTCAGCGGAAAAGGGCTACCTGACTTAGAAGGTAGACAGATAGTTTAGGAGTTTGTCTTATAGCTGCATCTTTTGGGAGCCTCTGTAAAAAAATGTAAGAGCGTGCAGCGGGAACATTTGGAGACTGAGAGAGGCAGAGAGAGATCTTTTCACCTCTTCATAATGACAGACTTTTTTTTTCTCTTCTCGTTTTGACACCCACATGCGGCTGTGGGTGTACGAATGACTCGCGCGTTCAGCCTGTTACTGCTGCAGCCACCGGCGTTGCACAGTCTGACCATTTCCCTTTGAGCTGGAACTCTACCTTTTATTGTACGGTAATTTTATCTGGCGCTATTGTGATGACTTTGACGAGGGGCGGGTAATGGGCTGCGTGGCCTTGACGGCTCGGAGCAACAGACAATCATTAGTGAAGGTCGTTAGAATGAAAAGACTCCTACACGTGCCCTGTCTTTCTTAATATCTCTCAGGGTTTTTAATGGATGCTAATGCTATCATGTGGCTTCACCTCTAAACTTAATACCAAACACGTTGTACCGAAGCTCTGGAGGCCAAAGCTAGGCCATTGAAGTGTTTTTGTCTGTTCCATGAGTATATTTTCGTTGATATTTTTACTTTTTTTACCTCATCAAGTCGAGTTTGACAGCGCTGCCATGAACTAGCTGGATTCTCTAATGAAAGCACCCTTCTATCTTTGAATGTATGACTACTTTTCAAGCGAGCACTGCTTCAACACCAACAGAATCTATTTTCCCTGGCTCTGATCTTGTCCTAGTATGAGCGTCTCATCAGTGGAAGCCCCCGGCACACCACAAACAACCCTCAGAGGTAATTAGTGCGCCTTCCTCGTACGCTTCGGCATCTGCCAGAGCCCGCGCGCCCGCAGACTCGCACAAACCCGCGCCGTCAACCTGCTCTGCCAGGTGCGGTCCCGGACGAGCCCCCACCTACCTCTCACCCCAGTTTCGCACATCTTTGATCCGCTTGCTGTCTCTGCTTTTTTTCAGTTTGACTCGACTGCTTGATAAATCTTTTAAATTCAAAGTTCTTCTCTTACTTTCTGCAATATTTTTAGCTATAAACGACTTAATGTAACTATTTTTGCTACCTCTAATGGGAATGTAACATGCTAATATATAAGCAGAAACATGTGATTGGTTACAATGAGATACAGTACATTATATTAGTCATACATCTGACCCTTTTGCATCTCCTTCCCCCCTCATTTGATGCATCACCTTAACCTTTTGCACTGATTTATCTGCTCCTTTGTTGATCTTGAATGCCCCTTGCCCTCGGCCTCAAACCTCACAGCTCCTATCAATGACCTCTCCACAAAGCTCTTTGTTTACTTGTATGCTTTATGCAATGGCAAAAAAATATCCTTCAGCTAAAACTAAACAAACTAGCTCTTCATGCCCACACTAAGCCCACAGGAGAGAAAGGCTTTGCTTGCACAATGTAAAACAAAAAAAAAAAGGTGTTGTATGTTGCATTCTGTTGTTTTTCTCTCTTTTTGCTAAAATTTGTTGCTCATTGTCTCGTTCTGAGCCTCTTTTAGAACATGCTGACGAGGATCCAGCCTTGTTTTAGCATAATGAGCTGTTCTTGGGTCAATAAAGCCTAAAATTTTACATCTGCTTCCCAATTATGCCCCTGGGCCGTTCCACTGGGCTTGGGAGGTTTGTTTAGTGGCTGAGATTGTATTAAAATGAGTGCAAGACGGAGCTTAACAACTTTTATTAGAAAAGCAATAGCAGCATTTCATGGTGGCGGCTCTGTTTAGGGCTTGCTCATTGGAAAAGGCACAGTCCTGTCACTGTCTGGACAAAAGTGCTCATTATCCATTTCCCTCCGGAGAGAGCCCCCCTGCTCAAACCGCGGAACATTCTGGCCTGCATTGGACAAGCACAATTCCACCAAATGTCAAAGACTGGTGCAAAAATAACAAGCAGCTTGACCAGTCATGTTTTCGGTCTCAGCTCTGAACGGGAGCCAGAAAGTGTTCATCTCGCTGGTGCTGGTGCGCAGATGCACATGAACGCTCGTTGGCTGTGGCAGCGAGGAATAGAGCAAATTAATTCTCAGCTGAAGTGCGATCCCAGATGTCGGGGTCCCTGGTTGATCAGACGCTTTTATCTGCACTGGGGAGAGCAGCCTTTTTGGCATGCTAGTCGGCGTTAGCGCTGAAACACCGGCAATTACCGTCTCGTGATGCCATCTTGACAACAGCAATTAATTTAAACCAATCACAATAAAAAAAGGGGTCAGCAAAATTGTAAAATATAGACTTTGGCAAATACATGACTGCTGAGGACATTTGCTGCATTTACAACAAGAAACCCAAGACTATTTCCAAGAAGTGTTGCCATAGTAAACAATTAATGAAGAGTTACTGCAGTTTATATTCCAATTATAGATCACAACTTAAAATAGAAGCAGTTATGGCCTTGTCAGTGGCAATAGAGTTTGTTCTATTGTGCATCAAACATTTGAATGGCATGTAGAAAACTGGTGAGGAGGTTGTTCTTTATATACATCGCTCAAGTCTTGCAACATTATATTCTTTTCCCTTGATCAAAAGTCACTGGACGATATGGAAATGGAGCTGTCTCATTCTTTTGAATAACAAAGCAAGAAAGTGAACTTTGAGGAATAGTCTCCCAGACCATTCATGTTTGGCATTTCCTTGAAAAAAATAACCAAAGCTTGCAGTGCTTTTGTTTCAGTCCTGAGCCCAAGACACAAAGTCAGCTTTTCAAAGCCAGGAGTTACCCAGAGAACTAATCATTGAGTCATTAGTATTGATCAGCTGCTGCCCACACACACAAACACACACAAACACACACAAACACACACACAGCAACACACCTCCCACTGGCTGCATACAGTAATGTCATTTTGAAACAAAGTGCAGAGTAAACCTCCATATTTCCTCTTGAATGAAATCAATACCCATCAGCATAACACGTGAAATGATTTTCTGTACACTTGAGTCGACTGTGGACTGAGCTCCAGGTGTAAAAATGCTACTGTGGTTGACCTGACTCTGACTCCTCACTGTTTCTTCTTCCTCTTTATGGCCTCTACCGTAAAGCACATGGGCTCGGCCGCCTCCATTTCTAATAAAAGTCATAAAAATCGTATCCACACAAGCAATGGCCCATAAAACGGGTCAGAGCAGAGGTACACTCGGATTTCCTAAGCCTGGATTCAAACCAATTTCAAAGCATTTCCACCTGAAGAGTTCATTCAGTCTGGTGCAACACTGTTCTGACCATTGACACAAATGAAAATGTAGCCAGTGGGGCGAGACGGTGTTGCCCGATTCCACTGCAATTTGGGTCAACGTCGGCTGGACCAGTGATATTTTAAAAGCGGGCAGTTACAGTAGCCTGAAGTATCTTTACTCACACAGAGACATGTGTCAACACGCTCAAACTACATATTGCAGTATTATTAAATCTAATCCAGTTCCCTCAAAGCTGTCTCCTCTGTGGGCCTCCTGAGACGACACTTCCAAACAATGTTAACTGTGGCTCCAGAGGTTAACAAGCACAAAGCAAAGGCGAGACATATATAATGCCATATCTAATGCTCTTTAATGCATCTTGTAAGATGACTTAGGAGTTTGCTGCAATTACAATGCACATGTTTTCTTACTTTATGCACTGCCTCAGCCCCATGTGGACGCTGCTCATTGTACAAACACAATTGTGGCTTTAATCTATCCTCTTAGCCCGTCGATGCAACGCTCTGAGGATTCACATTGTTCGGGAAAAGCAACCTGAAGCTGTTTATTTTTTCCACTTTGTTTGCAAGGTAAAACTGTGTTCTCTGTCTGTGAGTTAAAGATGTTTTATTGCTTGACTGCTTACAGGAAACCAAGCCCATCCATCTCACTATCACATAATGGCCTGAAAGGAAAAACTGGATTTACATCAGCACTTCCTACTGGAGCAAGGCTGCATATTGTAAAGGAAAGAATCACATTGTACCACTGCCAATATGCATTTCTGTTTCAGCGTTGAGACAAGTGGGAGACTGCATGCATAATGCAGGGGCTAACATCATTTGTGTCATGTAAATTCACTCACCATGTTGACTTCTGACACCATGTCTATGCTTGCCACGTCTATGCTCATGCCAACTGCAACAGGGGCTCCTGCGAGAGGTGGAAAAGCACAATATTTAGCCACAGAGGCCTCTGCACCTGACCACAACACTGTAAATGGCGCCAAAAATAAAGCTGCATGGCCCCCGCGTGAAGGAGGGGGGTTAATTGGGGGTGTGTTACATACCTCCAAAGTCTGGCCTCAGTCGAATATCATAACCCTTCAGTAGTTTATCCACCGTCTCCTTCACGAAAGACATGTTGCCCGGTTCATTGACGCTGAAACGACACGAAAAAGAAGCAAGTGAAAATACCACCCCTCACCTTGACTCCTTGATCCCCGACCAATAACCTTGACTTGACAAAAAAATAACACAAAAAGCACTCACCTTCGCGCGCAACACACAATGGAACCGACAACCAGCGCGGAGAAGAGGCGAAATTGACGAACCCTGTGCAAAGCCAACATCCCCTTTTCTCTTATATTTGGATCCCTCGTTGTTTACAGCAACAACAAGAAGCGGCGAAAAGAACCTCAATCAACAGTCGACGCGTTTCGGACGCACCGCGGATCAGAGTAAATCCATTGATTGGCCAAATTAAAAAAAAAACTGTAGAGGTGAGGGTAAAGAGAAAAGTCAGCGGCTGGTGGATGGAGTCAAATGTGAAATATGGGCTGACATCGCCTCGCTGTCAGGAATAGTGGCTCCCTCCGCTGCGCTCGCCGTGTGCGTTTGAGAAAAGGGGCGCTTACAGGGAGCAGCTGAAGCGCATATTGATGAGGAGGGTGCACAGGGATGAGGCGCCGCTGCTGCTGCTGCTGCTGCTGCTGGTGGCGGTGAAGGCACTCGGCTCGTTCAAATGAGAGATGAAGCCCCGACACTTAGGCACTGTAAAAAACGAACACCGCTTGCTGCAGTGGGCTCCTCACTGCTTTATAGACGGGGCGTTTTTTCCTTTGGGAGCATCTAACAATATGAAATAGCCTATAGCATTAGCACTAAAGTGGTTCGCCTTCAATCGAGTATAGCACATAATTCAATGCCTGAACTGACATATGCTAAGTTTGTGTAAGTTAGCAACAGTTGGAACTCACTTTCCCACAATGCAACACACCAGGCCTATACATCAGTACGTTTCTGAGACTTGAAAGTTTTGCTTTTGATACTGGATTGGTTTATGCTTTGTATAAGAAAAATAGACCCCACAGGTGAGATGCATTATGGGAATAAGAGTTTCGGGGCGTCTTAATTGGTCTTAATTGGCCTTACTGCTCTGTGGCAAAATGAATGTAATGTAAACTGTTAAAAAGAAAAAGGTTAACTCCGAGACACAATGGTGGAGATCTAACTAAATTAGGACCCATCTATGAAAATTCTCAATCATCCAGGTCATCATATAATAAAAAGGTGAAGACAATAGCATGTAGACATCGTTTTGAAGAGTACTTTCAGATCCTACAAAGTATATTTTTGCACAAATCAGAAGGTAGTCATATACATCCCAATATCTATATACCTAAGACTTAATGGAAACAGACAGAGTATTAATAAATGTGATAACACCTACATTTATAAGACAGGTCTGTGATTAGATTAAACATAATTCTCTTTATTTGTTATTGGCTAATTGTGCTCAGTTACAGACTTGTCAGAGCAATTTGGATTTTTTTACAGTGCACTTCACAGCACCAGCACCAATCCCCTTCCCCTGTGCTTCCTGTAAAAATGGCGGGACCCTGACAGAATCGAGGAGGGACAGGCTGCATCTATCAACCTATTAATCGATGCGTGTGATAGATTAGCCTATTCATCGCGCGTAATGGGCTTTTTCCTTAAGTAAAACGTAGGGCTTGGACATGAATTATTAAGCTGGAGGTATCCTAAAGCCATACTGGAAATTCCGTGGATAATTGGGCAGAGTGCGCGCGCGCGTGCCCGGTAGCTCAATTGAAGAATGTTGTTAATAAATAATGGGATTGCAGTGTGTTTGTGGAGCAGCTGTTGGCTCAGTGTGCTGCGTTAACCCCTCCTTACCTCGTGTCATAGATGGCGTACAACTTCTTGTTTCCGTCAACAGTGTTCCTGAAAGACAAGGAGGTTTACGTCAGCGTTAATCACAAGAAAACAGGGACAGGTATTGCGCAATTAGACACAGGTGCGTCAATATCTGAAAATGGTGGACAGAAAACAGACGGTAATTAATGAAGTGTTGCTTCTGTGTTGTTTACTGGCTGCTCACAACAACACCCTGAAAACATGATACAGCACAGTAGAACAGCCTATAGGCACTCACTTAAATATTTTCATTGAACTGTAGCCTACATGTAAGAATTAATGTCTTTTTACTTCTATGTGACAATATTTTCGTTAAGAGACATACAGGCTTATTGTTTTTTTTGTTTTTTTTTTTCTCTGACAAAACAGGATTCTCTTTCTGACTTGGCTGAGTATCAACAAGCTCTTCCCAGGTCAGGTCAGTTCAGGTTAAATCTAACACTTTCCACATTGATTATTTTGTTCTATTTGCACAAAAATCTAAATCAAAAGTTTATTGACTTGGGAAGTCTTTTATTTTTTTACATTCTTGAGTCACTTGTATTGTAAAATAATCTAAAAGTACCTGAGAACAGATTTCAGCTTCTCTCCCACCTCTGCCTGTTGGAACCAGTGTAATGTGTGCTAATCCATTTGAGCTGTGCAAGCGTGTTTTTCTCACCACTTTGTTGCTTGCAGTGCTGCCTGAATTTTAAAACAGTGGGTTGCCTGTAGGGCAAATATTGAGAGTGAGTCTATTTCCTGTGGGAGACCCCCTTTCCCCCCCACCTTTCATCCTCTCCCTCACGCGCAGGCTTCAGTTGCCTTCTTTTCTCCCTCGGTATCACTCAAACACTTGTCCAAACGGTCAGCGGCGCGCAGGAGCTGTCCGCACGAGGCGAGGTGCTGAAAGCTCGCTCCCGAGGGGACGGACGCGCTGCTGCTTCACACGCAGCTCCGCACACACGTGTCCACACGCGCGCGCACATCAGCGTCTCGGCTCCGATTAAAGAAGGAACAAGTGGGGAGGTTAAAAAGCATGCACTAATTACTGCGCATGAAATGTGGAGCTCGGCTACCCTCTTATGGCAAACACCAGGATCAAGATTAAGATTTAAGAGATTTCCACTCAGATAAACTCATACACAACTGTGGCACTTATTAATAGTATGGCATTATCTAAATAATAGGTTTCTCGCTTAGAGGTATTGATGGTGCTGATCCTAATTATGATCCCTCGATAAAGGGATTTAACAAAAAACTACAAACATGGCATCTTAAGGCAATAGAATAAAACTCTAGTGAGTGTTTTAATGTGTTATATGTAATTTAATGTCTAGCTTAATTATGAAGTCTTTAATGGAAATTGCTCTAGAAATCCATATAAATCCCTCCATGTTTCTATTAATACATTCCTTTGAACAACTCATACGCACTTGACTTAATGATGCACTTTCACCTTTGGAATAATAATTTTAAAAAAAAGATTGCACTGGGCCCTATTTTTACATTTTATGCGTCACGATCGTTGTACCAGGTAAAAAAAATGCAGTGCAATAAAGCTTATTACTGTTAAATTGGGTGCGTAAAACCCCCTTCCGCCTCCCCACTGCCAATGCACCTCCTCCTACCAACCCACCAATGGGGAGCACCTATTAAAAAAATATCCGTTGCAGCACTTTATTCTCGCGCTCGCCGGCTGGTACTCGTCGGCGTGGACTATTTGGGGAAGGAGACCCTTGAAGATACGCGGAAGGAGTTGGGCTTCAGGCTGAATTAGCTGCGAAACGTGCTCTGCAACAGCTCCGGTGGCGATGCAGCTGCGGTAAAAAAAAAAAAAAAGGAAAGAAAGAAAGAAGGGCTGTAATAGAAGAGAGTGTAGCAGTTGAGATGGGGAAACGCTGATTGGAGGAGGAGAGGAGGAGAGAAAGAGATCGGGGAGACGACAGACGAAGAATTGGATGATTGAAGCGTCCGGTTCAGTTTCCAGGACCTCCAAGACGCCTTCGTGAAAGAATCGACATGAATCCGCATTCAGGTAGAACGAATCCCTTTCTTATCCCGTTACAACGCAGTTCATGTTAGATCTTAAATGGACGAGAAGGGGAAAGGCGGTAAAACGGGGTGAATGGCCCATACCAATTGCATTGCGCTAGATACGAAGCTTTACACAACACTGCAGAAAACAATTTGTCCTCTTTGTTAAACTGTCCCCCCTTTTTTTTACAACGAAACCAAAGCCCTGTTTCAAGATAGATTGCCCCAACGCTTGATCTAGTGATTCCTTAATGGTGCAGCTTGGAAAGAGTTTGCTGTGGCTGACTTCTAGTAGTGCTCAGACACAGTCACTTGAATGTGAATGCAATTTTGATGTGCCTTCTTGTTTTTTAACAGCTTTTCGCAAGAAAGTGAGCAGAATCCCAGTCATGGCTCTGTTCATCTTGTCCTATCTGCTCCTGTGTGGATGCCAGACCAGGTAAGCTCGAGACAATAAAAGTTTTTATGCATATTTATCAGGGGATGGTTCATATTCTCACTGTGTGCGAAGGATTCCTGCCAGGTCTGACTCCTTCCCGTGATTGATCGCACTTCAAAGCTGCGACTGTACACAGCTTACGTGTTCGTCCTGCACTCAAGAAAAGACAAAATATCTGGGGCAAAGCTGTCAGTAAATCACTGGAGTAGCCCTCTTCTCATCCGAGTAGATCAATGACTTTTTAGATCTGGCAGCGGTTCAAATCCACCTGATAACCTCTGAGTCTCTTTTTCTGGCAGTTCTTTGACACTCTTCCATGTCCAAACAGTCTAATTATCTTCTTCAAGACCTTGTCCCACTCGACCGAACAACTCATTCATTTATATTTGTATTGTATGTCAGAGCTTTAATGATCTCCGCTGGTATTCCTAAGCTTTAATAATTAATCACAGCAGCTTTGTCCATAAAGTAGCGAGCTGATTAATCACAATAACCTTTATGGACACCCTGCAGTTGTTGCTTCAACTCAGAATGTTCTGCTCTGCGTCTCCTCACAGTGCATCATCGTCAGAGACTCAGAAAGAGACCAGCGGCAACGACAATAGTACAGTTTTCACTCGGATTCTGGACGGGCTGCTGGACGGATACGACAACAGGCTACGGCCAGGACTCGGAGGTTTGTTGGGCTTTGGGAGTAGATTGGAGCGTTTAGGTTAAAGAAATAATAAAATACTTGGAAAAGAACAGCCAAAGAATTAAGAAAGCAAAATTTCATTTGTTTTTATTCATTTGAATCAGTTTAGCATGTCCTAGGATTAATCAGGAAGTTTAATCAAGGCTTGACTTGGTGGAAGGGAGCCATGATTGACTCTTAAATGTATGCGTCTTTAAATTGAATCCATTTAATCAATAGTCACTCAGGAAAACCCTGACGTATTTGTTTTTAAAGAGTTAAAATACATCTTGTTTGATGTTATTGACCCGTCTTCAGTGAGATTGAAGTCAAAGTATTTGATAAAACGTTCTTGGGCCAGTTGATTTCATTGGTTTTAACGTGACCAGTGCATTGAAGTTTCCTTTGTTGAAACCCTCATTTATAATTTAATAGCCCAAGCCTGCATTGCGAAGTTCTAGCATCATAATGCCCCATTTAAGCCTCTACTTTGCACTAGTCCTGTTTCCCGCTGCCATTTCTTGCACTGATTCATGGGAAATGTTTGAGACGGCCAGACTCTGGGGTTAGGGTTTGCAGGAGCAGATGTGGAACAGCCTTGAGTGTCATTTAAGGTGAATTTGTGCATGTTGTTTGTCAAATGCGGCTCAGAGGATCATGACTGTGGCCTTGTCTTGTGCACAATGCCTCTGAATGCAGAGTAAATCAATCAAGCAATCTCCGTCCGGCCTGAATTGTACTGTGGTGTTTTATTCATGCTCCTCGCCCTGGCAACAGCAGATAACCTTGGAGCCATTCAAACCTAGACTTTTTCTTTTAAGAGGCTGTTAAATGAAGGCAATTCATTTTCAATTTTCACCGACTTCCTACCTGTAATGGTGAAGTGACTTTATTCAAGCTTTTTGATTCTGACATTGGTCCTCCTTTACATTCAACACTATTTGTACCATAAAAGCAAGAAACATGTTTTTTTTTTTTTTCGTAGTCAATGTCTGATGTGTCATGGCAAAAGCCTGCTCTCACATCCTGGTAACGGTTGCTACCCTTGACAAGAGGGGCCTATAAATACATACCTGAAAAACATTCGGGCCATCATTCAGCATTCACCAACCTGCTCTCTCCTTCAGCACGACCAATCCCACCTTTGGCTACAGCCGAATTTATATGCATAGCAGAGATTTACTCGGCTTTCCTGCTACAAATTACAGAAAATAACTCACATCAGGTTCAGGAGAGATTTATTTTGAGAGAAATGATATGAATACTAAGCAAATTGTAGTTCACGGTGAAACTAGAAAATATCTTCAATGTACTTCCATGTATAATATATTATTGAATGAACAACCCATAAAGACTATTTCAGACGTAAATTTAGGGATTTTTAAAAGGCCACTGTGTGTTTTATTATGTTATAAATGTATCCGTCCTATTCATTATTCAGGCTTCCATTTTGGTGCATTTCATTGCCTTTTCCTTCCTCCAATTATCCCCACTGTCCTTTCTCCCAACAGAGAATGTCACCGAGATCAAGACCAATATTTTTGTAACAAGCTTCGGTCCTGTTTCTGACACGGAGATGGTGAGTTCATCTGCAGCCAGGCCCTGTTCATTTACCCAGGAAGATTGGCTTAACCTGAGCAAACACTTCCTCACATATGTCTCCGGAGCCGACCCAATTATTTCACAACTGTTAAACCTTTACTTACATTTCTTGAGACCGGTTAAAGCTACCCTGGAATCATGCCCTAGTTGTGTCTTTTAAGATTTTTGGCTGCTATGGACATTTGCAAATGAGATGAAATGAATGCAGATTAGATGTAACGCAAAGTGGCTGGCCTTTTCCAACTCGTTCCAAATGATCCATCTCTTTATTGCTCTATTCTCTCATGAAGTATCCGGTTCCACCTGGGCAGAGATAGGCATTAATTCTCCCTTTTCATTACATTTTCTATTAAACCTCAGCGTATCCCTGGCACACTTTGACACCAGAGTGATCAAACTTGCCATTTCGCCGCAATCGACTTCAAAATCGTATCGACAGGGGCGCGTGATTGATTAAAGACACGAGATTAGTGCGTTCAGTGAAAGCTAACTTGTCAGCGTGCTAACTGGATCATTATTCTGTGGGATGGAGTATTGTATTTATTTCTTGTTCATTTATTTTAATGCAAGTCAATACTTTACACTGCATTAACTCCCCCATGTTTGATATTGATAGTGTAACAGAAAGCCAGCAAAATGTATTCATAATGCTCAGAGAAAGTTTACAACATCTTAAACATCTTTTTTTCTTTCTTTTTTTTTACATAGGAGTACACAATCGACGTGTTCTTCCGCCAGAGCTGGAAGGACGAGCGGCTGTGCTTCAAAGGGCCCATGGAGATGCTACCGTTAAATAACCTTCTGGCGAGCAACATCTGGACTCCCGACACTTTCTTCCTTAACGGCAAGAAGTCGATTGCTCATAACATGACGACTCCCAACAAGCTGCTGAGGCTCCAGGACGACGGCACTCTGCTTTACACGATGAGGTGGGTTATCGAGCCGGTCTTGTGTGATTTATGCGGCAAAAACAGGTGGAGATACAGTTATGGGAGTTCTGAAGGACGCATTGATGATGATGGCCTTAAAAGGCTTTGAGAACAAATCACCAGCTCAACCTTGTGAGGCCGACTAATACGCACAACCGCGAGGAGCGATGCATTATCACTTTCAAGGCAATCACTGAAGAGATGCTCTGTGTCAATTTTGCAACTCATCTTTTCACAGAGAGGCTCTAAACTTTGAAGGAAACACACCGCTTGTTGGAGAAACCTTTAGACTGTAGTGGAACACTGTCATCTAGTGGCCAAACAGAGTCATAGCTTTTGTTTTGAATCCCTCACATAAGAAACATTGCAAGTACTCTTCAATTTTGAACATTTTCCCTTATGGCCTTGCTTTGAAATTCCAACTGAAAACCGAAACATATCTGTACATATTTCCATTGCATTCATTATTAGAGGTTCTACAGAGCGAGGCCATTAATTATTGAAAGGAACTGCATTGTGAGTTTTCAGCATCAGGAATGAAATAAAAAGACGGTGTATTCATTCCAATCCTAGACATAGAGGAGTAGTGTTTACTTTAGCGCCGGCGTAAGCACGAGGACTTGTTGTGACCTTTGGACCAGAGAATTAGAATAATTCTGTGCTTAGTATTTATCCTCAGGAGTTACTGTAGCTGCAGGACTTAGCAGAGACTGTATCACGGATGAGAGCACTCTCGTTGATACCAGTGGCACCAAAGGCAAAATAAGGCAGGATAGAAGGCAGATTATTCATGTGTAACTTTCTAAACACACAAGAGTGCCATTGACGATATATGTTTTTGAGGAAGTGACATATTAAGCTTATGCAAACACTGAAGGCTGTTGTGCCACTGAACTTTGACTAACAAGTGAGATGCTGAGTAAATGTGTGTTCTATAGAGTATATACATTCATTTGCCTTTGTGAAATTTAATGGGTTTCCCGCTGACATACACATGCATATTTAAGTATAATTGTATATACACAGAGGCGTGTGTATTTGTGCTCTCCGCGATCTAAAAATGGCATCAGATCCAGGGCCTCTGTAGAAATGAAGCAGCAGTAGGTTGCTTTTAATCGTCTGATTGTCATTACTAGTGGAGCTTAACCACAGGCAGCAGCACTGACTTTATTTCCTGTGTGTGAACATGTACGGACACACACACACACACACACACACACACACACACCATCTGTGGACTAGTTGGTCGCACTAACTTAACAGCAGTGGCTTTTCTCTTCTACTTTATGGTCAAATGTGTTGTTGTGCATTTAACAAACAACTTTTCCCAGTAATTACAGCTAAGTTAATCACAGTATTCTCATTTACATACATATTCCCTTTACTTTTATAGTATTATGGCAACATTGTAGTCACATTTTTCCATAGCAAATGTTAAAAATACTGGTAACACTTTGCTTAAAGGTAATAATATGTCAGATGTTCATATAGAGGTGAATGTTTTTGGTAAATCAGCACTCCTCTGTCTTTACTTTACTGCTTCGTTTACACTGGAGAGGCGTTTGTGAGTGTAGCTCTCCGCCAATCAGAGCCCCAAGGAGAAAGACAGTTCATCTAACGCTATGACCGGTGACTGAGTTCATTTAAAGCCAAAACAGACCTCCATTTGCACAGTATGCATTTGAAGCAAACATGTCTGATGACTTCCAACAGACAGATAACACACTGTAATCAAAGTTTGATGCATTATAACTTTGTATGTAAAGTGGTAGACTGCAAAAAGTAATACAAACAATACAAAAAAAGACAAAAAATACACACACTGCAACAGAATTGTGATCCATCACAATATTGAGAGACAGTGTTTAGAGCTCAATATAACATCATGTAGTAAGATGCTTATTAACTATTTTCCAGATTTACTATTTGAGAGGTGTTTTTAAGTAAGAAAAATGTGCAAATATTTACTGTATGCTTGTCTTTTCTATATTATATGTAACATCCACTGCTTGGAACTGGAAACGCATTTCCATAGCGTACTGTGACGCTGACAAGATGTTCCTAACCTCATGGGATCCTCTGAGGCAGTGTAGCATAAAACATACGACACATAAACAATGTGCACACACTGCTGTCGAAACGTGTGTAACATTACGTTATATCCACCGCTTCACTTTTCTACTGTGCCGCAATAGGAGCAAAACCTGTCTTTCCCTAATTGCTTTGTCGCCTCATCATTCCAAGGAGCAGCTCTCAGTGTTATCGAGCAAATTTCTATGCACTCATCTCCATAGAAAGTGTAGGTCCTAATGCATATGGGCTCGAGGTAGTAGCGGCTCTGGCTTGCGTCAGAGCGGCATTATCACAGCGCAAATGCATTACATGTCATTATCATTATGCACACTTGAGTTGCACTCCTCATAGCTGTTGAATGTAATCGACTAGAAGCTTTAGGTATTTGACCGCAATTAACACTGCCATTTTCTACCCTATAGCACTTCTAACCCGTATTTTACACCTCAGAGATAGTCTAGAACCACAAATCCCATGAAAGCTTTGTTGGTGGAGGTTAGAAATGTGTTAGTTGGTACCAAAAGACAGATGGCGAGGCCTGGGGACTCAGTAGAAACCTCCAGAGGCCACTTTTAGTTCAAGTTTGGATTGGTCTCTATTGTTAGCTTTAAATACTAAAGCTATTTACATGAGTTAACAAGACAAGCTAAATTATTATGAGACTTTAACACCAGACTGGTCCTCTGTTACCACGGCAACAGTCATGAAACCTAAATTAATTTGTTTTCTAGCAAATATCCTTTTACGGGCCGTGGGTGAGGACCCAGGCCTGTCCCAGGTGCTTTGGCCTGAGGCGGATGCACTCTGGACAATCACCAGTTAATAACAGGACTAACGTGACGACGGCTAAATCATGACCAAGAGGCTCTCAAATTAGGTTTCCATGGCAACAACAGGTATTGAGTCGGCTTTTAATTTGTAGACTTTAAAAAATAGAAAAGTGCTTAAAGCTGAATATTCGACTATAACATGCACAAGTACTTTTTAAAACATTTTGATGTGGTTCCAACACAGTTTGATTTAGGGCTCTGACTGGACAAGTACTTTGACATTAGCGAAGTGTAGTATAGTAGTATAGTGTAGTGTATGATTCACAGTTCTTGTCAATACTGATACTGTGTACTGATATTACAATAATACATTTGTGATATATTGAGCAGCCCTAGTGTTAGATCAATGTAAAAGTAAGACACTTTTAACAAACAAACCCCGTCTAAGTCAACCATTTTTTTTCATCCAGGGTGATTAGAATGTTTAGACCCTAATGAGTTGGGTTTCTCATTACAAATCCACACCAAATGATCCAAGCTAATTTGGCAAGGACATATAAATAATTACAACATGGTCGGATCACCAATGGCTATGTTCTTATTTCTTTTTCTTTACCACAATCCTTGTTTCTCCTTTGTTTTAGACACTAGTTTAGACACAGTATAATACAATTGGATAATCCTGCACTGATGTGGAAAACATCCTGGGCCCCTAAAGAGTCCTCTCTGAGGACCAGAGGGGGCCTCTTACCCCTCTGTCATGCTTCATTGGCATTAACAATATCATCGAGAGAGCTCCTGTGGAATATTCACATGAAGCATAAAAATCTAACCCCAGAGACATCTTAGTGGCACAGTTGTCATCAGAATGTGGGTTAGTAAACAAAACTGATGCCCACATTTACAGTAAAGTGGGATACATATGTGTTGTTTCAGAGAAACCAGATGATCCTACAGTGTTTATTGGCTTAAACAGAGAAACAAAATTCACTGTGGGATTTATCTGAGTCTTAAATTTTGTGTATTTCACAGGAACATGAACAATGGATTGCATAATTGTCTCCTATAGGAGGAGAAGCATAAAGCATCTCTGTGTACTCTGCTCACATAATATCACCTTTATAGAAGAGGAATTAGAGACAAGAAGGCAGAGAGTCAGGAGGGATTATTGTTGGTTCAGTAACAGTTGTTTGAAATGATCCAGAAACAAGCTTGGGTTAACAAACTATATCTAAAATTTACATAAAAATATAATATCACAAAAAGCAGGGAAATATTGCTGACAAAACCAGTGCCCACCAGGTGGTAGTGTTATCACTGCAATACTAGCTTCTTAGAATAAAAAAGAAATGCTGCCCCTGGAAGGATCTATGCTGGATACTTCAGTTCAGATCTTCAGTTTCTTTAAGCTTTCTCTCCATATTTTTTCTTTTTTCTTTTGTATCTAGATATAATACAATATTAATGCTGAAGTAAATATTGTAAAGGGATTTCTTTATGAGCACAGCATCCTTCGACAAATACTCAGATGTATTATGTATGCTGAAATGTTCATAATTTATAATATGCTCAATGAATACTAGGCAGTTGTATTTTTAATGTGTGTTGTCTCCTCAGGCTGACCATCTCCGCAGAATGCCCCATGCAGCTTGAGGACTTCCCCATGGACGCACACGCCTGCCCTCTCAAGTTCGGCAGCTGTGAGTAAAGCCATTCTCTTGCTCTAATCCCACTATGCCATATAAACATAATAAACATATGTCCCTGTTCAATCGATTATTCTTGCAAAATAAATTTTATCACGCTTTTCTAGGTAATTATTAACGTCAGATGCTCTCACTGTTTATATATTGGCTTTTGAAAGATTTATTATTTTCAATATATTGTGCTGCCCTTTTTAAAAACTTGGAAAGATATTATCCAAAAAGATCCTTGTTCTATTCAAAATATACCACTGCTAATATACCATTACTTGCATTTTCCATTCCCCACCAGTGAAGGAGGTCAGTAAAAGAAGCAGATTACCGCATGTACTTGAGTGTTTAATCAGGTCA
Organism: Rhyacichthys aspro; assembly: GCA_036850595.1. NCBI lineage: Eukaryota > Metazoa > Chordata > Actinopteri > Gobiiformes > Rhyacichthyidae > Rhyacichthys > Rhyacichthys aspro. The sequence goes on from CM072149.1 coordinate 7,307,804, forward strand.
TTGATCTGAAAGGTTTCCCCCGTCAGTCTGTCTGTGTGTCCCAGTGCTGAGGACATGTATAGTAACACAAGTTTCCCCCGGGGGATATTTAAAGACAGGGCTGGCCAAATGCCACACCTCGGGAGCTTCTTGGGCTAAAAGGATGAGGCTCTTATCCCCAGATTTTCTGTCAGACGCAGTCCACCCACACTCTCCATGTAAGAGAAGCACATTTGACTGCAATCCAATTATAGAGTAAGGAGCCGCTCCTGGGGCCTTCCCATGGCAAACTCCAAAGTAATTGCCCTGGTGCAACACCCCGCAGGCGAGAGGTGTTAGTCAGTAATACGCATAATGTGTTTACAGCAACACTTTAGCATGTTTCTGCTGACTTATTTAAGGTAAAGTGTTTATGTCTCTGATTGGTTCTTTCCTCAGCTCTAGCCCAGCGTCTGACCTGCCCACCTCTGTTTTAGCCTTTGGCCTTAAGAGAGTATAACGTACACTGACACAAGCCCTGTGATACAACATTGTGTGTGTTGTGATGACACACAAACACAGAACCTAATACGTTTCACTGTTTGTGGTTTAGATTTCATCAGCGTTAATCCAAATTTTATATTATCAACAAGAACAAAAGAGTCAATTATGTCCCACAAAACATTCTAGTTAAACGCCAAACACATCATTTAAATGTGTCCTGTACAATCAGGATGTGTTGACAAGTCCAAATTAGTTGAAGCTCTGATTTAAGAACCTCTGTCACGTCCTCATTTCCTGATATTGCGCATGATCATATATCCATCCCTCGCCGACAGACTTTGTGATTTATTGTGCAATTAAAGCCTAAAAGCCTGCTCTAAAGTTGGTCCAGAGAGTGCCAACTTAATCCCATACTCTGGCCCGCTCGTGTGCTAATTTTAACCGCTGGACCTTGGCCAGACTTTCCTCAGATGTGCACCGAGGAGTTAGAGTGATACTCCACTGTCAGCTATAGGGACTACTTTAATACTTTTAATTCAGTTTTATTAGAGGTAAATTTGGCTGAAGGGGATTTGCCGCACTAACATAAAACAGACAGAATCAGGTTGGTCCAAGGTTGTTTAGGAAAATCAAAGCCTAATTTCATTTGGGAAGGATGATTTGTAGCATCAGTTTTGTTTGAAGTGATAATTAGAGACATTATTCTGACTGATTGTGTTTCCAGTTACAGTTTTCCAACCAGTTTCTTCTGTAAAATATATGCAGGGATGTAAATGGAGTTGAAAATGCATTTGATTCCATGAAATCCCCTCACATCTTTATTTTTGGCATCTGTCACCTCACTGCATATACAGCTGCATATGATGTGAAGAGTTTGGCTGGGTTTGAGCGCCTTTGTTTCACACAAAAGGTGGCAACAGCGAAGTGTGAACTGTGCTAAAAGTTGGCCCTGGTGCTGCATCGCTCCTGCCAAAGTCTTTAACTCTCCTTTTGCGTAATGAAATTCAAGAATAATCCTTTATTCGAACTAATCGAACTAACCCCCAATTAAGTTCCTGACCTTTGCTCTAATTGGGGACAAATTTAAACACGACATACATTGGGCCTGTCTTCAGCTGCCAAGTGAGCGACCTGGATCGGAGAGTTAAGATATTAACTCTGGCCATAAATAAACTGTGGCCATGTAAGAGTCAGCAAATGCATTTAGGACATGTAGGTGTACAGCACAGCAGTTTTACTGAGCCATATTTTAAGCAGTAAGTAGTCCAATTAAAAGAAATATTGAATCAAATGGAGCGTCTAAGCTAAGCAGACTTTGACAGGGCCGTCTCCTCATTATTTTCTTTTCCTCTAAGTCTGCCAACAGTGAGATGACACCATCACAAACAGCTTTTCACTGCCTGCTACTTTTTATTTACTCGCTTGTGAAGGATTGTTTTGCTCGTGCCAATTATTTGAACATCAGCAGACCTTTATATTAAGCTCCCTTAATAGCTGCTTCTCGGAAAAAGATCATAGATGACACATACAATTTCTGAAGTATTTGTACTTCCCTGATGCAGTATTGTACAGTCTTAGTGCAGGCTTTGTGCAGAAGGCTATCACGAAACATCTTTAGACATTAAAATATATTAGTATTAATTTGTTATTACTATTTCTTTCTGATGAAAATTATGCTAAAACAGTTGTTTCTGAATGATGTAACACATGATGGTTAATCTGACTCCGTCTGGTCTCTGCTAAAAAAAGTAGTTCACCTCTGCCCCGGAAGTATGGTTTAAACAAAAATGCAGCAAAAATACTCTCTGACCTTGTTGAATGAAAAAGTCACAGAAAAGTCTGAACAGCTGCACACAATATGCAGTAAACTTCAACTTTATATACAATGACAATGATTCTTTGTTTCCCTCTTGTCTTGTCCTCAGATGCCTATCCTGTGTCCGAGGTGGTCTACACTTGGACAGAAGGACATGCCAAGTCTGTGGTTGTGGCCGAGGACGGTTCGAGGCTCAACCAGTACCACCTTCTCGGTCAGACAGCTGGCACCGAGGACATCCACACCAGCAGAGGTAGAGTATTAGCTATCGTCCTGAATTAGCTGCACTTTCATACATGACTGTCGCAGTAGACCATACCATGCCTTAAAACTGAGATCTTCCCTGATTTGTTATAAAACAGCGCTAGGATAGCTTTAAATTCAGTGTTTATTCTCTCTTCAGACTCGCAGCTGAACTTCTCGTGATAGCTTCTCATGTCACTTCCTTTAACCAAAACTGAGCATCTTTTCCTGTTCAGCATAAAAAGCATAGCACCATCAAGACGGCGTTGCTATTTCAAGATTAGAAAAGACTGTGAGTGGACTTGTGAGGCGTGCGAAAACGGTAGCTCAGAGTCAATGAGAGGATGCTGGTGGAGTGAGAGTAGCCTATCCCTCACACGACCAGCTGTCTACAGGCCTGGACAGCCCTGTCAAACAACACTTATCCCCCCGTATGAGCCCCACACACACACACACACACACACACAGCTGAATAGAGACCTGAGACTGAGGGTTAATCCCCCCCATCCCGCCACCCATCAGCTTTTGCATTAGGAAGATGACATCACAGATCAGCGGGGATTGGTCGGCTGACTGCGCTGGCGTGAGTTTATGTGAAAATGTTCTGCCAAAGCTAAAAAATATCAATTAGTGGAAATAAATGTGGGAAGTCACGGTAAATGGTGGGTGTAAATGTGCGGGACGTACTGGGAATGGGACGGTCTCGGAGCGGCGCGGGGCGGGTGGGGGCAGGGGGGGCGTTGAAAGGCATCTGCTTAATACTCTTATGTAAAAGGCAACCGTAATACACTTCCCTCGCAGTTTGATACTAGAATCATTATTAAAAGAGTGGATTTCCCCAGTTGTTTTTTATATGCACACCACGACTGAAACCTTTGCCGTTGCCGAGCTGACTCACTGCTTTGAGCAAAAGAGGTTAAAGGGTTCAGAGAGGCTGGGGAACAGGTACATGGTGCTATTTGATCTAGTAGGGTTATCATTTTAAAGATTATTCACAGTTTAAACTCTCAAATGCATCTGCTTCTCATACATACGGTGTCCTGTATCATTTTCTTCTCCCTTTTATTTACTGTAATGACTTTTTTGTGCTTCAAACGAGGTGCTTAGCCACTGGCGGACTGACACAAAGAGTTATGAAAACGCTCTGAGGGACATTTATGAGTGTGTAGCCATTAAAAGAAAATGTTATACACCTAATCTGTAATGACAGGTGGCTGGGGTTCATTTAAAGACAATTACTGCATTTGACTCTTAGTGATGAACACTATCAGAGATGAAGTCTTCATTTAGAAACCCTGTATTATGCCTTTAAATTATCTGTAAATTTTACTTAAAGTTGGGGTTACATACACATATACTACACAGCATATTGAAAAAGTATCACTATTTGGAGTATCAAGCTGTTTTTTGGAAAGACTGCTTGGAGTGCAGTAATATTATGATCCAAAGCATTGACATTTTGTACATCAGTGTATTATTCTTCCAATATTGTCCATAAATGTCACAATGTCAACTCTTCTAAAAGTGCAGTTTAAAAAAGAATAATGACATTTTTGGAATCAAGGCTAAATCCCAGTCACAAGGAGACATGTAATTGTATTTTTAATAATGACACACTGTCAAAGACGTGCTCCACATTTTGATGTTATTGCTTTGATACATCCAAATTTGCATCCAATTCCAAAGGTCATTTTCTGCATCTATTTGCCTGAAAGTTTACTCGACATTATCATTGTTTGCCCCGTATTCATCAGACCACCATCTGGTGTCCTGTCGCTGAAAACGACACTGTGTGTATTCCATTCTGCTGTCGGACCAAAAAGGCCGAATATTATCATTCGTGGCGCTCAGAGCTTGTGTTGGAACCTGTCCAGTTGAGCCGCGGAGACGAGTGATGAGTTTCAGCTCAGGGTCAAATGTAGTCCACTAGGTTAATTTACTTCTGTATGTGCTTGACTCGTGCTAATAACTTTGACCGAACAGATATGCCACTATCAGATGTGATCAGATAAAGCTATCCATGACAGTGTTAGGTATTATCAGCTTTAAATGGGTTATTACGACTTATACAGACACAGCTATTAGTTGGTGTTTGGGCATGCATTTAACCAGCACCTGAAGCCAATTCATGAAGTAATTTTATATCCCATGGACCCAGATGACCTTGTCAAGAATTACAAAACTGAGAATGTTTCAGAAATTGGCTGGAAGAGAAAACATCTCTAAGGATAGCTATCACCTGAAGTTAAGTAGTGCTGCCATGCTTGATTAAAAGAAAATCTGACAGCCGCCCGCTGTTTCATCAGGGGTAGACAAAGTAATGAAGCACTTTTTAAACCTCAAATACAAAATAGCAGCCAATTAATGTCGGGTCTTTTGTGTTTTTTGAGGTGAGCTGTGACCACATTCTGACTGAAATCTAATTGAGAAAAAGGTTGTTCATAACAGTACAGTGTTTCATAAATTGATTGTTTTTCCAGTTTCAAAAGCTTTGACATTAGCCATAGCCACAGTGTACCTTCAATGCCAACTCCTCCTTCAACAGCAACAGAATCCAAAACTATCTGAGTAGGTTCATGTGTTCAGTATTGCTCCATGAACAGAGGCCTTTACCTGCAACTTCCAATGCAAATTCCAGTATAATGTTTATGACTACTAACAAGCTCTCTTAGATATGGCTCCTGGTCTACTGTTGCCTGACTCAACCTGGAGACCGGAAGTGGAAGATCAGATGATTGGCATGTAGTATACCTTTAATTAGCGTGTCTAATCTTAGACAACACTCCCGTTTGAGTAGCAGCTCTGTGTGGTGCAAAAGCAGATTAACTGCCACTGTTTCTTAAACACTCAAGATCGTTAAGGATACAACCTCCATCCTGTCTCTTCCTCTTTCCCGAAATAACTCACTTTCCCACTATGCAGAACTTTCTTGTGAAGTTTGAGGCCTAGTATGGAGTAGAAACCATTCTCTCCTTGGGTTTTCAAGCTAAACCGATGACTTGTAATGGTTTGACTGTTCACTCGTAAGGCCACCAACAAAAGCTAAAGTCTGACTCACCAGTTGACCAGCATGGCGGCGTTGTTCCCTGACATAAAAGGAAGCTCTCCTTGGACGTGTTGTAATACAAATCCTTGAGAGACTAGTATTAAGATCCACCGGAGGATCATCCTCCCGGTGCCGCTTTCCCCAGTCCTGCCGGGATCCATGCATTAAGGGCAAAAGGTGAACCTGGGGTCTCCCAGGTCAGCGGCTCCTCGTGTGCAGACCTTTCCCACTGTAGCTTAACAAGTGAAAAGGATATTTTTGATCCAGACGGCCTCGAGTCATGAGGGCATGAGAGGTGCTGTAAGGGCTCAGGGTAAGAACTAATAGTCTCCGGATTGAGGCATGTTGAGCAGCGACGGCGGGAAGTCTTCAGTTGATGCTTCGATGTCAACAGCACATTTTTAAATATCTTCTTTTTATCCCAAATCCACCTGTCAGTTATGTTGTCTCATTATTCCATAAAATCCAAATGTCCAAACTGTTAGCCCCCCTCCATCCCAAAAGTGGTCCCGAGTGAGTGTCCCGCGCCGTGGCCTCAACTCTGCGCCCGTCTGTGCGCTCCTGTGGTCAGCAGTTCAGAGTCATTCTTCATGCGTGTTGTGTTGGGTGCGTGCCTCCCTCTGGGATTGGCAGAAGGGGCGGGGCTTAAGTCCACAGCGAGGATCCCGGGACAGGAAGCACTCCAACCCCCCCTCCCTCGGTCACCGTCTTTCTCTCACTGATGGCAGGATGCAGATTGTAACCAGGGATTAGGGCAGTTCAAAAAGCCGATTTTGCCCGGAGAAAGGAAAGCCTTATGTGTGTGTGTGTCTGAGGGAGAGAACCACTGCTGCTTGTGTACATGTCATTGGATTTTTTTTTTTTTTTTCATAGTTTACCAACGCCTGCATTTGGAAACCGCTGCTGGCGAGAGGATTTAAAGCCTCAAATGCAATCTTCGCTTGTTTAACTGAATATTGTGTCCCCTCTCTTTTCTATTAGTCTGTCACCTCAAACTGTCATCACCCATTGTGTAACTGCAGACACTAACTGCATAATAATCTATTGTCATGTACCCGCTATCGACGACAATAATTAACTTGCCCTCATTTTTCTGTTCAATTCAGGTTCAATTCACAGTTATGTTCAACAGAAAATGAAATGTTCCTTTTATCGTAGCTCATTTTTTAACTGTTCCACCACCTACTCTTTTCATTTTGCAGCCCGCCACTTCTGATTATTTCATTACTGGAATAGCAGCAAGAGGGAGTAGAGGTACATTAGTTGGAGTAGAAACATTTTACGAGCAGATACCTGGCGGATGTTAAATCTATTCAGTGCATTTTAGAACACTTTTAGAGATTGTTAGGTATGTGTTTTTGTTAACAGAAGGTCATTACTGGAGCTAAATTCACCTCACATTATGTATTTCCTGAACAAATGTTCCTATTGTGCCTTCATAAACCCTACATTTTGTATTGTGTAGTGTGGTATTTCTGCTGTGTTGTTAGGATGTCTCTTACAACTGGGATATTTTATTATGTAAGCAGAAAGCATCGGACATAAAAAGTAACAATACTCTCATCTCACTACCTGGTAAATCAAATTGCTTTTGTGCCGTGAGGAGGTCAAATTACCGTTCATAATTCCTCCATAAACATTATTTAGTTTGAAGCTCATTCCACCTATCATTAACAGACATCTATTCACTGGCCTTGTTTACCGTGCTATCGAACTTTATCTCCGTTTTATTTGTTTGTTTCCCCTCAGGACAGTACACAGTGATGATGGCCCACTTCTACCTGAAACGGAAGATTGGATATTTTGTCATCCAGACTTATATGCCCTGCTTCATGACCGTAATCCTGTCCCAAGTGTCATTTTGGCTAAACCGCGAATCAGTCCCCGCAAGGACTGTCTTCGGTGAGTGACACGCTCGTTTACTAATTTACAAGCTATTTTTTCAAGACTTTTTATTTATCTATGTAATATTCCCGTCATGCACTCACGCCAGGGAAGATAATAATAATAATAGAGCCACAGAGCAGCACTGCAATCGCTGGCAGTTAAGAGTTATTAAAGCACCACCCTGCGTTGAATGAAAGCTTGCTTTTAAAACTCCATAAAGACTTATTACTGCGTTTGTTCTTACCCAGGGGTGACCACTGTGCTGACCATGACCACCCTGAGCATCAGCGCCAGGAACTCCCTCCCTAAAGTGGCCTACGCGACAGCTATGGACTGGTTTATTGCGGTGTGCTACGCCTTTGTGTTCTCGGCCCTGATCGAGTTCGCCACCGTCAACTACTTCACCAAAAGGAGCTGGGCGTGGGACGGCAAGAAGGCCCTGGAAGCACAGCACCCCAAGGTACCGTCAGTGGGCACAAAATTACACGTCTGTCGGGCACAAAACTTCCCACACGAAGACTAATGAGAATTTGGCGTCCTTGTCCACACCGGCGTTATGTCCTCCCGAATGTAATGGGATGCAGTTAGCAATTTAATAAGGTGTCCTCTCTACTGTCAGCGTTGTTTCGAAAAGGCCAGTAGTACAATTAACCAATACGTATTACAGCTTTGAATGAATATTACTGTTGGAAATATTGTTATGCAGTCATTAATTTAGCGATAATGTTTACCCTCATATGTGTGTATATTATAAGCCAATGCATAAATTTAATGTGTTGGATGTCTTTGCCCTAATAATCCATTAGTGTCGCCCCTGATTAATAAGCATCTATTTCCCAAAACTGGACCATGACCCACAGGTGTGTCTCTGGAAATTTTATGGGCCACTGAATAAATTAGCATTACAAGAATAAAAAAAAAAACTGTTCTCGATCTGAGTGCATTAATTTGCCTTCAGAGGAAACTATTTTGCATCTGAATTGACATCAGTGGGTCACTGTGTTTTGTCATTCATACATAGTGGCTCTAACCAAAAGTCTGTGAACCACTTTTTTGCAGTAAAGTGCCGGAAAATTACCCACTTTGCAACAAAAGGCTGTAATTATTTTCCCAAAAGCCAATGTCAGTATTTGCTATCTATACATAGCAGCATAGAAAATAATAATAAACATCATTTTGGGATTTTAATTACATCATGACTCATCAGGATATAGTTGCTTGATTCGCTTCACAACATTGATTAATATGTACGCTGCTTATGAATAGTGACATGTCATGCATCTGTAAGCCGCTGCTGTAAATTCATGCAAATAAAAGGCAAAGTTCCAGACCAGCAGCGGGAATCATCCTGCTACGTGAGCGCACTCCATAACAAAGACATTTTACCTGAGGCCTCGACTACAAATGTTTACTAGTGTAAAAATCTCTAATCATTACAGACAGAATGAAATGCATTGATTGTCTCGGGCCACAGTCTGAGCAAATTGCATCCGTCGAGAGCTTAAAACTAATTCTTTGCTCAATGTAATCTGCTGCAGAAACGGGATCCCATGGTGCTGTCGAAGAAACCCAACAATGTCTGCTCAGCGGGCGTCAACTACACTCCGAATCTGACAAAAGACGTGTCCATCTCCACCATATCCAACATGACGTCCGTGCAGCTGCGTGGCTCCGAAACCAAGATGGTGGATCCTAAGAAGACCTACAACAGCGTGAGTAAGATCGACAAGATGTCTCGGATAGTGTTCCCGGTCCTCTTCGGTACTTTCAACCTCGTCTACTGGGCTACGTACCTCAACAGGGAGACGTTCGTCAAAGGAGCCATCACCTCAACGTAATCTTCGCTTTTGATCATGGCCCTTGTATAGACACATAGTAGAGTCCAAAACGGAAGTCCAACCTTAGTTTAGGATGGACTCAGAAGAAATAAAGGGGTTGTTGAAGGTTGTTTTCCTAGACAAAAAAATAATATTCACGCTTGAACAACAAACTCTTTCATATTCAAGCACTTTGAATGGATGCAAGGCTGTAACCGAGTCCCTTTCTTGTTTTCATGGCCTAAAAACTGCTTGATGAAGAACAAACTGCTTTAGAAATGAGAGCGGCGGCTTTGCTTCTCTCTCCTCTGTCCTGCTGCAATTTGCATGACGCTGTCCTCAAAAAGGGAATCCTTGGACTCGCTGTTTTTCTGTCTTGAATAGCAACCATGTATACGTCCATCACTACTCAATGTATGCGAGCACACACTCCATTTGCTGTAACATAAGGACCATTTGAAACAACTCGAAACACTTCTTATCGAGGAGACAATGGCTTGAAATGCACTGAGCTTATGCTTCGAAAACTGCAATATAACAGGCTTTTGAATTTGAGAAACATAAAAAATGTACCTAATTCTACACTTTGTGGATGAAATATGCTATCCCTTGAGATTAATGCTGCAAGTGCATTAATAATTTAGTCTCATGTCTTTTTTTTTTTTTTTACTTGCCTTTTCTGATTGCAGCGGCTGCTTGTGTGTCTCTTTGTACATCTCTACTTGAACATTCAAAGCCTTCTGCTACAGGCCTGATTTCCCCAAAGCCTTGGCAGTCAAAGAAGCTCATTGTCTCGATAAAGAATGACAGAAAAGGATCGAAAATAAAAATAACATTCAACCTTAAGGTAAAAATGCTTTGGAATTGTAGCAAAAACCTTGAACGCCTGCCAGACTGTTAAAAATGTCTTTGGCCTACTTTCAGTGGATGTTGTTGATGCTGGACAAATTAGAGATAAGGTATAAGTCAGTTTTGAACTATGGTCACTCAAGTAGCAAAGTAATATTCACAGTTGAGAAGCTGGTGCTCAAAATGCAGAGCGTGACTCAAATCAGTGAAGCAATGCCAAGAGGCTTCATGGAGTGAGATGACCAGGGTTCAAGGCTGCGTTTAGTCGAGCTCGTGCCGTTCTGTCTCATCTTTGGCCAAAACACTTAACCCCTAACTGCTCCACAGCTGTTTTTCCTGACCCAACAGTCAATTACAGGAAAGAGGACTTTTTAATCAGATATTCAGATAAATAGCTCGTGGAATATGTGAGCAAAGAATCTGTTGCAAAAGGAGCTGCTACAAGACTGCATAGATTTTGTGAAATTAGGCCAAAACTCATAAGGGAATCATGTAAATAGACTTTCTTTATTTCAGCTTTTTTTTCTTTGACACAAAAAATGAGTGTAAAAAAAAAAAAGAAGCCAAAGTCTAATGTTGACTTTCAATTGTTGACAGGTTTGGTCTCATTTTTTCTAAATGTACATGTTGAATTATGTTTGCGTTGCTTGTAGCATTTCGGATTCACCTGCTTCTATGGTTGAATTTAATGGAGTTTTTATTTATCTTTGTATTTCCATGTAACTGAACTGGAAGCAATGAGCACATGTGATGGTGAAGTGGCTCAGCACATGTTGGACTATGATGAGACCTACTCAGGAACAAAATGACCCATGCTCCTAGAAAAACGTTGCCTCGGCATTACTGCTTTAAAAGATTTTTAAAGGGTGTATTTTATTCTGCAGGGACCCAGGATTTTTTAACATGTGCATATAGTAACATATGCATATCGTATGTGTAAATAAAGATGACTTAAGCTGCTAATGCTTTGCTTTGAGAAATTGGGACCTACACTAAGTATGTCTAATAACCAGTCTAACAGTCTTTTTGTGCCAATTGGTGTTAAATTGAAAATTTATGTACGACAATTTATTCTTTTGGATGTGTTCGTGAGTGAAACATGAGTGAAGTCACCATGTTTCAGTGTTTGTTAAAGCCCAGCCGCATTGTTAAAGGAGGTGAAATACAGATGAACACCAATCTATATGTCTGTGTATCTAAAGGGTCGCCATGGCAGCCGGTCTGGATGAAAAGACCGAACAGCATTTCCCAACCCTCGTATTTGTTCAGTGTGTCCCTGTTTGTGCCTGCCTTTATCAGACTTAGCCCTACATGTAATGTCCAGCTTTCTTTACAATTCTTCTCAAAGGCAGTGATAATATGTGAGATAAAACTAGATCGGGAAATGGAAGGCAGCCTTGGGGTTTATTCCTCTGTGGTTTGGGCCCAACATTTTTAGCTACTGACAACAGTGAGCTAAACTGGCAATGAAAACGATCTGAAGATCTTCATTGTGCTCTTGGTCGACTACATTTTATCCCCATCCACTTGGTCTTTTTTGCTGCTATCTCTCAATCCATCTATCCATTTCGACATCCCTCTCTTCAGTATCTCCAGCCAAGACGTGATTGCCCCCACCCCCTGTTCTTCAGCCACTCCGGCGGACTCATCTGCCATACATCTGTTAGAAAAAGGATTTAGTTCTGCTTAAGTTGCTTTCGCCCATTCAGGGTGCCCCAACAGCATAGTGCTTCACTCCAATTTAAGCCCCGACTGGCCGGCGGATGACAAATGCTTGTTTATTTTGATGTGCTTTCTGGACAGCTGTGGCTGGTGCATGTGAGGGACCAATTTAGGATTGATTATATGTACTTTTGCCTAAGCTAGTTCATGGCCAGTGAAGCAGACTGGATTTTGAAGTTGGGTTTTTCGACTGTAAAGTACTGAAGTTTGCTTGAGGAGACTTGCTTGGACATACAGTATGACACATTTTGACATTTGCGTTGGTGTGTATTTTTAACTCTTGGGTGAAAAGGTAACTTAAGGATGAGAATGCATGTCACTGTCTTTGATGTTGGTGAGTTTTTCACAGAAATCCAAAGTAATGATAGTTCCTGAGTGCCTCCACTGCCTCTTTTCCGCCTCATTAAAGAAGTTATTAGGTAAAAAACAATAAAAAAAAAAAAAAAAACTAGCATTAGGTTACCAATCTTTGAATAACTTTGATGACTTGACAGCTGTCTGTGTCAATAAAAGTTGGGTGTTTCATTTTATTAGAGCAGAACATAAAAAATAATGTGCCAAATCCAACAAAACATCCAGAAAACTACCCTTCTATTGTAGCAACAATAGTGTGCAAAACTATTCTGTGTTAGTTTAACGAACTATAAACACGTTACTCACAGGAATCTAACTCCAGACTGCCACTGTCAGTATTTACCAGGAACCTTTAACAGTAGTTCATCCATTAAAAGCTATAATTAGCATGGGATCTCTTGTTTAATAGCATTTATTATCTTTTTTACTAGTCTTTTGAAAGAAACTGTGACTTTTGCTGCCATTTTTCATAATAACTGCAAGTTATTGTAGCTGTAGCCGGGGTGAAGCGTTATTGTGTTATTCATTCTTTGTTTTATGTATTGTATTTGTTTTCATGTAACATATTAAAAAATAAATGAAAATAATGAACGAAGATGCTTTTCAGAAGTTATTAAAATGCATCTTACATGTAAATCATGATTGTATAACTACAGCTAATAAATACTGACTTTTTATTGCACTGATGTGTTTCTATATTGATATTTCACCACTTTGAGAAAACAAGTTTGATCCATACAGCGCCTGTGGGCTTCAATTTCACCCCTCACATGTCAGAGAAAGAAATCTATTCTTTTAATACGCTTTAACAACTTTACAACGTCATTTATTTTTCTGCAAATCTTTATTCCTGTTCATGTAGCACATTCAGAAGGCCATTCAGGGAGCAATTATGCTAAATTATGATAATCTTCATCAGTCTTTTTAATGAGTAACAGAAAACGAGGCTTCTCCAGATGACACTTTTTGTACTTTAATGAACACAGGGAACACATATGCTTTATCATTTGCAAGAGAAGAGCCTGATTTTGGAAGTAAAAAGCATACATCTATAGGGTGAACACGTGGGAAATATAGTAATTAGTAAATTTAATACAGCAATGGAGGTATGAGTGTATCTGTAATATGTAATTTGGCAGATTATGTAAATAGATTTGGGCTGGTTCAAGAGGGTAATCCCATAAATACAGTCAAAATCTGATACTACCCCGTGTGTTTGTGCCTTCCTGAGCCACCAGGGGGCAGTGATGTCTCTCAACATGCAAAGCTTCACAGTGTGTAGTTTGTGAGTGTTTGGAGTGGGCTTGCTGAGACCAAATGGCTGGTGAATGTGACTTCCAGTGGTGATTACTGTGAGCAAAGCAGCAAATATCAATATAAACAAAAGTGAAATAGGGCTTAGCTGGTTTCCTTGTGGTATTCTCAGGCTTGTATTGTATCCACGTTGGTTCTTTTTACACGCTACACGCTGCAGCACGCGCATGAAATTGACCTTTGCCTTTATCAAACCCTACATTAACCTTCATTAACATGCATTTAAACAAACGTAACCTTTGTCTAATTAATTCAGTGGTAGTTTTGTTGCTATGCAGCAGTTTAATGGGGTTTGTAAGTTTAAGAGGAAGTCAAATCAAAGCAAGGCTACAGTGTGTGTCTAAAGCAAAGAGTTGCAGGACTTGTTGATTATGCCACATGAATGTAGAGCCTAAATAGGTGACAGTGAGTTCAATTTTAGGTGTATTTTTGTTTTTATTTTATTATGAGAACTTTTTTGTTACTGTCATCCATTTCTTGGTTTAAAATAAAGCTCACTACAATTAAGAATTATTTTATGCCATTTTTAGTCATCTTAACCCTGTCTTCATTAGTTATCCTTAATGTAGTCTAATCTTATTGTCTCGGGGCTTCCATATATGGAATTAGATCATTATTGGGTCACACCAGTAGACATAAAATCCAGGTGTTCTGCTGTATGAGTCACACGAAACCATCATCTCCTGGTTCACCAGCTCCACGCAGCGTCACCAAACCTCTCCGTCCGCGCACACACGCACACGCACGCACACGCACGGAGGAAGGGAGGGGTGTGTACTGGGGAGAAGCTGCGCGCTGGATCCGCTCGGTTCGACTCTCTCCTCGGGATCATACTCATTGATTGTTGGTTCCACAGACGCAGAACCTGCCCCCCTCCTCCTCCTCCTCCTCCTCTTCCTCTCCCTGCAGCATCTCGGATAGCATCTAGGAGGTGGTCGCACATGACACGCGGGAGAGGAAAGCGCGTGGGTGGATGAGGAAGTTCACAGATTACTGTATTTTCTCTGGCACTTTCACGCAGCGGCGGTTGGCGAGCTCCGGGATCTCCATTTCTGCACCTTTTCAGTCGTCACAGGTGATCCGCATATGGGAAAATGACAATCAAGTTTGTGGTCATCCTCTTACTTCTCCTTCTCCTCCTGCTCGTCTATGGAGCACGGTGAGTCCATTACGCACGGCTCCAGCTTCTCGTTGTGCCATTGATGCTTTAAAAGTTGCATGGATTATCAGTGAAATGGGGTTGATGCTTGTGCTGTTTAAGGAGAGGGGCTTTCCCCGCGAATTCTCACACACATTCTCATTTATAGACTAGATCAGCACTGTATTTATCACACATCAGTCTGGGGACACCTAGAAGGGATGCTTTCTGTGCAAAGTTTCATTGATTGCTTTTACAAACACCCACATATCAAACCATTTTCATGTGTTTCGTCTTATGTTGCCCCCAAATTCCCAACCCCTTTCTTCCTCCCTCCTTTTCACCCCCAGTTCTGATCAGCTGGAATATGGCGACGAAGACGACGAAGACCAGCACGACACTACTGTCAATCAAATGCTGGTCCCCAGGTCGCACCAGGAGGATGCCACACTTATTCTGAACAATTTGCTCAAGGAATACGACAAGACGCTCCGGCCAGACATTGGAGGTAGGATGTTTCATGAAAGTTAAAGTAACGCTGTGCGGTTTGGTGGTGCCCTCTAATGGTCACTGTGTGGAACAGTTTAGTGTCATGAAAGACACATGGGACTGCTGTTACAGATAAAGGCGTTTGTGCATTTGTGGACAAGGCTTTCATCAAATATGACTCTGGAAGTTTCTTTTATGGAGCTTCTACTTTTATGTCTATAGGATGTGCCATGAGGGTCGTATTCGCTAAACTGCTTCATGACGCTTTTTAAATGTTGATCAGAAATAAATAAATAAAATGATTAACTATTTTTTGGTCAGAACATTTCAGATTTTTTCTATGCAAGACTAAAACTCTATTTTTTTGTCTACTGGATTAGTTTCTGCACCTGGTAAAGCTGTTAACCATTAGACCATGAGGACACCAATTATCCCAAAGCCTATTGTCACTGCCATGTATTATACAAAATATCAGCACAATATAAACTGTGGCAGTGAATTATTGCTTTCCCATCAGCTGTGAGACAGATAATTATAATTATTTTCTGGGCATCAGTGTCGCCAATTTAAATTCGTGCTTGTTATTTGTGAAGCTAAGCGGTGGGTGTAGATATGACACGTGCAGTAAACATGTTGTATTACATCTATGTGGCATGTACATGAAATAGTTTGTGGGAGGTTAGGTGTTCACAGTCCAAATCGCTCCCTGATTGCAGTCAGATTATTTCGGGTGTGATTTTTTTTTTTTGGTGCAATCAAAACTGTGCCTTTTGGTGGAGCACATAGCCCTCGAGTGAAGCATAAGGGAGGCTGGCCACTAATCAAATGGTGACCGGGTTGATCCCCCTCTGAGTGTTCTCACTCTCCGCAACTGGTCGCGGTGATGAAAGGCTCTCAGCTTTTGTTTTTGGTGCGTTCAAAGAAATACAGCTCGGGACATCAAAGTCTGGATGATATACGTTACGTGTGGGCTGTTTGGGTGTGAGGACAGTGCAAGAGGAAGATGTGGATTTAAGTGGATTTGGAAGTTTGAAAGGTCAAGATGAAGAGAGTTTACAATTAGAATCAGGAGAATGGTGCATAAAAGGTCTTAAAATGGAAGTTGGCTACGTATTTGAGTTTTGTTTACAGTAGTTACAGATTGATTTGAAGGTCATAAATATAAGCATTGATCATTTCTCTTTAGTGTTTGCCTTGCTATCTCTCCGGCTGCTCCGACTTTCTCTCACAGAGCAAAAACACTGGTCGGAATTGACTCTAAATTGCCCTTAAGAGTGAATGCGAGGTGATTCTTTAAATGTCAGCCGGGCAATTAAATGGCGATTGGCCAAGGTGTACCCAGCCTCATGGCCTCAGTCAAGTGGGATAGGCTGCAATTATGCCTCCACTCAATGAAAGAAACTCAAACAATACTTCTAACCTTGAAAATTACAGTACATTTTTATTTTATATATTTCCCAGAAATGGTCTCTGTGTTTGAAAAGTGAAGTTGAGACGATGTGTCATGTTTTTTCAAATGGGAATTGCAGGTGGAGATACTGTATTGAGCGTTTAGTGATGTTTACAATATATTGATCTAGCAGCAATGTCTTTAGCAGTTTCTTACCTGAGCGATGGAAGGATATTGCATATTACACATGACTTGATGAAAGTTTCTTTTTTGCGCTGTTTTTTTTTCGCATGAGGACGTGGAATGGACCCTTTCTCTGTATTTTTGTCAGCCATTGATTCAGTTTAGACCAATGGGAGCATCCCTTATTTCAAAGTGCATTGTCTGTGAGCATGTGATTGGTCAAAACTTCAGGTATGTGCTAAACATTTTCATCTATTAAAATCCTTTACAATTAAGCCCAGATGACATCTTAAGGTAGTCTTTCTTACATATAATTCCTATTAAATATACCATAGTTGATTAAACAGTTTATCATCCATTTACAAATTCAAAACACATACTTATGGCCCATTCACCTGCAAATTAAAATCATTTAAAGTGGTAACTAGTACCATACATATTGTGGCTCTTGTAACTGTGTCTCCAAGCTCCTAAAACTGTTAAGACTGTGGTAAAAACTGGTTAAGAAAGTGCTGTGCATGAGATGCAATGGATAAATGTTGAGTACTAATCTGTAGATCATTAGGAGTGTTTATTTTTGTTCTGGGCACCAAGACCCATTTTTAACAGGCAATAACCTGCTGGGAATTGATTTTTCTCTTTCTCCTGCACTAGTGGCTCACTTACCTCACCTCAGTCTTGTAGCCCACCTCGTGGATGGGGAATCTCCCACCAGCCCGCTTTTCATAATTAAGGATGAAATTTTGATGAGATCCAGTTGACAAACCTTAGTGTCATCCATGAAATGTTAATGCTGCTGGGATAAAGTCAGGCAGCGGAAACGCGTTGGTGTGTGTGTATAGAAACACATAAACACACGCAGAGGAAATGAATGCACTTGAAGAAGAGTCAAAGGCAGATCTGGGACATTTAAGTAATTCTAAAGAGAAGTAAGTGTTGTGACAAAGCTGTAGAAAACACACAACGGGGGGTGTCACTTTGGCTTGCGCTTTCCATTTAAACCATAACAAGACTAACCTTAACTTTTAACCTTTTTCGTGCATTTGTCAAGTCTCCTCAATTGTCTCTGCCCTGAAACACAAGAAAACATCTCACAAAAGGCTTTATTTTAAGATACTGTCGACTTAATCAACACTTCCTCCACAGCATCAAACAATGTTGTTGTTTTTTTTTACATTTGCTTTTTCTAAATCCAAGCTGCTCTGTTGTTGTTTACACTCTGCTGGCTGTGAAATGTCGTCAGCATATTTGAGATTTCCAAATAAATTAATCATCATTTCATAATTGTATTTGTCTATCTAAGCAGTTGATAGCTTTTTTTCACTGTTGGCCTCTGATAAAGTCACTGAGGAAGATTTGTGACACATGCAACACTATCTTCCACTTTTCACATTGTAAATTGAATGTTATGTTTCATCACATTTTATGTTTTCAGAAGTAAAGTTACCAGTCTGATCAACAAAAACAGTGTTAGTTTTAATTTAAGTGAAAATGTAGACTCTTGTCACTTAGCAACTCCAAAACAGCCAAAGAATAATACAATAATAACATGTAATCTTATGCATATTGCTATGTATCTATTACTTTCCCGTTTTTGTTTTCTTTTAATTTTTTTAATGGGCTTTCTAGTTTTTTAGATTTGGAAAGCTTAAGAGCTGACAGTAGATAATCTTCCAGTGACTGCAGGGTTGGCAGTTTGATCCTGAGCTTCTCTCCACAGTCACTGTTGTCACGAGTGTAAGAATCAGACACAATGGAAAGCGCTTAAAGTGTCAAGAAACATACATATGTACCACATAATAGTCGGTTGCAGTAATATTTATGCTAATACTCGTGAAGATTTGTAAAAGCACTCAGATTACAGTGATAAGTGAAGCCTTTAATATCATCATAAGATAACTATGTTCGCTATTCAAACATATTGTGTGTGTTGAGAGAAAATGCTTAATTGACTTGTTTTGACCCTTACTAACCCCGAGTGTAGTCACAGCTGTGCTTATGACTCTGTTTTGTTCTCTTGAATGTATTGAAATGATAGACTTTACACTACTTTAATTAATCTCCATTCAAATGAATTTTGCTTTTTGTTCCGCAAAGCAGGCAACACAGAGAGGAATGCATGTAGTAAAATAACTTCATTTAACCTTCCTGTCGTGTTCGGGTCAAATCTGACCGATTTACAACTTAAAACACTCATAAATATTGTGTTTTACATCTGATTGCCTCAAGGCCTTATGATATCCTCCACACTATGCACTTGAACATACAAAAGTGATGATCACCTTTTTCATTAAATTTTGAGTGTTTTAATCAACCTTGTTACACCTGTGGTGTTCCCGGTCAAAAGTGACCGCCATAGGAAATGAATGGGTATCCAGACTATATTCATCCATCAGACAGAAAACATCCCCATACACACCACCCCAACACACACACACACACACACACACACACACAAGACTGAACAATGTCTTTTGCAGGTACACATCTCTTTCCCGCGCTTATGTGCCGATCCTCCCACGTGAACTAACTTCCTGATGAAACAATGCATCATATCTTCATACAGACCAAACAGGTGTCCCATCTCTTTCCCATGCTTTTGTGCCTATCCCCCACGTGAACCACACCTTCCAGACTAATCAATGTATCATCTTCACACAGACCCCATATATATAGCTTGATGTTTGCTTTGCACTCCTTTTACTCTGAGCACAATGAGTAGGCGACTGACAAGGCGGTTCTCTGTAGAAGAGGTTCTGGTCCAGGTTTTTGGACATGATGAAGAGGGCACTGAAATTGAACCAGAGATAGAGGAGGATGTCTCGGAAGTGGAAGACAACACAGATTTTGATCCAGACTTTGAGGAGACTGACCAGTCAACAGATGGAGAGGGAGAGGCACCTGAAGAACAGGCACCTGAGGAGACATTCCAGTCCAAGAGTGGACGCTTCCCAATCTCTTATTTATTGTTCCTTTTATTGCAGCTTACTGGTACATACACCTGCAAGTGAATGACAGCCTGCTGGCCTGTGGCACTGTGCCACAACCCCCTTGATGTGTCTGTTTTCAACACATATATGGTGTGGATAGTCGTCGACCCAACCTGGAATCAGGGGAAGAGTTTCAAGAGGAGACTTTTCCTAGCAGAGCTGGGGAAAGCTTTTGTGACTCCTCTTATTCAATGCCGCCAGTACATTCCCCGCACACCAGCCTCTGCCAGTCTGGTTAGGAGTTTGCAAGCCGCTGCCCCGGGTGCTCTCCCCCAACAAGGACATGGGCAGAAAAGGAAGCGCTGTGAGCTCTGTGCCCCTAGAGACAACAATACAAGCCTGAGATGCTGCAAATGTGATGCCTATGTTTGCAAGGCCCACTCTGACCTGAGTGTCACATGCCACTCATGTGCATGAATTCACATGCACACGCACGCACACACACAAACACACACACACACACACACACACACACACACACACACACACACACACACACACACACACACACACACACACACACACACACACACACACACACACACACACACACGCACACAAACAACTTCATGTTAAGTTTGGTCTTTGGTTTTCCATTTATTTTTTACATTACATGTTCATTTTGTAAAACATTTTCAGTGCCTATTTGTATTTTCACTGCAGTTATTTTATGTCTAATTCTATAAATTCATGTTGAACACTACTTTGAGACATTGTTCACAGCTAAAGAATGTTGAATGAAAATTTGGTGGTGAAAAATGGTTTTTGTGCTACTTTAAGAGCAGTTAAAACAGACCGGTCAATTTTGACCGGGAACACTAAAGTAAGGGGCGGGAGGTGAACACGACAGGAGGGTTAATTCATGTAATCACGATAAAATCACTTTTTCTACTCACAAGATCAAGCCTGTGTGTGGAGGACAGAGCCAGAGCAGCACCTGGCATTCAATGGACTGATGACACTTTTCCATATCGCTGTTGTAATGTCATGGACGATATTCTTGATGTTGGAATGAATATAGCACTAGTTAAGTCCTCAGCAGTGAAACAAACAGCAACATTATCCTGTATCCCATGTTTCCCTCTGTCTCTTCCAGTCTTGTGAAGTCAGCTGTGAGCCTAATCTTCATATAAAGTGGGTGACTGGTCCACTTACAATAAAAAAAAAAGCGACCCACATTTCTCCTCAGCAGAACAAGTGCTGAGCCTCACCTTAACCGATAAGAAGCAGTTCGCCTCCGATGAAGATGAGATGCTCGTCTGTCCTTATTGTGTCACTTTCCTTTTGGATTTAGAGCGTGATCGCTGAGTGTGAGCTGTGTGGAGACCCTCGTACGTGGGAATCTGTGAATGTCTGAGAGCCAAGGAGCGGGTTTGGAAGTGTAGGGCTTTGAGAGTTTGGGGGGCTACAATGGAGACACTCATTTAAAGTTAGGACTAAAAATATAGCAGACAAATTAAAAAGTACATTTAAGAGAGGTTCAAATCTTTATGCACCGGAGAATTGAGCCCACAGACAAGCATCGAGGCTACTGCCAGCGTGGGCCTGCTCAGGGAGAAATCAAAGCACAGGTGAGAAATAGATCAGAAGTAAGAGCAGAGTTGTCGAGCATCTTTTTACAATACTGAATCATGCACTTTTCAGACCTGGAAATACTCTTTTATCCTTCAGACCAAGAGCAATTTCGCAAGTAGAAGTAGTTGAATGAAAAGGCTAGACACTCAGGTTTTGATGAATGATATTGTTTGCTTGTTAGAGACGGTCTAGCTGATGAAAAGAAAAGGACAAAAAAAGCAACCAGTTAAACTAGAATTTGATATATAAAATAAAATTTGCAGATATGTTTTTTGCCTTTTAAAACATGACAAGCCGATGAGTCCAGTCAGCCTGATGCAACATCTTACTTCCCTTTAATGATCATCACGAATCCAACGCCGATGTCTTATCAAATTATCTCAAAGCACGTTGGTTGTTGACAAACCGAGGAAATGGAGACTTGAACTGAGGTTGTAACTGGAATAAGTAAGGTAAAGCTACAATTTTCAGTACAACTTCATCTTCTATGAGCTTCTGAATAATCATGCTGCACCCATTTATTACCCTCCTGATTATGAAACTGAATAAACATTTGCACATATGTTGAACTTTTTGTTTGAAGTCCTTTGAAGTTCCGTCTGCACTGTAAAGTCTTTCCTAAACAGAGCTGAGCTGATATTGATACTTGGCTGCTAAAATATGTTTTGTGCATCTGTTCCCAAAACCCAAAAGTTTCCAGCATTTGTGAGTTCTCCCCAAAGCAACTCTCTTTCAACCTCTCTCCAGTATCCACAGCTACTTTCTCGCCCCCTCGGAGCTGCACACCCAAATTTAAACATCTGAAACTCACTCCGAAACAAGCTGTCCACTCAGTCTCTCTTCAGTTTCATCCAAATACAGTGCACCTAACAGCTTTTCAGTATATTCATTTGGGCTAATCCTGCTTGTGTGAATTTGTGGGTGTGATCGCGGCCAGACAGCGCTTCTGAAAGCTGTAATTGTCCGCAGCTAACAAGCTATTGATCGACTCTCACGGACCAGGTTTCTGCAATCATATCGTCATTATTGCCTCAGTCTGAATATGTCTGGAGTTTACAATTAAGTCCGTGGGGGCCGAGTGTCAATAAAACTGGTGTGGGACAGTAAGAAGCGATTTTTTTCTATTAAGAAGCCCACTTTGATCAGTGAGCTTCTTTTGTAAACAGGAATAAATACATGCTCTAATTATGTTGCTGTGTGAACTGACAGACTTTGATTCGATGAAAGCAAGTGCATATCAGAAATAGAAGCTGCTCAGACATGACTGGTTTGCTGCTGTTTCTTTCTCCCTTTGCCACTTCCATTTGTGTTTTTCAGGCCAAGTTCAAATACGTACAAACTTTGGGACCTCTTTGTTCAGTGTTTTGATCGGCTCTCTGTAGACACCCCTTGCCATAATCCCACTTTTCATTGCTTTCAAGCATTGCTCGATCATGTGATAGTATAGGAAGGGAGTCGATATGTAGCTACACATAATCTTTAAAAATCTCTACTCCAACAAGCCATTTTAGAAGCCGAGGAAATTACAGTGTTATAACCTTGAGTTTATAAGAACAATGTAGTACCCTCATGCCATAATTGCTCCCCATGGTCTAGTGCACACATGTCAAACTCAAGGCCCGGGGTCCAAATGCAGCCATTTGCAATGTTTTATGTGGCTCTTCAATAGATTAAAAAAAAAAAAAGCCTGTTCAAATCGAACTTAAACCTGTTCAAATCAAACTAAAACCTGTTCAAATTCAATCAAAAATCTGTTCAAATCAAACTAAAACCTGTTCAAATCAAACTAAAACCTGTTAAAATTCAACTAAAACCTGTTCAAATCGAACTTAAACCTGTTCAAATCAAACTAAAACCTGTTCAAATTCAACTAAAACCTGTTCAAATCGAACTTAAACCTGTTCAGATTCAGCTAAAACTTGTTCAAATTCAACTAAAACCTTTTCAAATCCAACTAAAAACAATTTCTGTAAAAGAACAAAATTATTGTTAAAGATAAAAGCTTTCAAACGTCACCATCTTCTGCCCCTGAAAGGTCCAGTGTGCTACTCAGAGCATTTACAGAGATTTCTTGTGGACAGAGACACCTGTTGTAAAAATATTAGTTTATAAAAATATCCGTTCCAGTTAAAATGTAAAATGTGTGTGAAGCAAAATTCAGTTGAAAGCCAGGTGTGTGTCAGAAATAGAAGCTGCTTAGAGGTGATTGGTTTGCAGCTGTTTCCTGTCTCCCCTGCCCCTTGTCTTTCCTCAGTCTCTCAACAGCCCCTCGCCTCTCATCCAATCTCCAGCCTCCATCACTGTAACTCATTTAGACCCTCCTATATCCTCCATTCTCCTTTCACTTACAATGTCATCCTACATTATTTATATCAATATCTGAGGTCCAGATTTTAGACAAACGCGTTTTGATATTTCGAGTGGGATTTTGACCCACTTTGCATCCCATATGAAAGTCCAATTCAGAAGCGCTGTCAGATTCAATCAGAGTGAGGCATTAGGGCGGGGGCTGGCATGGCAGAACATTTGCTCACATCATTGACTGAATATATTTTTGGGTCGAATAAATCAGCCGTCAGCAATTTCTTTAATAAATAGTTAAATGAAATCATTAGAATTGCAATGTGTGCAGTGTCAGATTTGCATTAGTCTTGCATTTCTGCTTGAGAGTTTAATGATGACTTTTGAGGCTGCTTTTTTCTTGATGTGTAGGCTTTTGTGAGTCCAGCACAAAAGAGGAGAGTGATTAACAGCTCTAATGGTCATACAGCGGCTAATGGCTGTCACAGGCGCTCCATGACGTCTGTACAAAACATGGTATTTTGCTGTAAACAAAGCATCAGTCAACTTATGTGACATGTATTTTTAAATGCTGCTGATTTCTGCAGATTTCTGACACTGTCGACCACAGCATGAAGAGCCTTTCCCTTACCACAGGAAATATGACTCAAAATAGACTCCGTTAGGATCCCTTAATGACGTAAAATAAAAACTAAAGCTGCCATGTTGAATACATTCATACATATTTTAACAAAGTAAACAAGAGTAATTTCTCTTTAAACTTGCATCCTCGAGTTGCTTTCATTAGTTGATGCTGCTTTGATGCTCTAAGATGTATGTCTGACTCGAAAGGTTACAAACCTGATCGCGACCAGAGGTGCTCACTAATGAACAGTGGTCGGTGCAGCTTTTCAAAAGCAGAAGAGAAATTGCAAGCACCTGCCTTTAAATAGGCTACACTACACAGGAAAACACACACATCTTCTTGGGCCTATTGGTTTGGCTGAGCAGTTAATAAGGTGAATAATTTTCTTGACCTTTCTTCATGGCTTGTCCAAAATTAGGCTTTGATTAAAACATAATTTAATTTAAAACACCAAACTACTGTGCAACACTGTGTCCTTGGGGTTTTCATTAGGTTTTTAATCAAGATAATCATGTGTAATAGGCCTATTTCTTTAAAAAAATAAATAAACATAGCCCAAAGCAAGCTCCACCTTACATTAAAACAGACATTAGACACACATAATGACCAGAGTTTATTGACTGTTTATGCCACGAGTTGTTTGTGTGGGCCATTCTCGCCCCCTAGTGGTCAGTTCGAGTAATAACGCCCTTGATGGCAGCTTCACTCTTGGCGTTTAAAAATAAAACAAGTGAAATGCAAACCACTTGTTTTTAGTAGCGAGCTGCTCAAACAAAGGCAAAAGCTGTCGTGAGGACAACAAAACAACGCACGTGTCGGTGTAGTTCCAGGTGAGTTTGCAAATTAGCTGTTAGCTTTAGCAGAAAGTTAGCTAACACCGTCTGAAGTTAGCATTACTGAGAGAAAGTTTGTGCCCATTTCAGAAAAGACTCTGTAAAAGTACATAGTGCAGGAATTAAATCAAAATGTAACCACGTAATTTATCAGTGAAATATAAAAGTGCAAACAAAATGGACACTATATGCAGTTACAGATGTGGCCAGCTAATCAACTACAGGGGTAACCATGAGGATGCAGGTAAATAATATAAAATAACTATTTCTGATAAACACAGATGTTTAATTTTGCATTAGTATTGGGTGTAGGCTATTTGCATATTTGAAATACTGTATTTTATAATTTCTTACTGCAGCCATATGTTTTTGTTTTTGTTTTGTTTTTTTGCTTTACTATTAGACTAGAAGGTTGGTGTTAAGATGCATATTGGGAGGACTTTTTCAGATACATTTTAAGAGGTAAAAATTGGATGCTTGAGAATTGCAGCTATGGCACCCTCTTCAACATTTTCCTTGTTGTAGCTGTTAAAATGCCAGAAAAATGCTTTTCTCTCTGGGGTAAAGCAGTTGCTCTTCCACCTTTTTGGCTCAGATCTCGTGGCTTTGAGGCTGACCAAGTCCTGGCAAGCCTCTTGTGCTTGATCGACACTCAGATGACATTTGGCACATCAGTGGTACCTCCGCAGCTGAAAAGGACAGTCCTCAGGTGAGCTCCTTCTATATCTCCAGCCCAGTGACATTTTATTAGACGCAGATAGTCCTCAGAAAGTCCCGGCAAATGCTTCTTTGGGGCAGGCAAGCCCACAGTCACCTGGGATATAAAAGGTAACGGACATGACGGATGCAAATATAGCCTATGTAAGCTTGAGCGTGAAGTAACCTTTTATAGGCTCTGTGATGCAAATGCTGTTGTGTGTGCTTCCTGAAATAGATTTAATCATATTCTCTCCTAAAATATGCACACAAGTGTCAAATTAAGAGATGTGTCAGTTCATGTTATGAGTAGTGAGATAAACATATGTGTTGACATCGTCATGGTGATGTCTCCCTCTGTGTTGACAAGCGTTATGATAAGTTGTATTTACAGATAAGATGATCTCATTATGTTCCAGAGCACCTTCCTGAATGAATTAGCAAATAAATGAGGATTTGTTATATTGCTCTATAATATAGAGCTGACATCTCTACCTGAAAATTTGCAAATTAATTCTGCTTCAAGGGCTAATTACGGACAAATATAAACAGTTTTTTTACATCGTCCAAAAGTGTAATTTATTTCCAAAGAAGAGCTTGCAAAGCCTCTCATTCCTGCCGCATAGCAGAGTTAATGAGAATCCACAAAGGAATGGCCAAGCAATCATGTCGAGCTTTAAAACGCAGGGCTGATACCAAAGTGAAGTGCATTAGGTGGTAATAAGACCGAGCTGGGCCCGGATCACGGCTGACACATTCCCCGTCCCAGTGAGCTCTGACCATTTAATCGATTTCCATCTGCATCTCCCATGTCCGCTCGACTCCGACTCGATGCAGGAACGTTGACAAACGTGGATTTGGGAATGCTGGAAGGACTGAAAATGTGTAAAGTGACATTGTGAAGGAAGGAGGCAGCTCTTGCTGTTTGTATTCCTTGTTGCATCTGTGCATTTAGTGGAGCTGCTGTGGAGGGAAAACAAGAGGGAGCTCCTTCATTTAAGCACTGTTTTTTTTAGCTTTTTATTTTAGAGGCACCCCAGAAGGATCACATTATGTTATACTATATATATTATTCATATATTTACAGTCACAGTTAGTTAATATTATTATCCTCTGAAAACAATTTATAAATACTACAAAAATACCAGTGATGTTATCATAAAGTGTTTGTGAGAGAGAAGAAGTGTCAAGCTGAGAGAAGTTTACGGCACACTGTAATGGCAGCCGTGTTACTGCTAGACTGCCATATCATTTATCAAAGATATAGATTATCAAAAATCCTCTGTAGGTGACATGTTCTTGTTTAGTTTAGCAGCTTGCTTCTGTAGAGTAGCAGCATATATCACATTAACATACCTATTAAAACAAGAAATTCAGCGAATGGGCTGCAATGAAATGGGTTTTTGTGATATACATCAATTTGTATGTATGTATCCTCAAGGATGGTATAAATAATAAAATGAAATGCCAGGAGGGGAAAGGCAGCTTCTCACGAATAACAGTGCAGTTTGATGTGTTGAGAGTGGAGCCAGTCCAATCTACTTTCACATTTTTATGGACAGACATATGAAGGCTGCTAACATTTAAAGCTATCTCAGTAGTTTGCTTAAAAAGTTTTTATAGATAACATTCTTTTCTATTAAAGTTTAAGTCTTTTCTTACAGAAGCTATGTTGAACAAGTGTCTGTAGTCAGTTGTTGTAATTTAGTGGCTGTCAAGGTCTTTGCTCAGTGGCTGAAAAAGCAGAATGCCATTACAACACATGTCGGAGAGCAAAAAATTGTTCAATACAGCTCATGTAGTTCAACTGCATCTGGCACAGTGTTGTAACCCACAAGTAATACACCATACATTTGCCACTGACTTGAGCAGGGGTGATGTGACACTGTTTTTCTGTCAAATCAGCCCAGTGCCTTGTTTGGTATCAGCCTGAGCAGTGTTTCTATGGATGGACCTGCGCTGAGAGTGAAATAATGCATAATTCATTGTTTACCTGATGGACACAGAGTCTAATTAAATGTGGAGAACGGCTCCAGCTGTGACGGGCCACTCCGAATCTTACTCTGCGTTGGTGAAAGTGACAAAGTTGGATGTGATTAAGGCCAAACAGCACAGAGGGCTTTCCCACTTCTCTTCTTCCCGTTTCCCATCTCATGTCAGTCAGCAGTGTGGTGTATGAGCGGGAAAAGCCTTCCTCCATCAAAGAGATTATAGCATTAACCTCTGCTTGGCAAGCGTTCAAGGCTTATTAGCATATCATACATTTATTCTGTTGTGATTCTTAACATGCTATCATGGGATTAGTTAAGGCTCAGCCAAAAAGCTTTCTGTGTGCTTGTTTATTTGTGAACAAAGTTGCTTCAGCGTCCACTTGGAACCCTGTGAGAATGGTTTTAGAGCATAGTCGAAGGTTTTCCCTCGGTTTCCAGAGGGCTGAGTAGGAGTGATAGCTTTTGCATAAATCTAAACCAACAAATCCGCTCATTGATGAGGTAAACACATTAACACATTTCCAACTGTGCACTGTACAAAATCCCACAATCTGCCGCTGCTACCTGCCTCTCTCAGAGTTACTGTAGCAACATGTCAGTCTTCTTAAAATAGTTTTCTCCGACACTTTTCTCGGAGCTTAACATGTGTGACAGCTGTAATTTTTGTCTGGCACATCTCTTTTGAGCAGCAGATAAACCTTTCAGCGACCGGTTTGAGTGCAGTCTTCAATGGCTGGACACACTTTGTAGTGAACTTGTTAGATGCACATTCTGTCCTAGTGCTGCAATATTCTCCTCTATATTGTGGAATTTTTCTGTTTTCCTGTGGCGCTACAGAAAATGTTGTGAAATGGAGTAAGATATTGGAAAAGCAAGCTGTTGAGCATTGTCCAGGTTGAGTCATAGGCCATTAGTCAGAACCACAGTCTGTAATGTCAATGTCCAATATGTCCAACCTGTCATAAACACTTATATAAAGAGTAAAAGTATTATTGTTTTTTTGCTTCGGCAACTAGAATTACAACAAGGCCCTCATTATTCTTTATTAGGTTATTGTATTTAAAGAAATGGCTGAAGTCTCTTGATTTTGTTTGTCCATCTACTTTTCTGTATTCCTTAATAGGTCATTACCAAAATCTATTTTTACATACCATGAATGTCTGTCCCATAGAGCACCATAAATACAGGAGGATATGATGCAGTTATATCGTGCAGCCCTACTCTTGATGTATAGATCAGACAAAAGTATGAAAGCTCAGTAGCTACAGATTTAACTACAGTTCAGAAACAAAAGAACTATTTTTGTACTATAGTTTCTAATATTATTTCAGACACGGCACCACTGCAATAAAAACAAACAAGATGAATGTGGTTGAAGACATCTGAGAGATTAATCGAGGTGGGTTGAAAGGTGCTGCGGTCATGATGACAGATCTGATCGAGGGAGTGGAGGTCTCATGTGTCAGTTGTGTTCTTGGATGCTTGCCACTGGTGTAAATCACCAGGACGTCTGGGGAAGCCGAGTACTTTCTTCTCATTGCCGTTGCCTGTGCCCAATTATCCCGGCTCTCTCTCTTGAGCCTGCTTTGACTGGACCATTGAAGGCTCCAGCTCTTCTCCTTGGGCAGGCTGTCTGTTCGGCTGTCACTGCGGTCCCCGAGGCCCTCTTTTAGCTTTTGAGGCTCTGGCCTAGGGCGCTGTGGAAGTGAGAGCCTCGTGTGGTTGCTCAGCTGTTCCCTTCGCTCTCTCTGAAGCTGCCGTTAGGGGCTCTCAGTGTCTTTGAGCGGGTTCAAGGTTAAGCTTTTTTTCTGCACAAACTTCAGCCCTTGGGATCTTCACCTGTTTTGGCAACAATACAAATATAAATAGGATAGACCACCAACTTAACTCCTTATTTCTTGATATTTGACTAAAGGTTTTTATCTTTGTGGCAGCAGATTACAGTCAGCATCAGAAAGGTTTATCCTCCGGTGTTTCTAAATGGCCACATGTTCAGTGAAGTGTTTGTGCAGGGGCAGTTGTGCTCGGTGTTGGCAGGATGGATGGTTCAATAACAGTTTTCCTAAGCCCTTCAGTAGAAAGGATGGACGAGAGCAGTTCAAAGTTCTCCTGAGCCATGTTGAGTATAATAAACTGTTGAAAAGGCTCCATTTTGAATCATGTCCTTGATCTCTGAATGTAGTCTGAGAATGTGGAGGAAACTGCTTTAAGGTTAGATTATTCTGCTTATACAAGTTTAGAGCTTAAAAGTCAGTTTGCTTAGCTTTGTTGGTATCTGTGATGTAGGTGTATTTAATGTTGGACAGAGCCTTAGCTTTATGAGGTTGTTTTCTTATATTGCCCTCTTGAGTAAAACTCCAGTGCCATTCTCACAGCTTTTTTTTGGGATAAAACAAGCCCAAACTACCTATTTGTGTGGAATTAAACAAGCATTTTTATTAACTTCTTAAAAGTGTATCTGCTATCCTTTTTATCTTAAAAGACAGGACGATAAACAATACTCCAGAATGAGAAAACAATCTGATTTATTATTCAGTATGGAATGATTGCATTATCTTCTGCAACACAGTCATAAAAAACTGTATAAGTTCATAATTTGTCCTGAAACACGTCACTGAGACTCCCGTCATTGATTATCTCTTTGTCATAGATATACGCATGCTCAAAACAACAATGCACGAATTGAGCTGATATAAATGAACTACGGAACATCATTTTGCTGATGTACTGTACTGCACTGAAGACCAATACTCAAAATGTTTCCAAAAATACACGTCTATGTTTGTACAGGTAATGAGATGTCACAGTGTTGTTTTAGCTGCTTAGAAGATGCTTACTCATTTCGTCTACATTTACCTTAATCACATTCAGCCGATATTAAAAGATATTGTGCACATTGCTACATCCAAGACTTTGCATTTAGCTGGTATTTTCAGTTTTATGAATCTTTGAGAGACCTGAGGAGATTTATGTTGTGTAAGCGGTGCAGATGAGAACGTCCTGAAGGTGAAGGGTGAACTGGTGAAGGGTGGTGTTGTCTGTCTGACTGACTGCCTTGTGGCGATTCATAAACACTGAGACCTTTTCTTTGGCTGCTTCTCATTAAACCTGTGAGAAGACAAATACCTTCTCTTCCCATGTGTTTCAGTACATGGTGCTACAGTACACTGTGTGCTTTCTGGCTCCCACACACAGAGTCCAAACACACACTTTGTACACACACCTCCAGAGCCAGTCAATATCTGTCTGTCGGCAAAGTCTTTTCATTACGACTCATAGGACTTTTGCTCAGCTCTCATATTGTGAATATATGAGTTTTTACTGAATCAACCACTATCTCTAACCAATGAAATGAACCCGGAGTTTCTCAATCATTTTGTTGTCGTAATAAACCACAGCCTGCCGGGTCAGTGGGTGAAACACCACAATTTAATTTCAGTTATCTCTGGGAAAATATGTATTGTCTGTTTTCAATATCACCACAGCGCTCCAGTTCTTATAGTGCAGTCGTTTTCACTTTTACCAGTGAAGGTAAAACATAGAAGCTTTCTCATGGTCATTTAAAGGAAAGTGGAAGTGTTTTTTCAGTGGTTGACCTTGTGACTGAATCGGCTTTTTTTGTGTGGCCAGAACATGCAGCTGCAAACATCACCAGGCTTTAAAAGACTGTGTTGGGCAGGCAGCAGCTGATGTCCCTCTCACTGGTGCAGATGGCCCACTGTAACTACCCTCCGAGTCACTAGATGTTGAGATGGCCTTTGTTCACCACATGCACTGCGCTCTTTTAGTTAAAACATTTCTTGAAGGCAGACGGATGTCATCTAATTGACTGAAACCTCGGAGGATGAAGCAAAGAGCTGCTTTCTTTGGCTTAGCTTCATCTCACTGATGCCAAGTGAAAACAATACAAGAGGAAGAAGCTAATTCGAAAGTCATGTCTGCTGAGAACAAATAAATCAAATTGAAATGATCCTTTCAATGAGCATAGTCTGTCTCCTCTCATTAATGTGAACTGTTAAATAGACTCAACCAGAAAGAAACGATGTAGTCTGGTGTTCTCTGCTTTAAAAGTTTAGATTTTATGCATTTACACTTAGCTGCTTTGGATAAGTGCCTGTGCTTACGTGTTGTTTACATTTATATTTACACTATGGCACCTGTATAACACATTTGAATTGACTGCACTTTGTCATCTTTAATGTATTTAACAGCACATCCATAATAAAAGAATAATAATGTGTAATTTAAACACATGGCCGTCTATATTTGTCAGAGTGAGAAGAGCATGTCAGCCTGTCAAGCCTGCATGTGTGTGACATATTTCAATCAAGGGCCTGAAGGGAGACATGGGCTCTGAAAAAAGGCAGCATGGCCCACTTGTGTTGAGCCCCAGGGGGCGCCACCAGAGGCCTGACACAGATATTTCTGTTGTCAGTACCTATTTACATGAGCTCAGGGTTGAGCTGCTCTACATGACTCCAACAGATGACCTTAGGATTTAGCAGCAAGCCAGTGATGCATTTTCAGTGTTAAATAATGTGTAGTGCTGTCTTTTTTAATAATTCATGCCATGAACTTTGACCTCTCTGACACTGCTGCGAGTGCCATTCATTTACAACTGAAGGTCAGAATATATGCTTTCAAGGATGTGCCATTTATTTCTGGGTCCATCTCAGTGCAGTCCAGAATATATTTAATATTAGCTTCAACCAAACGAAACAAGTACAACTGACCAATATTTAACTAAACTAAACATTGTGCTAAAATCTAGATCTTGGTCAAATTTAATATCCTGATTGTTATAATGTACTCCAAACATCACAAATCACAATATTAAAGCTTACATCCTCATTTCCAACCACAAATGAAGCAGAGTGATTCACTCTTGTCTATTTTGCAGCCTTAAATTGCTAAGATAGTTCATGGCACAACTAAGAAATGTGGAAATGTGAGTATGTCTTTTTCTGTTCTCTTCAGGGTCATTTTGAAGCTTATTATGATAAAAAAAAAAAAAAAAAAGAAATCCAAATTGGACTTAAAATTAGAACTTTGTAAATGCCAAAAGTTAACCAAAAGTTAAACCTTGTTAAATCAAAATGAACACGTGCTCCACTCTGGATTTGTCGGGCATAACCTTGGTATTTTCTAATTTTCAGATTAATTGGAAGAAAACATTTCAATTCCCTTCAGTCACATCTGTTAGTGACTCAGTGGTGAGACTGTAGCAGCAACAGCTTTTCATGGAGAACTCTGACTAAAGGCAATGCCGCTTCTCCACATACTAACAAGGCATCTGAGAGGTCATGCATGACATGATTTGTGATCACTACGGATGACATAGGCCCTGCTAGTGCAGCAGAGTATGGTGTGATGGATTATGGTGTGTCTTTTGGATCCATAACTGCAAAAAAACAAAAACAAGGTGCAACAAAAGCTATTTCTGAATCTGTTAAAAATCAGAAACTAAAATGGGTCCAAAGCTGTGCCCTGGGGTTTGCATTTTAGATTAATTCTTGTTTTTTTTAATCAAAGTAAAATGTCTATCCCTTGACTATCTTTTCTGGCCATGAACATGATAATGCAAAATCTATTTGTTTTAACATAGGCCATTAAGTGATTATCACACATATTCTT
The DNA here is from genome assembly GCA_036850595.1 of Rhyacichthys aspro. NCBI lineage: Eukaryota > Metazoa > Chordata > Actinopteri > Gobiiformes > Rhyacichthyidae > Rhyacichthys > Rhyacichthys aspro. The sequence continues at coordinate 7,341,159 of CM072149.1, forward strand.
CATTATCATATGACAGTGCTGTATTAATTGCGACACCCCAGGCTGCTGCCCAGAGGCTCTGATGAATTGTAAGTGCCTCTCAGTTGCATGATGCAGTAATGTGTTCTTTTCCGCCACATTTCTTTTGAAAGTCACACAGAAGATGTGACGTTAATGCTTGCCGTAGCGTAGCGTCTTGAAGCCTAGTGATGCCTGCAGCTCCCAGCCCGGCGCTTCTCGGACACTGAGCATATGGAGGATAAGTGGTCAGCTGGGTATGAGCCTCGCCGTGTAGTAAACGTGTGTGTGGACAGGGGCTGACAATGCGTAATGCATTTGTCATGGCAGCCCAGGCCAAGCAGACAGAAAAGCCCTTTCTTTTTAATCAGGACCCACAGGGAAATTTGGTAAATACAGATGGGTCCAGTCATGCTTTTCTTAAATGCCTGATAAGGAGGAGGAGGAAGAAGGATTTGTTTTGCCTTTGCACATCAACAGAAGTATCAATGTAGATCAAGATCATTTTTAGCTTGCCTGTTTTTGTTTGAAGAGATGAAAAAGAGGAATCAAAATGAAGAGGAAAAATGTCATAAATATTGCCATCTTTTCCAGAACTATCACATACGCACCTGCCATGTTCAGTTTGGACATGTGTCAGGTTAGATCAGCTCTAACTACAGCTGTGCTTGTTCAAAGCCCCAGCCGTATGTCCGAAGGGAAGTGAAAATAAAAGATTAAGAGAGGGTCAGAAACATTGGACTGCAGCCTAAATGAGAAAAAGTGTGGTGATTACAGTAAGGCAGTGGAGCATGCTGACTAATGTCTGAGTGAACCGTCGTATGGAGATGGGGAGTATCGCTGTCTATCTCAATTACCCAGTGCTGTGTAAATTAAGGACACTTCCATTCAGGTTGTCCCACTTTCCAAATACTGCAGACCTGCTTAGCTCCAACACATCAGCCTCCTGCTGCATGACTCTGCCTATTTTACATTTTCATTTCCATTGTAAATGGCTTTTACAAGGGTCAGGATTTTCCCAGGTTTTCCTCCAAAACATGCAGATCACTTGGACTACAGGCTGCAGCACAAATCAGCGTATATTGTTTCTGTCTGGCAGTGTGTCCTGGGGTTTTCCCTTGTTTTCCCACTAGAATGCAGGCTGAATGGACAATAACACTGTCTATATGATTTCTACATTAGGATTATGCATTGTTCTGCTTGTGTTTAATGCCAGATCCACAGCAAATGGACAATGAAGGGGCAACTCTCAGACTGGACCAGGGATTGGTGCCCAGAAATGGGGCAAGAGTCTTGTAGTGAAGTAAAACATTTTTTAGTGTACTTTATTTGGGGCAGAACAAAAAGAAGATGGATTGTCAGAGGAATTGAATAAATCACTGTAATAGTCTCGGTGAGAACTGAATAACAGTAATCGAGTTGACACATACTGCAGATCTTAAATCCACATTTTAGTGAGAAATAGAGTATTTTTTCTTTAAACAAAAGCAAAAATCTTAATGTTTTGTCAGTCCTTAGAATATATTTAGATACATTTCTGTCTAGATTCAGTTTGTCTGCTATGTCTCATATTTTTATGAATAATACTCAACAAGAGAGGCATTTGTCAAAACTAGGGATGTACTGATCCAGTTTTCTTACTACTGATCCCAATCCAGGTGCTTTGAGTATGTGCAAGTATCTGTTACCAATCCTTTCCAACTGGTATTTTAATATATATCAAATAAATAGAGACTCTCGTATTTGTCACATGACCCTTTATGGAGGTGGGGGTTATTGGGAGTAAATTTGTCCAAATAAAATGAAGTAAAGACCAGCTCTTTAACATTGTATAGGCATATATTATCAATTTATAAAAGACTGATTCATTTTATTTATGATTTTTGTGCTGATGGATTTTTAGGGCCTGTAGCTTCACAGTTTTTACATTAAAATGAATAAAATGTGCAGCTTTTTATCAAACCTCACTAATGTAAATCATATTAGAATAAAGACAGCAGGTTGCTTTGTAGGGCTGTGTGGTAACGCTCAGAGGGACGGGCTGTGAAACTCTGATAAAGTATAAGCTACAAACAGCTTGCATTTAGCTCGCTGCTAACAAGAAGCTGCAGCCTGAACAAAAGTTTATAACAATTGTGGACAAAGCAGGTGGATATGACACACTCTTACTGTCCCCTCTCCCTGTTTCAGCTGACACCGCTCTGCTCGTGAGCACTCAGCTCAACGTGTGGCGCGTTGTTATCAATAACAACTGAGTAGTTAATGATAAAAGTAAATCTCCACACCGCTGACTTGACTCGCTCCATCTTGTCATCTTCTTATTCTAATGACCGATCCAGCTTTTTTGCCTGGACTGGGACTAGTTTTCGATCGGTGCATCCCAAGTCAAAACATATCCCTGTGTTATACCTGGTTAACAAAATCATAGTCATCACTTCTGTTCAGTAGATTGAGATGATTTTGACAGGACGATTGTTTTACAAAGATCTTCATGTGTTGGTCACTTTTACTGATTAAAGTTGGTACCTGCAGAAAGCTACTTATATAGCCTTCTGACATATTTTATGAAGAATAAAAGTGTATTGTTTTCCCTAATTGTCTGGTTGGTGGAGCGTAACAAGCTCTTTGGATGGGAGTCAACGCCTCCCAGCAGGCCTGATCCAACCCAAACTGTGTGCATCAGTGGCCCGGCAAAAGCACCGCAGGTCCCTGGAGACACGACACAGATGTGAACACACGAACACAGTGACACACTCACATCAGCACCGTAGAGCACAAAAATGACACCACCCCTTCAAATGAGCACAACACAAAATGATAGGAAGATGTCAGTGTCAATGAAGCGTTAAGAACAAGGGAAATGAGCGCTGTGTGGGTCAGTAATTAGCTCTTTCCCCTCTACATGACAACTTACATTATTAGATTATGTCCAATGTGCCAACTGTGCTGCTGCGTGCGCCCAATCCTAATATCCTAATGATTCTGTAGCAAATGTACCTGATTCATATTCACAGAGTACTGCTGCTCACTGATGGAGCTCTCATCGGAAAGTCTGTAGCTTTACCGATGGAGGTCAAAGGTGAAACACAATATTAAAAGGAATATTTTCTTAGAGTTTTATAGAAAAATGAGCCACACTGTTCATGGTTGATGCTACTTCAAGGCTAAGTGGTATTTCTTTCCTCAAATGCTGTACTAAATAGTTTTAAAGAGACATTGGAGCTTTTAAACACATGCTCAGTTAAATTTCTGCTCTAGGTGAATGCAAACCTCCCCGCTTTGCTGCTCTTGTTTTGACTGTCCAATTTACTACAGAACATTAGCTAGCCACTGCAGCTAATGTACATAAATGAGTGACAATATGTCCTTCACTGAACAGATTAGAATACATACAGTGAAAACCATGGCCCTCTTGTTACATGTCATTAGTGATAAACCAGCAATCTCGATACAAGTTAAACTACTGCCTGTATGTACTTGTTTCATCTAGTCACATTCAAATTGTGTGAGTGAGAAGTAATTTATGTGTTCCTCCGGGGAAGAGAAAATGAAATTAAATGCTGCAAGTACAGTTGAGGTAATTGTACTCAAAAGGAAGTAGCAAACTCTCAAACGACTGACCTGCAGTTCTGAAGTATCTGCTAAAAAGGTTTACCTAATGTCTTCTGCTCTGGCTGGAAATACCATTAATCTCCATGGCAACTGTATAGCCAATAATAGGCTGATAAAATCCAGGTTTCAAAAAGCATAACCCTTTTCTCCTCGACTGGGTGGATGGATGGATGGATGGACAAATGGAAACATATTGTGTGTTATTCGTCAAGGTGACACGGTGAACGATGATGACTATTGTTAAACTTTATTACCGAGGCACGTTGGGTCACACGTGTCTGCGAGGATGTCACACAAATGAAAATAAAAACAAATGATTGTGTGCAAAAATCTCACGTGTGTCTCTTCTTCTGGCTTTTACAGTGAAGCCGACAGTCATCGATGTGGGGATTTATGTCAACAGCATCGGGCCAGTGTCATCCATCGACATGGTAAGCTCAGGTTTATTCTTTTCTCTTCCTTTCACATTTGTCATCTGCCTGACATCATTACACTTGGATAAATGCTGCTCCTCGTGCTGGATGCGAGGTCACAGCTGTTTCAGTGCCGAAGGAAGCCAGCAAAGACAGGTGTGGACGCTTTGTCGGATCAGCTTGGATTAAGCAAATGAGTGATTTTCAAAACCCACAAGAGGCTCCAAATTCTGCTATGAAAGCTATCCGTGATCGAGTTAGGCAGCAGTCTCAGTGGAGAGCTGCAGACCTCTCAGGCTCAGGCTCAGCACAGTCCTATTTTCATCCCATTCTGCGATGTTTAGTGTGGATCTTTGTCGCTTCAAAAGAGCTCAGTAAAGTTTGATGATCAGATGTCATAAAGTGTATGAAAGGCTCTCATTTAAATGTTTATTGGAGACAGTTAAAAGCATAACATATCTTTTTTGTCTTTGAGTTGTCAGGTAGATGAAAAAAGCATTGCATATTATGCTCAATTCAAAGAGCTGCTTCATTTACCATGGGTAAACCCTCCATGATATTTACTTTTCAGTTTGAAAATCCTCTCAAAGTCTATGAACATCACAAAGCAGAGCATCACCAATGCAATGCTTTGCAATATTAACAAAGCCTCACAGCAGAATGAAAACATTTTGTGTTTGAACTTAGCAGATCGCCAGATGTTGAGTTGTGACTGTTGCCTGGCAACATTAAATAATTCCAGATATGAAAGTGATTTGGCCCGTGCTATTGTCATCAGCAGCCTGCAGCCAGCATTATTTAAGATTTGATCTGCATAGTTTAAATTAATTTAGGATTATTGCATTGGACAATATGTTCCAGTGAATGGCATTTTTAATTTTGTGTCATTACACAAACATTAGCATGAATATGATTTGGTTATGATGGTGCTTGGACTAATACAGCAAAATACTGTGTCACAGTTCTTCGTCCAAATGTATAACATTCATTAAAGACGGCATAAGTTTTGTTCCGAGGACATTAAGGATTCATACAGAAGTGCAATTTAGAAAATGTAATTTTGTTTGCAAAGTTAGTTCATTAAGTTGTTTTACACCAAACTTTTGGAGCCAGAAAGAGATACTCTGCTCATTGCAGAGGTAAAATCTAAACGTTGTTGACTTTGTGTATTTAATAACAGTAGGCACCATTTCCTGTTGTTTTTGATAGATGTGAATTCATTTTATTTTAGCAGCATTTTTAGTAAAGCTTTTATGAAACTAAACCACACAAATGACAGCCCTGTAAACATCCTGTAATCCGTTTTACCTCGTTACATCTGCCAAATGCAAGAAACAAGAATAACATTGTTTCTGGTTTCAAGAATAAATCATCGTCCTGTCTATTTGTACACACTGTAAGTACAAACCAGAGCTCGAGGCATAAATCTGTGCTGCCGAGTCATTTGACTTGGTAATTAACACCAATTGCGTCGCCTTTCACTCTGAAAACAAAAGCCAGATGTTTGTGGCTCTATGTCCGATGTAAAATGCATTTGTGTTTATTAATTCAAACTCTTGACGTTGGTGTTTCAGGATGTTCTATGTATAATTCCAACTGGCAATGCAAATGATGTTTATTCTGCCAAATAATATTTTTATGTGATTATTGAGTGTTGAGCAGTGAAAGCCTGCCTAAGCCTGTACAGCACACATTGTAATGAAGCTTCTCAGTCTATAGTGGGTCACTGGGGCATGTCCAGACTCAACTCGCTGTGGGAGCCCAAACTTTGTTGCTGCCCAGCGCTGGATCCCACTGTGACATTTGAGCCATTTTCTTGTGCGGGAGCTGATTGGCTTCTCCCTGTCAGGACTCATGGGCGCTGGACATTAGGATGTGATGTCCTTTCTGCCCCGAGGCTTGGCTAGACGGGAATTAGTGCCAAGTCCCAACTCTTTTATCAGAGTTTTGCCCCATGTCCAACAGTGCCTGTCTATCGTTGCAGTTTTAAAGACAGAGAAAGAAAACAACAGCTTGCTCTAGTGTGACCTGGCTTTTTTTCGCTGTCTGTTCACGCTAGGCTGCACACACTGGACCTGCATGCCTCTTTTTGTGTTAGTCCAATCTATCATGAGCCCTGAGCCCACTGTTTAGTTTGTCTGCCTCCTTGTGTGTTGGTGTGCTTTCCACTCGAAAAACCAGGCCAAATCCTTGGGGAGTATTAGATGCATAAGCCATATTGATCATACAACTGTCTGTTCTGCTTCAGACATGGTCAGCGCCCAACTCCGGCAACTCCGGCAAACCCAAGAAGCTTCTCATCTCTCTGTACAAAACACATTATCTTTCCTCATTTGCTCCAATAGTAATGGCCATTGGCTGGGATGATGCAACGTCAAATGAAGCTGATAGTAATTTAGGGCACAGTGTGATGAATGGTTGAGTGATTAAACAGCATTAGTGACATTAAAGTCAAGTGAAAGTGGTGGGCTTTTATAGCTGGTGCTGCAAGAGTCAGATAACAGTCAGTAAATTAACCCACAAAGACATCAGCACCGTTCCAGTCGTCCATGTCCACAGCAGCGAGTGGGCGGCTCACTATAGAGACCACCGTCAGCCAAGCATGCAGTGTGTCCAGGCCACCTGTTCACTCAGAAAATGCACGGAGTATAAACTAAGAGAGAGTTTTTCAGGAATTTTCTATGGTCTGACTCAATACTGTCTTCTGGCTTTGTTTATTTCCCATTTATTATCCCTCCCCCAACAAGTAATCGTAGCAGCGTTTCATGTTTTTCGAAAAGAGTTGAAAAGAACTGCAGAGAAGAGAAATGTGAGAGACATGGCCGTGATACTCGTGTGGTACTAAGTCTTTGTTGAGGCGCTATTCCTGATGCAGTAGGCCCCAGACAGAGTGACCTATGTCCAGCCATCTCATCCTCTCATTTCATTTGGATGTTAACACACAAAGAGCCCATGTCATCATACATTTGCAGTTAAAACAGCCATTTGTATTTTGTATGTTGCACATGTCTATATTATTTTTGTAATTTTACTGCCCCAGCCCACAACTGAACCCCTCAATGATGGCCTGTCTGATATGAAGCAAAGACAAATTTGGTCACAAACCAAAAAGTCAAGTTTTCTAAATATTAAATATATCTTATAATCTAAATTAAAAGAGCATGTCTTCTAAGAAGTTCAACAGTATAGTCTAGTTATCCTTGTTTAATTGTTTTCCCTCTAGGGCAATTACACAACAGATTTCTGGTTTATGGATAGGTTATTCAACTAAACCTCACAAACATGTGAAATACAAGATGTTCTTTCCATATATACTGTATATTGTCATATGTGGCCTCCTTGGGGCAATGCTAGGCTCCAAACTCATGAGGGCTTTTCATCTCTCAATAGTGACTCAAGTGTCAGAGCACATAATGTTCTTTGAAGTTAATGGTCAGACTATTTGTGGCAGATGTGTCGCAGCTGCACTTTTGCCTCCTGTACATTTATTTAACAATACATATGTGACATTATTGCTACTGCCACACCATCTACACATTGTTAAGTGGAGTGTGAGTAAATGGCTGCCGGCTGCACCCAGAAAAAGCTCATTTGAAATCACAATCAAGGTAATTAATCCAAGTGTAACTCAGAATATGTCGAAATTGCAAAAGGTGAGGGGTTATATTGTTTGTTATGGCGTGAGAAAAGACTTGATTAACAATTTAGATGTCTCCGCACTGGCCAAAAAATATACCAATCACCGTCTAATTAATAGAGGTACAGACTAAAAATGAAGCAAAACCAGGCATTTTATTTAAGCTAAAGTAGGGAAAATAACATAGATGCTTCCTGAATCTGTCTCCGGTGATTAGTATATAAGTAGTGCATTAGTCCAGATAAATGTGTTTACATGAGTAATCTTTGAAGAGCTGTCATTCTCAACGGAAACATCCTGTTTGACAGATGCAGTATTTCAAAGCCAGACATGTGCTGTGTGTTCCTCTGCTCTCAGTCCAATCAAAAAACAGGCTATATCTGCTCCTCAAAAAGCACTAACTACAGCTACAGGAAGGAAGAAAGAGAGTGCAGCAACAGAATCAGGAAAACATTCGCTATATGATGATAAAAATTGACATGGCACTCGAACATTAGAAATTATTCTTCGAACTGTATTGAAATATATAAAGAAATACAAGGCTCTAGACTCACTTCGATTGGTCACACTGATGCCATTGAATTTTTCATTTAGTTACGCCACATGATGTAAGGATTTATTATGATTGACCAATTATTTTGATAGTGTGGATTCAAATGTGCCACATGTTGTTGTGTTGTATTGAGAGTAGATTTGTAATATATTGTGCTTTTCCAGACTTAAACTTGACTTGACTTAATTGTATAATGACTATGTATGTGTCATTTGAATGAAATATTATAGACTATATATAGACTCTACAGAAACAGTGGTGTGTATGAGTTGCTTTACTTTTGAGCGGCTATTTTTGCTTTTCACTGTGTGCTTTTTAATATTCCAAATGATGAACTCAGTGAAATACTAGTTCTCTTGAGCAATTCTTGACATGGTTTTCGACTTTGATCACAAGATTCTTTTTTCTTCACTTCTTCCATTGGCTCAGCGGTCGAACACTAAAACTCCTTTCCATTCCTTGTTTTCATCAAATACAACTCATCCAGGTTCCCAGATCAAGGTCGTCTTGTGCATGCTAACCAAATTAGCTGACACCGGAGTCACTGACGGATCCAACACATTTATCATCCCGTAATTAAAAGAAAAAGATGAACAAAGACGACCCTGGGACAGTGAGTCAGAGATGGACAGATTCTTATTCTCATTGGCACGCCATCAATCTCGGCTTCGTTTGTTAGTCAGCGTGCATTTAGAAGATGTTAGCACTGAACCAAAACATGAGCAGGTCACACTGATGCCCCACTGCATTTTAATTCCCTCATTTTAATTTGCTGCCGTCCAGTGTGGTCAATTTGCTTTTTTTTGTTGTTGTTTGTGTTGGTGTTGTTTACAGTTTTCTCCTAACCACGAGTGAGCAATCAGCTCTCTAATTAGCTTGGCAAAAATGTAATGTCTAGTGCAGAAAAGCCACAGGAGGGAAATTGGGACATCAGCAGCATGAAAACATCATCATTTATGTCGGCAAAATAGGTGCTTTGGTCAAAGAAGCCACTATGGGAAATGGGTCTTGAACAGGTAAGCATTCTTCTTTGACTCAGACTGATTGCAATGTTATTATAAAAGCACTTCTTTCAATGCCCTTGAGCAAATGAAAGCTGAGATTTGTTTGTCTCTCAATTGTCTTTGGTGCCGAAGTATAAATAATATGTGTGCAGTCCCTCTGGATGAAAGTACATTTGTGAAAAGGCTATAGTTAAAAATACGTGCTAGAATTTTGATCAGTTTTATTCTCACTAATATACTGCTTGTTTCTTAAAGTTTCTTAATGTAATTTTAGCAAAAATGTTTCTCTCAATCAGTGTTGATTGGCGGTGCTCAACTTCAGCTTCAACTTGATAAGGCAGGTGTGTTTTTCCATCAACCTAATGCAGGCTAATTGTAAATCATTCGTAAAGCGTCCTCAATCCAGCCAGAAAATCAATGAGAAGTTTGTGTTTAAAGTTCAACCAGACTCCTGACTTGGGAAATCTAATATTTATTTTGTTTTATAAGCGGTGTAGTTTGGGCTAGAACTTCTATGCACTTAAACCTGCGACGGAAAATGTGCTCCCCTTTAGTGCAACTGCAATGGGGCACCAACTCACTGAATTATTGAGTCTGAGGAGATTGGAGGACATCCCGAATCATTACTTTGGAAAGACAGATGAAGCTATTTCTGTGGCAGGGGCACATACTGAGTGCAAGCAGCCACGCACTAATGTTCACTGGGAATGGATATGAAAGAATCTGTGTCGTCCATCTGCCCACCTGCGTCTGTATTTTGGGTGAGCACACATACAGGTGGTCCAGGTCCGCTCTGGGCTTGTTTCCCACGCTCCTTTTGATTCTATTCAGGAGTGAAGCTTCCAACACCACTAAATGTTAAAATTATGACTTATAAAAGCTGAAAGTGCACTCATATTTCATGGTGGTCAGTGGCTTTTACCTCTAGCTAGCATCAGTGACATTTACTTAAGGGTTCTGCGTCCACTGTACATTAGGAGTCATGGAAACTCCCCAAAAGAAGCTTAAGTTATGCACCTGAGACCTTTCAGATCAGAAAGCTGGCCGCCGGTGGAGCCGATGAAGGTGGATGTATTAAACCTCAAAGGTCTTGTTACATAAAGTGTTTTTTAGATTATTTTAAGAATCTAATGAGCTGGTCTGACTGATCCTAGAGGACAGCATCTGTACTGTTAGTCTTGTCATTCCTCCCGGTCACAGCCAGTGAGCGGGACCACTTCAAGGCGAACTAAACAAAGCACAGACAGTGTCTTAATCAACCTGCCTGACAACATCAAACTCAAGCTCCCTGACATTGTAATCATTTTAGCATCGACGAGCGCTTCAATCAGTTCAGAGAAAACCACAAGGAGTTTCAAGACGCCGAAGATTTCTTTGATGACACTCCACATCTTGAGACCTCATTAAAAGCACTTTATTGACCAAAAGGGCCACTTCAGGAGCCATTTAGTATACTTTTAGCTAATACAGTTCAGAACTTACCACCATTAACAAAGAATAGTCAATCATAAAGCTCAGAGCTCAGATATAGAGCAAAATAATAGAGAACTACACTTTCCTCGTCAGACATCACTTTATAGTGTCCTGTGTAGATCCAGTTTGTGGGTGGTCTAACAGAGTGATTTCCAGCTTGTGTTTTGTCAGTGTGTGACCCTCAGTGATGTGACTCATTCAGGGGACACAGAGAAGGAAGCTGAAAATTCAATCTGTTTGCTGAATTGTGGTCTTGTGAAAAAGAAGCATTAGGATGGCTTCATAAGGGAATGCAGAAATAAAAAATAACAGTGGCAGGTAATGTGGTTGTAGCTGTTGAATAAAAAATATCTCTACAGTTTGAATTACAACAAAGTCCTCGTCGTTGATGGTGACAGTAAAATGTGATGTGTTTTCGACTGTTTTGATATTGTAACTCCACTGGGCTTCATTGATGCGTGGTGCGACATGTCAGAGCTTCTTTGTTAAAAGAAACTTGGGCATCCTACTTCATTTTAAATGGATTCAGAAGGCGTGACTTTGTGCAGCGAATATTCACTGGGCCACTAAATATGTACTAATCTACAAGAGAATAGTCTGATATGTTCTTTTTTTAGGGATTGTTCAGTGACAGAACCATGAGCTGCAGCTCAGAAGATTTAGAGTCTTAGTAATATGTAATTGTGTGCTAATTCTACAAGGTTTCAAAAGGCCACTTAAGCCCCACTCCAAAATAGAGTCTTATTTAAGGCTGTTATTTAATGATTATTCTTACATTGGCTAACAGATTGATTTATGGCTCATAAATATGGACTCCCATGGTATAATGTTACGTCTCTGTTGTACTAATATATACCAAGATCCTCCACAAATCACACGATACAGACATTTGATTAATTACAGATACTTTCTAACTTATTTTTAGTGAAGTGACTAGGTTCTTGACAAGACAATTATTATAATTATAGGTTAATAAGTTATAAATTCACCAGCTACTGTGCTAATTTGGGTTTTTTGAGGTTGAATACTCAATTTCAAATTCCCTTTAAAGGACTGTATTTCTCCTCAAGGTGGAAATCAGCTTCTTATAATTTCCATTGTACAGCCTTATGTATGGCAAATTGGACATTTTACATTTGACATATAAAGTTTCACCTCACATTTATCATTGTGGTCACTATTTTAAAGCTTATTTCCCAAACTTAATCAAAAAATCAAAAATCAAAAAACCTCATCTGGCCTCATCTGCTGTGGTCATGCCCTCAAATTTACTATAATTGCTGCAGTTTTAGCTTCTTACACACAACAAACAGTGTTTCAAACGAATGAGCTGGAGCTTTGGGCCTAAATAACTTCTTGCTTCTCGTAATCCTCTCCATCCTCAGTCCTGTGAGGTGTGTAGCTTATTTCCTCTCCGCTAGTTTCCAGTCGGAGCTAGATAAAGAAAATCACAGGTGCTGATTGTACCTCGGGGCAGATGCTCGGCGAAGCGCAGCCGACTGACACATTGCGTCATTTTTCATTTAGTCTTCCCTCCCCTCAAAAACACTTGAGGTTGTCAGCCAGGCATGCAAATGACTGCTTTTGTTTCTTTCAAAAGGTCTACCTATTTGATACTTGGGAATGAACAAGACAAAGGCACGGCCGTGAGATGTAAATGCCACTTGTATCTGCAGGTAGAGTGCACTGTTGTTTATTACACGACAGAAGTTCATCGTTACCCCTAAGCCTCGGATGAGTGGCTGTGTTTACCTCTCTTCACAAAGAGCATTGTGGGAGAATGAGTCTATTTTGGAATAGATAGTAGCGGGGTGGGTGTGAAAATCCCTCTGGAAAATTAAATATTGTCTCATGAAGATGAAGAGTGAGCTATCTTGTGGACACTTCTTCAAATAGAGTTTATCTTTCCTCTTCGTGAAGAATTGAAATGTAGTCCAGCGACCAATTTGCCAGAATCTCCTTTGCGATATAAATATTTCACTTATAAATATTTATACTGTCTATGCAGCATTGGTTTAGCCTCGAGAAGGCATTAGTCAGTGATCTGTACTAACGTTTCACATCTCTTTTTCTGCAAAGTGCAATATAATAAAGTGCAAGGTAATATTTTACTGCTAAGTGGATTCTGCTCCGTCAGGGTCAAAACTGGTGGAGACTTGAGTTTGTTAAGCGGAAGAAAACAAGGTCAAAAACAAGGTGGTGATATAGTGAATCTTCAAGCACAAACAGTGGCTGATTTCATGGAACTGTTGATTCAGATCTTTTTATTGTCCACCTTTAATCACCATCTCAAACTTTTACACAAAAAGCCTCAGCGTCTCTCTGGAACCTGTTTTTGGTCCATGAATGTGGAAAATGCCGACTGCTGTAATTGGTGATGGAACAGTCCGCCCCCATGCGAAAACGATGAGAGTGGATAAGGGGGAAGCTATTCTGAATCTGGTCTCAAACTAATTAATTTCAGTCAGACGTGGATCCTTTGGCAATAGTCATGAATTAATTTGATCAGATCTCACTTGTATTTGCTTTCCCAAAGTTTATTAGCCAGAGGAATATCTGCTTTTGCATTAATATCTAATACATTATACCCTTACCTTTCATGAACTAACATACAAGCTGTTGAGTTAATCATGACTTTAGTGCTACTTTGGTTTCCAGCTGTGTGAAAGTTAGTCTAGGGAAGAGGGACATAGTTTATCACATTCTGAATATTTTAGACCTAAAATCAAATATTTATAGCCTAAATAATGAAGTTGCTACTCCTTGTCTGTTGGATTCTTCCAGATTAGAGCATCCAGTGCGAGTCACCCTTGATTATCTCACCCAGAGGTCTCTGCTTCATTGTTTCTCATCAATAGCCGTGAGTAATGGGCTCCCTTAACACCTCTGTTTTCTGACTTTGAAATAGATCTCCAGGGGAATTATGCCAGCCTCGGTAGTTAATTTCAGTCAGATATCGCCCAACACTGGGCTTCGTTGTTTTGCATAATGTCCGTGAATAATGGACCTGCCTCACTGCCTTGTCTCGCCGCCGTAGTCTCCAAAAGGACCCGGTGGAAGCAGAAAATCCCATTTGGGGATTGCCGTTGAGTTTGTTGCTGCCAGGCGTAACGTGTAACACTTTGCTTTGCTGTTGCTGTCTGAATTATGAGCACCTCACCTTCAGCAGTGTCCCCCTATCATTATCAGCCAAAGGTCACGCTGGCCAACAGTAACAATGGGGATTCTGGTGACAGATGTATTAGGAAGGTCAGGTCTCATGTGTCTGTTTGGGAAAAGGTCACAACGTCCAACAGTCTGTGGCGCGGCATCTTCAAACTCTGAACTAAGATTTATTTGCCACTTTAATTTACCTCAAGCACTTAAATTATAGTCTATGTGCAGAGTTGTTTGTTTTTTCTGCAGCGAGGTCACCTTTTGTGCTTTTGGTCAAGATAAGTTTGAAAATGAAGCATCCTCTGGAGAAAATCCTCCTGTAATAGCACTCTCTTGGTGCTTCACTCTGACAGTGTACACATAATAGAGCCAACATTTCTTTCTCTTGTTCTTATCAGCCTGGAATTGTGAATGGCTCCCTCAAAGTTTCACGCTGTCTGACCTTATCATTGAAGTATCACTGGGTCTTGTTTGTATTCTGCTGGGCTTCCCGCTGATGCACTGACCTTCTGTCGGCCATGTTGGAGGTCCTTGTTTCGGAGCAATGGGAGGCTGTGAGCTGCAGATTGTGTTCTTAAAGGCTCTGTCTTTATTGAAATGTGTTAAATCGCTGAACCAGTTGTGACTGAAGTGAGTCGTTTGGCTCTGGATATGATCAATTTTATGGTTCAGAAATGCTAACAGCGATTTCTGGATTAAAAACACTGCTTCAGTCAGTAAACAAGTCTTTGACACTGAAGTGAACATGTCTCCAGTGCAGTCAACTCTCATGAACTTTTGACCTGACACAGTGACTGGCCTAATTTAATTTAATCTAGGACGCAGTAGATTTTGTTTGGCTCAGTATCTGTACTTTAGAGTTGGATGTAATCCTGAAAGTGAACTTTGTTAACAATTGTAAATTTGAGAAATGAAGTAGCCTTATAGAGAAAGATAAAGTGTGTGATAAAGTTTTGAGGAATGCTCTTTGATAAAGCCATATTACACTTATGTTTCTACTCGGAGTCTGGATCCATTAAGTTAATATCAAATAGTATTTTAATAAATTTACCACTGCACTCATAGAAAGTGTACATAACTGCATTTGAACATTATTGGAAAGACACTCTGCACTTTGTTATGTTTGTGGTTCTCTGTAATGAGCACTCACAATAATAACTCCAATGCATTTAAAGCTCATTGAGACTGGGCTGCGTCACTATTGCTGCTATTACACACTCCGGGCCACTTACTGCCTCTCAAGTACCTCTTTAGACACAGACCGAGGCTGCAACTGTTTTTTGTCCAAATAAACCTGAGATGAACAGACACTGAACCTGCCTTTTACAGCTGGAGTTTAAAGCCTGTCATTGCCCTGTGTGGGCCCTGGATGATAGGCAGTTGACATTAGCTAAAGCACTGGGCTCAAACGGTCATAGTATGGCATCTGTCAGTTCATAAAAAGGGTTTTTACACAATGAGTGAAGACAACGACTGGTAGGAGTGTGGAACATTAAAACAGTGAATTAAAGATGGCTGACTTTTCAGTTTGGTTTAAATAATTTACTATAGGCATGAGTGAAGAAACCTACAAAGAGAATTACTGACACTTTTGTCCCTTTTTAAAACCAATAAACTCCATTTAGAAGAATACCCTGTGAATCAAAAGTTTTGTTTACATTTATTCATTGTATTGGGTCCCAGCATCAAACAGAAAAAAGCAACTGCTTCACACCCGTCCCAGAATGTTTCCCATAAAATACAATGTTTGTGCTTGTGTCTGCTTCTCCAGAGTCAGGGCACTGTGTAATGTAAACACTGGATAATAATAAGCAATGCTATCACCTACAGAAACTGGGGGATGCAGCTTCTCACAATTAAGCGTGAGGTCAACTGTGAGGTGATAAAAATGTGCTGTAGTAAACAATTTGTGCAAGCGTGTCATTTCATTTCCATATCAAACACATAATGCTTATGTGAGTGTTGAGTGTGTTTCTTTTGATGTGAACACATTTGTGTTTGAACTTTATGTAAAAGACTAGACAAAGTCTTCACAGCACACAGACTCCTACCAACACATCTCTTTCTGTGCTGCCAGGCCAGTGTATTGACCGGACTTTTCTCTCCTCAGGAGTACCAGATCGATATTATCTTTGCACAGACCTGGGTGGACACACGTCTGCGCTACAATAGCAGCAGCATGCGGATTCTCACACTCAACAGGTGGGTTTTCTAAAACATTGAATAGAGATTACTCTGTGGATAACCTGTTGTCCTTTTACAGGCTTTTACCATCTTCTAGTGAT
Source organism: Rhyacichthys aspro (assembly GCA_036850595.1). NCBI lineage: Eukaryota > Metazoa > Chordata > Actinopteri > Gobiiformes > Rhyacichthyidae > Rhyacichthys > Rhyacichthys aspro. The sequence goes on from CM072149.1 coordinate 7,357,289, forward strand.
GTGTCATGTAGTGGCACTCGTCTTCCTTTCTTTCTATTGGCTTCCTTTCTAAGCTTTTTGCTGAGACAGGTTAGTGCAGGTACATAGCAAGTCTGATCATCTGAAGTGTAATATTTATCTCCTGAGGTGTGGTTAGGTTCAGGCATTGGTGACACACAATGTAACTGTGATTAGGAGAAAAAAATGTCTTAGTGACAGTCCTTGCTCAGTCCATATCAACTTAAAAGTTCCACCAATTATCCATTAAGATACATTAGACACATTCAGATGCTTTTGTGTGAATGGAGGCCCAAGGACAAGCAAACTCAAACTAGGCTTTGCTATTTTTGCTTAGAAAGCAGATGGAAACACAACTAAAGACTGCTATATTTGTCCTAACAACTAATACTTAATTCTTAATACACTTGCACCATGTCTTTACTCTACTTTAAAAAAGGGAGATTTTCTGTGGAATTTGTCTTAATATACATTGACATGGTTAGAGATGGGCCAGTGTGCAAACTCTTGTAAATAAGAACAGGTTGGTTTTGCCTTTCACAGTCAGTGCTCTGCAGCAGTTTATTTCTCTATGAACTCAAATAAATGAATTGTTTCTCCAGGCCTGTTGCTTTCCTTCTGCTGCAGCAACTATTGTGTTTCAGCATTTTCATACTGTGAATATCTCATTTGAGAACAATATTCTTCCCTCACTCTGGAAGAGGTCCATAATTAATGGAACAAATTGATTGATGTGCTTTGTTTTCCTCTTGTCGCCAGGGTATTTTATTATCCTCTTATTGGGAATGGGAGCTGCTTCTTGCATTTGAGAAAAATCTGAAAGAATATATTCTCACTTATGTCTGTACCTTTTGCTTCTGTGTGTCTTTCTTTTTATCAAATTCAACCAGCAATATGGTGGGCCTGATCTGGCTGCCCGACACCATCTTTAGGAATTCCAAGACTGCTGACTCTCACTGGATAACGACGCCCAATCAGCTGCTCCGGATCTGGAACAATGGCAAAATACTCTATACGCTCAGGTAAACCTCTTTAGGAAGCGACACAATAAAACTCCAACATCCATTGACACTTGACATGCTTCGTACATGAAGAGGTTTAAAATAGTTTTCACTGAGAGCCAAAGGGGGCAAAAAGAACACATTTTATGAGTGGGTGCTTTGTGCATTTTGCAGATTAGTTTTTTTTAATTAAATGGAATTAAATGTGGTGTGAAAATCCAAAATAAAGCCAAGGAATCCTCTGTTGAGCTGCCAAAGTTGGTGTCAGCATGTTTAAGGGTCTTTGTTTTGACAGAAGCAAGAATAAAAAGTGGTTTAAGATGTTGGTGGCACAAATGACACAGCAGTAAATGGCAAATGTTTGGGAAGGAACATTTACAGTTATAATTTACTTGGTACAATGCATTGAATTAGTATTTGCAATAGTTTATGTACTAATAGATGGGTTAGTTCTCTGCACAGTGTGTTGCAAAGACACTTATTATTGCCATATCCATAAAGCTGATATGAAGCTAAAGCTGTATATTCAATTTTGTTACATTAAAATGAATAAGGGAAATAATGGTTGGGGTGTTTTCACTTACACGTAACTTAAAACAACATTGTTATAGGTATGTTATGGTTTTGTAATGGTTAATTGTAATGGCACGTTTGTTTTTGTAGAATAAATGCCACTATTAATTATAAGACTTGTAATGGCCACTGTTTTTATTGACATTTTGTCCAAGAAACTTCCCTCAGCTTGTCACAGTTCAGGGTTCATTGTGTCGTCTCGTGTCTGACAGCTGCTCATTGTTAGAGAAATGACACGAAGGGCCTTGTGTCTAAAAACTCCCACAAAAGCCCGTCGGACAGCTTCTTTTAAATTTGAGTGGCATCGGAGTTTATGAACCCGGGAGCCCTGACATGAGCCTCTCTGTCTTGAGGATCCAATTTCACCTGTGTATCGAGGATTTCAAACCGGACCTGCCAAACTGCAAATATCACCACCGCTGTTTGTTTTAGCCTCTCTCAGGAGTGGTTGTTTTTGAGGCACAGTGTGGTGAAGGTTGGTGAAGGTGTGGTGAAAAAGAGAAATAACAACAGATCTAAGCATAGAAAGCACAGAAAGTAGAACATGTTGCTCTGTTCATGCTTTATGGTTGTTCATGATAGTTTATTATTTATTATTTATTTATAGTTACAAAGAGGCATAGGGTCAAGTTGATCATCTAGAATATAATACCATCTTCCTTTCTTTCAGAAGGCTCAGCTCATGTCTCTTTTCTACAATAAATACAGTTCTTTGTCAAGTAAAGCTGGTAGTTCACAATGCTTACGTATAGGTCTCTCGAACAATAGATGAATGATTAGAAAATGTTTTTTGAAGGAAAGCAACAGTGTTTTGTTCAGAATAATTTGAAGGACTTGTTTGGTGAAGATGTGAATTTTTATAGTTTTTTTTATAGAATTTCAGTAAGGGCCCTGAGAACATTGTTCAAGTCAAGACTATCTTTTTGTGATTTTTGGTTAGAAGCATATAACACGAGGTTCCACAAGTATTGTATCTTGAGAAAGCAACTTTTATCTGAGAATACTTTGGGCTGCGTTTTGTGAGCAGCTGCCACTGTGCTCTGTGTTGTTGACTTAAAATTCAGACTTTTTAATGCCTGCCACATGTTGGTATCTAAAAATAAAACGCATGAAACACTCACCCCAGAATAGCGCACAAAAATAGCTTGTTTTGTTCTGCAGAATCAGAAACTATATTACTGCTATCTAAAAAGGTCCTGTGCCATGTCTGTTCGAGAGCATTTTTGCACAGATTCTGACACATCCTTCATTCCCCGGTCACTCGGTGCCTCTGAGGTCCCCGATTTAAATTTCCTGCTTTTGGACTAACATGGAATCCATATGCAAATCTGGAGAGATGTCTGAACTTTCCTCACCTCCAAGCAAGACAAGCAAGGCGGCGTCTTCCTGTTTTGATTGAAGTTTCTCTTTTGTGCTCTAAGTCAGACGGTTAATGAGAAATTGTACAGCGCACAAAGACAACAACAGCGAACAACTCCAGTTTTCATAAAGGTCTCTTTTTACAGCCATTATCTCGTGTGGTGAAAATTAATTTTGGGATGATATATTGATGCACGCAGTAGGAATACAAATGAGTTTTCTATTTTGAACTTGATGGTGCAGATTTGTTCTGTGCAAACATCTGCTGGGTTGACTTGTCCAGTGATCAGAGCTAAGTACTGCTGCCTGCAGAAGCTTATATGCCTTTGGGCTTGACCTATAAGTTAATAGTGTCTATGAAAAGAGACATCTGACAGTGATGATTAAACACTTGTGTCATTTTGAAGGATTTGATATATCAATGAAGCAGCCAAGTGTGATCAGGCACCATCTGTTTTGGAGTCTGTACTCTATGTACTACAGCAAAAGTGCAGTGTTTGATATAAGCAGTGATGAATACCATGCATCCCCTACGTGTTTAAAGAATGTCTGAAGTATTTCCTTCTGCTTCTGTGCATTCCTTCTTTTGCAGGATGACCATCAATGCCGAATGCCAGCTGCAGCTCCATAATTTCCCGATGGACGAACACTCCTGTCCGCTGGTCTTCTCCAGCTGTGAGCACTGGCAGTTACACGCACCACACATTCCCACATTTTCATGCATATTGATGCCTATAGATGTAGCACCTGCTGTTCTGTGAAAATGCAGCCAAGCTTTGTTTTTATGACACCTTTTTAAAAGAGAGCTAACACAAAAACAAACCAATGTTGAATTTAGGACACAACTTACTTTAACAGCTTCAACTATAAAAATGTAATTGAAAGAGAGCCCAAAGATGGTGAGAAATGTTTATTGTTCTACTCTTTTATAACCAGCACTAAAATGTACCCAAATCGTATTATGTTTTGTCACTGGTTCATTTTGTAGCTACTTGATATGATTTCATTTCACTGGTAATCATCAGCCAGCGCTTCGACAGATGAGAGCATTTATAACTCAGCATTATTAAACATCCTCTCGGCTCTGAATTTACATAATCAATTGGGTATTTTGGAGCACATAGGATATGTCCGCATTGTGATGACACCGGATGTGACTGTAGAGGAGCCAGTGAAAGAGCTATTGACCGCAAATGGGTTTCCATTATGTCTCCGCAAACGCTGAAAGGATTTGCAGTAATAGCCCTTTTCTCTAGTTCTCGACCGGGCCTTTAGACATTTCTCTGTCTCCCTGGGACTGATGAACTGAACTGAATACTTCATTAATGCCTTCAAGTTGAATTTAGTGTATTTAATGAAGCTTAATACTGCCCCAACAGGTGTTTGCCAAAGCTAATACCTCATCATCTTTGCTCAAATATCTCCTGATAAAAACTGTGTGAGAGTCATTTCATGGTGTGTTTTTGATTTGGCCTCTAATCGGAAATGTATTCACTGCTAATGAATACAAATGAGATCACAGGTTGCAGCACAATTCTCTTTTTGGAGAGTGAAAAGAGTCCATTTAGTCTTTAGAAATGGTCGAGACTGAATCCCAGATCGTCCTATTTCTTAGATGTTTGGATCAAAGCAGGATAATGAACTAAACAGTTTATGAAGTGATATTAAGAGATGCTCTGTGTTGGAGTTGAAAGGGTCTTTGTGGAACATTGACCTTGACCACCGCAGGTCAGGGAAAATGAGTGAATGAGTGATGATGAAACAAACACGTGAAATACTGTTTGTAGTAGTTGTAGTTAATTAATTGTTGCTGTTATATAAGTTGTATGATATTATAAATCATTCTTAGTTTGACATAATGGCTGTGTAAGAGTGCTTTTCCCTGTTCTTGGCATTTGGAATTTTAAGAACAGTAAGTAATAGACCTCATGGCTCCTTCTACTGGGTGCTGTGGAGCTTTAAATGTCTATTTTTCAAGATTAGTAAAGGTGAAAGACTGTTATTTTCAGGCAATTTTACACAGTTGAAAAGATTTTTAACGTTTTATTAAAGTGTTTACCCTTCAATTTTACTCAAATGCCATCTAAAAGGCCTTATTAGTTCCAGTGTAAAGCAATTCACTTTCCATTGTTGACTTTGATTTGATATTATTTGTTAATTTCTACACAGGAGGTAGACAACAATGAAAAGCATGTTGGGCTCATTTGGATTGTTTACTAGTTTCAGTATAATTGCTTCTCTCCACATTGCTTTTAAAATGAACTTATAAAAAAAGACAGTCTTCCTCTACATCTGGCCGTATGTATATTATAAAATATCACCACATGTAATCAGATGCAAGTATGTTACAACGCTCATTAGAGAGTTCTTTTTGACAGCGCCGCAGACGTTCGTAGCTGCACATACGATACAAGTCAACTCTGCTTCTCGCTCTTTTGGAAAAACAGAAAGCTGTTGTCCAGATTTCCTTTTCCAAACTGCTCAACTATGAGTATAAAAGTTGCACAAAATCTCAGTGCAAGGATGTAGAAGTGGATGTCAGGGAAGAGCGTAAACGAAGTGAACAGCGAGTGTTTTGCTCAGGTCCGTCTGTTTCCTCCTACACATCCTGTGGCAGATGGTTTGTGAGATGGAGATGTGCTGTTGGGAGGAGAGACGAGGCAGACCAGAGGTGACGTATTGTCTCTCAGAGTCTCTCTCAGAGTCTTCTTCGGTCTGACATCTGAGAATGAAGCCGTCTGCCACTTTTATCCAAACGCGTAAGTCTGTGCGTCGACTGTTTATCTGAGACACCACCATTTCCAACAGTCTCTCCATTAAGTCAAGTAAAATGAAAACTGAAAAATTTAATAGATAAATGTGAATGGTTAAACGTTAAAAGGATATCATGCAACCATTACAGTGAAGGCCCAATTTGAGTTATCGTGACACAGAGGCGTTAAAAGCTCCTGTAGCTTAGTGCAGTGTATAATTCATATCGCATGTTCTTTTGACGAGAACATGAAAAAGTCTACTTCCCTGTTATTACAAGCACTTTACAGTCAGCCATGGCAAACACAGTTACCCACAGAGGCATTACACCTGAAAGAACACCCTCTGAGCCTGTGGCTATAACAGTAGCACTGTATGGCACCTCTAGGACCATTCCTATGTCTCACTGCATACGTTAAAGGTACTTGCGTCATGAAATAATTGGACTCGAGGTGCCTATATGATTCATAGGCTGGAAATGGAAACATATATCACATTTTATTGTATTGTAGGGGAAAGTATTGTCTTGAAAAAAGTGTAAAAAGAGAAAATACTCTGCAGCAGAAGTAAGGAGGTTATGGGGTACATGGGCTGTAGTAGATGCAGACCTGCAGTGTAGAAGCTGGAACATGGAAATTCACTAATTATGGAGCCTTTTTAAAAAAAAATTATGTGTAAAGCAGTAATTTTTGGGATAATATAATCTGTTCTGTGGGTGTATGTTATCCATTCAACTGGTGAAATCCACTGCTGCATTATGCATTTTATATTGAAACCTAGTTCATGAATCCAAAAGGGCAGATTTGTCACAGCACTTAATGTTTCTTATCCAAGTTAATTCTTGTCCTAGTTTGCCATTTTCAGACCCCATTTAAAGTCATGGCAGTGACCTCAGTCACCTCAAAAGACTTTGAGGAAAACCACAGGTTGCAACAAGGCGAGATTTTCAGAAGTCACCTAAAAAGAAGGTGAACATGCTCAAAGGTTACTGTCCAATCCTGTTGAAAAGTAGTGCTCAGTGAAGTTTCTTGTGCTGGATTGTAGGTGCCAGTCACCTTGAGGACCTCAAATATCACTGCCAGAAGGCTTGTTATGCTATTGAAACCATGCAGAAAGCTGCTTTTGCAGTTTAAACATACTCCAGAAGCAGCTGACTTGCACACCACTTGCACACAGGTAGAAGAGAGTGGCCACTCGCTCTGCAGTTGGTGCTGAAATAGTGCTTAGAGTCGGCTGTTTTTCTTCACCTCACTTTTTGACAATGCATCTTCTCTCAGCGCAATGCTTTTTAGACGAGACGAAACTTTGACATCTATAAGTGCACTTTTAGAATAAGTTATGAAAAAAAATAACTGTGGTAATAACTGTGGTTCCAAACGATTTGGTTAAAAATGGTCCAGGAAAAAGATCTACAAGATTTACATGAAACAGCGGAAAAGTGGGCACCCTTTGTCATTTTGCTGGGATTGAAATGACGATTCTGTGTGAAAAGATGTAGCTTCAGGGGGCCTTTAAAGACCTGAAATATGTGGACCACTGTGTTGTGATAGAGATACGCTCGTCCTACTGGTGGTTATATTATTTGGAGCAAAGATATTTGTACAAAAACTCCAGGAGAAATACGATGGTAATAACGCCTGGCATCTATATTAAACTCCATGCCGCGTCTCATAGATCAGGGCTTGCTGTGCTTGGTTATAGATGGCTGTCCCTCTAAATGAGACCATTTGCATAATTAGTTTGGTTGCCAAGACTTGCTCATTATTGCTGTCACTCATTTCTCGATGTAGAATGGCTTCAACTTGTCAAACCAGACCTGCTTTATTATTATTTTTAATCCTCGCTCTTGTTAATGTAATAGCCTTGGACTGGCATGTAATAATGTGTTTGTGGAGTATGTGCAGGTCAGTAAATGCACCCCGCTCTAGCATTAAAGCATTTTAATATGACCACTTTTCTGATAAGCACATCCTGCCTCCACAATAGAAAACTACATCAGTGAAGTCTAACAATAAGCTTGTCACATAAGTGTAGGGCAATGCATAACCTATCATTTAGTGCTACAAAAAATGTCTTAGTATGTTTGAAGTGTGGCTATATGAGGTACTTATCTGCAGTAGATGGTGGTGGGCATCCTTCGCACTGAAGCTGCAGAAAAAGAGTCTGAAAAATCGATGACAACACAAGTGCACACTACACGAAATATTTTCATCACTTTAGCCCGCGATAAGACACTCTTTTCCAATTGGGATTTGAAGAACTGCCTTATTGTTAAAGGCACCCATGAAAATGTGGAGTTGCTGAGGTAATACATATAATACATTCAGCGCCATCATTGTTTTGGTTCTTTCAGAAAGTCGGTGCAGTCACTCTCTTTTGACAGCGCCATCTAGTGTGTCTCTTAAGAAATCTTCAGTCTGTTGTGTCCAGAGCTGAAAATGCCACTGTGAAGAATAGGCCAATCAGGAGCTAACTGAACTTGATGAGTCTTTTTTCCCAACAAAAAAGAAGAAATTTAAACACACCCTTACTTTATTTCCTGTATTGTCTTCTCAAAACTGGGGCACCCTGACTACTTTGTACAGTACCTATTATGAATAAGCACCGGATGCAGCCACACTTTCCAGAGTCAGCTTATTCACACTGTATTCATTAAATCACACTGGGTGATGCCTAATTGAACTGTTTTTAGACCAATTTAAACAATACCTGGATGTTTTCTCTCTAACTATAAATCACACGTTGGCCTTAATATTTATTACGTCAACAATAATTGCTCAGTTTGACTGCAGTCTGCTTCCTCACGAAGAAAAGGTGCTGTATAAATGAGTATAAATCATGCAAAATCATTATAAATCATGCATACAATGAAAGCTGCATTAATCTCCCTGTATTGCACCACTTTTACAGTCTGTGTTTGGTGCTTCTTAGATGGATACCCGCGAGACGAGATTGTGTACAAGTGGAAGAGGAACTCTGTGGAGACGTCGGACCAGAAATACTGGAGGCTGTACCAGTTCGACTTCATGGGGCTGAGAAACACTACAGACGTGCTCACGACGACAGCGGGTGAGCACTGAGAGCTCAAGAAGAGCAACAACATAATGTGGATTGAACATGTTTTAGTATATACCATTTCTTCCATAAGTTAACATTCACTCTATGGGCACAAAGGTAATCATACAAGCTCAGGCTCATAAGAATTCCCCTCAGGTGTGGGGCCAAATAGGTTTTTCCACTGACATTAATCACCAAGATTAAAGATTAAAAGGGAAGTTTAATTATTCAATCCTTTTCCTTTACTCTTCCCTTGCTGTCAGTGCACTTATTAGGCCTTGTGTTCTCTCCTGATTTAAATCCAATTTGTTGTTTAGAAGCAGCAGAAATATTGTTGCTCCAACAGGTGCTGGTAATTTGTAAATCTGAGCAGACTCACGTGACAGATTTTAGCAGCTTAATTACCAGCCAGAGAGAGCGCTGCAACTGTTAACCCCTCTTAACCTTGTTTACCAGTGGCGTATATCTCTTCTAGTCCCTGCCACAAGCTCCTTTGTCTTCCAGCATAATGCAACCTGATTCAGTTTTGTCAGAGCTGAACCTCGCCTCATAAATATTCCTGTAACAGGAGGCATGATTAGGAGAGGGATAACTGGGAGTGGCAACAGATTATTAAGACGCTCAGAGGTGATTAGTCAGAAAGCTTCATTTTGTTTTCCGGATGTAATAAGGCACTGATTGCTAATATTTAGTTCCGTTTTATTACCACAATTTAACGCTGGCATATACAGCAACATTTTTTATTACAGCTTGAGCAGCACAGGCTTGTGGAAGCCAGTCTTTTCATATTAGTGCTAGGCCACTTTGTAAATGTGTAGTTGATGTTATAACATCAATATTTTAACATCTGTACAGGTTGAATGCTTTTTAAAAGGTTTATCTACCTTTTATGCTGTCAGATTGCAAGAGAAATCATGTCTTGAAGTACCACCAGGCATTTTTTCATTAAATGAGCCTTAGCCCTTCAGTTACCTAGGCTTCTCTGGGACAAGGGTCAGTGCAGGAAACTCAGTGCTGCTTTAAAACCTCAGTCAAACTAAAATTCTCAGCAGAAATCCAAACTAAACACATGGCTTGCAGAGGCTGAGCCTGTCCGTTGATCCCCACATATCTTTGGCATTCTTAGTGTTTTCTTGGACTCCCGCTGTACAGTCACAACAAAATCCAAACACGTTTTCTGCTGAGCTGCTCAGAAATGAGTCAAACCTGTACGCTCTGCCTCACGCTGTTCAAGAAAATTAGCCGTTTTCTCATTTATTACCTCTTTTTCTCGAGCTCCATCTCCACACGCATGATGATTAGATCGGCTAAAAATACCTACCATTAATTTACATCATGACAAACTTGAGCTCCCCTCTTATTCTCCTCTTCCTCTTTCTGTCTGGTTCCTCACAACACAAGGGGCTGTTTTAATGAGCACAGAGTGGACAGATCCCCGGCCACAGAGCCACCGGGGGACTCCCGCCGCAAATCCACTGTCGTTATCTATTCGACAGCGTCCTCTTCAAAGAGCCCCAGTGCGGAATCCCAAACACTTCAGAGCTTTGGTCTCATATCCCCCGCACAAATTCCTCAAAAGCTCCTATTATGCCCCTTTTCTGCTGTTACATTGCAGAAATGCTGATGTGCCTTTGTTCCTTGGCTTTTACAGGTCCACTTAGAAATATTTCAAATGGCTCTTTGCTGAGGATCTTTGGAGAAAACGCTGACAAATAGGGGAGCTTCGATACTGATATTAATGTTAGATCTTTGCCTCCATTTCACATATTCCCTTTTATTACAGACTTCATGCACGCAATGTTATTAAAATGTTTTGAAGTGAAACTGTGTGAAGACTACCTTCCGTTTGACGTGTGTGCAAACAAGCTCTGACTAAAAGCCTTCTGTGGTTGCATCCAGAGCCCGACATGCAGCGCTCTTCTTGTAGCAAAGTCATCTATGTCATCATCATAAGACAGCTGTCAAGGGAGTGGATGATTAATACTAATGACGTCGAGTGGAGAGGACAGGAGATGCTGCACCGCTCGGAGGTCACAAACACATCTGCAGGTGGCCACCGTTTTCAGCAAAAGTGAAGAGAACAATATTTGACCATTGGGTTTTATTTACTGGTTGATGGTAAAATCCAGTCATTAACGAGACCATTCACCGAACAGAAACCCAAGTGTATGCCATGTGCTGTGTTTGAGTTCATATAATTAACAATGAAAATGCATAGGCTTCATGTATTAATTACTAAAGGGTTAGAGAAGCATTTAATTGACTGATCTAAACCGTGCTGGGGTGTCCTAACGAGACTAAGATGCCAATAAACGAGTGGTTTATGAGGCAGAGACCAGGGCTAGACCGGCCATCTGGCACAGGCAGCATTCCCATCGGGCTCGGAGATGTTTTTATTTTGTGGGTTGGCTCATAAAGCCGATGGAGCAGCTTCCCATCATGTCAGAGCCCAGTTTCTTATGTGGTCTGGATCTAGATGTATGAAAGAGGTCTAAGGTTGATGTTAAAATCAGTAAGTTGTTGTGTTGTTTATGGATGACAAGCGCAGACCATATTTAGCTAATTGGACTCATATTTTCAAAGGAAATGGACTGACACTAACTACTCCATAAACACAATAAAATGGGTAATAGCTCATATTAATGTAGTGCTATTATCTTTTTTGTTTTAAATCAAAACATCATAATTTAAGACAAGTAACAACACTTTATTTGGCTTAGTGATGTCAATGCCTATAACATCATCAAAAGTTAGAAAACCAGGAAGTAAAACACAGCAACTTTTTAAACAGTGGTAAGCAACACAATAAAAAAGTTTGAATGAGTGGTGTGGCTGTGAGTCTGATTCCTTTTTATTGGAGTAAACTTAATGCAAACTCTACAAAGGGATAATATCGATGCTGTAGCAAAACTTTTAAAGGGCTTTAAACTTTCTCTCAGTGTGTATGCGGCTGGATCTGGCTGAGTTCTTCTCACACCTTGCTGTTTCTCCCGTTGCTTCTGTCGGAGCTGAAATCATTAGTTAATCACTAGTCGGTGTGCCAGTTCCATTGGCAGCGCTGTGTGCCTAAGCCATAACACAAATACCAGATTGCACTTCACAAAAACATAGGAAAGCGAAGCGTTGAGAAAAATGACCCAAAGCCTATCATCTGTCAAACGCCGTTCGGGCTTTGTTGTGCATGTAGTCAATGGATCTGGCGTGAACTGGCCTTTTCTGATGATTTCCCCGATGAATAAAGCAACAGAATGAAAATAAGATCAATCTTTTACTTTATCTGGATGCAAAGTTAGTTTTTACCAAAGGCCAACAGAACTTTAGAACTTAGAACTTTTTGCAGCAGTCTATTACCAAATACCTCACTTTTTGGAACCTGGATCCTTGTAATGAAGGCTATTTCTTTGAATCATTCTTCCTTGTACAACCTTTAAGCCTTCCCCAGAAATATAGACAACTAAAATGTAATACATTTTCTCTTCTTACTTGCTTTAGGCCAAGGACAATCCATTATTGAGTTTGGTTTTGGGTTCATGTTTTGGTTTTGAGAAAGTTCAGGCTATACTCTCAGATGCAATGCAGCAATAGTATAAGAATATTTACTGTCAGCTAATGTTCCTTTCCAAAAACTTGTGTTATTGTTCCGTGTTAAACTAAGCATCACCCTAAAAGACCCTGCATTTTGACAGGTTTGCATAGTGCTCAAACAACCAAAGAACCTAAAGCCAAACAGCGAGTGCTTCTAGTTGGAATAATCCACATACAGTGTCTTGTTAAAATTATATATTTTTGTGAGTTCTTTCAGCTGCTCTCGAATGTTTACTATTTGGATAAAATAGTGTCACAACAGGAACAGAGTGTGGATTGTGGATTTTAGAACAGGCAGCTAAAAGATAGTCATACACAGTGGATAAACAGAGCAATCATTTGTGTCCTACCAATAGTTCATAGTGTAGATGCTAAAGATAAACAGTCTTCGTCAACTAATGAGTGTTCTGCAGCATCCAAACACATAAACATGGATTTGCATCACTGAAATGAACAGAACGTTGGGTTAAAACAAGCTTTGAGGTTGTTTTGTTAGCACAATGGTTTCTTTCATGTCTGTTTGTAAGATTATGCATTTGAGATTTTTAAGGACATTTACTTTATTATACATGCAATTATAAGTGTTGTATTAAAACTCAGTTCACATTCTGTTTCTGTATTTTAATGTTCTGAAATAAAAGGTGACTGTGCTGAACTGAGGACAGAAGGTCTCCTTGTACCAATAGATCTCATTAAATTTCAGTCCCTTTATGCCAGAACAAATGGCCCAACTCTTTTTCCCCTAATAATGTGAAGCTTCACCAAGTATCTTGCTTTGTCAAATTATGAAAATCCATGCTCCTCAATGTCAAATCCTCTGTAGCTCACTGTGGTAGTGTGCTTAGACGCTGTTTAAATATATATGGGTTCAATTCCCATGCTAGTCAAGGTTTAAACATCTACTTCTTTATGATGATGTAGGAACCCAACATAGCTTTTTGATAAGTCAAGGTTGCTGTTCATGTGTTAAGTAAATGAAGCAGAAACCCAAGTTTAATTCTTGCCACGTTTGTTTTTTTTTTTTTTTTTGAAGTCCACTACCCAATTTGGCGCTTTAAAAACTTACTGCAGTAACCTCTTACAACAATCTGCTGTAGCTCGCAGTGGAAGAGTGCTACTAAGGTAAATGCTGGGTTGTGGTTCAAATCCTGCTCGGAACTTTATATTTTACTCTCCTCAGAACAATTCAACTAAATAGCTCAACACGTTGTGGAGGAATTCACCTGATTTCTACTGTTTGAGGGTCCATTTCTTTAATACAACAGCCACTGAACCAATCCCTGAAATTCCCAGTCCACTGAGTCAATTCCACTGTCAACTACTCCAGTTTTGCTGGAATTGAACCCCTTTGACTAACCTTTGATCTAGAATTTATAATCTACAGATTGGTTGATATTCAACTTGGTTCTATGATAGTTAAGGTGCAGTATTTGAGGAAAAATCATATGCGTCACTTTCTTTGTTGGTCTATATTTCAAATAAATCAGCAGCATGAGATTGTTCCTCCATGATTGTTCACAGGTGACTACGTGCTGATGACGGTGTACTTCGACCTCAGCAGGAGGATGGGGTACTTCACCATCCAGACGTATATACCCTGCATCCTGACTGTGGTGCTGTCGTGGGTCTCCTTTTGGATCAAGAGCGATGCCACACCAGCGAGAACAGCGTTAGGTACATCAGAACGTCCTCCTCCAGCTGAATCACCAGATATCTATGTTGCATGAAGCATGTTTTCTTGTTTGTTATCCATCCCTGATTATTTTTTCATTGTATGATTATTTTGAATCCTCTTCCACTGCTGCATGCATTAGTTCACTGCTTCCTGCCAAGTTCTGATGATTCTCAGTCACAGAAGGAACTGGAGGTAAGCCTTTAACCAGGATTCACTGTACTCTCAAAAAGAGAACAGATACCACCACTTTGATGACACTTACAGGGGCAACACTACTGCCCCCCACTCCTCCACACCCCACTCACCTGCCCACATTACCCCACCCACCTGCCCCCAGCCCTCCACACCCCACTTTCCTGCCCCCCACTCCACAACACCCCACTATCCTGACCCCCCACTGTCCTGCCCCCCCACCCCTCCTCCACACCCCTCTCCCCCCTTCCACACCCCACTATCCTGACCCCCACCACTCTTCCACACCCCACTCCTCCACACCCCACTCCTCCACACCCCACTCACCTGCCCACATTACCCCACCCACCTGCCCCCAGCCCTCCACACCCCACACCCCTGCCCCCCACTCTCCTCACTGTCTGTAATTTTCAGGACTGACATAATTATTTCTAATGAGACTCAGGTGTGTTGAAGGGGGCGGGGCTTCAGCAGCAGTTTAAACTGTGACAGTCACTAAGTGTCGGCTGTTGTGTAGCTTTGTGTCTGTAACAATATAATATAATAATGTGATCAATTATAATCTATAATCTATCCTTGTTTTATGTTGTTGCACCAACACCAGTCACTTCCAATAACTATCAGTCCCCACATCAGACCGTCCACTGACTCCACCGACTCATGACACCACCGACTCATGTGTCTAGAAAAAATGAGTGGGGTGTGGAGGGGTAGGGGGCAGTAGAGTGTGTGTGTGTGTGTGTGTGTGTGGGTGGGGGGTCAGGAAAGTGGGGTGTGGAGGGCTGGGGGGGCAGTAGAGTGGGGTGTGGAGGGGGGGGGGGCAGTAGAGTGGGTGTGGAGGTGAGGGGTGGGGGCAGGAGAGTGGGGTGTGGAGGGGTGGGGGGCAGTAGAGTGGGGTGTGGAGGGGCAGTACAGTGGGGTGCGGAGGGGTGAGGGGGCAGTAGAGTGGGGTGTGGAGGGGTGGGGGGGCAGTAGAGTGGGGTGTGGAGGGGTGGGGGGGCAGTAGAGTGGGGTGTGGAGGGTGGGGGGGCAGTAGCGTGGGGTGTGGAGGGGTGGGGGGGCAGTAGAGTGGGGTGTGGAGGGGCAGTACAGTGGGGTGCGGAGGGGTGAGGGGGGCCGTAGAGTGGGGTGTGGAGGAGTGGGGGGGCAGTAGAGTGGGGTGTGGAGGGGTGTGGAGCAGTAGAGTGGGGTATGGAGGGTTGGAGGGCAGTAGAGCAAATGTTTTCATTGCTTTCTTGCTTTGCCCACATGGAACTGTGGAAGTTCTGTGGCAGAGTCAGGTTTATATCTTTGAACAAGATTTCTTGATCCACAAAGTGAGTTTAGCTCAATCAGATAAAACCAGGCATTTAGTCAAAGTGGAACCTCTCTGAGGTTCAGAGATCAAAGCCCTGTTTTTTATTTCCACTATTTTAATATAACATGATTGACGTGATTGACAAAGAATTGCTGCAGTTAATGACTTGCTCAAACATAAAAATAAAATCCCCATATTTGAGCAAAATTTGGATCGTTGTTTTACATTAGCTTTATCAATTTGTTTTCAAAAAAACAAAAGTCCAAGTCAACACTGAGCAGAATAATTAGAGGAACAGCTCAGTGGCCAAGTGACTGGGACACAGAAAAAGAGGTGGCAGGTTCCAATCATGTTTAGGTTTTAACAAGCTTTAAATGTCATAAATGTGACATTCAAATATAACATGAAGATATAGCTCACAAAAATAAACAAATACATTACAAACAGAAGATCCTAGGTTCAAATCATGTTAAAGTTTTAGGCAGGTTTGAATCTCATAAATAAAAATAAAAAATATATTACTCAAATATAACATCAGACCTTTCAAACATGTGAAGGTATAGCTCACAAGGATAAATGGAGACAGTTCCAACAGAAGGTCCAAGGTTCAAATCCCATTGTAGATTTTCTCATGGCTTTTGTGTCATAACTGTGACCTTCAAAATAATAATAACAAACCCATTAAACATGTGAAGATATAGCTCACGTGGATAAGCAGAGACGTTTCAAACTGAAGATCCTAGGTTCAATTCCTGTCTTGCTTTATGAAGCGTTTTCTATGATTAGACTCAATAAATAGAAGTTACAGCACATCATCAGTATCTCACAGATAGCTCAGTGTGGAGGGCCGCTGGGGCCGTGAAAATGGAGCAGTGAGTCTGATCATCGGTTCAAAACCAGGGTGTGTTCACAGAGGAGCAGAGAAAAACAGGGCCTCTCACTGGAGGAGAGGGCGCAGGGCAGGGGCTTTTATTGGAAAGTTTTAGGGCGCTCTAAAACACACTGGTGCATCCCCACGTCAGCCGCTGAGCCGGGGTTCAGCCCCCAGGTCCACACCCAAGATATGTTATTTGTTCCCCCCTGTGGGAAACAAATAACATATCTTGGGTCAGAAAGTAAGAAGAGGCAAAAACCTGGAAGAAACACATGGAAAAGTAAACATTTGTTCAAATTAAGCAAAGAACATACAATCCATAGTACCACACACAGCAAAACCTTAACTGCAATAAAGCCCCACCTCTTGTTCCAAACTCAGAACAGTAACTATGACTCAGTGTAAAATATTAGTCAGTCACCATGCACTGCTCTATAACCCCTCCAGGTCAGGTCCACGGGGGCTCGGGGGGGACTCTGCCCCCCACGCCCCTCCCTCACCAGCCACAATGAGCCTGGGCTTCACGGGCCTTGAACCAGCTCTTCTTTATGGTGACTGTGAACCAGCCACGAGCCGTGTGTGAACCCACTAGACCAAAGCTCCACAACACTGACACCTCCACACTTCACTCATGTGTCCACACTCAGACTATTAACATTAGACAAGTCACAAGACTTACAGATTTCTACCTTCAAAAATGACACAAAAATGAGAGAATATAAGTGACAAACCAAGAATGACAAACCAAGTCAATCTAATACTACTGCTCAACAAAGTGGACCAGATACAACACCACAATTAAGTCCAGTCCTCCATTTAACCTCAGCACTATCTCAAACAGAATAATCAAGCACACCTGAATAAGCTGTGAGAAACTAGTTCAGTTACCTAATGCTGCTGTTGTCAAGCAACACTGAAATATCACTTTTAATCTGAGACAAAACAGAGGGTAATAAAGGTTAAATGTCTTACCTACAGCAGTTGGGTCTTCATCACCACATCTAATGTCATCTGCTGGTGGCACTTCTGGAGACAAATCAGACACTGTTAATACTTACAGATTAAAGTTACTGCAGACTGTGAATAATGAACTAAATACTCACAGATCACAGTCTGTGTCCATTTCACTCCAGTGCATTTCTATTTGAACACACGGGACGTAAGGAAGCTGTGAATATATTTACACAAAGATTACAGTGTGTACAGCACGTTTACATTAACTACAGTATAAGTGGCCAAAGTGAAGGGATTTGTTTATTCTTATGCTTCTCAGTAACTGTGTGACTCTTTTGATACAGGTGTTTTTACTAACTTAAACTGAGCCAACTAAACCACCAAATGTGATATCGTACTGAGTTAAGGCTAGTACATTTTCTCACAGGTTCGCATACATTTTAGTCTCAAAATCATTTCTCAGTTTTAAAGACAGTTGTTTCAAAGTAGTTGTTGTGCGGTGAATCAGAGTTAGCATTAGCTACCTTAGCCTTAGCTGTTAGCTCTACAGTCGCTGAGTTGGTCCTAAAGGCCAAGGCAATTGTTTTATTATTTTTTTGTCCTGCGTCACTTCACAGGAAGACGATCTTTTCGACCCATTGTGATATAAGCCAGAAAACGCATATTTTCGACTAAATAGGTGTGTTTTATGAGCAACACGTAGCGCATGTTGCTTTGAGATAGTCGCCATGTTCCTGCACTGTTATGGTTTAAGGGCGCATGCGCAGGATGGTGGCGTTATAGACATACTTTTGGTCAACGCTAATGGGAAAAAATTTTTTTAGAAATGTGTTTATTTAAGTCATTTTCATATTGCTCGCTGTATATAGATCTACATATATGACGTAAATATAAATTTAAATGTCTTTATATTTTATTACAGTTAAAGTGACTATTACTTTTATATATAAACAGGTGCCAAAAGAAACATTTTATTTCCACATCACATCCACAGACCCTTACCTCAGACAACTGGAACATGTAAGTCTAGTGTTGTTAACACGTTCTTAAATGTCTGTTTGGGACCAACCACACAAGACTGAATTCTGAGGACAGACGTTTGGTATGAAGGTGACGAATCCAGGGCCATGCTCTTAGACCAAATATTGTGTGGTGTAGCCTGTTTTTGAGAAATTATGAAAAGATTGACTGCTTCTGCTGCCACTCAGAGCCCTCAAGTACTTTAATTCAATTTAGTTTCCCTTGCCCTCCGTTAGCTTCAGTCACACTATATCAGAGAAGGTCATCTGAATGGGTCTGTGGTAATAAAGAAGTTATATTAGGACTGTCCATGACTGTCCTATCCAATGTTAGAAGGACTAAATCGTAAAAAAAAAAAAAAAAAGGTTGATAGAAAATGGATTATATTTATTTATACATTACAGTTAAAAATTACAGTCTGTACAGAAGACACAGCTTAAAGAAGCTGGTGGTGTGATACATGACCAGTGGCAGTAAGACGGTTGTGATCTCAGTTAGTAAAGATAGAGTAAAGATAGCCAAGCTGCTCCAGTCCTGATAAACATCTGTATCCTAGACAGAAAGTCATTTAGTCGCTCTTTTCTCGTATAAGGGCCTTGTTTTCAGGCTGGTTTGAGACCTGAGCTGGTGTTGAAAGGGGAGGACAGATAAGGCACAAAGCACAGCAGGTAGGAGTGTAAAGCCAGGTGAAGGCCTCTGGCAGGTAGCAGGGAGAAATGTCACGCAGAGGTGGGAGGTGAACGCTTAAAAAATAAAGGTGGTGCTTCCTTTAGGTGCCGTCGCTGACAAGCCGCTAACGTGTTCCAGGTGGTATTTCCGAAGAGCTGTCACTCACTGAGCTGCAGGACATAGGGAGAGCAGCCGGGATGGTAGTGAGAGCACTGAGCTCAGGTGGATTCCCTTTAGACCTAAATCTGCAGCTCAAATGGATTTGGACTGAGATACGGAGAGACAGTGGGTTGATGGGAAATCCAACCACATCCAAGGCTTGTGCTGAGAATGTGCAGCCTAAGAAAAGAGAACAATGGTGTAGGAGTTAATTGGACCAGTTGGAAAGATCCATCATCATTATAAAACTATACATGAATTTACAGCACAATATTTCACAACAACAGTTAACCCAGATACATACAACAATTTACCAGAACCAATCTCTTTGCCTGTGATTTTAAATTGACAATAATAAGCTGTCCAGTATTCACTTATACTCTGCATTAAAGATCCCTCTGGACTTTCCCGAGACCTTGGGTTAACTCTCATCTTTATGAATGCAACAGGACATGGTTTTAAAGCAAAGTTTACACAATTTTAGCTGTTTTTTTAACTTTTACTTGCACATAAGAGTATGCTCCTGTGAACTACATTGTGAACTCCTGAACCCACTTGCAGCTGAAATATTCATGTGAAAAGTCAAGCAACATCAATGCTTGTTATATATTTTCACAAGAATTTGAAGATACTGTATTATATTGTAAAAAAGTAGCTCAAAAAGCTACTCTTCTGTTTTCATTTCAAAAACAGCCAACAAAAACAACAATAAATTCAGTGCCAAGGTTTGAAATATTAAACATAGCCTAGAACACTTCTACAAAAGCTCCACAAACACTGTCCGCAAACTTCACTTAAAAAAAAATTCTGCCGAAGCTGCTTCCTCTTCCTGTCTGTTTTTCCTAATACTCTGTGCCTTCAATCCCGTCGCTTCCCTATGAGAGCCGTCATTCACACGAACGCTGTCATTGCCGATATGTCAGCCTGGGTGTAGGAGCTGACAGTGTTCCTCATGGGAGCTCCACCAAGAAGGCAGTGAGTTAAAGATAGGTGGAAGTACAAAGACATCAGTCCCTCAAACTCAGCTGTGAAGCGATGGAGGGCGTTGTGTTCACCACAGGGACAAAGTGACTTTATGATCGAGTGTGCCTGTCTCCTGGAGCGAAGTCTTTACTGAGAAAGCTGAACTACAACCGCGCGAGTTCCCCCTAACAAAACAGTTAACGTATATGATCAGATATACTGCTATTTGAGCAGCACTGCAAAGACGTTTCCCATATTTCATGGTCTGGAGACATCAAGTCAACATGGATTTGTAAATCAATTAGAGAGGAGAGACTTTAGAGGCACTGAGTCCTCAGTGTCATGTTGGTCAGAGGGGACTGCTGTGGGGCCATCCAACTGATTACATGCATTGAAGTCGTGTCTATAAGTCGACATGTGTCAGACACCTCTAATCAGATTAGATTGAAGTAGCCATGTGCCACACTTTAACCTCAATCACTGCTGCATTAATTTTAAAGCATCTGTATAATTACAATAAACAAACAGAGCTCACACTGAGATGACTGTCAGCCTTAAAATATAGAGGGGTGCTTATGGAAAACATGAAAAAACTAAATTTTTCATAGTTTAGCCTCAAACATGCCAAAAGATGTGGCATATTACACTACAGTATATTATCCATATACTGTATGTCATATTTTATGATGGTTATAAATATGAAGACCTCTCTTGCCCCAACACACCTGGAGTCATATGCTACAGGTTTAGGAGAGTCCCAAGTAGCCCATAAGAGCTGCAGTCCTGAAGCCATCACAATGTGGTCTTTGTCAAAGACACTCAAATCT
Source organism: Rhyacichthys aspro (assembly GCA_036850595.1). NCBI lineage: Eukaryota > Metazoa > Chordata > Actinopteri > Gobiiformes > Rhyacichthyidae > Rhyacichthys > Rhyacichthys aspro. The sequence continues at coordinate 7,378,242 of CM072149.1, forward strand.
TTACATCTGTCTGTTATAGCTGCATCAACCTGCTGTTCAAAATATTGACTTAATGCATCTGCACATATGAACAGATGCCATGGTAACGAGATAATCAATATTATTCACTTCACCTGTCAGTGCTCATAATGATTTTGTCATGGATGAAAATCAATAACCTACATCTGTGTCAGAATGGCTTTACTTCTCTGTAATAGCCATTATCCAATTATTACCTTTCACAAAAGGTGGTTCAATTGTTACATATCGCAGGACCATCAGGGATTTAGTTCCACGAGTTGTTTCAGTCCTCCCTGGGCTCGCCTTAGGACTCCTGCACTAACATTTAACAGCTGTGTTGCCCCAGATTAACTCCCCACCTGTCCCCACAAGCAAGAACCTGGGGCCTCAGCACTGCGCCTTTCATCCTGAGATCGAACTGGAGCAGGTGCAGTCACATGAAGGAAAAGTGCTGATGTAGGTGCACTGTTTCAATGTGAGAGGAAAACGTCCCACCTACAAAGCTTCAATTGGTGTAATATTTTACCACCTGTGAGTAACAAGTGACAAATGTGGGCAGTTGTTCAATTAGACGGCTTATTATTTCCCAGTGTGGAGAAGTGCCACCGACACAAGTAAACAATAGATTGTGCCTGGCTTAAGTAAGGCTTTTAAAAGTGATAATGATAATATGGTGCAAAAAAAAGTTCTCAAAGTTGGGAAAACATACCTGGAAACTGTGGTGCTCCTGGAGGTCTACACAGTAATTAGATCCCCACTGGCCCAAGAACTCAACGGCTTTGATGCTGCAGTCCAACAGTAAAACATAACACAAGTAGGTGAAGCAAAAGTAAAAGACAACAAAACACACACACACACAAAAGTAATGCATTCAGACATACTTAAGTTGATTTCCTGTTCATGTTTTATACTGAGATATGGGCAGTAGTCCAAAGTGCCTAGCAGCGATTAAATTAGTCAATCAAGAAATAAGGCATCGGAAAAAATTCAGATTAAGGTCAGCTTTCAGTAAAGTCCTTTTTGACCCATGTAATATTCCCTAATAGAAAACAGGCATTGTCACCGTTGTCTGTCAGGGCACAAAATAGAAATCTATCTAGTCTTGTGACCTGGCCGTTGATCCCTGACTGCTCTCCCGTGCACTATTTATAGAGGCCACGTGCACACAAGCTGCGCTGCGTTCCACTGGTTTACCTCCAGACACAAAACAAAGGTCAAAATGTAATATTTGTTAACATATTGCTGCAAAGTCCCAGTGTCACAACAGATGTGCTGCTTCACAAGGGAAATAGAAGAGTTTGAAATCTGTGGCATGCAAATGGGAAAAGCATGTCTGTGTTTGTGTTGTGAAACAAGATCATTTTGTGCACTGCTTGTAGCATATTTGCTTTGTGCAGGCATTTATTGTGGAGGCTTTCTCACTACGATTTCATCATCGCTCAGACGGGAACCACCAGGTTGCTACAGCGTTACAGCGACAATTCCCAAAGAATGCATTAGGGGAAAAAACTCAAGACCTTGATTTAAAATAGCAGCCCAAACTGTGAGCAGCCAGTGGGAAGCAGAGGATCAAAAGGGAAGCTGTCAATTGACGGGGTCTTCTTTTGAGATCACACTGTTTACACTGGACCCAGCTAATAAACAAATACATAGTGGCTTTAGTCAGTAAGGGCGCTATCGGAAACAGAGCTGTTCATTTACCTCGGCTGCTGCTTAAATCTAATGAGCAGGAGAAAAAGGGAAGTCTAGACGAGACTAAACCAGAGGAGGTAGCTTGAAATAGACGGCAGCAAGTTGTCTCTATGGAAACCACAGGCAAAAACAGTGGCACACACTGCCATGAAAGACGTGTAGGAGATGAGGATAAAAGGGAAGGAGGGAGGATGGAGGGGGGAGAGGATGAAGCGCTCACAAGAATGATGTGTGTCGCCACAGCAGTAGATATCGACGCTCCCATTGGGGACTAATGTCACGGGGTTCATCACGCTTTGAAAAAGAATTGATTTCATTTCAACATAATATTCTGCTGTGACAAACCACAGGGAGCCATCGCTCAAACAAAGCCACTGACAACACAAGAACAAACAAAGTTACTGTAATTAGGAAATCACAGGTAATTGTTAACATCCATTTGTTTTATTTGTATTCACCTTCAGACAGATTCGCTCCTAATTCCCAACATGCCTATTACACATTTTCAATTCAATTTCAGTTTTCAGTAGAGGTCAAACTAATGCAAGCGTTACCACATCATCGTCATCATTCATCACTGTCATTAGGAGACAAGTGGACTGATGAGAGCCTTTCCTCTCCAGAGGCTGATTAATGGCCGCCGCCTGTACATCGGTCCGGTCGGACTGTCAGCATGTTGTTGCTTTTTATTTGAGTGTGCAGTTTGGACGCTATAGGGCTCAGAGAGTCCCAAGGCTTTACAGACACAGGAGGTAGCCTTCATTCGCATGGCCACCGCTGCCTTTCTGAGTCATTCTGACATAAATGATTGATGATTAGCCAATTAATGGTTGCTTTAGGCTATGTTACAGGTTAGCTAAACGACAATGGCCTTGGGGAAAATCCAAATTAATCAAAGTGTAGGTAAAACTATTTGGGAAGTTTCAATTATAAATCTTCATTTTTAGAGGGCATCTAAAAAGGGTGCACATAGATGATTTTAGATAACAAACTTTGAAGAGCACTGAAGGGTACTTTTTTGTTTAAAATAGACTTGAAATAGAAAACACTATTGTAATTAATATAATGGAAGTTCATTCAAATGAGCTAACTTCAAGAGTAGTACTTTCAATTCAAGTTCAAGTAGTTTAACCTCTCTCTTCTTTTCTCAGTGCAACGACATTTTTTTCATGATTTTTATGGTTTGTTTTGTTTTTACTTTAGAAAAAAGCAACAAATTGTTGAAACTTATTAAGAAACAATGGCAGAGAAGTGGATGAAATTTCTTTGACACCAGAAACTTGAGGTTATGGCTAGATCTGAGGAAAATGAATACTGATTTAACGAAAATAAATGTGTGGAAACTCCTAAGTCCTAGACCAAACAAGCATTAATGGAAGAGCTCAGAGTTAAAAGAATTCACTATTCAACATATTAGGTGTGAGAATAGCTGTAAATAATCAACACATGCATTTTTGTTTTGTTATTGATAGAGGAAAAGATTGGTCTCCTTAGCTTTCTGTTCTGTTCTGTTTTTTTGAAGTAATCTGTCTCCAAATCTGAAAACATTTGACTCTTTGAGGTTGGCAATCGCTACTTCAGACGATATTCAAAAGGATATAAATGTACTATTTCCATTATAATGCCTAATGCGGAAAATGCAATAAAAGCTCTTTGTGGAAACACAGCAGCTGAACTTTTTCCCAACACAATTTTGGTTCATTTCTGTCTGAAAATTCCAAAAGTTTCCCTGAGTTTGAAAGACACAAAGCCATATATGCTGGTTATAGCAGTAAAATGAAGTCTATTATGTGGCATGGCTTTTGCACACTGCTAGAAAAGAAGTCACATTGAATTTCTCGAAAGGTATTTTCATTCACAAAATTTTCCTATTTTCGTGAATTAGGTCAGTTTTTTAATGCATGCTCCACTGTGACTGAATTTATTATCCTAATAATTGAGGGGCCAACTTTTTACCCCATAATGGCTGAATTATGGCTGCATTGCTCAAGCCACTAGAGAGACGCCATGTTTCAGTGATAAAATGTCCGGACGCCTCATAGTAAGTGGCCTAATTGGAAAATAAAGCCCTGAATGAAATAGTAACACTGTTTTATTGCATTATAAATCTTGGCAAGAGGAAACAAATAGGATAATACATTATGTTATTTGCCATTTTGTAAAAATTAAAAATGCTGCTGACTTCTCTCGGATTAATGCCAGAGTGGAAACATCGACCAGAATATCCCACATGCATTATTAACGACCATTAATAAACCGCCGCCGCAGTGTTATATAATCAGTGTCTTCCGAATGGGTGACCCCGGAGTGACCAGCCATTCATCATGCAGTCGGGACGTATGCCGTGTGAATCCCTCTCACGTTTGCCCTGCTCCGTAGGTATCACCACAGTGTTAACCATGACCACGCTGAGCACAGTGGCCCGAAACTCCTTGCCCCGAGTGTCCTACGTGACGGCCATGGACCTGTTCGTCACCGTCTGCTTCCTGTTCGTGTTTGCCGCCATGATCGAGTACGCCATGCTCAACTACTACTCCTACAGTATGAACAAGCCTCCGACCAGGATGCAGAGAATGGTAAGACTATAGTCACTTTGTGCTAAATAATAATTGCTTCAGGAATTAGGGCTGTAAAATAATCATATAGCCACAAACCGAGATGAATAATCCATGAATGTAAACATAAGAGTATGTAATTATGACCTTATTCTTTCACTACAGCACTCCTCCAGGTCCAATGTACAGATGGAAAATGGCAGCCAATACTATCTCATAAGACTGTCTTTATAAATCTCACTCTATAGATCTTTCAACTTCTGGTGAATAGAATTGGCTTATATTTCATTTGACATGTCGATGGAGTCTTTATGTAATGCTCAATGCTGCTTTCTGTGGATTTGTGAGAAGCCGCATACTGTGCCATTGTGAAAGAGCTGCCTATTGAAAACTGGTTATTCTGAACTATACCCATAGGATGTCAACATACACAGCATCAAATACTTTCACAGGTGTGCGGTGCGGCGCATGTGTATGTATTTGCTTGCAGAGGAAAACATTGTTTTCCTGGAATGACGTTGCAAGCTCAAGCCTAATTCACTGCGGAGGCGTTTTCAAGGCTGCTGCACCTGCAGAGAACGCTTTAATGGTGACACCAAACATCTCCAGCGGCAAACATGCACTAAGACTGAGTCAGCCGCTGTCATTCGACTCATCATTATACTCCCATGGAAGAGGACTTATGCTGAATTCATCTCAGGGCTAAACTCACTGGCAGCTCAGGCTTCATAATTAACTTGTGTTATATCCAGTCTCTGCATTGTGGCCTAGACTGTCCCCACCCCCTCTCTGTGACACCCACTCCGTCTCTGCATCTGACTTGCATTTCCCTCCTACTCTCCTCTGGGTGACTCCAAAATGTGTGAGGATTTTACCCAATTAGACCGGCCCACACTGATTTATAAACACAAGGAGAAAGCACAGAATACATTTTCCCTGAAGCCACTTTTTTGTTTTCAGGCTATTGCCACTTGATATGAAAAAGCAAATGAAAACAATAAAACAGACACCCCTTTTACCAGTTGTATTGTGGGTAGATTAGACTCAAATAATTCTCATTAGATCTCATTTCATTAAGTTGTGTTTTAACCCATTATGTTGTTAAATAGTGCTGTGGTTGAAATAATGCTTTTACCTGATTGTGTTAAAATGAGTAAAAATTGAATCTATTGGCTAACAATAATATAATGTTAATTAGTAATTAATAGAGAATACCCGTCCAGTGATGTGACACATGTAAAAAGTAGGATGTATAATTAATATATTGCCTTGAAATCCACAGAATTGAAAATCAGTTTTTGTGAAAAAGCCTTAGACACTCCACTGTTGTAAGCCAAGGACTATGATATTAATATTCACAAGTACAGAGGAAAACTCAGCAGGCTAATGAGCTCCCAATCACCTCTGTTAATCAACACCCACACATCGGGCATACAGGCCTCAATTAGACACAAAATGTTATGTAATTTACTGAAGGGCCACCTCTAAAAGAACTACGGAGGGTCAGGTTAAACTAAGAGATTGAAATGAACACAGAAAGGACTGATTTTGACAAAAAGACGGTTTTTCAAAAGGATGGGTCAGTGTTATGTCTTACTCTTTACTCTACAGGCTTATTCATCATTTAACATGAGCCGCGCTCCTCGGACCATGATGCCCATGGGCAACTCCCTCTTCTGGCACGACTACGATGACAACTGCATGTACGAGTGCTTGGACGGGAAAGACTGCAAGAGCTTCTTCTGCTGCTACGAGGAGTGTAAAGAGGGCGGCTGGAGGAAAGGTCGGATCCACGTCAACATCCGCGAGCTGGATTCATACTCCCGGGTTTTCTTCCCCACCTCCTTTCTGCTTTTTAACATTGTCTACTGGGTCAGCTACCTCTACCTCTAGTCGGGCCGGGATCTGCGTAGACCCCGCCCACTCACTTTGCACCGCGGCTCGTGATTGGAGGAAGCATGAGGGAAGCGCTCTGTGGGAAAAGACAAGCTGCCTTAAGAGCGTTCTGACTAAAACAAACATGCTGTGGTGCACAACAAAGGCCATGACCATTTGAGCAGAGAACACAAATGTAACACTCAGCAGAAGGGACGGACAGGTAACAAACCACGGACACCTGGGACTTTTTTGGGACAGAGTTGCGCTGCTGAATCTCGCTCACAGAAATGGAAAAGCACCCATAGTGCCTTCTACAGAAAGGGTGCGGCAGGCAGCGAGAGACACAGCTTTAGAGTTCCCTCCATTACGTTTATTACCTCATCCATCACACTCGCCGCATGCTGAGCTGTTTATTTGAAACCCGGAAACACACTTCTCACCACCAGAGACGTTTGAACTCACCATTTCTTTTGTAGCACATTAGTTTTGGAATATTTCTCATTAGTAGAGTTAGCTGCTAGCTAACATAGTTCAGTTGAGGCTGTGTTCGTTTGGTAAAATCTTTTGTCAGTCGGTGCATTTTTTATTCATAACGCTTTATATTTATTACCAGTTTACAGAAGTCGTTTACAGTAGATGCCAAGAAGATGTGGGTGTTTTTTATAATAAATGCTGGGTTACATTCATATACAGCCAATGTAAAACAACTGCCTACATACATACTAAGATAATGCTAAACACACTACTGTCATCCCCAGGCTTTTCGTCATGGTTAGAACATGAATATTGAGAAGATGCGGTTACATCACTGTATTTCATTCCCAATGCACTCATGTTTCTACTGTTTCCTGGTGTAGATTTAGTTCCTTTTTACCCACAAGTAAAAGTCCTGTAGTGCTGTCAGTGTATTACTTTGAGAGACAGACAGGAGTGATTACATGAAAGAGTACTGTCAGTGTCACTGTGTATGTGTGTGTAAAGAAGGCTACATGAAGAAGAAAGCTCAAAAGTCAGGAAGTTCCTTTTGCCAAGTGGGGAAAAATGAAATTGTCCAGTAAATCTAATTGATACTGAGCATTGTTTCCATAGTTATTAGTTGTTCATGGCTAAAACCTTTTCATTGAAACATCACTGTGCTTAGCTTCTGTGTTTCTACTCCTGTCTGTCTCTCCGAACTGACAGAGTCTGGAATAAAAACCTTCATATAATGTAACTGTGGCCATAGTATTTGCACAAACAGCCGTTTCAACACTAATATTTGTTTCCACTTGAACCGTGAAGCACATACAGACCGTACCACACATGGCCTAGTTATTTAGCATTCCACCTGAGTACATAAAACAAGTCATGATGAAAGTTCCCTAATAAAATATGAAAAGGATTCCTGATGTCCTGCGACTGTCTGCAGGACCAACGGTTACAGGTGCTGTAAAATAGGGTCTACATTATTGTGAACCATGCACACTCATGTACATGGAGCGGCGTTGAAAAATGGATGATCCGGGACGTTTGTTTATGACTGCGATGGAGTCCCACGGCCCCTCCTCAAACATGTAAAATTGATGCCATAACATGGAGGGATACGGACAGTCTAAAAAACACTGGGACTGATGGGACGAGATGGACATTTGGTTCACTGTTCTTTGTTGTTTTTTTGCAGTTGTTTGGCTTTGTAGAACAATCAACTCTCCTACAACCCCCCGCTTCCCAAACACACACACTCTCTCCTTGTATTTCTATGTTGAGAGAAAAGCTTTTATGTCAGATGTATCTAATTAATGTTTCTATTTTCATACCGTTCTATATGGAATGTATGTTAGGCCAGTAGCAAGGCCCGACTCACTCTGGAGCCAGTTCAGTCAGTTCACACTCCATATTCATAAGGCCTCAAGACATATTTGTGTCCCGTCCAGAGGTTTGTAATTAAAACTCAAATGGCCTTTGGTAAAGCTACAGATGGGCTGTAAGCCACTAGCAAACAATGATTTAATCCATGAGACAAATTAGATGGTAGCATTTAAAAAGATCTATGTATCCTTTGTGAACTGGCTGAATTGAACAGAGCTTGGCCCACACCGCAGTAAACTACCCTCACCTGATTTTTCTACTACACTTTATAAGTGTCCTAGTCTGTTGAGGTACTTCAATAAAAACAAGAATCACTATTTTCTACGTCTTACTAAAAATCCACCTGTGTTTCAACCCGACTGGGATCTGTATTTATTTATAACGCCTCTTTGGAAATCTTTCTGAGTGCTAACCTGTGATCAGAATCAGCAGAAGCCGCTCAAGAGCCACTTCCACAGACCTCATCAGCCTCATTTATGCTTTGGGTGCGTCACATTCATCAGTCAAAGCCACCTGTCAGAAATCATGATTACCTGCAAATCAATTTCTCTGCGACTGTTGGTGAAGTCTGTGGAACGCCATTCTGGTCTTGGAGCAGCACTCCCAGGTCGAATATTTTATGAAAATGGGATCTAGAGTGAAATAGGTATCTTTTTCTAGTGTGTGGTAATTGCTTATATAAATAAAAACTGGTTTGGTCAAGTGCTATGGTTCAGTTTCTTTCAGTTTTATATTTATTCTCTTCTTCTGCATTTTTGGATAAGGAATCACAGAATAGAAGGAGATGGAATAGGTCCAAGGTGTGGGAGCTCATAAGATGGACAAATCAAACCAAGAAAAAGGAAGCTATTTAATGCTCTACAATGAAGCTTTAACAGGAAGCAACTGAATTGGCAGGACCTTGTTGCATATTTTTATACAGTAATGCTAATTATATTTAAACATTTCCCATTGTACAGTTTTATATAAGGTGTTGGGACCCTAATGTAGCTTTTCAAAGTGGGTTTATTACTTCAGAGCACACCACAAAAAGACCGATCTCATGGGTGCATGCAAATTAAGCGTTGCATAAGCCCACAATAGAGTAAGTTACATTTGTCCTCAGGCAAAAAGCTTCACTTGGTGGAGACCCACCCAACCCAACTCGAAGGACCACCCACCACCAAGGTGAAGCTAAAATGGGATGGCACGCTAACACAGTGAGAAGGGAGAGAAAATCACTTATGCAGTTGGAAATTGAGCTGTCAGGGAACTTGCTCACGCCTGTAAACTGTCAGCTTTGCTCACTCCAAGAACGGAAGGGCCTCCTTTTGAGAAAGCCTTCTGGGGATCTGCATTTTGTGTGAGCATGTATTCGTATACGGTACTCGTTCATGCATGACTGCTTGTATGTTTCAGTGCGGTGGTGGGGGAGCTCATAAAATCATGTTAGCGATGTGTGGATCCATGTAAGAGAGTACAGTAGGCGTCCTTGGGTTTCCCTTTTAGCAGTGAAGTAGTTTTCAGGGTCAACGCATTGTGTTCTGTTTGTGCACTATTGTCACGACCTACAACATGTAAGAAAGGTGAGACAATATTGATAAATGTGCATGTAGTTCACACAGACAACTTAATGGCACTTGGTTTGTTCCTGTGTAAGGCCTTGGCTTCAGTGATTCGCGTGTGTACATCTTGAACAGGATTGAAAAGCTCATGAGCTAAAACACAACACTGTAAACACACTAAACTGCATTCTAGCATATTAGTTCACACTACCAAATCATGATAGTATAGTGGCAGCAAACTTATGACAGAATCTTGTTTTGTTATCGTAAACTAGACTGATGACCACATAATTGCAGTTTCAGGCTTTGAATTAATCAAAATAGATTACATCAGTATAGATTCCATTCAATTATTGCTTGTCAAACGCTGTTACGCCTGTGTGACTTTCAGCAGTTAATGTAACTTTACCAATTAGCAGGTAAGTCAGGAGCCCATATTGTCCCAAACTGAAGAACTACTGCACATTTGTGTAATTTTGCCGCCGGGGATTCTGTACAATGCCTGTATTCTTGACACTGAATCGAGGACGGCCTTGTTCCAGAACACGTTACATGTGTTTGATAGAGAAGCATGTTTTATTCATTCAACTATAGCACCGGTCCACCTGAGCCGCTATCAATCACCCTCCATGACTAAACCCATGACAGCTACCTTACCTATCAATCACTCAAAGTTGGCACACATTAATTAGGCAAATGTGGAGCCTTATTCCAGTTTACATAATAAAAACACAAGGCTTGGTCATACTATAGTTAGCATCATGATGGCTTTGTGAACTTTAGAGCTGTCATTATTTTCTGCAGAATTTGATACCAATAATGTGACTACGATAAGAGAACATCTGTTTAACATCACATTTTTTAAAAACTGATAGCACTGCATTTACTTTCACTTTGCAGAAGCTTATTATGTGAAACTGTCCGAGATCTGCTGAGCTAACTTTATGGTAATATCTATACCTGTATATTCATGCGACCTACATTGCTGAGTGTAAGGCGTTTTGCAGTATTTCATCCCGAATATTAACTTTAGAAAAGCATCGGTGTTTATCCAAAACCTGGTGACGTCAGCTTTGTTCAAAAAAATCCCCAAAATTAAGTCAAAGTGACCTCAGCTGCTTGGAGCATGTTTCATCTATCAGATCTTTTCAAACAAACCCAGCTCATATCTGACAGAAGCTCAAGCCTTCGGAGTTATAAGGCTTAATCTGAAATGACTGAATATGATTTATCTATGTCTGCTGGCAGCCTGCTGTTGACTTTTCTGTCTTTTTCATTTTTATGCTTTGCATTCACAGGTGGAGAGGTGAGAATCATCCTTGGGTTTACTGAAGCAGAGACAAGGCAGATTATTTTTTTTATCATTTAAGCTTCAACTTTGCCAGATTTACTTTTATGTTGTTGTTTGTGGCTTTGATTTATTCACTAAAAACCAGAAAATGAATGTAGGGGGAGCCTCTTGGATATTACTGCTGTCACTAGCAGATCTCTGCCGACTGCCCAAATCCATAATGGGCTGATATGATCCCTCCTTGAGATAATGGAAAAGAATTGGGCAGGGGTCATTATCAGTTTTCATTCTTAGTTTTCAGAGTGACTTCACGAGCAGCTGAAACAGCAGGGGACGTGGAGAAACACAAATTACTGAATGTTAATACAGACGTGGTGCCATTACAGGCTAATATATGACAAGTACACGATTCGACGTGTAAATGATTAATAATCCAAAAGTATGTTGCACTCTGCTTTGTCAGTATCTGCAGGAATAAATGATTACAGTCTGTGCTGACTTGTGGCTGAGTCCTGATCAGTGACACTATCAAACCATCTGCATTCTTCAGATGACAGACAGGCTACAATAGGAGCCTTTCAGCTGTTCAGACACCACACTTCAATCCAGCTCGGAATAAAAGTCTTTGTATTACTGCGCTCTGTGTTTTTTTACAACATTTTTCAGACTTTTTAGATCGGCTTAAAAGATATTCATAACTTTTTTTGAGAGATTTTGATTAGTTTGCCTCACACAACTCACACAAGATAACATCGGAAAACACAGAGACAGAAAGGACTTTACATTTAAGACTGCTTGCCGTTCTGTCGTTCTTTGTTGTTTATTTAGGGCTTTGTGGTGCCATGCAGTGCCAGTCAATCACATCCTTTATATAAACATCACATGATAAACTGGCCGTCTTGTTTGTTCCCATTCAAGGATCACTGTGGGTCAATCCATCGGCCAAACATCTGTCAAATAAGTAAAAAAGGAATATTAACAAATGTGATTTAGATTATAAAGAGAACACTACTTAAATAAAAAAAATAATAGTATACAAACACTACAGTTTACACAAATGGCCACTGATATGCATTTTATCAGCGATGCCTGGTGTAATATAGCTTAAATTGTTAGTTTTGAAGGCTCTATCTAATCCTCCGAAGTCTATGCTCAGGTGTGTCCTTATCAAGCCTCGGGAGGTTTTTCTTGCCAGCTGTGAGGAGAATTTTGGCCAAGTAATTATCTCCCTTCAGCGCCTCTTCAGTGATACTGCCCAGCTACAAAATGGAGCACTTCTTGGAGATGATACACACACCAAAACCTCGTCCAGTACACAATTAACTCACACAAAATGGCTCTATCTTTGATCAACTGCAGATATGATTTGCTTCTATTTCCATATTGTGGGGAAAAGTTTCATTCAGGAGCATTATTTATCATTTGAAGGAAGTTCTAACCTGTTATTTTTTTTTTTTTCAAAGACAACCTGTTGCATTTGATCCATTCCTGTGTGTCTGCAAAGTGCACGGCAGCCATTTTCCCAGTATCCCCTTTACAAAGGCCAAATGAAAGCATATTTTCAATTCATGACACTGCTCAGTATTTTATTTCACTGAAAGGCATCTGCTCTCTATCAATAACCGCAGGCGTAAATTGCACCACATTTGTTTGCCGCTGAAATGGGCGCCGTATGCTTTGATATTTGCTCGTAAAAACATTCACTTCACCGCAATTTTAATAAAACAGTTCACTCAACATTTGTAAAACAGCTCTTTGAATTGAATATGTTGAGCATTATTTGTTTAATATCATAAAATAGATCCTTTTGACAGAAGCTTGACGTTTTGTTGCTTGTTATAAATTGAACTCTCGTTGTTTGCGGTGCATTTATTTTGAAGAATAATACAAAAACAGAAAAACTGTGGGAGGAAACAGCCTTTAGGCATGAGACGTCTGCAAATGATCATCAAATATTCAGCTAGTTTTCTATGGGCAAGGGTGTTAAATAGATAATCGAGGGTAAATGTGAAAGTCAATATGAAAGCGAGCACTTTCAGGATTTATCATTAACGTTCATCTGATCAAGGCTCTTGACCCAGTGCTGGTCAGTGGCACTTTAATAAGCTTTAACATATTTGTATATATTCCACCTTCGAAATAAGCGATCGGATATTCCAAGGAGCTGTTAGTTTCATTACATTGCAAATTGGAAAGTGGAATGAGGGCAGATCCACGCTAAAATGTATCTTCGGCGGTTTGAAAATGGCAAAACATTTCGGCTTCATCTGATAGTTTTCATTAAAGCCAAGCTCTAGGGAAATCTGGAATGCGATGCCGGCTTGGTTCGACCGACTTTGAGCCACATGCAGAAATGTTTACAACTCATCGGCGTGAAAAAAGAAGAGGAGGAGGAGGAGGAGGAAGTGACGGTCCGTTTCACAATGCCTGCCACTGACGACTTCATTAAAGATGCATCCTGTTTCTGTCTGGGCGCCTAAAGTAACAAATGGGAGCTCGAGGGAAATCTGACCGCTTTTATAGAGATGTATCTTCATGCCGCCGCAGGGAAATCTTCTGATCAAAACAGAAATATGAGTGGAGCCTCTGCTGACCCACGGCCGTTATTAGGACTCAAGATGTGACTTGCACTTTTAGGAGGTGATAAAACTGACAGGAAAAGAGGCTAAACAAGTGTCCAAATCTATACCAATCCCTGATCCGTTCAACATTTGATTACCTGTTTCATTTCTGTGCACAAAAGACCACCTCCAGGGAAACGGGCCACTACGAGCGTCTTGGTTATTACTGGGAAGCGATTAAGAAGAATGAGAAGTCATGCACCAAACATCTGTGACAGCTCCGTTGGCCTTTTTGGATCCGGAGAGAGGAATCCGAGTCAAATTCATCAGGTGTACCAGCTGTCAGCACAGACGCACAAGCAGGAGATGAGGCTTTTTCGACACTGTACAAATCTGGACTGTGCTAAAAAAAAACTAAAAAAAAACGTGTGACCTGTTTGCTGGCACTGGATGATGTATTTTTGATGGTGTTTGGGAGATAAATGAGTGCAACTATTCAGACAGTTTATGATTTGGCCAAATAAAAAGGAAAGTGACACAAAGCAACAAGTGGAAAGTCAGTTCTATCTTAAGGGATTAATTTATTTTAATGGATTTCTTGCAGTAATAATTGCAATGCCATGATACTGCCGTGTCCTGATATCTTTCCTAATGCCAGAATCCACCCCTAACTGTGTGTATTGATATTACAGTTTCGTATAACTGAAGTACATGTTGTTTGGATTTTACCTGAGGCATTCGGCAGACCTTGAAAGAGTCGAACAGGAGCTGCTCTGTGGGTGTCTTAATGGACGAGAAACGAAAGACACAGTGTTTTCTGTCTTAACGCCTGAATTCGACTGCATGCCAGTCCACGTCTCGGTGAGGAGGGGGCAAAATAGCTCTGGAAACGTGGGTCAGGTGGAATGCCACTTTACGCTGTCACCGCTGAGGGTTAGGTTTGCATTAAACAGGGGAAAACTGAGCAGCAATCTTGTGCAGCTGCTACCTGACAGAGCACGCTCTCCCCGGACCGAGGCAGATTGGTCCAGATGTCAAAGGACATGCCTGAGACCAAAACATCGACTAAATGTAAAAAGTGCAACAAGCAGCAGGACCAGAGTTGGCCTTTTCCAAAAAGCAACCAGGCTGCCCTTTTGGAACTGATATTAAGATGCCTTTCAGATCCCACACACACTAAACTACACACTGTATTTCTGCTCATCTTCAAGGAATTTAGACGAGATTGGTTTTCACTTTGGAACGCGATTACAGATTCTGATTTGACCGAAAGAGCCTTGAGCAGGTGAAACCGCAGAAAATGTACTGTCATTTTCAAAGTCGTGAGAAGGCTGGGAGTCTTTCCTTTACGCAACGAAATGATGAGAGACTTGGGAGCTCATTAAGAAATCTAAGACTGATGACAAGAAAAGCCGAGTACAACATCCCATCCTCCTTCTCAATAAAGCATTTGAATGATTTGATTAAGGCTAAAATAAAAGTTATGAAGAATGAGCTGATACAGAAACGACATGGCGGCCCAGTTGTACGCACACTCATGGCTTGAATTCATGTTACTTTTGTCCTTCTTTTTTCTTTATTTGTCACACTCTGCGCCCATTTTTCTTACAACCAAACTGTCCAACACAAATCACAAGAGCAACATAAATAAATATCTATGCGTAAACTTTTCTTGAGTTTGTCGTCTTGTGTGCCGTTCGAACATGCCCATCGTATTGATTGGAGTGCTCTTCTGTAAAAGCTTTTATTCCCCACACATGATTGCCTAATTGGACCGTCGCCACTGAAGCCATATATAGGACGTGTGAAGGGTGCAATCATGTAAAGTGGAGAACTTCTGGCCGTTGTGGAGTGTTTGGGAGCTGTATACATTATTTTATTCTAGATACGTGTGTGTGTATGTGTGCTTTTGAGCTCCAGTCCAATAAAATATTCAGGCTTCATCCCTGCGAGCTGAAGACACTCCGGATGGAATTTTTCTGAATGCACACTCCAGCTTTTTCTTTCTCTGTGTCTCTCTATATCTCTGTCATACACCCGACGCCCCCCGTCCCCCTCCCGATGCTACAAACATACACTGTTTGCCTTGTGCTCTGTGTGCTACTGATAATCTTTATGAGACAGAGACCCCATTGAGAGTATTTATAACCCAATCAGACGTGTATTCAAGCCTTTTCTTCGCCGCTTGCCGCCGATTTTGCCCTTGCTTCTTGTACAAACCCTACAGCCGCTAAATCATCATGTCAGCCTCAGCTTACAGTACAGTTTGTGCATGTATGTTGTAATGTGGCAGCAGGTGGAAATCCAAATAAACTACCAATAACGACGTCTTTTTTGCTCCTCTTTGAGCCAATAATCGCAGTCGTGATACTCCAGATGGCAGACTTTGAGGTGAAATCGTGTAAGCTGCATGTCATTGGAACTGGAGGAACAGGGCCAGTGTTTTAGCGTCTGATCAGTGAGATGTTAAAAATCACACCTTCAGTGAAACCTTTGCCAGAACTGACAAGTCGTATCCCTGAGCTGCAGCGGACGGAGATAAATCTTCACATGTGACAGGGCTTAAATAGATCATGCTAGTGTTTACATGAAAATTGGCTGGTGACACAGTGTGGTCTCAGAGGCTTTCATTTGCACAAGTGAGTGCATGTGTCCCCGAGGATGAGAGATACTGAGAATCACTGTTAACATTTACACTAACAAGTAGCTTTGCCTTTTACGGATTGGTTCATTTAAAAGACTTTAAAGGCTTCCTATTCTGTCCATTTCTGGATAAATCAGAGGTAAGTTTTACATTGCATTTCACCTTCAAAGTTTCGAAAAGCTTGAAATAACCAGTCTACGGGTGGTCACAGTTGTCATGTGTAGTTTGGATGAGATATGTGTGAATGTTGCCAGAGTAACCCACTAGGAAAAGTGTGACTCCAAGTACAAAAAGATATAGTTTGAGTAAAAAAGCCAAATGGACTAATGACAACTAAACAGAACAAAAGACAGGCTACATTGGTTCTTAAAATGATGTGACTTAAAAACAGCAAAAAGAATCCCAAAAAGAGGGAATAAAACTAATTGTACAGAGGCAAAATGTAGAGGTAAGTGGGCTATAGTCTAAATATATAATGCCTCTATCTAAAAAAACATCTTATCCTGTGACTTAGAGCTAAACCAACTCAACAGGATTCAGTTGTCCACTTTAACAAACATGTTAGGCTACTGTGCACCACAGCTGGGGCTAAACAACAGGCTAAAGGCATGACCTTGGAGACCGCAGAATGAACCATACTGACCACATGGACCACAGTGTCCCGAGTGGAACATACCAGAGCTCTGTGCTCCTGTCACGGGACAGACCGCAGAGGTGACCCAATACTGGCTTTCTGTCAAGTGAAGCTCTAACCTGAAATATTGTATCTGAAAATTATGCAAATTCCAAACAGTTTTGTAGCTGTGTTTGCAAATGCTATCTGTTCTGTGTGCTCTCAATAAGCTTCCCCACAGCCAAGCAGCAGTAGTGGAAAAACAGGGCCAATGTGTCAAAAGCCTAAAGCGAGACTATGATTACAGCAGCTTAGAAGTTTGTTTATGACAATTTATTTTTAGAAACATACGTAAGTTCTCAGTAAAGGACAAAAACAAGAGCACCTCATTAAGGTCTGAGCAGGACTTGCTTTCACGTGTATCTTACAATTACAAAGACGATCCACGAGGCACGAGACTCAGCCAAGTGTGCACCTGCGTCATCTGCTGTGCATCTCTCCACTCAAGAGCTGTTGAGGCCCTGGCCTGTGATCTGGAAATTACAAATCACAGAGAAAGCGCAAAGTGGCTGGCCTCCATAAGATGAGCCGGATCACAGTGAAAGGACGAGGAGAGGCGGCGGTGGGCGGAGAGGAAGCCTCGTGATGACGATGACCACTGTCTTCAGCAGCTGAATGACCCTATTATTACATGTTAATAAGGCTGTCCAAGGCAGGAAATATATAGGGACCAACAGAAGGGAGGGGTTTGAACAATGGTGGAGATTATGGTGAAGCCATCTGCAGGGCTCTTAATGAAGCTCAGTGCTTTGCAACTTGGATCTGAAGTTGAAGTGTCACACAAACTCCAGGGTTCTAGGATCAACGCAATAAAGTCCAAAAGCTGCAGGTCCGAGTGGTTTGCTTTGAGAACTGCCAGTGTTTAAATGTTGTATTTTCAGATGGTACTAAAAAGAAATAAATTACACAATATTAATGATGTTTCTTAGTCCTGCCTCGGCGTAGTAACTAATCCAGTTTTATTTTCAACTGACCATAGTCTACAACAATATACCATTTTTTAGCTCAATTCTGAAAAATAAGGACTATTCTCCGTACTTATGTTGTCATGGAAACAAATTTAAGTAGCGGCCACTGACAAAATAGAGATCGTTCATAAGAATAACACAGCATTCACGGCTGAGCTGCTGAATACTTCTCGAGGCTGTGTGTAACCAAAGACTCTATTCTGTGTAACTGGTCCAAGGCCTTGTACTCTGTGAACTTTTTCCTGTTGAAGACCAGTTTTTAATTAATTGTGGCGACGTAGCTTTAAGTTGGCATTCATACACCACACAAAAAGGGGCTTAACGTTAATACATACACCAGAAATGAGTCTTCTAACTTCATCTGACCGGTCTAAACTACATTTGTGGAGC
This sequence comes from Rhyacichthys aspro, assembly GCA_036850595.1. Classification (NCBI taxonomy): domain Eukaryota; kingdom Metazoa; phylum Chordata; class Actinopteri; order Gobiiformes; family Rhyacichthyidae; genus Rhyacichthys; species Rhyacichthys aspro. Next base: position 7,396,286 of record CM072149.1, read on the forward strand.
TGCCAGTGGGTTGTGCGTCATCCCTGTTTTTAAATTATTTCCCTGTGAAAAGCGTTCCATTTACATGTTGCATTTGGAAAAAAAATAAAAAATCACAGCTCTCTGACATATTTTTCTTTCCTTTCTCTTAAAACGGTTATTTTTGTGCAGAATAATTGCACTTGGACAATGACCGCTCTCCCTCAAAATCCTCCGACACTGGATTCTTCGTCTAGTCGACAATTAGACGGTCCCTTCCAGTGTTTGAGCTGTCCCGTCTCTCTGTTTTATGACAAGCAAATACATTATACTTGACACACCTCGTCAACACCAGGCCGGTCCCTGTTTTGCACCTCACATCAATCATGCGATGATTTGTGACTTTCACTTCATGCAAATACGCCACCGAGGGAATGTCCAGGGGTGTTATATGAAGAATGGACACATGTTAAAAAAGCAAGATGAATGTATATTAGTTTTGCAGTTAATCAGTCAAATCACTGACTTTACGAGTGGAATAGTACCGTAATTTCTATCTAGTCTTTAGAGCGAGATCTTTAAAAGCGGCAGTAAACAAGGTGGCTACAGCTGATCTAATGTAAGCCTGGAATAAATCCTTAGGGTTATAATTAAAATTGAATGAGAAGCGCGGTATGGAGCGGCTGAAATTGGCTGTACTGTACTTGACAAACATCCATCGATAAAAATGTGCATTGCTAAGAAAGAGAGATAAATTATTAAGATTAGAAATTAAAAAACAACAGGGCGAAATCCTATTTTACCTGCTTGGTATTCCAAAGTGATTGAATGGTTTCTTTACTGAAGAAATTGCCTATTTGAATGTTGAATATTTGAATACTTATTGCATTCCTGGACCTTCAAAACAAGATGAGAGATGAAACGGATGGTGGAGGTCAAAGGTCGGAGCTTTTTCCTGCCGGGACATCGGCGTTAATCTGCTCGGTGTGGTGCAGCTCTACTTTAGATGCAACTCCAGGGAAAGTGTTTTCACAGCACCACAAAGCTAAGAATAGAGCAAGATTAAATGCAGATTTTGTTTTATTTATTTATTTTTTGTATAGGCCCCACTGATGAATATGGAATGTGGATGTGCTTTTATTGGGGGCTATTTTTATCTTCTGCTAATGCCATTTTATAGATTTATCAAGTGCTTTTCCATCAAGCTTGTTCGTGCATATTGGTTTATGCAAATATATCAAAAAAAAAAAAAAAAATGAGGAGGTGAAATGATGTGTAAAAATGTTAAATGCAGGATCAGAATGATTACATGTCACGGACATGTTTGACCTATTATTAATAGATTGCTAATAGAAGGTTATGATAAACCTTTCTCCATTGCCTAATGACACAGGTCAGCTAGTACACATTTGTGAATATACGCAGCAGTAAGAAAAATTTTGGAACTAACATTATGCAAAGTATAATACAGGACTAACGTCAGACCTAACGATGATTAAATGTGGCACATGAATTCATAAAATCAGACTGTATTTTGTGAAGATTGTTTGTTGTTGTCAGACTAGGAGCCAAGTTTCTGGGCAAATTCTTATTTATCATAATTTCCTGTCAGCCCCGTGTCCCTTGGTGCATTATTTTTACTTTTATACATTACATGACAACACACTACATGATCATAAGGAACAAACATAAATTAAACATAAGTTTAATTTCTCAACTTGAGCTAGTAGAGACCATAAAAACTAAATACTACTTGCTAAACTAATTGATATTGGTTAATAACAATCTAGACAAAGATTAACAAAAATTATTACAAGAAAGTGGTCAGAGGACTGCTCGACTGTTGTTATCATTCCAACAATGTAATCTAATGTGCTTGTAAAGCTTATTTTCCGCACCAAAGCCTTTCACATTTCAAAGAAAACCAGCCCTGTTCTCAGCGCGTCGCAAAGACTGCCACAGTGATTTAAACATGAAGGAAGCAAAATGTAAAGTCATTTCAGCTGCAATCATGTTCCTTTCCACCTTTATGTGGGCGTCCTGCTGCGTGAGCTCACTTCTGCTCACAACATCCTACAACGTCCCACCTATAACGAACAAACACAAAGAGCGACATGCTTCCTTCCTTAACCTCACAGTGCTTCATCTAGAATTGATATGATTTATAACAGCGTCTTCTGTCTGTCGTCCAATCACAAAAATGAATATGGACCAGCAGGCTCTCACAGGCTTTGGTCATGTCCTAATAATATACTCGTGCTTTTCACTGCAATTTTACCAAGATGTGCATCCAACACCTTTCCAGTATGAGGGTTACAAAATAAACTCGCTGTCGGTGCAGGCATATTTCGTTATATTAAGGCAGAAAAAATACATTTGTGGAAGTGAATGAGACTTTGAATGGGTGCACTAGCAATCACAAGTTGCTAGGTTTAGGAGAAAAACAACTTTAAATCAGAAATTGAAGTAGTTCTAAGTTCTACTTTTCCGGGCAAAAAATAAGTCTAATCTTAATAAATTAGATTTGATTTTCAAAGGGCAGTACCAACGGACACAGAATAAACTGCCTCTGGACGCAACCTTAATCAGAGAAACGAAGCATTTTTGTTCGATAAACTGGAGAGTCAAAAAATACATTTATATGGAATATTTTTTGTCTGTAATGCTTTAGGATTCAGCCTTGCTCCAAAATTGAATTGTTCAAATGCCTTGAATCCATTTTCAACCTTTTGTGGAGCTCATGGATTTTCAAGTTTACAGGTATAAACAAGTCCAGAAGTCTGCTCGGTGTCGTTAGTTACAACACTGCATAAATCATTTATTCATTACCTGGTGAGATAGTGTTAAGAATTTAGACATAAATGTTGCTTCAGGCTACATGCTATATTTTGGTAAACAGAAAGTACCCAGCCTACTAGCATTAAACTGCATTCAATAATTTAGGTACTCAAAACAAGTGAATTATTTAGCTCGACATTGTATACAGGTAACTCTACTAGCAGCAAGGGTAAGAGTTATAAATACTGAGCCCCTCCTCACACTATGTTTCATTTCTCGTGGTCGATAGTGGGATGGAGTAGGCTGCTACAGAGCCTGAAATGTTGCTTTACACTAAAGATATTCCTTTATGCCTAGATGGTATCTTCCTTTGGGGGATACAGCTTTTACTCGCCTTAAGCTTGACCTCGAAATGCAACCAATACAGAGGACACAAGCCTCAGTCCCTAAAGTAAAAGCACGAAAAATCTACCGTTTTGTACACGTTTTGTGATTTCCCAGAATGGGAAAAGAAGGCTTAGTGAAAATATGAACCCAGTGTGTTTCACAATGATTTTCCAGCTCGATATCAAAAGTAACTGCCTTTCATCAATAAAGGCAATTAGCATGTGTTTTTTTGATTGATTCATCTGTAGTAGTGCACACAATACAGTCCATACTAAACAGAGAAAACACTGGTAGTTGATAAATGGGACAATAGCAGCCCACAGGTTACACACTTGAGCCCGAAGGCCACAATTCACACTGGGCTTGGAAAAATAAGTGTTGGACAGAGATGATGAGTAGCACTTCTCTTGCTCTCTGCTGCTGTAAAGCCCTTAAGCTTAAGTGGAAGGGCCCCAGCTCCCGACAATAAAACAAACATGAAGCACATGCAAGGTCTTATCTGGTCTGATCCTGCGTAAATAGAAAATCCTGCTGAGAATATCAATAGGATCAAAGCGAATGGATATATTTTTGGAGTCTAAAGAGTAAACATTCTTTTATAAACAATGAGATACGATCACAGTTTATGCAAAGTCAGTGTATTTTAGGTCTAATACCGCTGACGTCCACTAGAAGCTGGCTCCAACTGACTTCACACTTTTTTGTTCTTCACTCCCAGAGTCCTCATGACTTTATTTGAGCCTCTTGTAAACCTTGTGTTCTTGTTACTGGCAGGTGATTGACAGTTTGGCTGCTCTGTGTCAAACCTGCAGACTGACTTTTGAAGCCTCTATTTAATGAGTTTCCAGACTCACAGCTTCACTCTGGTGAATATTAAGAATGTTGCAAATTGACCAAGATGACCATTATCTGTATTTATTGGCAAGTTAATGATTCAATTAGCCAATGTTAGCATGTATAAATTATTCCAGTCAAAATTGCGACTATAGTTAGAACTTTGAAAACTACAATGGAGCTGTGGCTTATTGGATAGTCTTCCTTTGGCATAAAATACCTTTTCCTTTAAAAATACCAGTCTATTAGTGAATTGTTTCGCATAAAAGCAGCTTTTTAAACTGTGCCTCAGTGGTATTGTGAGTGTTGCACTGATGCAAACTGTAACATGTAATCATATTTAACGTGGCATAGAGATTGTTATCCAATACAAGATTACATGGATAACATAAATAAAAAACAAATCAGATTTTAAATGAAAAACATGTTTAAATCTCCCGTGAACAACACTCAGAATAAGACATCTCTATCCTGTCTGCTATTTTGAACCCTAATGAAAGGCTTCTTTGCTGTGATTGATGGAACCAGCGTGACGCTTCAGTAATTAATTACAGCACAGGATCATTTGCATAGAGAATCTTTTATTATATTTATCAAGATTTGTAGCACTCTGAAGCTGTCTCTGAAGATGAGAGCAAAGTTTCGCCGTGGACAGACGATTAAACACGGCCCGCTGCGAGGACTGACTGACGGGCGACACCGGAGAGTTGGAGCGGCGCTGGAGGGTGGAGACGAAGCGGCGCGGGTTAAACGAGGAGGCAAACCGCGGGATTGGGGTGAAAGCGAGGAGCTAGACTGGCACAAAACTGAAATAGAGCGGAAGAGAGTTGTAATGGCGGCGGCGGACAGAGAAGTCTTCGGAGATAATGGAGAAAGAGTCGAGGGAAGGGGGGGATGGAGACAGAAGAAACGACACAAAGAGGGAAAGATTAGGCCTGGCAGTGAGCAAGGACAGCCTGCTGATGTGGACGGCTTGTGTAAACATGTCTAAACTCCCCGCTCAGGAGAATTATTTACCCTAAACTCAACCGTCCTTCAAGAACAGACAAAAAGGCTGCAAAACTGTCCTCGTACACCAGCATCAGAATGTTTTCTCGGGAATGAGCAGACACATCTCCACCAGCAGAGTCTAAACGCTTCATCATTTTCACTCTGAAAATGCTTGTTAGTGTTACCAACAATCCAAAATGTACATATATCTTGGGGCAATAAGCAAAGGAGGATGAGCACTGTCTAAACCCATATTGTTTTACTTAAAGTGCAAACGTAGACATAATCGTTAACGGTCCATAAAAGGCATTATATACAGCAAGATGACTACGAACCATTACTGCCTCAGAGTCGAGCCTTAGACATGATTCACATCTCAACGCTGTTCTCTAAATCACATCCCTTTTGAAAATGATCTCAAATTATCTTACATTATCTTTAATCTTCCCCCTCAATCTTTATAGATGTACTCAAAGCCGGGAAGTAAGACAGAAGTTATATCAAGTTTTACTGCTCCGATCTGACTGGAGTTAAAGTCGAACACTGAGCTCGATGAAAAAGTCTGAAAAAGGATTCATTTTTAACGGTAACTCCAGATGTGTGACTATTACACAGTGAAAAAAATATCTATGATGTACAACCCAGTTCTTTAAATTCATTACAAGTTGAAAAAGTGACATTGAATAAAACACCTTAATTCTCAAGCTTTGACCCTTAAGAAGTTCCTCATACACTTGTATTCATGTTCATGCTAAATTGAAATAACAAATGTGTGACAAACTAAAGCACCAAAGCAACAGGATTGATAATACATCCAGAGACAACTCCTGAATTGAAAAGAAGATGGTCTAATTATTGGAAATAAATACATTTTCCGCTCGGCTGAGGTGGGAAACTTGGAGGAAAGAGTTTGAGAACAGCGACGGGGAATAAACACCAGCAGACAGCCGAACCATTCAGAAGGAAAAGAGGTGTTTTTTAATTGCTTTTTTAATTCAATTTGACTCGCTGCCTGTGGGACACACAAATATAGAGGGTTACAGTGCTTCCGTTCGGGACCGCTTGATTGGTCGACTCATGGGAGCGTCTTTTACAAAGGCTAAACTTATAAATATTCAACGGCTTTAAAGAAACCCGAGTAAATGAGTTCTTAAAGCGGCGAATTTATTGGCAGCTAGTTTATTTGGAGATGCTGGATAAATAACTGGATGTATATAGGCGTCGTAAGCAGCAGATAAGAGGGAGCACTTTCGACAGGGAGCATTTATCATGCAGCCGCGCAATCAGGCCTCCATTCTAAGTGGCGTTGATACAAAAAGTGGTATAATTAGTGGGACGGCCCGTTGTGTGTGTTTAACCGTGTGTCTGTCTGAGCATATATCGCCGCTCTGTCACACCGAGTTACAAAACAGAGGCTTGAGCCGTTTCCAAAGCGTCGACAGGGGAATAGAAGAAGTGTCAATGATTTGGTGAAATGGAAAAAGTTCAAGTCAGGCCTTTGAATCAAACTCCAAGCTGTTATCGGTGCAGTGCATTCTGGTCGATCGGTGCTGACAGTAGAGAAATTGGTGCTGATGCCGAGTGGTGACAAGGTTATTGCAGATTTTTCCGATACAATGGAAACAACCAGCGACACAAAACATACTAATAAAGTTCAGGGAATTCTTTGTATGCAACAATTCTGGCACAGCAGCTATGGAAGAGATAGAGGAAGCTGAGATAGAGGAGTTTAGATGCTGTTTTAGAGGAAAAATACAAACACAAAGTCAGCACATATGATGGACCTGACCATAAATTAATGAAAAAAAACATTTTTAGATTTGTAGCCCAACTTCAAAGAGTCCATAAGAACTAGAGCTTAGTAAAAGGTCAAGAAAACAGTCTTCGAGTCCATCCAGCGAACTCAATCCGCCGAGAAAATCACTTGCTGGGGTCAACCTTTAAAAAACACCCTCCTCTCTGCTGTCACTCTTCTGTCATTTCGGTCCATTTTGTGACCCTCCACCATCCATCTTCTGCTCTGTGGACACTCTGCAATCAAACTCCTGGATTAGAAACAGCACTCAGCATCAACAGGGCTCAGTGTTTTCAAGAGAATGCGACAACTCAGAGGAAAGTTTCCCACTTCCTTGGAGCACCGGGGTTAAAGTAAATACGTTTATGGATAATTACAGGAATTGTACTGGATAACTACAACGGCTTGACTTTTGGACCGTTACAAACTGGCCACCTGAATTACGATACGCTACAAAGATTCATCTAGAATTCCTCACTGTGCCTCTGCCTCTTCACCTGTGTTTTGTTTCTTCTTGTATACTCGTCTGCATCCCGACTTCCCAGCTCCCCTCGGTCGGCCAATTTAATTCAACCAAGCGTGACGACTGAAACAGAAGAAAATTGCTGGGGCACAAAGCAACTCCACAACTCAGCAGCAGCGAAGGACAGATGTATTCCAAAAAGTAGGACTTGTTCGCCTTTATTTTGAGTTTTTTCAGGCTGAGGTATCCCTGTTTTTAAAAGGAAAGAAGAATTGGGCGCAAGGCAAACTGCGTGATGTCAGTCCCCCATGTAAACCACTTTGAATAAATCATAGCTCCTCCTAAAGGCTGTTACCCAAGCTAGAGCTAGACCGGCATAAATGCATTTGTTCTTCACTTCTTTTTCTATATTCCACAGTTCAAATCTCATTAAAATGGCCGACAGGTAGAACTCATTTGTAAAACTTTTGGAGAAAAAGGAGTTTAAAGATGCAGACTTCATGGAGACAAATTGAGCAGACAGTGCGGCTTACACTCGAGTCAAAAGCAACTAATAGCTGAAGCCGAGGAAAGGACATGTTCCCTTTTGAAACTTTCATAAGCAACACTTAACTCTGCCATTTGAAAAGATGTTAGGAGGCGGCGACGCATGCTGACAATCCACACAGGACTCCTCTCATTTGTCGTCTAAAAGGTTAAAAGAAGAGTATTTAGATGAATAAAACCACTGAAGTTTATAACGCTTTCAGGACCAATCTTCTGTAAGTCACTTGTTTACAATTTGAGCGCTCAAAGGGCTAATTTTTTGCCTCATTTGGAGCCTTTGCAGCGATACCCATCATTAGCAAACACTTTGAAACTTGCAACTCATTATAACTTTTCGAGACTATAGAAAAATGCTCAGTTTCATGTTTAACATAATGGCAAGGTTACCAGTCTCATTAGGATTATCAGGATTAGACAAAAACACCACAGGTAATTGGAGGAAAGATATCTCACAGCCCAAGGACAAATCCAGGCCAGTTTTAAAAGCAGACCAATAAAATGAATACATAGATCTTATCTCAGGAACACATTTGAAGTCCAGTTACCATGGAAGCACTACTAATAAAAAATATGTGCATTTCCATATGTTAAAGTAGCAAATTGATTCTGAAATGATGTATAAGGGACCAATCTGCAATCGTCTACAATTGGGGATATGCATTTTTAATACAATAAGATTAATGAAAAAGGTTCAAGGATTCGCCAAATCAAGTGGTTACTTCTAGTTCTGCCAGAAAAAACAAAAAACAAAAAGAAAATGATTTGAAAGCCTGAGTCCTAATTTGTTATTTAGTTATTTAATATAGAATATGATCCTTGATGGACCTCTGAAATGGCCTTAGCTTTACAAATAAATCCAATCCATTAGCCAGCGGCTGCAAACTAGAAGACAACATTATGAACAGAGGGGCTTCAGTTGAAAGCATCAGCTCAGTGAAGGACATTACCTTCAGATCTCATTTGTGCCAGGTCTAACATTTGAACCTAATGCGTTTCTCTGAGGATGGGGACTTCAAACGGCGGCCACACGGCAATAGGCGGTGAACTGTGTTTCTTGGCAGAAGTTGGGCCTGGTTAAGTGGACTAAGTGAGGTGCATCAGCAAATGCATCTGTTGCTGTAATGGACGGAGCAGGAATAGCTAAGAGTCCTTCCTGTGATGACAAAATGTGGGTCAGACTCAAGACTATTTATAAAAAACAGGGCAGGACATATAGCTGTTAGATGTTCTGTGCCATCAGAGCAGTAAAGATAGAAACACAACTCACTTTTATTTGTTTTTTTTTAAGAAGTGACAGTGTTTTACGGTTCAAACATGAGTCACGGCGACTAAATCGACATACGTGACGGCCCGGACATGAACCCTACATGGCTTTGAAACCATGATAGTGATCGGCGAGGGGCAACAGAAGCCTCGGCGAGGGGCAACAGAAGCCGGACGGCAGGTCTTAATTGCTTATTTTCCGAAGGTTGAGCCTCAGTGTGTGATTTTCGCCAACTGCCGCTTGTCTTTCTCGAGTGCGACATGCCTTAATTGCTCATTCGAGTTGGCAGAAGGAAACATGCAAAATCGAAATGCCATTTGGAAACCTTTGGAATACGGAGCTGTGACTGGGCACGCGCCATGTTTCTGTCATATGCTGCTTTGGTGCTTGGGGGAAACTGAATGCCAATTAATTTTTGTTTCCAATGTAAGAGTTTGGCTAAAGCCTGTGGTTATGCAATGTTGACCCTGAATATTAACATACATTGAAATGGAGAAGGATGGGATGAATAAACACAGCAACAGTTCTCCAGAAATTATTAAAAGTTCACAAAATGATCAGGTTCACGCTTCTAAGCCAGCGGTGTCAAACTCAAATTGGTAGAGGCCGCTAAAGTTAATAAGAATCTTTTCAGGGGCCAAAGATGGTGACATTTGGAAGCTTTTATTAAATTTTGAATGTAAGATTTCAACAGGTTTCAGTTGGATTTCAACAGATTTTAGATTGATTTCAACAGGATTTGGTTGAATTTGAACGGGTTTTAGATGGATTCGAACAGGCTGTAGTTACTTATCTTTGTAGCAAAAGTCAAATCTATCTAAAAAATGCTCAAATTCAATGAATAAAACCTAGCGCCAAAAATATCACCTTCTAAATGTATTGAAGGGCCACATAAAACATTGCAAAGGGCCGCTTTTTGCCCTTGGGCCTTGAGTTTGACATTTGTGTTCAAAGCCAAGGGCAGTTTTTATTTATTTGACTGCGTACTTAACTAGCAAAGCGCTCAAAACTGCCATCTACTGGTAATTTTAAGTATAGCATCAAGTCTTAGTAGGAAGTTTATTCGATATAACACAAATGCTCTCCATTTTACTTCTGTGCACTTATTTTCAAATAAAAGTCAAAGAGTCCTTCTAAATTCAAAAGCAGCGTGCTTTGGGATAAAGCCCAACAATTATCATCCAAACTTTAAATACAATCCACAGACTCCACATCATAAAAGCTTTGCTGTCTGGGAAATGTCCGTCACCTCAGACTAAGTGATGCATTTTACATTTGCGGCATGTCTGTAATGAATAATAGATAGAATAAAGTGAAGACTAGCAGCTGTATACATGAAGAGAGGTTTTAGCTGTACATTTTTTAAACAAAGTGAGATTTGGTTTGGACACTATCCTAAGGTTGACAGATTGTAGCTGTCGACTATGCCCTCGCAGATAACATTTGTAGAGGATTTCTGCTCGGTGCCACAGACCCATGCGCATACACCCACAGGCTGAACCGCTGAGTAAATAACAACTAAATAAAAGGGGCTGTTGAGCTGCTCATGATGTGCTTACCCAGTTTGTGATTCCATTGCATCATGAAAAACATCAGCTGTTGCGTTTCACTCACCCAACAGATTTACTAGAGCTGAGCTACAAGCCACAGATCTGAAGCCAGGGAACAGTGAACAGTGAAAAAAGGCAGCTCAAAACTCAGCCTGGTACCAGCAACGTCTTTTATGATGTGTGACCCAGAGACTAAGCCAAAGTGACTCATAACATGTGGCTGAATGTCCAAAATGAGAATGAGTCAAAGTGAAAAACAACAGCTGACACACTGTTATTTTTGTAGAGAAGCCAATTTTCACAAAGAGCGTGATCAGTTTACCAATGTCCACTTTGGATATAAATAGAAAATGAACTAAACTGTTCATAAATAAGGATGCAATTTTTACAAAGAAGGAGCCACTTCAGAAAGCTTTTGTCACATCCACTTGAACGTAAATGATTTATCGCAGCAAAGAATTACTGGATATATGCAGTAATGGGTGAGAATAAATAGCGTGCTTTATCGAGTTATATTTGTAAAGAGTAAATGTAGCTCAGAACAGCTCTGTATTATAGTACGTATATGAAATAAACCATCCAATTGACCCCGTTTGTGGATTGAAAACATTGCACAATTTGTCATTAAGCCCGTCACTCCAATCCAGAGCCAATAGAAAAATGAGTTAGTGGTCTGTCCTGCTGCCAGTCCGGTCACACTCCTGTCACCGCTCCCTGAACACAGCAGATGCATATTGTCAGTTCTCGTCAAAAATAGCATTTGGGCCTGTTACAGTTGAGCCACAAGAGAAACAAAGAGTGGGCTGCGGTTTCTCAGCTCATTACGGAGAAGCAGTCTGTCTTATTGGTGTCACAAAGCAACACCTTGGAAAGCTTCTGCACCAGAATACATCCCTAGCCTTAAATCTTTCAAATAGACGGACACTCAGCACAGCGATGAGAAGTAATGGTGGCTCCAAGGATTCTTCATTTCGGTGTTTCTTCTTGGTGTTAAAGGAGAAATAGTGAAGCAGGATTCGTTTTTTTCCCCCACAGTCAGCAATATAACACTACTGCCCATCACAGCAATTTATACACATAAATCCATGTGTGTTTCTGACTGTTTATTTAAGAACATTGAGCTTTACATTGATTAATTTTGCATCCAGCATGTAAACGCACACACGCATCGACTGTAATAGACTCGAGGCCTCGGTTGGGTTTCCAAGGTGCAAGGCAATTTGCAGTGCTCTGATCAACACCAGCAAAGAGCTAATAATAAAGGTTTGAACCGTTTGTGTTGTTTGCTAAATCTGGAAGAAGAAGAAGGTGACAGTAACAGATCTTAGAATAAAACTTAGTGAGTCACGTTAGCGATGGATGACGTGTTTTGTGGGTGAAACACATGGGAAACAATGTGTTTATTGTTTTATCGATCTCAAGTAATAATCTTTCTGGCAGCATATTTAAATCTAAATTTGGATTAGATATACTTTGAGATGTCAAAGAATGAAAGAGGAAATATTTTGCCCTACAAATCAGTGTTAATGGGTCATATTATTATTACTCACCAAGATTTAATACCATTTCCACTTCAGCAAACCTATTACAAAGTCTCAAAGTTCAGTCTCAGTTGCAAAGGACATATTTCATCAAGCAACAGAATGCATAACACAACAGAATTTGATATGTCTGCAGCACGGCAAAAAGTCACAGCTACTCTGACAATGATATATGCACCAATACCACACCCGGGTAATATTTCCAGCTGTCATTAAAGGCAACAGCGTCAAAGGTCATTTAGTAAACTGCTGTTACTCAGGAGTTTCGAGAGTTTGTCTTTAAATCTTTGTACAGAAAGAAACCTCTTCTTGAAGACATTTTGATTGTCTCCAAACTACTTATAGACTTGTCACACTCACTTTGGTGTCAGGAAGACACAAATTGGTGAGGTCACACTTAAAATGACATCTTTTTTTTCCACTGGACTCCGGCAGCAAGGACACACTGACACCATTCTCAGACAGATGATTTAAGACTGCATCACATTTTTGTGATTTATATCCAATAAAAATATATTGCCGTTGAAATTGTCTACGTTTTCCGTGGCTATTTAAAGCTGGGTTGTTAACTAGGTGAGAACACCAGACGGACTTCCTTTCCCACAGCAGCCTCTGAATGATAATCTCAGGAGATTCCTATGTGCCCCAAGGCCTGCTGGGAAATCCACCAGCATGGCCCTGGATCGATACGGAGCAAAACACCTCCATAGGTAAGTAGCCTCTTCCCTAGACACTGAAATACTCCACACTGTGCTGGCTTAGCTGTCTCCTCTTCAGCACAGCCCACTGCACACGTTCATTCACAATCTCTTGAAGGAGCTTTAAACTCTCCTTCTATTTAATATTACACATAAGAATCACAGTCAGATGTTTAGAAACACACCAATTAACAACAATCACCAACTGTTAATGTAGTGTTAAAGTAACGGACATCCGCGTAAGTCCTCGATATACTTACCTACTTTACTTTAAGTGTTAAATAAACTGATAGATAATGTAGTGTGACTGAACTGATGTAATGCTGGAGTGATTCCATTTGATGCAGCAGCTGTGTGTGAATGTATGCTCAAGCTAGGTTAGGTTTTATGGCTGGTGAAGACCCAGGTCTGGACTTTAGCCAGAGTCATTCTCCCCTAAAAATGTGCTGCATCCCTTCAGCGTGTCTTACCTCCCTGCCAAGAAAAGACTGTTGCGGAGTATTAACGGAGCACATGGCTCACTGCAGACTCCCTGGCAGCCTCTATTCCCACGGGAAGCAGTTGGTTGCATTTTCCAAACCCACTAAAAAAACACATGTAGACAAAATGACACATTTCCTTCGGTAAATTTAAATAACATTTCTAAGAGCAGATGGCAGGCTCGGACAATGCTTATTTGTGGACAGTATATTACAAAAGGAATAAACCGATGATAAATTAGCGCTGTCGGCAGCTCGCACATCATTCTAACTGCCATGATGCTAAAGTACACAGAGGCTATGATTTAGGCTGCACCGCTTCAGTTTTATGAGGTGGGAGGGCACCGTGTGTGGCTCTATACCTGTGTGTGTGTGCATTAGTGCCTGTGTTTGCAGAAGGCCAATCAATATTTCATCTCATCAGGTGTTTATCTGAAAGGCCGCGCAGTAAATACGGCTGACGGATGGCTCGGAGATGGAACATTACACCGAGAGGTCAGGGTCTGAGAGATACAAACAGGAAGTCACAGTCAAGACCATCCATAACATCTTGGACAGAACTCAGTTAATCATTTACACCAGAAGCACGTTTTTAGTCCTGGGTTTAGACCTGTTGTTGCTCTAGGTATATTTTTAGCTTTTGGATAGGTTTAATCATGGTTTTAGACTCAGTTTGTCCCAAGATAAGGACTGGATTAAGTCTTGGTCCTGTTTTAAAATAAAAAACTCTGCATTTCACTGTTTAAATGATATAAGCTGACAATCTAAATGTAAAATCTGTTGTGTCTTTGATTATGATCTTTTGAGGATGCTATAGGATACCTGTGGCCCCCTGAAGATCTATCTGGTCCTGGCGCCGCCTCAGTAATCTCCCTCCTGTGTCCTCCCCAGCTGTGCCCTCATCACGCTGCCTTCACTGACCATGTTTGTGTGGGATCCCGGGGGACTCACAGCAGCAGCCCTGACAGTGATGACAGCAGACACATTATTACAGAGAATGTGCGCTCTCACACATTTCCACTGGAGATGGATCCTCGAGTGTGCCCCGCTCTGCGCCGAGAGGGCACAATACATTTTCAGTGATTTGACGGACCATTTGATAATATGTCTGATGTTTTAATGCGTTCAAACTGGTGAAAGAGGAGTTATATTGAATCAGCTGTCACAGGCATGCACGTGAATGAGTGCAGGGACGTGGGTGGATTACAAAAAAACACGTGCAAGAGAAACAATACATACGTTCATGTCGGCCTCTAGGAACTCTCTGTACGATCTGATAGGATTTTGTAGATTTCTGTAGTTATTTTAGGTCAGTATCAAGACATATCGGCAACATATGACTCCAGCTTAACATAAACACCATTAGTAAAGGTTTGTCCACCCGCGATAAAGCCACTGTGGAGAGTTCACAGCCAGCCAACCAGCAAATCTCTATAAGCTGTCAAGAGGTAGACCGTGACCTGGGATCTTAGAGGGTCCGAAAAGTATGTTTGTGACAGGACAACTGGGAATCTAAAGTTTCTCTCAGGTAAAATGTGCAGCTACTTATGTGTGTGAACTCAAAATACAGACGTACTCTTCAAAAATGTCACGAGGAATAACATCTTTGTTGCTGTACTTCAAATAGTGACAAGTGAAATAGGCAACAAAGCAAGGGCTTGTTTTAATTAAACATTTACAGCTATTGCATTGGAGGAAAAAGCCAGCAGCTGTATGCGTGTTGTAGGCTTAGAGTAGAGTTATTGTTTTTAGAAAACCAATATTAAGGTGGCATTTTTCTAATTTTGAAAACTGATATTACACAACTCCCAGCTGTGAACCTGTGAATGTCTCCTGAGGCAGCTGTAGGACTCGCTAACAAGGACGTGTTAACTGAAGATTCACAACTGACAACATCTCATCACCAACCCATCTTTTATTTTAGTGTTTTTCTGTGAGAGAGAAGGCCATTTTCAGCACCATTTTGTTGGTTTTTTTTTTACAAAGTATAATAGTAATGAGATTGAGTCATAGTAATTGTCAGAGTTTTGAGAACAACAACATGCACAAACATAGTGTAGTCAAGCCTTTCGTAGAAGTTCTAATCTGTGAGATTAAAACTGTGCCATGGGCTGTAATCCCTCCATGCGCATGATGAAATCCCACTTAGGCAGCTCCAAAGCGGCCTTTAATTAAAGCCAGTCCTCAGTAGAAAAAAAAAAAAAAGGTGGCACCGCAGCTCTGTCGATGCTGTGTTTTCTTGAGTTGTTTGCCTTGTTCTTCGCTGTGACCTCCACAACATCGCTCTGTCTCGCCTGAGGTTGCCCCCGCTGCGCCTCCAGCCCGTCTGCCAGCAGTGAAATGTACCATTAAGAGTGTAGCTTCACAAGATTGCCATCATCACCTGACTCTGCAGATTAGATGATAGTGAAATTGAGTGGCGGGGTTAAATCGAGTTGCGGGCTGGTTGGGCCCGTTTGTAGCTGGGCGACACGCGCCTCAGGCCACCGAGATGGAGCTCGTGAGTAACACCCGCTGTATCTTTAAATAAATCAGAAAACTGCTGGGAGCACGAGCGGATTTAATACACAGCGGGTTGGGAAAAATGGCAGATACAAAACATAGAAACGGGCGTCACCGTCGGGAGAATGAGCACTACGTGATACGTGTGTCATCGCTCTGTGGATTCCAATTATCCGTGTGTGAACGCTCACTGCAGTAACTAGATGTAATTAACACAGAGACTAACCTTGTGAAGAACATGGTGTAAAATATGGCCTTGACTGACAGACATTGATATGGTTTTTGCTCATAGTTATTCAAAATATGCATTATTTTTATGAGTAACTTAAGCTCAATAACATATTTTCTTACAGTCAGATCTTAAAGTGACCCTTGGTTATCAAAAAGTCTCCAAGTCATGACCTCTTACTGCCTTCTATAGGGTTGTTTTGGTGACTAATAGTGGCCAGTTTGAAACTTCTTTGACACTAAAGGTATAAACCAAGAGTATGTAAATTATTATGAAAAGAAAACCAGACTTTTTTAAAATGATGTTCTTGAACTTGAGGTGAAATATGAAAAAGGCCCAGGAAGCTCTTTTAAAGCATTCCTAAATAACTTTACCTAAATTATAGACTTAACAAGGGCTATTCGATGGATTAGAGCTGATAAGATGATAATATAGAAGGGCCTAGCCTGCTGCGGCACCATATGTGAAATGCCACTGCACAGGAGAGAGCAGACATCATTTAAATGGAAGGAGTCCCAACCCGGTGTGCTTTCAATATCTCACTGTGATAATGTACAAGGCATAATTGTCCTTCATGATGGAGTCAGCGGAGAGGCTGTCAGGGCAGAGATACTCACCCATTACTCCACCTGCCCTCCTAACACCATCCTCTGTGGAGTGGATTGGACCACGGCCAGGAAGCTATAATCCAGATCCCAAAGTGGAAATTTATAATCAAAAGCTTGAATAAAAAGAAAGGTGAGAAACCTAAGCGGTGCTAAGCAAAGTTTGCATACCTCTTTTTGTCTTTCTTTGTAAAATTACTATTGTAAGCTGACTCATTACAAACGCAGGTTGACTGTAGGGTAAATACAGCAGGAGGCCCAGCTCGTAGCAGGATGCACACACCTGGCTGTGGATGAAATGAAGCGTACTTAGTCCTACAGAGAAGGGATAGAGCCAGAAAACAGAAACACAAAATCTGCACAGACGGTTTGGTGTTTTTATATTAGGCAGAGAACTGAGGCTTTACTTCCACATCATTTTAAGGTTGGCTGATTACAGTGGCATCCATCACCGTGAGCGATTTGACCTTGTGCATTCTCGATGATGATGATCAGTAGATGGTGCATTAAATTAATTTGGGGATTTGGAGTGTTTTACACAGGTTGGAGGAATACATTAACACCACAATACTTTAACAAAAACACAGGAAAGTTTTCCGTTTGAAATACCTGCGCTCATCACTCAACACGGCTGTTTGTTTGATAATAGGACATCTTATTTTATCAAAAAGAATGAATTCCTCTTCCTGGAAATACAAAAGAATGAGGATTGGAGTCAGCTGAGACAACTAACCTACATACGACTGACAGGAATAAGAATGAAGTATTTGAAAAGGGAAAACTAACCATGTTTCATTAGCACACACTCACTGGGAGCACTCTTTGTAACAACAGGGTTTTCCTTTCTCAGTAATTGGAAAGATAGCTTAAAGCCTGTAAAGCTTACTTCACTGTTTTTCTGTGGTTACTAAGCTAATTAGAGGTAAACAAGCGGGGGTTACACTTCCTCAGATTTTTTTTATTCCATTGTTGTTTTGTGTGTTACATAAACAGCCTTTTTGAGCCAGCGCTCGTATATTGGTGGAAATATCACTTTCCCAGGCTTCCCTCTGAAGTCCTTAAGTGCTGCTGACTCTTCTGGGCATTGCTGTGAACGTGTTCAAGTGATCTTTGTGTCTTTTGGTGAATAAAGCTCATGGAGTCACTTACTGTGGCTTTTGCATTAATTGAAAAAACCCTCTGAAGTTAAAACCACTTATGCTTTTAATTATCTAACACTGAAAGCTCTTCTTTCACACACTGTCATTGAGAGCACTGTTTTCTATTCTACCTGGAGAAAGAATTAACACCAGAGTACATTTGTACCAATAGGATCGAGTCTAACAATGACCCTAATTAATGAGAACGATGAAAGACTTACTGTTAACTGAGGAATTAAACCAGATGTACAAGTGTTGTACCACAATGGCAATAGTTTTTATCTTATTTCTTTTATTAATACATTGGTATTAGGTGATCTGCAACAAGATTACACTACGAAATCTGTGATAATTTTAGATAACAGTATTTCATTTCCTCCCTTTTACTACAATAAGATAGCACTGCTTACCTCTCTTTGAAAATGGTGAAGAACAAAAAGTTCAGGTTGTTTCAGAAGCTTTTGTACAAAAAAAAACTGTTCACATGTATTTGATGGCCTTGAGTCCTACCTCAAGTATTTCAAATAGTTTTTTCCTCCTTGTATACAGTAAAAAGTGTGGCTGAATAAATCTCATGTGCATCACAAAGTTGACAGTACACACCTGTGTCTATTCCACACCCAGCACTACCCACTTGTCTGCGCATGAGTGCCCCTTGTGGCTTGGCTGACCCCAAATAACATATTATATATATAAATATATTCCAGAGATCAAGCTTGAATCTCATCACTGAAAAGGTTAAGTTGAAGGCTGTAAGCAAACTCAATAAGTGAGCTATTCAGAAAGACATGTACATACAGTACATTTTGAAGTGTCCTCAGTCAAAGAAGCACTGCACTTTGTTGAGTTCAAGTAAAGATAGAAAATACTCCAAACTAAATAAAATGAGCCCTGATTGATATACTTACATAACTTCTCCTTTTTCTTCCAAATGCAGTGGTTGATGAGGGTTAAAGGTCATTGTGATGCTCCTTGCTCAAGTAGTTTTTCTTAGAGATTCTGTTTCTCTCCTCTTCACCGTCTTAATACGATGATGACAGGTCAGCACAAGGCTCGCTGTGAATCACAATCACTTCATTTGTCAAGTATAGGAAATAGATAACAGATTGTTCCCGAAGACAACATTAGTAAAGAACACAAATGGTCTAATGAGGTGGCGGGACCTTGTTCATGTGCCTCCAAGCTGCACAGATTTGGGTCTCGACCTTAAAGTTGCAAAAAGGTCCAACTTAAATCAGCAATAAACAGGAATATAAATTCACTTAATATAGATGCAGAAGTCTAGCCTGACATATACTTCAATGGACGTTTTTCCATCTTTTACCATAAAGGCAGAATTGAATTAGGAGAGGGATACTTTTAACGGTGAAATACAAATTTTCAACCTTGAACGCTGCAGCAGTCCTCTACTCTGTCAATATTTTTTATGCCAACTCCAGAAATAACCAATCCAATGTAAGGTCTGCCCACTCTCCTTGACGAAAACTGATTTTATTCGCTATTTGTTTATCCTCCTCCCATCAAGAGTAAACATTTGTATTTGTGTCCGCGGAAATGTCAGAGGGATTTATGCGGTGCCTGTTTGTGATGGTGGTGTATTTAATGCTAGACTGCACAGCTCCCTCGATGTACAGCTCTTTATGGAGCAGGCCGGAGTCAGTGCCAGTCAAAGTGGCATCTATGTACCTCAAGAGCTGATCCTATTACTGGTATGCCATATTCAGAATAACAAATCAAAATGGATTTATGCCTCATCCGTGAGAACATTAGTCCTGGGGCTTGTGGTGGCATTTGGTGGACTGTCCCAAGTTAGGATTTAAGAACACTCAATATTGTTGGAGTGGAGCTATAGAAAAATAAAGGTGTAGTGTTTTTAGTTGAAAAGGTGCACTGCATGTACCTGAAAAAAGGGTTGTGATCAGTATTAGATTAATCATCTCTAGCTAACTGTATTTGATTGTTTTGCAGAAGTGTAAATGCTGTCTTGAGACAAAAGACAACACACTCAAATCAGTTTCTTTTTAAATTAGGAGTTGATTGGAATAACCTATCCACTTAAGTTACCTCTGATACTAGATTAAACAGAGCAAAGTTTAAACCAGTCTTTAGGTGAATAGACAGTTTTCAGGACTGAATGTGTCATCACACCTCTGATTGTTTTGCCTTTGGGCCAAAAAGACAGACAGCGGTTTAAAGCGACGTCAGAGTGGAAATGTTTCTCGAGGAAAGATGCAGATTTAATGTGTCAAATGTACAAAAGCAATATCCAGCGACTGTTGGTTCCAGGGCTTTCATTGATTGGGTCACAATCTGCAGGAACATCCCTCAAGGAAGTTATTTTTGGCTCTGGTGTGTTTGTCAGGTTGATGCCATTCGGTGGAGGCTAAAAGTAAAAATCAATAATTTTATAAGGTGTTTATAAAGTATCGCGGGTAATGCAACCTCACTGCTCACGGATGAGTCGAAAGACAGTCATTTTGAATCGCTGCAGGCTTTGTCAGGGGTTGCACAACACTGACATTTCACAAAACGGCACATTAACGCAAAGCTGTCAGTGATGAAGGTTATTAAGTGCAATGTCTCTTTTGTTAAGAAAAAGAAAGTGCACTAATCAAGAGCGAATGCGGGAGGCTAACATATTCAAAGTAAAATTTAGAAGAAGCATGACTAGGATCACCCCAGTGACATTTAAGAAAAGGGTAAGACGGCTTTGACAATATATGACTTGTTCAATTACTTTGAGCTTGAGTGCAGGAAGGATAACAGCACATCCCACATGAAAAAAAATATGTGACTCATGATTTTTCACTTTAAAAGTCTGCAGGTTACAGCGGGATGGCAACCCTGGCTTTCCGTGCCACTGAGAGGGATTCGAAATTGTCACAGTGGATAAGACACCGAGATGCTGTCTGCTTACAAGATCTGTGTGAAAGCACTCCTTTTGAAAATAAATCTGGCAACTAAAAAGGTACTGAGCAACAACTGAGTGCATCAGAGGAGCAGAATTTCACTTTTCAGCATCTTTTACTTGTTTTACTTTTTAAATCACCTGAGACAGATCAATAAAAACTGGTCGGCTGTGAAGAAACTGCACGTGTATCAGGCTGTATTTAAGCAGATATTTATGAAATAGTATCAGATATGTCACTGATTCAACGCTGATGTAAGATTATTGACTTGATGACCATACATTTCTTTCACATTTCTTTTGGATTTGCTGTTGTTGAATATAGAGAGACCTTTCCAGAGATTCAGAGCCGTGAGTCACTCAGGGCGTAGTGCCACCACTGTGACCGTTACAGCCCGGTCTCATCACGGAGACGACCCTACATGACCCCAGTCTGAAGAACGGGAACATGGCTCCAGCAGAGGTGTTTACTGGACAAGAGTCGGTGCATAAAAAGTAAACATGGCATTAGGAACAAGATGATCCACCTTTGGCTGTCATTCAGTTTTACAAACAACATCATTTTTATCTGTGCTAAGAGACATAGAACAATATGATACTATGTTTATGGTTTGAACTGAAGACATGGTTGAGATGAGGTGTTTACATGACAGTTTTGTGGAGCCAATCCTAGCTACTTTGCATTGGGGCAGAGTAAATGTCACGTTTTTTAGAAAGTCTCGCAAAGAGCCTCTCAAGAAGTCTCATCTTTGAAGGAACATTATGAGCCATTCATAAATTTTACTTCCTCAAAATACTCTACATAGAACATTTGAGCTGAAAAGTATTTTAAAATTGACTAGAAAAACCACATACCTCCTCACAGACTTCTGAGGTCTGTCTAAAGCGTTACTGCTCCAAACAAGCCTGTGTTCAAAATCAGAACTATTCCAGCACAGACAGACATTGCTGGGCTTTAAGTGAAAGAATTTCAGGCAGAATGTGCTATCTCTGAGGGCCCAACACTGTGAGGTGAAGCCGAAACACTCTTTCTGACACAAACTGCTCAGGACCGGTTCAGTCTCATGGTAAATGAGGAGGCCACAAGCAGTAAAAGACTGTTAAAAAACAGAGATTTGGACAAAAAGCCAGACTGTTAGGTTTCTGTCACTTCTGCCAGAGGTTATTATCACTTGTCCCAGGAGTTGTAAACAAACGCCAGTCCACAAAACAACCCAAGAAACTTCTGTGGTGAAAATGACCTCTTGTTTTGATTGTCTCCTATTTTTGGAGGAGTTTGAAGTGGGTCAGGTCACGGAGGTGGACATGTCACCTTAATGAGGCGGCTGTAGACATGGTGGGCTGCACAGGCAAAGGAATAGTCTCTATACACAGGGCACAACTGTGGTTAGAACCATTATATTTACTGGATGTGACAGATGATGAATAAATCATACAAACTGCTCTGTATCTTTCACACACATTAGCACCTCCCTCACTCTTCCTAGTATAACACCAAGAATTACTTATTAAAGCTAGATCATTGTTGTGGCTTTGTTTCAATATGATCTTTTGTATCTTGCTTCCTCTTTAACACATTTCCTCAACCTAAATAAAACATTACAAGTCATCTGTGATCAAATAATTTATATCCTAGTGTAGTTTCAGTCACAGAAGAACTGTGTCCTTTAAAAGCACCCTCTACTGTCATTTCCATGTGTGCTGACAGTAAATCATGGCTATAGGCCGGGCCCTTAGTCTAACCAATGTGACCTTGTGTTTGAAAGCTTCACGGGTTTGACTGGCAGACCAGGAGTTCACTCGTTTGTCTGTGAAAATGGATTCAAACTGCCACTGTACTGTACTGTGTCCTTCTAAAGGCACTGCCATTAAAGCTCACTAAGTGATGGAGAAAAACATGAGGAAGAACACACTGGAACAGCAGGACTAGTAGAGTTAGAGCTCCCTCTAGGGGTAAGAGCACATATAAAACGGTGGATTTGCAGAAGAGAAACTGAACAATTAATTTTTATTTTTTTGTTTTTGTGTTTTAAGAACATCTTTGAGTTTTTATAAAAATAACCAAAACAAAACAGTTAAATCAAAAAAGGCATCCATCTGGTGAGCAGTGCATGGACAACAGAATAGAAATACAGAAGTGTCATGTTTAATAGAACGACTGTGCCATGAATATACAGTAACTGGAAGGATCCGAGTGGGTGGAGGGATAAGGAATATGCAGGCTTTGTAGAGCGCAGAGGGGGGTGACTGCTGTTTTAGAGTTGGTGGGTGAGAGGGAGGCTTAGATGTGTGTGGGAGACTGAAGAGCAGCAGTGGAGTCTTACTGTACAGCCATAGTATATTATTGTTTTGGGTTTTCTCCAGATGGATGTCATTACTGAATCCAAATAGCTCCAGTCTGGACTGCACTCTTCCCTTCTCGCTTTACCTCTTGTCTTGTTCTTTGCTCTGTTTCTTCAGCTGTTCCTTCATTTCATCACTTAAACAGAAATATTTCAGAATTTTAAAGCAGCTATGAACTAAACGTAGCATTAATATCAACATGACCACCAACCAAAACCATCTGTTGTCAGTATCTGTTATTAATATTTAAGGAATGTCAGAGAGGCATTTTCTATCACTGTTGTTATACAAGCACATTTACCTGGATGGTATTGATATTCCATTCATAAATACAGCTCTTATCATTTCAGGTGTCAGCTGGACACTTGATTCAGCTGGCCTGCAAACATGAAATGTACAACCTGTAAACTATGAAGATGTTGCTTCCCATCAAAGATCAATAGTGTCAATACTGGTGTGTGCTCACAGTTTGTCCTCTAAGTGCTCCAGCTCATCAGGAAGGCCTTTGAGGTAAGGGTAAGGTGCTTCAAGTGGAAGGATTTCTTCGTTGTAGCTCACAGACCTATGGGAATAAACAGACATAGCTCGGATAGAAAGACTACACTGCATTAAGACTGAGAGATAAGGGTCAGATATTTGTCTTACTTCAGCTCAAAGGCCAGATGAAAGGTTGTTTAGATTTCAGGATTGAAGTGAGAATGAGTTTGAAATGTTTATCGATTTAAGAAAAAAGACCTTCAGAAAAGAATGCAGCATCAAGACCCACGTTTGCAGTGTCATACAGGCTTAAATCATATTGTTTAGATTGCACATGAGCTAAACAACTTACCTAATTCTGACTTGTCAAATTGGTAAAAGGGTGTAAATTCCCAGCATGCATCTTAGCTGAGAGCAAACTGTTGCCTGACCTTTTCCCCATCTGTTAAGACTGGATTCAATCTCTTCACCCGCTGTCTAAGAGGGCACTGTGCATCATGAGGGACGCCAGTCATCATGCTGCATGGCCTTTTTACACTTTACACGATGCCCTGAGGCACATTTTACAGAAGTATCTCCACCCACAAGCTGTCACACAAATACGCTTTTTTCCCAAAGCAAAAACACTGGTCTTCATCATTCATGACTGCTAATACATGAAGTGGCTGACCACACAACGATGTGTCAGTGATATCTTTCTCAAAAAGAACTGCACAGATTTGTTTCCATATTCATTCTTGTCCAACGTAAACTGAAAGACTGATAATGACATTAAAATACCTTAAAATGTCACCCCTGGTCTAAGAAAAAACAGATAAGACTGTTAACATAAATCTGGAACCGTGGACCGTGGTGGAGCAATACAAATACGTTGGTGTAATAAAAACCATAAAATACTGCTGGCTTTATGAGTTGATGATGTTCAGAAACTAAACACCAAAAGCATCTGACAAAGCAAACACTTAGTCTTGAGAGTTTAAATGAGTGTCTCTGAAAAATACTTGGAAAGCATGACAGTGTTTAACACTCCCAGATGCTTCAGATAGAGCAGACGAGTCACATGACTGTATTCACTCATACTGTCCATACAAATGTCATCACTTATTCAATGTCCATTTAGGCCAAAGACTGAATAATTCATCATGGCTCAGTTTAAAGGAGGGAGTGTGTGCTTTAAACTACAGCCTAAATACCTTCACCTATAGTCTTTACAGCCACAACATTTACAATAAATCATAATTATAGGGAACTCATGTTCATTGAGTAAAAGTTTCCTTCAATGAAGTGAATCATGCAACCAAATGCTCACAGTTCAAATTCCATTTTATCCCAGAAAGATCAGGACAGAGGAAATGAACAACAGGCACTTTTCCTTCTATAAACAACTAGAGTAAACACAGTTGAGTACTCCCTAATGCTCACATGCTGGGAGCAGCTGAGCGGCTAACTGCACATGCATTTGGGAAGACAATGTAATGTATTTGCTGATTTGTTTTATCTTTAGAAATTATAGGACAAAGAGCAAATATAGGTATTCAAAAATACATTGTGTATTATAGTAACTGTTCCTACAAACCTGCGGAGAAATTCTTTGCGAGTCTGAGCGCGACGTTTGGACAGACAGCTCGAGACCATTGTATTGAAGTCCTTTTTCCATGTCATAATCTCTTCAATCACTTCCTGTTGGAGAAGTAGAAAAATGTCAGAATCAGAGTATTTCCGACTTATATAATTTCATATACACAGCAAGAAAAACAATCACCTCATTCATTAAGTGCTCCTGAGTGAAGGTGGTCTTCTTATCTGGATCCCTGCACAGACAACAGAACTTTGCAGTTTATAATAGGACTAAATATAAAGTAGTACGCTCAAAATCCTATTAAATGAGGTGTTTACAGTTGTTGATATGTTGGCTGTGGGCACAGGTGGTACTCCGGATCACTCTCCAAATATTTAGGAGTTGGGTGGTGAGCATAAAGTCCTGGAGCTGGATTCTAAAGCACCGTGAGATGAGGTTAGTTCAATGTACAAATTAAAGTTTTTTAAAATGATCCTAAGGTCTTACAAAGATGCGTAGGGGGTGTGCAGGAATAGGTTTAAAGTCAGGTGCAGTAAATCTATAACTGATATTTTTTGGCTTTGATTCTTGATTTGGCTGATTCTCTGCTTTGGCCTCTGAGGGCTCTTCTTCTTCCTGGTAGAGATAAAGTGAAAATACATAAGCCAAAAAATATATAATTCATTTAACCATAGTAATTAATATCATGGCACACTTTTGCCCATTCATTTATCATTGAAATACATTTTAATTTTTTAGAGTCAGCTTTTATTCTTTTTACCACATGTTCACAGGTTCGATGCTCATCTAACTCATCCTTCGTTGCTCTGGCCTCTGTAGATTCTTCATCTTCCTGGTAAAGCAAAAATAAATAAATAAACTGAATAGATCCTGTTTATTTTTATAGCATAGATGTTTGGTAGTTACCAAAGAGACAGAGCGAAGGGGTCTGGCCAAAGTTGTGGGAATGTAAGACGTGTACGCATCCCACGTTGACACAGGCTTGTAGCCCATAAACTTATAGTGCTGGGGAACCTACCGGGGTAAAATCACAACTGTAAACTTTAACACAGAAGGTTCAGCTAGACAGTATGTTTCAAATATGCAAGAGCAAGATGAAATACTTACTTTTAGTTTAAGGAAAGGTACACGTGTTGTCACAGTAACTTCAGTGGGATCTACAGGGAGTGGGGCAAGGTCAAGGGCCTAGAAATATCACAGCAGTTTAATAAAAATGATTGAATGTATATTATAATACCATTATCATTTTCATGAGTAGTTTGCTTAAAGCATGCAGATTAGATGATGTACTTGTGTATCTTTATAAACAGTCAGTTTACCCTTCTGCAGCTTTAATGAGCACCTCTATCTCAGATATTATGATCAGTTTATAATCTACTAAAATATACTCACTAGAGGATCATCTTCTTCAGAGAAAGTCGGGTGGTGAAACACAAAGACTTTAGCGGGAGAAGCCTTTACAGACTTTACCACTTCTGTTTCTAAAGTAAACACAAGGCTCATTTAACAAAAGTAAACTGAAGGCATGCACGTATGTACCAGACACCTCTCTCTGTTCCTGAAGGGTTTTTAATTCTACAATTTTAGAAAGGAAACAATTATGCCTGCTTTAATAACTGCTCTTAAAGTTTATTTTTTCATCACAGACAATCAGAACCTTTGTGTGTGGTGGAGACTATCATCATATTGGTAATAAGTTCCTTCAAACAAGCCAGTCTTCGGTTGATACGGCACTGGATTACAACCTGAAAGATAAACAGAAGTTTGTATTGGTATATCACACAAACATTCATCAAAATGCATGGTCACGATCAGGAAGATGAGCTGTAAGAATCTTCTGCTGTTGCTGGAAAGCACAAGGAAAATGGGCCATACTGTAAAGATTGTTGCACATTAAGTGCAGAGATTTCCAGATGGCTGCACTGAAGGGGCAGCACTGAGGGGACTGCAGTATTCTCCTGAGACACGAGAAGAGCGTGTAGATGCATGCTGTTTGTACAGCAGAACTAAGTAAATGCTCAAGCTTGTGTGCACATGTGCAGTGCCATACCTTACGCGCTGCCTGCTCAAAGAGTCGAAGGCATCTTTCCTTCAGCTCCCAATTAATACTGGGATGAAACTGGAAACATGGGGTTCCTTCTGGAGTCTGGAAGAAGTCAAGACATTCTTGCAACATTACCACTGTTAATTATTTTGTGACATAAATAGAATTAATATGGAGAGTGTGCAAAAAGATCCAGAGCCATAGAAGATCATTTTAAGGATGATGTTTAAAGATCTTTTTTTTTTTTGCTTCCAAATAAAAAATACAAAATTCATACAATATATTGTTAAGTATATGCTCACCTGCCCAGCCTCTAAAACCAGCATTTCAGAGGAAAGTTTAGGTTTTCCAAAAGCAAACTTTGTTTCTGGTTGTATAGCTCCGCTCTTAACCTAGAAATTAATCACAATTACACTATAAATGTTGTGGTATATGAAAATAGATTTTAAAAATTCCACATACAACCATTTTACACATTTTTACATCCTGCCATATAACATCTGACGGACATTTTATACACTTATGACTGCCATCCAGATGATGAGTGCAATGATTGACCATATATCCATATATTATATTTTTGTACTTGATTTATATGTCATTTAAGGACAGTATAAGAGCTCATCCCATAGTAACACTGTATTGTTCTCATAAAATATGAGGCTGTGGTGATGCAATATGGGGCTGTAAATGGAAAGTGCACGACATGTTTGTGTGCGCAATAATAATAATAAACTGTGCAGGTGAAAAGGAGATGAAGATGAGAGAGGAAGTACTGTTAAGTATCTGTGAGAGGTCTGTTCACTAAATAACTTTTCTGAGGAAGCACACAGGCTCACATTTCATAAGTGACAGTGCTTTGGCTGAGTCTGCACATTTTCGCTGCCAGTCCCAATAAATCCGCTTGTAAAGCTAGTGTGCTGTATTTTTAAGATGCAATAAGACTCACAGGGTGGATTCAATAACGCCGCAGTGTTGTAACCAGGTGCATATATTGTCTCATTGAAAACTATTCCATAAATGTTGTGGGAAATTGGAAGAAATGAAAAACAGCACCAAACATAGTCAGATGTAAAAGGGGCTGTAGACTTTACTACAAATCCAAAAATGTGACATTCATATAAGTGGGAAAAATGAGGCTGTGACTACAAGGTGTGAATCACTTTATCCATATAAAGTGTTGCATAATAAGAAAAACATACCATATATTCATGCATTGCCACTTCTCTCTCCTCTAATATCTGTCTTCTTCTGTGGTCAGAGAGGGGGTCCTCGCCCACGTGATCAACTTGCCTGGTCAAATATAGAGCAATAGACAGAGTACAAAAAAAATAATAGGTATCTCATAGTTTAATGTGGAATGAAGTGCTCTTTAATCAAACCTACCATCGCCGACAGCTCTCTTTTTCTTTCTTCTCATTCTCTTTGACTTGTTTAAGAAAGAGCGCCTCCTTCACTTGTCTGTTCTGCATAGTGGCTGCATTTCCAGAGGATAAGGCTACAGTAAATAAAAAACATAGAAGTGAGTTGTTTGTTTAGGCCTTGTGAACTGCAAATACCTAACCTAATATATTTTTTACAATGATCGGAGGCCATTAAGATGACAATGTAAGAGGTATTCAAAAGGTGAGAGGACGTTGTAAACTAAAATGAGGGATTACATTTCTTTCTAAAACTCTCTTCTAAAAATGGTTTGCATGTACCTTCCTTCAAGGCTTTGGAGCTCAGTTTATTGGTGTCTTTAATCAGCAGTTTTGCTACTCCTCCATGGGTGCAGACGTCCACTTGAGGCTTAGAAACAGCCACTTCCTTCACCTTCTGCAAGCAGTGATTGAAGATTACATGTAAATTGACCTAAATATATAAACACAGAGTATCAAAGTGCTTGTACATCAGATAATCACTTTGACTGCCTCCTTGGTTGGCAAGTTTTTGCGTCGGGAAAGCACTTGAGAAGCAGGTGTGGATGATCTCGTGACGTCTTTGTGTCCCAACTTTCTCTCCACCTCGCTGACATTAAGAGAGAAAAAAATAAGGTGGATTTAAGACCAGCAATCAGGGAAAATTTATGCAAATTAGCAAGACAAAAAAACTGACTAATCATGCATTTTATGAAGCAGGTCAAGAAAATCTGAAGCAATTATTTCAGCAATGGTCTCAAGTGCAACACCCTTACTAAACTTGACCCCTAAATATTAACTTAATAGCGCTGACACATTGTGAACATGAGCTAAATGTCAAAATATTAATAGTATTTTATAATGGGTTGTTTAAGATTCATTTAATTCCAGGAAAATACAGCAGTTTTTCTAGACAATGTTACTCTTTAAACTGGTTTGCTTAATTTCTCTGTTACATAAGTCTGAAGGTTAACAGCCTAGAATAGCTATATCTCACTGTAATTTGGTTCTACAGCAGGAACAGCAAACAAAGGAAGAATGTTTTATATCCTAAACATCTATCTGGAAGCATATCTATCTTGATATCACCGCACTACTGGCTACTTCCATAAATTATTAACTTTTGGCCGAGATAAAGCGAAGACAGTGATGTGGATGGGCCTGCAGCAGTGTGATGGATAGCACCCACTTTCACATGGGAAAAGAATTAAACATTAGGTTTATACCAGCTGCAAAACAAATGGTGAGCTCACAGCAAGTTTTACCTCCAAACAGAGCTTGTTAATGGTGTTTTAATAGCTCATTTGTTTTACCGGATGGCAACATAGGGGTTGGAGCTCCCAGTGACGGTGCAGAGAAAAGGTCTGGTGTTAAACTGGGAGACCACCAGCTTGAAAGTCACCTGTGTGGTCTCGTACTGCACAGGGTTAAAGGTCACCAGGATGTCCACTTCACCATTGGCTGGTATCAGACCTGGAAAAGCAAAAACAAGACATAAAAAACTCACTTACTTCCATAAAACGGTTGTATATAGTGTATTTTATGAGGAATACAAATAGTTAGAGAGTCTTTCCGGAATAAGCTGCTCATTTATATCTTGCAGACAGTATTTGAGTGCTTGTTCCGCCACATGTTATGATGTCTCCCAGGCCATGGATGCTGTTTAGTGTCTCCGTAAGTACATTTATGGAAACTGCAGAGCTTTTTTTAGATGAAAAACCTGATCTTCTCTGTGATGGGTTGTACTTTCAAATTAGTTAACTTAATTTCTGCTTTTAAAACCTCATACAATCATGTTACATTTTTACTGAACAGCTTTTAGACTTATTTTAAGACATTTACATAAGATTTGAATCTGTAGTCTACTGCAGCAGAGTATGAGCAGTAATAAGACTTGTGTTTTTATTTTGAAACAGGCAACAAATAATGTCACATGTTCATACCAGCAAGAGGATGGATGGAGAAAGCCTGGCTGGACTCAATAACATACACCTGAAACTCAAAGTCGATGGGACAGCTACATCTCAGTGGAATAGCATGAGTAACACTACAAAGAAAGGAGAAAAAAAACATGGTTAAGATGATTTTTTTATGATTTGACACCGATGGGTGAGTGGAGACTTGGCTGGTTGTACTGAAGAATACAAAGAGACAGAGAGGCCCTCAGGCAAACATGAGGTCAAAAACCATCTTGCGCACACATACACACCTACGACCAAGCGGCACGGCTGGGAGGTCGATACGAGGAGGGATGTGCAGGTCATCGATGACAGGGTAAGCATGAACTGGAATTAACAGGTTCTCTTCTCCCTTTGAAATGGTGGATGCCGGTTGAATGAACAAGACAAAGGGGAAAAGCGTGGGAGAGGAGATAGGACAGGAAATATCAGTGATAATGGAGCTTTGAAAATAAACACAAAAGCTGTCATCAACAGAGGTACGGAGGTGCTTCATAAAAGAGTTTTAAAACTATGTAAGCTTTACTTTCACACTTCAAAGGTCTTTTAACCTCAGATTTATTTTATTTTTTTATTTAGATTTATTTCCAGCACAGTTCTGTGGTTGTTCACGCTGTATCTTCACCTTGCAGTGAACTCGAATGCAGTCGTAAAAGTAGCGCCACTCATCAGGACAGAATTGGACCTTGACTACATAAGCGAGGCCTGGAACAAGTCGGTGCTTGAGAGAAAATGTATAAAAAAAGAGAATGAGTCATCAGGAATAATGATGAGTCATAACTTTATTCAGGTCAATTTGTAATGAAAAAGCATACCTTTTTAGTATAAGCTGTTTGGAAGTGCTTGGTTTGAGTGGGAATTATATGAATATTCATCACCTCAGTGGAGATGTTGATTAGTTTCTGAGGGAAAGAAGAAGAGAAAGGAATAACTCATAGGCATCCAATCATGTGCACTTGAGAAAAAACATTTCCATATGTGCTCTACATGCTGTTTCATGCTTCATCAAGCATATAGTGGCTGAAATCACTGCCCATTCAGACTAATTCAATTAGTCCCAGATGAAATAAATGAGATCTCAGGGTATACTTAGACCACTCAGCATCAATAAAGCATACATGACACATGTCACTACTAGCAACATTTGGACTTTATAGCAGTGTAAATTAGGCTCAAATTATTTGGTACAAAAATACATCTTTTGCATTGTGTTGTGTGAGAGTTGT
Source organism: Rhyacichthys aspro (assembly GCA_036850595.1). Lineage (NCBI taxonomy): Eukaryota > Metazoa > Chordata > Actinopteri > Gobiiformes > Rhyacichthyidae > Rhyacichthys > Rhyacichthys aspro. Next base: position 7,427,979 of record CM072149.1, read on the forward strand.
TTTATTTTATCTGGGAATTTACCCATTTACACTGGGCATCTTTTTCTTACAAAAATGTTGGAGTATTTCTTTCCCAGCTCAAACCCACTGAAGTGAACTTCTGCAGGCTCTGCTTGGATCTGGCTGTTGCTTTTCAGTTTGCCATAGAATTCTGTAGGAATAGAAACAAAGTACATATAAAAAAAAAAGTTCAAATAAATTCTGCTGTTATAATAGGGTCTGTGCAATGTTTTTTTACTTGAATCAAGTAAATGATTGGGGGTGCTGCCTCTGCTTCTGTCTTCCTCCACCAGTGGTCTCAGAGGCAGAGGAGTCCCTCTCCTTGGAGAATTTGTGAATGTGTCAGGGCCAGAAAGAGCCAGCTCCATCCTTGCTCTGGGTCAGTCAGGGGTCCTCCTCAAAGAGATGACAGATGGCTGTAGGTGAAAGCAATGGGGAACATTTGAAGGCTGATGGCTGAACAAGAGCAGATGCACATATTCTCTGAACATGCATTCACCCACTTTATACACTGATAAAACTTATTTAATAGCCTACACATTTCGAAGCAAGCACTCTAGAGACCAAGAAAACTTACAAAAGTAACAAGCAATGCTGTCTCTAAACCCACTCACCAACGTGTCAAAAGTAGCTAAGCTAGACAAAAGCGGGACTCCATTACACGAGTTTTGTAACAAAAACACTTTAAACAATCAAACTTTTGTACTTACATGTGTTTTAAGTGTAGGGTAGACTCTTTAGACCACATCTAAACCGTTCCCTGATATGTCATTTTCATGTGTATGGTTATATCTCTTAAATAAAATACCAAATACCTAGCCTTGTTGCAGGAAGAAGTCATCAGACGCGGTGGTTGCCATAGAGACGCAAGAACTCTGAAGTGGGCGGGACGGTTCGATTCGAGGCCGGAAGCTAAATATCACAATAAAAGCTGAGGCTATGAAGCTTGTGTGTCATTACACAATATAAAGTTTCGCAGGTTTATTATACTGCATTACAGTAACATTATAAAATAGTTTAAGAAACTACTAAAACGACTTCTTTTTTTCTGTGTAAATTTATAGCAAGTTTGCCGAAAATATTTTATTATGAAATTCAAGAAAGGAAACTGAGAAATGCATTGTGACTGCTGTGATAAGAGCACTATTCAATTGCCCGCATGGATACAGTTTATACATGGCTCCTGTGAATAAGCAATAGGGGGAATGTTTAATTATAAAACTAATGGCAACATGCCCGCTCTTAACTTGAATAACCCACAACAATTGGTTGTTATTATTACTATAACAATATACTAACAAGAAATTGGTCGGACAAAATGAAAAAGATTGGACTAACTGGAGTTTTGCTGTTACCCCTGGTGAGTAGAAAAGATTGAATGTTTTCCTTAAAGAAAAAAAAAAATCATATAAAGGCTACCAGCTAAAACTCATGCATGATTTTTCCTACAGACAAGATGTTCAACAGGTTGCCATCCTCATGTCAGTCTGATTAAAGAGGAGGAAAAGTGCCTGAAAGACCAACTACTTTTTAACACCGATAAAGCAACAAGTAAGTTATTTTAATGTTAAGATGTTTATAAAAAATATCAAACAACGGTGATATAACTTCGCTGCATAATAATGAATAGTACTTCTACTAAAGAAGTCCTTTTCAATGTCATGGAAATGTAATGCAATGTTTTAGTGACATCTAGTGGTTGATCTGCGAAACAAAATACACAAAGCAATTTCTTCAGACAGTTCAACACTGTGTATGTTCAAGGCTTATAACTTCACCCACTTTTATGTAAATTGTATAAACATTAAGCATACACTTGTGTAATACTATATTACTCTTGTAAAATCTTCCATTATTGGTGATTAACTGAACACAGACTGTAGCGGTTGGTGGGATCATCTAAATTGCTGGCCGCTTGCGTTTCCTGGAGAAACAGTGTCACAGCCATGTCCCGACTTTTTCAATTCAGACGGTAAGATACTGCACAAACATACAGTATAAACACACACCTCCATTATCCTCACTACAATGTACAGGTTAATTATTGGCCAGCCAACTAATTTGTTTTTACAGTGAACAGTGAAAATGTCTTCTTCTCAAGATTAACTTATTTAAACACTGGTGCTTGAATACACATGCTGCTGGGAAACACACTAGAGTGTTGAGTTTACGTTGGGAGATGAGCCTGATAGATTTATGATGATATATATAAGGAAGATGTGGCTCCTTAAGAGAGTGAAATGGCTTCTTCATACACATGCTCTACAATGCACTAGCTCCTGCATGATTTGGATTATAGGCATTCTTTTAGTGTATGAGATAAGACCTTTGCTGTTTGCTGCAGGTAAAGTGCATCGTAACTGTACAAGTGAGGGCTGGACAGACCTGCTAGTCCCACATGAGGAGGCATGCGGCTACACTTTTAATGAGACACTCCACTTTCTTGGAGAGGTTAGTAAATGTGTTCACTCAAACAAATACACAGCAATGAGATAATTCTGTTGTTTAGTACTGTTCAGGCAATTACACAAAACTGTATTTTCCCAAGCACTTGGTTGTGAAATTAATGCGCGCTGATGCCTTGAAACCAGTATCTCCCTGAAGGCTCAATTTATTTTGCCAGAAATAACTAAATAATTTACAGTAATACAGAATAAGAGACATTTTCTTGTGCTCATTGTATTGTCAAATGATTTCCCATGTTACAGTGTGCTTATGAATTATTTTTCCTTGTTCTTTGAAACAGTCACCAGAATCCCATCTGTATTTCTCCTACGTAAAGACCATGTACACAGTTGGATATGCACTCTCACTCGTCTCTCTTACCATTGCCATCACTATATTCTGCCTGTTTAGGTAAGAGGTTACACACATTGCACTTTTAAAGTGAGTCCTCTCTTCAAAATGAATAATTTTCCATCCAATACATATTTTTCCAGAAAACTACACTGTACAAGGAACTACATTCACATGCAGCTTTTCCTTTCCTTCATTCTGAGAGCCATTTTCATTTTTATCAGAGACTCTATGCTGTTTACAAACGAAGAGCTCTACCACTGCGACTACTACCCGGTATTTAAAGTGCTGTTTTTAATTTGCTTTTGTTTAATGACATTTAGTGCCATTCAGTAGGAAATTCAGAGGTAAAATCTGATTGTCACTAGATGGCACCAAATAGCTGTACTTTGTCAAACAACACACTGAGTGCCATAGTATCCATTCTTTAACAACTGACAACAATTTTACTGAAATATTAATAATATATTGTATGTTCTTTGCTTGCATCAGGTGGCTTGTAAAGTGGTACTTATGTTTTCCAACTACTCCATCCTGGCCAACTATAGTTGGCTTTTGGCCGAGGGCCACTTCTTGTTCACTTTAGTGACGCGCTCCTTCTTTTCACTGAGAAAACACCTCACGTGGTATATTATCCTCAGCTGGGGTAAGCACACTATGTTTTAAAGGAACAATTTTCAACATTTATTGAAAACAATGCTGGAATAATGAGTTAAAATGTCATTGATAGGAATCCCATTGATTATCATCATCTCCTGGGGATTTGCCAAGTATTTTTATGAAGATGAAGGGTATGCTAGTAATTATCCTCAAATTGAATGTATTACATTAACTTTAAACTAACCTTACACTCACACATATATATATACAATACAAAAGGTGTTGGGAAACAAGAACTCATGAATGGATTTGGTGGATCCTTCGAGTGCCTGTACTCCTGACCATAACCGTAAATATACATCAGGTTTTTATATATTTAAAAAGACAAATATTGGATTCACAAAATCATAATCTTTGATCCATTTCAGATTAACCTAATATTTTTCCTGGGGATTTTAAGGATCATTGTGAGCAAACTCAGAATGCCAGACGCTCAACGCAATGAGCTCAAACAGTACAAGTACGTCATATGTTGATCACACTGTGGAAAGTGATAAATGCTGATGAGGTTTTGTATTTCTTTTTCACAGGAGGCTGATTAAATCCACCTTCTTCCTGGTGGCTCTGTTTGGTCTACAGTACGTTGTGTTTGTTTTCTTACCGGTCAATGTCAGTGGTTTAATGTTTAAGATTTGGACGTTTGCAGAGCTGGCACTCTCATCTATACAGGTAAAGAGTTGTGTTTACAAGAGACATCTAGGAGTCACAGTTCACTTCATTGACCTCTTCTGTGCAGGGATTTGTGGTGGCCGTTCTGTACTGCTTTATGAACGGAGAGGTAAGAACTCATCTTAAATAAAGTTGGTGTTATGGAGTTCTGTCTGATCACACGTCATTATGTTCCAGGTACAGCATGAGATCCAGAGGAGGTGGAGGAGATGGAGGATGACTCAACACCTCCCCAGTCGGCCGAGGCAGTACCGCGGCTCCATAAGCCAAAGTGGGTCTCCCCTCACACAAGTCTCCATGCTGCCTTGCTCTCCGTCCGGCCCTGGACTCCCTGCGGACACTGCAGACATGTGAGTCCAGCTCACGCACAACACAATCAGAAAGATGACAAGACTACTAAAAATGAAGCCACAGAGAAGCCTTTATTTAAGACTATTTTGTGTACATTTGCTATATCATATATTTCAAAATTACAATTCACTTTTTATGATAAACAGATGTTATATGCCATATTTTTCTTTTAATGTCCCCACCAACTTAATGTAGGCGGCCTTTGCGTCATCCACAGAAAGCCCTGTTGAAAAAAAAAAAAGATAAAATAGCTCACATTGTTGAAGAAGTTGAGATAAAAAAGTTATCAGTTAAAAATATCTTTATTTACCTTTTTTTGCGTTCCATGCGTCCCATTTTCCTCGTCCCACAAAGTCAAGAAACCCTGGACGATCTGTAAATGTAGTTTTAATAATCAGGTATTCAGAGTTATTTATTGAAGAAACATTTTTTTTCTATAGTCAAGTGTCCCACATTGTCAATATTTAGCATTTCTTGCCCTCCATAATCACTAATAATGTTACTTGATTGCATCACTAATGAAGAAGATGACAAGGTGGTGCCACACTAATTAAATGGACAAACAGAACTTCTAAATCAACCAAAACAATAAATACATTCATTCAATTGAGGTTTATATAGACTCTTGGCATCATTCTGAAAATGAACTCTAACTGGCCAGACTTCATTTTTGTTCTCAGTCCCTGCCCTTGTGGAAAACTCTCCTACTGAACACTCCCTTTACAACCCGGCGCTGCTCTGACTTGAGTTTCTTGTGCAAGAGATCATATCAGACACCACAGGGACTCACCTATGTTAACGTCTCCAACTGTTGCTTGTTTATATAAACCGTAAAGTGCAGAGAGTTCGTCGTGGTTCGGTTTCTGTTTGAGCACCTTCACCTCCTCCACTGCTTGTTTAAAAGTTTCCTGTGAGAGCGACAGAAAACACAGTCGTCACGTAAGTTTGATGGTTAAAAGTTGCACTTCGTCGGCATCACTTTGTTCGCTGTAACAAGCCGAGACTGGATGTTTAACATTGTAAGAGATCATTTCAAAAGAAGCACTATGATTGAATATTGCATAGAAAAGTCAGGATACTCACAGTCATGACTGCAGTGAGACACACACCTTGTTGCAGATGCTGCTCCTGGTTTTTAGTCTGCACTTGTCCTACTCGTCCTGCAAATCTAGTTCCTAAGTGTTACAGTGAAAGGAAAGGGGGAGGTATTTCAACGCACAGTGTACAGTAAGAAACAGAAACTGGACATGAGTTGAAAAAAAAAGGGAAAGACATCTTATAATACCATATGCAGTTATTATATTGCAATGACCTCCACCAAGTACACAGTTGTTACTGAATATGTTAAAAACTTTATGAATGGTTTAAGTGCAGTTGTATGGGGTAATTGCGGATTTATCAAGGCCAGTTTGTAGAAGTGGACACTGTACAACTTTTGAGCTGAAAACTTTTAATTATAGTAAAATACTAAAGGATTTTTCCTAAATGATTAAGTAAATGGATATCAACAGGCTTGTTCTTTTACCTGATTACACGGTTTCAACACCAGATGGCAGTATAAGAACAGTAAATTAAGGTTTATGAATTTAACAGAGGAAGACAAAGCAAACCAAAAAGGATTAAACCTGGTAGAAAAATGCTTTATTTATTCATCTATGGCGTAGAAATTTCATTTTACAATCTTTGCATTTTCACTTGAATGACATGAATCATTACTGTTGTAGCTTTTAAAATAAGTCATTTCTTTGGCAGGTAGTAAAAAAATATCAGCAATAGAAAATGAATCATTTTATGTTAATAAATTAAACTAACACTGTAACAGTCAACAGCTCAGTGATGCTCCTTACAGCAGATTGGTTTAGTGACACCAACAGGAAACAGGAGAATAAATTAATGAGTGTGTCCTGCTAATTAAAGGGGGCTGACCAAGAGCAGCATGAGGCACATAAGGATTAGGAATAAGTCAAAACAAAAACATCAAAACAAAGTGTAACATAGATGACACTGAAAACAAAAACCTCATTAGTTAAGTTACTAGCATGAAATCAGCTATAAACACATCAGAAGTAGAAAGGGAAAGCTTCAAGCCTTTGATTAACAGTAAATATACAATCCAAAGAAAGGCTGCTTGTAGAGTTAAATAGAAATGCATAAGGACGATTTCATACTCACTAGTGCATTGAGGTTAAGTGTGATTTGTCACCACAGAAAAAAAACAAGTATAAGATTAGATTTTGAAGAGACAGACTACACAGAGGCCTTAGTGAGATGTGCTTTCAACACATTTCAAGGATGTATTCTTCATTTATCTCCAGTGGGAGTGGGTAGGAGTGGGTAGGAGTGCACATCAACAGTAGTTTTGTCTGCTCTCATACGTTGCTGATATCTTCGAGCCCGTTGCGGCAGTCGTCGTCTGGCAGTGTGAAGCGGATGTGCCGGGTCTTTTCCCAGCCGCGACGGATCTTCCGGAGTTGTAGGGCCACGCAGGGCAGGAACAGGACCAGCCGGCATATCAGGACCAAAATAGGAAATATGACCACCAATAAAAAGGTTGGAGGGAGACAGAAGCGGTACTGGGCCGGGTCGAAGGCGCGGCCCCAGCCGTACAGCGCCGTGTGAAGGGTGGCCATAAACAAGGCACAGTAACCTAGAGTGGACTGCAAGGGCAAGAAAAGACATTTAGGTTAATTTGTCCTCCAACCAGTCGAGTACATTAGCTCACATGCTGCTGGTGAGAACCCCGAGGACATAACACTTGTGACCTTAATGAACTTTGCTGTGTAATCATGTCAGTAATTAGTAATTACCTGAAGGCATGACACAGATTCTCACAAACACCTTCTATGTTTGGCCTGGGGATTCAGAATATCTGTACATTATCTAAAAGTTATGCTGTACATGGGTGAGGGACATGACTGTCATGTTCAGTGCTCTAATGACATTAGAGGCTTTTGACCTTTTTTTTTTTTTTACCACGACAATTTGCAAACACTAAAAGTGGTTAATTTACTTTGATTTTCATAGTTTTGGTTTAATTGATATGAAGACACAGAGAATTAAACCATAAACAGACCTGTGAGAGTTTTATCTTAATCTTCAATTGATGATTCCAGACTGAAAAGGCTCTAATCTACAATTGATAAGACAAATTCTGGAAAAGAAAAGCAGATTTTGTAGCACTGCTGTATATTTTTTATCCAAAAATATAAGACCACTTCACAGGGTAATTTGTCTATTTTAACAGGAAGAGACCGGACACAATGGTGTCTGCAGGCAGTCTGTGTTTACTACAAACACATGACAGATGCACACGTATGTACAGCACATTGTCCTGAAGCAGTGGGCAACAAGTTAAGATGCTCTGGGCAGCTAGGTGCCTTTCATCACGACAGCAGTCGACACATGACTAATCTGACGGCCACCGGATTAACTTTAGCGAAAGAGGAAAAGGACGACAGAGGAGCTGCGATGGGAAAGAGAGGAGGACTGTGTACTGAGTCACAACCCTCCTGATGGCTTTGTCACAGCCTGAGTTTAAGGCTGAAAACTGGGGCAGCTGCACACACTCACAGTGTCTGCAGTGCTCTTGTAAGTGTTCAGGAGAAACAGCCTAAATTGATCGCTGCCTGTTTGTCTTATTATTATCATTATGCCTCACCTACGGAAAAAAGCCCTGTATTTAGAAAAAGCCCTCTTCCAAAAGATGTATTTACGTAAGTTACTGTGTGTGCCAGATGTACCTGTATGAAGCTGAACTCTCTCCAGTTGACAGTGTTTGCCACTGAGGGCAGTGAGGTGATGGCCAGCAGAGACAGCAGCCCAATGGCCATGATGCCCACAGAGATGTACAGCTCCATCCTCCACACCTCCTGATCGCTCCACGAGTCCTCCACACCGTCCTTTACCTGGATACAATGTACAAAGAGAGGATTACATTATTATTGTAGAGCTGAGATCTATTACGTGTGTGTTATTTGATATAATAATTAGTGAATAAAAACAAATGGTATATATGAATAACTCTCTGTTTTCTGTGGCCTCTGTTCCTCTGAAAATCATACTTTAAAATAGAAAACTAAATACTAAAAACTATGCTAATCTTCACAATGAGAAAAACAGGTTTCAGGTTGGCTTCATTTTGTAATTAGTTTTTAATTGAATAATCTTCACGTTGAATGCTAACAAAATAACACTTTTGACAAATCTGGCATCAAGATTCAATTGCAGTCAAGTTGCAAAACCTTTCATCATACCATGAGAGTATTAACATAGTAAGTTCTCACACAGTAGACATTTCTCTTACCTGTTTAAAAGCAGCATTTAGAAGTTTGTAGCGGGCTGACTTCCTCAAAGGAAGACAAAGGCTGTAGACCATGTGAAGGACAGCACAGAGAAAGCTACACAAGCCAAACTGTTTCCTTCTAATCAGCCATTTGTCCAGAAAGTTGGGGAAACGATTGTACTTTGTGCCCCACCACAGCTGTAGGAAAGCTGCACATAAACCTGGTACGTAGACCAGAGTGAGCATCACTAAAGCCACGCAGGGAAGAGTGACGTTGACAAGCTCAACGGGCATTTTGTAGAAGGTGTTTTTGCCTGTTGTGAAGTAAGGCTGCAAGACGTCTCGAATGAAGTTGTACAAGTAGAAAAACACAAATAGGGACAGACTGCAGAGGATTGGGATTCTCCAGGAAGGGAATAAATATAAAGGCATGTTTTCAATCTGCAGTGAAGAAGACAGGAGGCCCATATCGACAGGGACGAAGCCCATTCTGTGACACAGCTGCATGACTGAAGCCTTGGCCTGACTGTTGTCACTGCACAGCAAAACCTGCAAAAGAGAGGACACAAATGACATAAAAATAATTTAGTCACAGTCAGGTTTGAGAAAATGTTAGCCACTTGTCCTCTGTGCTAACGCTGTGCATCCTACCTGTCTGCTCCCATCACGAGGTCCAACCTGTAGAGTCCAAGCTGAAACAGTGTTAAACCCTTTGACGACAAAACTCTCCGGAAAGAGGTCAGCCAGCTGCTCTGCGTTGGAAGGTCCTCCCTGACTGATTCGTAAACTATTGCTAACATCAATCAGTGTCTTTCCAGCCAATGCCTGTTTTAATTCCACCAGAGTAGAGTAGTGTTCTGGGAACAAAGCAATGAAGATCAGATCAGCTTGACTTGCAGCCTCCAACTGGGACACCACCTGAAAATATATACAGTTACAGTTAGTCTAATGCTTTCTAACTCAAAGTTTCTCAGTTGTTACTCCCTTCTCTTTTTAATATATTATTAATTATTGCTTTTAAAAGTATTAAGAACAGCGACATTTTTTAAACCAAATTTAATTCTTAATGTAAAGTTTGAGATACAGCTTAAAGACATGTTTTATTCTTGACAGCTCACTGTGGGGTAGACTAGGTAAAAAAAATCTTTCAAAAGATAATTCACAACCCAAATGGGCCTCCAGTTTCTGTATTGCAGTTAAAGACATTTGTACCTTAAACGACCATATTATGAAACTAACCTTTGGGGATAAAAAATACTGATTAACCACTTCATATACTTCCCGAACAACCAGAAGCTCTATCCAGCATAAAACCCTAAGTATCCTTTAAGAACAATGACAACAGTAATTAGGCTAAGCAGAGGAAATCCTTGTAAACATGTAATTATCGCCACAGGGAAGAGAAACAAGTGAGAAATGGCCCACTGTGTGTGAGAGACAAAGAAATGCTGTTATTGTCACCTCAGCCTCTTCTGGAAACAGTGCCACTGAGCGTTTGGGGCTTCGGCTGCCGACCACCACTTGATACCCTGATGCCACAAGGCGCCTGGCCAGAGACCGGGAGAAATCTCCTGTACCCAAAATTCCAATCAGTGGACTTCCAGGTTCAGACAGAGAGGCTTCTAGACGTTTGGAGCCTCCTACTTCCCCTCTGACTCGGATTAAAGGCTTCGACATGTCGTCAGGCATGCTGAACAATGTCTGTGAATGGAATAAAGATAATCATGCATAAGAATATTATAATCAAAACATAGTGTGTACATAGTCTGGCTGTTGTTGTAGTGTACACTTGACTTTTTAAACCAAGAACAGAACATATGTAATAGTCTCGTAAGTAAGTATTATTTATTTCTCAACTTTAAAACCCAAGTAATTTGCAGAGTGCTGTTCAGTAAAACAAATATACTACTGAATATAAATGAACACTGTTCTTATCTAAAATGTTTAAACCATTACATAGAACTTTATAAAACAATTGCTGTTAAAGGATGACCGAGTTTGTCTCAGAGGCCACCTGAGGCCAACACAAGAAGTAGGAACTATTATCTTTGTCTCAGTTGACATGTCCCAGAATGAGTGCATTAGTAAAGTAGTAAGAACTGGCAAGCCAATAATAGAAAGTAGCTACTATAAAGTGCTCTCTTTAGTCTAGTCTCAGTTTAAAAGGAAGAAAATGGCACAAATCCTTAACCAAGACGTTCAATTTTTCCAATGCCGTTTTTAGCAGCTTGGTACATATTTACTAAGACACGTGGAAATGTACATCGCCAGATTTAAGACACATTCCTCTGTATTCTAAAAGATCTCTGAGCTGAATCCAAATCTTTGTATCTTGTATCATGTTAGAAATAAACAATAGTTAAGTCTGGTGGCAGACTAAACAGAAAGCGGTCCGCGTTTTGAAGCCACCTTGTTTGGTGTCCTTGGCAACTCGTGTAAACTTTAACTCACGATCAAATTACTTTTTTAAAAACAGAAAATAACAAAAACATGTAAAGTTACACATTCCAGTTGAATAGTCGTTTCTTATTTCCAAAATGCTCTTTTAAACTAGAGTTAAGTGACATTCGTAGGAGTTGGTACTCACCTCGCTGCCTGGATGTCGTTTCTTCCTGATAAAGTGACGCAAGGCTAAGCCCCGCCCTGGCCACGCCCCCGAGTGTGTGCCCCAGATAAACCTGTGACTGCCCCATCAAAAATAACTGTAGGCTCTGTGGAGATCCCACACAGACCAAAACATTATTCACCACGTACTACTTTAAGCTATTTCTGATTCATTTCATATCATGTTTTTGTTATAAATAAAAATACACCCAGAACATTTCAGCAACACAAAAACAAAACAAAACCCTGACTGAAACAAGTACAAATCCAGAACTTAATAAGAGCTAAACTTAAATTGCACTAAACCCAGAACAGGGCAAACAAAGCCGAAACAGTATTTTCAACATCTACAGTGGAATTCAACACTACTTTGTTTCACACTAATGTTGGTGACTCCTGTTAAAATAATAGATCTGTCTGTCAAAGCTTCATATTTAAAGGTCCTGAAAAGTGTATTAATTCCATCTGCTGATGTCAAACTGATACCCAAGCCTGCAAAAGCAAAACCATGTTAAAAAGATGTCTGGCCGCAGGATACGCACTGTCAACATGACTTCATCACGTCTGCCTTTGCCACATGCAAAAGGTTGAATCCCTGCGGCACACAACACTGCATCAGTGTCACATACACACACAAACATACAGTTGTTGGCCAAGGCCTCCTGTCTGTTTACATCACTCCGGGTCACAGTCCTTGGCACATATATCCAATTTTTAGACCTTTTCATTCATAGATATCATTGACTGGTGTCCCCCAGTGCAGTCACATATTCATCTAAGTCAGATCTGATAAATTATTTAGAAAGTTTAGCTCTTTGTTTTCTATTTATGTCTGTTTGTATCATCTTATAAAGCTTAAACATTTTGGTTCATACAGTATAGCAACATCATACATATATATTCATCTACAAAATCAATAATATAGTCTTTTCTCATCCAAAAAAGGGAACCTATGACAAGATGATAGCTAAGATAGGCCTTGAAGAAAAAGACTGGCACACTGACTCATTGATGATGGTTAAAATCCACAAAAAACAAAAGAATGTTTCCAAACTGAAGATTGGAAAGGATTTGTATTTGTCACCTTTGACCCCTGACTATTAGTTATGAGCGTGTAAATAGACAGATATGGAGTACAAAGAGAAATAGGGAAATACTTCATACAAGGACTGTCAAATGTAGTTACCTTTATGGTGTTGGCACAGCAAGGGCTAATGTCTGACAGGACTTCAGTGTCAAAACGTTGCATTCAGGAAGGCGTGTGCTTCTGTGCTTTCGAGGGCTGAGGTGTCTTCAGTGGTCCTCATCTGGGATTAGGGTCACACACTGAGACAGGAGCTGATGGTGCAGCTTGTCATTGCCGTCTTATTGTGGACCTGTGGAGATTTAACATAATACCTTCTGACAATTGAAAACACTACTTAATATCATATTATGTGAGATGTAAGCTGAATCCTTATAACAGCTTTGGATTTTTCCCAACAGAGTTTAAAGTCTAATGATGTCTGATTCATTTGGCTCACCGCATGCTTTCCGTGTATGACACAGCAGTCTACTAACATGTGATTATGAGCATGGCACTGCCACGGGGCAGAAAAAGCTGCATAATGTGCATAGTGTGTCGTGTGTGGCTCACCATAGCCTTAAGACATGGTTAACTGTACTAATCCTGGGTAAAGGTCATTTCTGCAGAGTTACTTTTAAAAATTATTCACTGAAGACACAAGGAAATGAACAATTTTACTGAATGTTTCCCTTGATATTATTCCTCACCTTCAGACATGGGTTGGAGCCATGTTGCAGACTTAAATCGGAGCCGAGCACAGGTTGAAATTGCTGAAGGCTGGACCGGGCTTTGGCAGTGTGACCGCGGGGCTTGTGCATTAAGCCTCGTGTCCAGGCTTTGGAAGATTCGCAGACATCACCTTGAGCCCTAAAGCCTGGTGTGATGGAGATGGGCCTGGGCTGCAATTTCATCACACAAGTATTTTAGATCTATCTTTGAGGACAAAATCAAGGAGTGCTTTAATTTTCAATGAGCCTCTTTTTAATGAGGGGCTGGTTAGATTAGTAATAAATGTGATTAATAATAGTCTTATTCATCTTACACGGTTAAAAGTTCAGTGTCCTCAAAAACAAAAGGGGCACTGGAGACAAATTGGTATGCAACAGAGTAATGATCTGTGCACTGAGGGAATTTTAATTTGCAAGGATCTAAATTCAAAGCATCTACCTCCTGAAACAAGACAGAGACAGATGAAGACATCTTGATGAGTTTTCTCTTGAAACTCAATCAGTGCTTTTACTTTTACTTTTTCTGTGTGTTTGAAATGACACAACACTTGGTCATTTTTGTCACAGTTGTCAAGCAGCCCCTAAGCAGCCTTTTGGAATGACTTTGAACATCCTCTTTATCTGAGTCAAACGCTCAGTCACACATCCAGCTGCCTGTAGTTCAGACGCACATTTGGAAATGAGAATGGATAAATAATATTTGGCTGTTAGGGCCGTTTTACTTTACTTTTTGTGAATAATGGTTTGGTTGTAATTAAAAACTGCTAAAAATTATATGAATGTCATTTGTGATTCAGACTTAGAATTTAGGTTTATTGTGTCAAGTGACGCAGATGTAAATGCAGAACTTCCTCTTGATTTAAAATTATTCACGTCAGGAACTAATGTTTTGAAATCTTCAACCCCATTGTGTATTACTTCTTATTTTGTTGCTTTGATAGAAGAGATCAAATGATATTGTAATATTCTAATAATCTGGCCAGAGTAGGACACTAATCGTTCACGTCTTCATCCTGAATGTCAATGACTTTCAGGATGCATTCAGTGTGTGGACCACTTGAAACTGATGAGCTGTGAACATGTGCTTTCATTTGAAATATACGTATATTCATTCTCACTGACAGGTAACTGAAAACCAAATGTTTTGGTTGGTTTGGTGTTTTAGCCAGCATACACAACTGTCATGCGTAAGTCACGTGACGATGAGCTGTAGTCCAACTAATCTGACATCTGATAAACACATAACTGTCTGTGTTTTAATCTGAAGGTCAAAGCTTCTCTCTTCCGGTCTGAGTCGCCTTACAGATGTCCACAGCTGGCCGCGCGCTCCCATCCATCCAGCCCACACGCGCGCTCTCAGCCCGGTCCCAGCCGCTGTCCAGGGGCTTGAGCCAAAGACAGCTGGACGCGTGGACGCAGAGAGATGCGCTCTTGAGGACCGCAGCTGTTTATTAAGTGAACCTCTCTGTCTGTCACCATTCCCCCTCGGCGCGCCTCCGCGGACTGCGCGCCGTCCATCTGTCCCGGGAGGAAGCGGACGTTGCTGGTCGCGGTCAGCGTCACCGTCATGGTCCTGTTGGCTGTGGTCATCGCGGTTCCTTTGTTGCTGCTGCGCTCCACTGAGAGCTCGGCTCATTATTACGAGATGATGGGTACGTGCCGCATGGTGTGTGACCCCTACACCGCTAAACCTGGGGGTGCCACGGCCATGGCGCAGAGCGGGAACGCAGTGCCGCTGCCTCCTATGGCGCAGGGGACACGCGGGGAACCGGGCAGACCCGGGAAACCTGGACCTAGAGGCCCGCCTGGTGAGCCTGGACCACCAGGACCACCGGGGCCGAGGGGGCCACCGGGAGAACGGGGTCCCAACAAACTGTCCTACCCCGCCTTGGCAACAGGGGCCACGGAAACCACCGAAAGTGACGCAAGGAACTCGTCTGGGAGCACTTTGCGCATCGCATTTTACGTGGGTCTCAAGAATCCGCACGAGGGCTACGAGGTGCTAAAGTTCGACGATGTGATCACTAACTTAGGAAACCACTACGACGCGAGCACTGGGAAGTTCACGTGCCAGGTGTCCGGGATCTACTTCTTCACTTACCACGTGCTAATGCGGGGAGGGGACGGCACCAGCATGTGGGCCGACCTGTGCAAGAACGGACAGGTACGACATGTGTATGCAGGAAAGCAGAAACCCAGTGTTTTCTAACAGCAACTGTACCTGAGCCTAAAAGAAGTTGTCACTTCTCTAATGCACACTTTATAATTACAAATAACTTTTGAAAATTAATCACATAGCACTAAATATGTTGTATTTGTTAGTCAAAGGACAATGTAACAAATGGAAGCACAACGTTTTCTCTAAACAATGATGGCAAAACCCTGGATTGGTGTGGAACTGAAAATGTAGTTTATTCATCCAACTTTGTGCACTTATGTGTTAAATAATGTAGTGCAAGAGGGCCAATTCTTCATATATCTTTCATTTCTTACAAAAGCGTGCCTTGGATTCGATTTTACGCACCAAAAGCGCGTCGCCAGAGGCTCGTCACCCCGCGTTTTTTCTCGTCTCACGCGCCTTATATAACTATGCCTTGTTACTATTCATTTAAATACATTCACAGCAACATGGGTGATGTCTGTGGTCAAACTGTAGTGTGTGTGCACGCTCTGTTTAACTGCGACGCTCGTGCGTAAAAGCTGATTGTTTTCTCATCAATGCTCATTCGCGACATTCTAATACAATGAACATGAACAGGCTTTTCTTTTGCACGGGGCTGTTGGTCAATCTATTTCCACAGTCAAGTAATGTTGTGTTCTGTCTCAGGTTAGAGCCAGTGCCATCGCTCAGGACGCAGACCAGAACTACGATTACGCCAGCAACAGTGCCGTCCTTCACTTGGACTCCGGGGATGAGATCTATGTCAAACTGGACGGAGGCAAGGCCCACGGAGGAAACAACAACAAGTACAGCACCTTCTCTGGCTTCATCCTGTATCCAGACTAAACACAACAGCAGCTTCATGGACAATGTAACTGAAAAGTGTCATCAGTCTTTTGAAATGCCACAATCTACCTTTCACTGTATGTTTTGTTTAACCATTGAGGGATATTTTTTATAAACGTGTCAACTGTGGATTGTTGCTATAGTGACATGTTTAAAAGCTCACAGACCCAAACATTATGACCTCTGAATACGCCTTACACAAACCAAGGGTCTTTGTAAAGCTGTGTGTGTGCTTATTGTGATAATGCCTATGTCAAATTCAGTTCTGTGTTTTTTCCTATTTTGAGCTTACATCACAGCAAGCTTTACAGTTTACAGTCAAATGTCAGAAATCAAATGGGCTCCACAGACTAAATATACTGAAATTAGTCCAGGACATAGGATGATTTGATTGATGTTCAGTGTTTCACAGTAAATAAAGACTATTAATGTTTATTGTGTCTGGACATATTGTGGTGAGGAAACATACCTGTACAGTGTGCCGTAGCCTGCAGCTCACATCCAGGTGTCCTTTAGCTCTGCTGCAGCCGGCGGTCATCTGTGGTCACTGAGCCAGTCTAAATGTGCGGCGCTCCCCTGTGGCCCTGAACACACCGTCTTCCTCTGCAGCCGCCCGTTCGTCTGTTGGGGTTTTATTCATAAAGGTCACAGCGAGGGTTTCACAGCTGACCTTAAATCACAATGTTACATGCTTTTATATTGAAATGACTCACTAGTGACAAAACTAAAAGCTGCTGAGGAATATGTTTTAGTAAATTATAACTGTTTTGTTACAGTTCTGTTAGCTTTAGAGACAAAAACACAGAGAAGAAAAGAAAATGATGTTGATATGGTCAAGGTACTGTGCTGCCCTCATGTTGACATTGCCATAGCTTTTTATCTACAGTCTATCAAGCCTCCACAAAGCTCTCTTACACTGGAAAAGTTGTATTAGTCAATCCGGAGTGAGTAAGGACACAGAAATATCGTTGTACTTTCCTTCAAACAGAATAGGACTTAATAACAGCACAGTTCCAGGTTTAAGGCACATCCACACTACACTGCTGCATCAATGCTATTATGATCTTATGCTTTTGTTTTAAAATCAAAGAGCTGGTAGGGCACAAAGGCCAGTGTGTCTCCATTGGCTGCAGGGTTAAGTTTCTCATATATCTTGACAATATGTGGTAACATGATGAAACATATGCTTTCAGTGTTGCTCTGTCATCTTAGATATCCTTATTCATAAGACACAAGGAAACCGAGAGGCTCCTGGGGCAGGCTATGTTCGAGTTTCACTTTTGATTAACTTGCGTTGAGATTTGCAAAGACTTTACCAAACACTGCTGTAAGCATTCATTATAAGATGATGTCTGTTTTCTGTGTTCAGATATTTTCCTTCCCCATTCCCTTCAGGAACACACACAAAACAGCTGTTTACACATCACACAAGCCGATTTAAATGGAAATCATGGAGAACAAATATTAGCATGTCTGCTTAGATAAACCTCGATTAAGGCGTTGGCATCTTTTGCAGCGCATCACAAACTACCTCAGCTCACCCACTGCTGAAAGATAAGCTTTAAGATCTGGCAAAAACAATGTGAATGTTCTACATTTGAAAACATATACAAAGAGTTAAAGTTGGTACAATAACAAAAATGCAAACAAAACAAATAGACATAACTCTGTGTTTAATTGTTTATGCTGCAGCTGTTTCAGAGCACACTCTCTCTCTTGTTTCCTGTTGGTTATGGATCTTGGTCTTTTGCTGCTGCTCTTATAGTTAAAGCATTTTCAGCTGAAGATAAAATCCAACAAGTTGCAGATTGTTAAACCTTAGTGTCACCATAATTATTCCTGACTTCCAGTGCTCAAGATTAAAACAAAAAAGCACAATGTTTTATGATGACCAATGTTGAGAAAGATTTAGAAAAGGTAATAATTTCACTGATGCCTCTGTCAGAGGTGTGGCAAACTGTTTAAAGATCACAGCGCTCCAGCCCCTGCCGCAGACACATTTAGGATAAAAAGTGGAGCTGCTGACACCAACTGAGACATCAACAACCGTACGTGTCAGCCGCTGCCAGACGGACGTTGGCTCTCACACGCACAGCCGCATATCTAACAGCAAAATGGATGACGGCGCTCTCACATCCTCCTGGTCGCGGCGACAGTGAGGGATGGCTGACTGACAGGTGGAGTGGTAAAAGTCTCTGATAGATTAGATAAAGTGGGACACAATGTGTTTGAGGCTTGTGGTTTGACAGGCAGCGGAGCAACAGGCGTCCTGTTGGAGTAATGATAGCACCATGCCACCTTCATTATTGTACAAACCACGGCGAGGCCAGCATTAAAACTTAAACTTAAAGGCTTTCTGTCTAGCATTGTGGCAGAAATACATGTCAACAATATCATGAGGATCTCAGGTGTAGGTGTTTTATGAGGGCTAAGTGTGTGGAGAAAATACAGGTGCACATTGGAAACTAAACTGGATCCAATTAATAGGTGCAATGAGAAATTATTCCATAAAGTTTTGGAAAGTCTTCACTGATGGCTATTACCTTGCCCACAGCATCATGTTTGCCACTACACATAAAGATAGAACACATAATCTCACCATTAATGTCTATGTTTCATGCTACTATACAAGTACCATATAAATATTTTGATGACGCATGATTCAAACATCTAAATATCCAGCTAAAGTCTGTGTAAATGAGTATTTATGCTCCTCAGGGACTCCATGTTAAGACTCAAGGGCACCATTTTACCATCATTAAGTCAATGAAAAATATCACTATCATCTGTCTTATTGTGGTTGAGGATATCCTTAAACCAAACGCAGCTAAAGGATCTGCCTTGGTTGGTTTTATTGTGAGGATAATGTTTGACTGCATGCTGGGTAAAGACTCCAAAGACAAATGCTGACTCACTTGGTCTGTCACTCTGCACTGGCTAAATTGCATCTCTTGTACGGTTTAATCACAAAAACGAGGAAACAGAGAAAGAACACACTGCAGGAAGAGAAAAATAATGACTCAACGTATATTTACCAAAGAAAGGATCACGGGAAAATGAAGCGAGCAAATTCAAATGCATCGCTGAAAGGCTTTTGGAAGACAAGGTGGAGTTTTTGGGGGATATCAGAGACAGTGACATGTCTTCTTGCTATGAACTCTGAAATTATATAATGTACTGTATAAGGTCTCTATAATGACATCAGAAACCAACCAGATTGTGCTTGCATTGTGAATTTTAGGTTCATCTTCCACCTTTTTACATAGTGTCTATTTCTGTCCCATTCTGACAAACACATCAAGGTGTGTGTGTGTGTGTGGCTAAATCTGGTGTGTGTGTGTCGCCTGGGGCCGCGCTAACCTTTGAGCCACGTCTCTGTGGACATCCCCTCTCATCTCGTGTCCTTGGCACATCACTGCCATCAGCCTGAGAAACGATGAAAGATACAGTCCTCATTGGCTTTGCTACAATAAAAACCACCTGCTCCGATGACTTACTTCTCTAACCTTTACTGCTTTAGATTCAAAAGTGACAGATTGTGCTCCCTGGGATTACCAAACATCCTTAGAGAGCCGTATTACATTCATAAATGATGTTGTTAATGGATCGTTGTCATATTCAGAGTCAGTAATGTAATGAGAAGTGCAGTTTACATCTGTAACAAAGAATTAGCAGAAATATAATAGCGTTGTGAGCACAAGGGAGACAGACACGGCTGGTGAGTGAATGCCCCCAGAACAAGGCGGCGATGTGTTTCTGACAGGTGCGACATTTTCCACTCCCGCCTGTAAATCATCTGCATTTATGTGAGTTCTTGCATTTTTCACTCAGATCAAATGCTTCTCAGAAAGGTCAAGGCCCAAGGCAAACCCATTTAGGAGATAATAGAGGCTATAATAGAGTAGTGCTGGATTGAATTAATGTGTAAAGTTGATTCACAGTTTGCATCCGTTATGTTTATTTTATGTTTGTGGATGCCCTGAAACATTGAGGAGAACATTTCCATTGAAAGCATCCACCTCTAAAGCGGTTCCTACTAGATTAACCTCATTTATCTCCAGCTTAAGCTTCCACAAACTCCTCAACGAGGTGCAATAAAACCCATCTGTCCTCACCTCTCATTAGGACACTCAAAAGTCCCTCCTAAAGCTTAATTATTTATCTGCATTAATAAGTGTTCCATTATTAATGATAGGTGTGTGTGCAGGCCAAAGATCAGCGCTCCTTAAAACTGGGCTCCTTCCTCATTAAGGGACGAGGCAGAGGAGTATTCATGTATTATTACTGAGAGGACTGGACCTCGGGTCGAGAGACACCGCGGCGAGGACTGTGAGAGAGCTAAAGAAAAGGCGCTGAATGATAATGGCCGTTTAGTATGCAAACATGTCAGCTGTACATTGGACGCGTCTTAACATTGGGAGAAGAGATTGGAGGAAATGATCTAAACCGAAACCTCAAACAGTTTACACTCGTGGCATAAAGTTAGAAAATGTCAAAATCAAATGATCAAAGTCCTGTTAATCTTAAAATAACACTCCATACCTTCGTTGTTGCCTTTCTGTTTGCTGATAATTATGCTGTGGTTGTAATAATTGAGCTGAATATTGTGGCACAGGGTCAAAAGTTTGGAGACCTCTGATCATTAAGTCATGAATTCAGACCTGGCCTTACAATTTTTCATTAATATGATGAGTTACAGTGGCTTTCCCTAACATTTAGTCTCATTTAACTTTGTACAGGTATTTGAAATCAGAAGGAAAACTCAACATCTTTGGGTTTATATATAAGACAGATCCTGTAATTGCATGTTTCTTTTCAGGAGGGACAGCAGTTTGATTTTGTTAATGGCTTTACTCTGACACCTAGTGGACAGACACAGTAGAGCTTAAAATAATCACTACAGATAATAACAGGCTATAAAATTCGTTCTTTAAGTGAGTATACTATGTAGGTTATTTATTAAAATCTGTTAGTCTCCTGGTCAAAACTGTAAATCTTTGAATAGAAGACAACACTTTTAAACTATGAACCCACTAAAATGAACCTTGAACCTTTATTTATTGTTTTTTATTATTTCAGCAGTAGTATGATGCATTATTTGCTGAATGAATGGATTAAAGAAGAACAGACTGACGTTTCTCTGAGATTTATGCACTGAAAAGGTTCACTAACAGCAGATTTCCACTAGATGGAGCTATAGCACTGGGTTTTATTTAATCAGGAGCGCTCTGTTGACCCTTGACTCTGCATCCTGTGATAAACTCACGCAAGAACACATCAAACAGTCATTGCACAATGTTATCATTTACATTCAACTCAATATCTGACATATTGATGGGGCTATTAGGAAGATGTAAATATTGCCTGCAATCTATGATAATGTTTAACAGAATTTTGTAAAGGCTTCTAGAAATAGGTTTGTTGAAGAGGGAAAAACAAAACAGATCAAAACGCCCAAGAAAACCCTGCCACGAATAGAACTAATGACATTTGTACAAGTTGTGCTGCTGTAACTGATCTTTAAGACTTGTTGTTCCATCTGCTGCCATTTGGGGGCAGCACACACCAGAAATACACGCCATGGACTTTAGAAACACAGGAGAGTGGTTTTTAAAGGTGTCCTACTTAAGGAATGGAAACACAATATTATAACACTTCAGAAAAGAGTTAGCAACAAAAGGTAAGTATTACAGAATGTGCTCCACCAGTGAACAAAGATAGTTAAAGAAATTAAACAAGATTATCACTAAAAGCATTAGAGTCAATAATTCTGAATGTGCACTGTGGAGGTGTGTCTTTTTGAGTCACTTCAATCTACAGTGGGCCTTTAATTTGATAGTTTCAGAGTTACTGAGCGTGAAACCAAAGTACAAAGAAAGCTGCATGTACTTCCTGTCAGGTGTTGAGAGACTAGATGCTTTTATTCGTTTGTTGAAATGCTGGATTCTTGAAATCAGTTAAGTCTATACATCCCATGTGTTTTCAGCTGTGTCCAAAGGGATATAAAAGTGTTTAATCTCAGTCTTCTATTTGTAGCTCTAGAATTAGCTACAGCAAAAAAAAAGGTAAACAACGAGACAAAGCACCACACAGTAACAGCTCATTTAATTGTGTTTTTGGAAAATGGCAACAACGTTTTTCACTTGTTCACATTTGATGCGTGATGGTGGAGGTTGAGTACCAGCTCGTGCTCCTGTGCACGTGCGCGTGAGTGGACATGTGCACCTTGCTCCCACTATATAGGCTACTCAATAAAAACGAGGCTGCGGCGCGTATAAGTGCATTTATCATCCTATTACGCGCGACAAATCCGGCTCCCAATACATGAAAGGTAAAATGAATCACCACCGTTAAGCCGTCAATAAAGTCATTTCTGTAAATGGTGTCTCCGAGGGCCCGCGCTATTATTCAACAAGCTTTATCAGCACCTTGGAAATTAGACGTGGCTTGCGCACGGCCCCTGCTTCACTTTGATTAAGGGCCCTGCCACAGAGCCCTGACAGCGCTTTGACTCGGCTTTTATTCAGCCCTTTTACCGGCCACGAGCACGGGGCTGATCGCGCGGAATGAAGACTAATTAAAAGCTATAAATTATCACTGGAGGAGCCTCTCGTTGCTGCGACAGATAAGAGCAGACTGAGTGCTCATTTACGCACAATGGCGCCGCGGCTAAACACCATATTGATACTGTCCTAATTGGAGTTTAATGAAGTAGCCATGGCTTCCGCGCTCGGGCCTGCGCGATGAAGATTTCAATGGGCTCAACACGTCCACGCGCAGCTCTTATGATTACTTTGGTTTCACACACAGCCAATTAGATGTTCATATTCTTATTCTCTACTTTGGCAAAAACATGAAACAACTCCAAGTATTTAAAATCGAGATCATGAAGCTTAAAACGGAAGGTCAAGTTGTTTTTAAGTTAAAGAAATAATGGTTTCAGAAAGTACAAAATAAAACCACTAAAATAAAACTCCTCTGGTTTGTTATTAAACAGTTTATTTTTCAAGATGAGCTCCTTTTACCAAATGCTGGGACGCAAATAAATGCCATACCTTCTGCTATTTTTCTCCCTTTCCTTTTCTGTATTTTACTGGCTTTAATGTCACTATGAGCCAAAAATACGGAATAATAATTTTTCACTTCATTTGCAAACATTTAGGCATATCATATAAAAACAAAATAAGTACAATAACACTCAGCCTGTGCACGTGTTATTAGTTAAAAACTCCATTTTAATGTGCATTCTTAGTAAATGAAATCCTAAATCTCAGCATGAACTTCTTCGCTGTTTGTTTTCTTGAGGCTACAGTCCGCTCACTCCGTCTGACTCCGCTGTGTGCGTGCGCTGGGGCGCGCGGCGCGTCCTCGCCTCTGATTGGTCATCTTCAACAGTGACAGGGACGATCTGCGCCGCGGATTGGTCTCGTGCACGTGTGCGCTTCCGTCTGGGCGTGAGAGGAGGAAAAACACAAGAGGAAGATGAGGCTTTGAGCAGAGTTTGGGAGTGAATACACAGATATTATGCTGCGCTGGAGACACGATTGGACACTGAGACGAACGTGGAGGTGTGCGCTACCTGTGTCCGCTCTCTGAAGGCTCTTAGACATGTCGCTGAAGGTGACAGAATAGAATTTACCACGCGTTTAAGCTATTTTTACGGCTGAAAAGAGGCTCGTTTTGCATGCAGTCCGTCTAATTTGGATACCGAAAGGCGGGAGTCCTAGCAACAAGTGGAGTTTGGCGAAGAGAGGACGAAAATTCTTCTCTTTCTCGTCAATGGAAGAGCAAAAGGAGTCAAGCAGCGGCAGGGACTCAACTGAGGACGAGAGCATGTCCCTGTCACCCAACCTGCCATCTCCTCCGCGGCTGCTGCCCCACCAGGCCGCCCAGCAGGCCCACAGAACCACCAACTTCTTTATCGACAACATCCTCCGGCCGGACTTCGGCTGCAGAAAAGAGGCGAGTTACCGCGAGAGGAGCCAGGCGCCGGGGCGAGACAGCGGGACCACGCCGCACACCGGCAGCCTGTGCCTGGACTCGAACTGTAGCAGCGACAGCACCTCCTCCTCGCCCTCGTCGTCTTCTTCGTCTACGTCCTCGTCGCCTTCGTCCAAACAGAACTCGTCAAAACCAGGCGAAGCTGCGAGTAACGGGACTAGATACGCAGACAGCCCCTCGTCGGTTTTAGTTGTGAGCGGCAGCAATGGAGCCTCGCCGCCGTCACTAAAGGAGAACCAGCCGCTGCTCTGGCCCGCGTGGGTTTACTGTACGCGCTACTCGGATCGGCCCTCATCTGGTAAGGCGCTAATAGTAGCTAACGGCATGTTTAAGCCTCTTTTCACGCCTAAACTCAGGGATCTGACCCTCTTAAATTATTGAGTTTAGTAATCGTTGCTTTACTCAGTGCCTCACCAAACATTTTAGCATTTTTACTTTTAATTTTCTACAGAACCCTGTTTACGCACTAATTACGCACAGCCCTCTGTAACAATGTTTTACATTTTCTGTTCAGTTTATTGGACTTTACATTGAATTTTATATAAAAAAAACATACAAACAAAACTCTTATTATATTAACCCAAAATATCACATACTTTTCAAAAGATTTTGTGCGTCTCTTTTAGAAATCATATTCAGAAGCACAACGACACATTGACAATAAAATATTGAAGAAATAAGCAATCCCCAAATCTAACTCAGTATAGAATGAGTGACTCAGTAAAGAAAGCTGTACGATACAAATGTTTAATGTTGTAATAAGGTCTTCAGCAGCTTTCTCTAAACTGAAAACACAGGCCCACGTCGATCAGTGCTTTTCTCTAATGAACACAATCCCACATTAATTTTAGGTGCTTTTCTCATGAAGGAAGCATTTGAAATAGATTTAGACAGTGCAGTGATGTGGGCTCCTGGGTCACCTCTGAGTCACCGCTGTGTGTTTATCATTCAGGGACTTATTCAGTGACTGTACGTGTGTTTTATTGTTGTAATAATTAAGAAAAAGGGCCTGTATTCCATCTGCAGCAGGATAATAAGTGGAGGCTACAGAAATTATAATTAGCTTGATATAAACTCAACATTGTGTGATTATTTAATTGAAGTAGTAAATGAAATACAGATATTAAAATATATATATAATTAATACATGGATGCACAACTATGAGCTAAATGTAGTGTTTTAACTCCTGCTGATGCCATGTTGCTTTTGTGCCTCTGTTTGTGATTAAAAAAGAAAAGCCTGGATTGTAGTTTATTATTGATATTCAGGTTCTCTTTTATAGTTATTTTATAGTCTTCAGTAGCAGGCAGTATGTGTTATTATATACATATATGTTCATCAGTTGTGGCATTGTAATGGCACTATTAAGATTAGACAGGTTCTATCAAAACAAAACAGTGGTGTCAGAGTGGATCGTGGGCTGGGCCTGTGTCTGTAATGTTAGTGATATTTAGACGACAGTGAACCATGACAGAATTTAGAAAAAAAAAATGATGATAGTGCAGCAGCTGTTTATTTAGTGGCCTGTGTGTTCAGGTAGGACTCAGGCCTCTGTTAAACCTGTTCATTTCAGACAAAAACAACATTAATACACTTTCTGTCTTAGCGGCAATGTATTTCTGATATTTTATCTTACAGGCAGTATTTTTTAATGTTGACTCCTATGGCTAGTGCTAATGCTATAAATAATGACATTTTTTAGTTGTTTAGGCCCTGTTTCCTGACTTCCTGACTGACTTAAAGCATGGATCAGTTATACTTATGTGACATCTTTTCATTTAAAATAATAACCTTTGTGTACATTTGTAAACAGTATGAAGTTAAATGTTGTTAAATTACTTCCAGTGTGTGTATTCTTATAAAGACTGGGGTCAGATTTAAACATGAATTAATACTGTTAGTAAATTACATTTTGATTAGATAATAAACCCAGGGTCCAGGCTTCCATGCATTGTTTGGGTTTGGACATGCATTCATGTTTTAAATGAGGCTGCAGCTGTGACATTTACGTCTTGGTGCTATTGTTGTCTCCACGCCAGGCCCGAGGACACGGAAACTGAAGAAGAAGAAGAACAACAGCAGCAAGGAGGACAAGCGTCCCAGGACAGCATTCACGGCCGAGCAGCTGCAGAGACTCAAAACTGAGTTCCAGGCGAACCGCTACATCACTGAGCAGCGCAGACAGTCTCTGGCCCAAGAACTCAACCTCAACGAATCCCAAATCAAAATCTGGTTCCAGAACAAACGCGCCAAGATCAAAAAGGCCAGTGGTTACAAGAACGGGCTGGCACTGCAGCTGATGGCGCAGGGACTGTACAACCACTCGACCACCACGGTGCAGGACGAGAAGGAGGACAGCGAGTAGTGGTCACTCACTCACAGACTCCGGGCTTTGGAGACACAAACTTTAACGAGAGGGGGGACTATTTAAGACACAGATCTGTTTATAGTAACTCTATATGGACATAATTATATTAAAGTTTATATAGCCACACTATCATGTTGTATATTTAATTTGGCCTCTTTTCGTCGTGTCCTTTATTGTTTTTAGCTCAGTAGGATTCTGTGTGGTTTCCATATTTGCGTCCCATATTTGCGTCAGACTCAAGCAAGCCAAAGATTTTAATATGTTCATTTCATATGTAGTCTGAAATAAAACAAGAGAGAGACGGAAGACTTAAAGATGACTACATTTAATGTGTTTTTTACTTCAGAGAAATGATTTTAGAATCAAAACTACAAGGAATATTTCAGTTTTACTCATTACAAACGAGGACATCATTGGAGAAGTAAAGATATTAAGAAGCCCTAAAATCTTAATGGGTAATTTATCTATGCGCGTGATTAATATAAGGATTGTCGACAGCTTTTATTTTGAAATATGATAACACGAGAAGCAGGATATAAAAGGGGCACGGAGTAATGTCATCCTGCATTAAAACCAGACACTACATGTCTCTAAAGCGAGGCTAATTTTACAGTTATTAATCTATTTGCAGCATTTACGAGATTTCTTGTGTTTCATTCCGGTTTGAAAACAGTGAACAGCGTGCATTTTTATTTTTTTTTTAGAGAAAGAGGCTCCGTCTGGCCTCGGGTGACCTCGGGTTCACTCTCTGATAGAGCTCGGCCTGTGAACTCCGTGACACGGCGTGTGTGAGCGCGAGTGTGCTTGCGTGGGTGGCTGTCTGCTGAAGCGCGAGCTCAGGGCACAGTGCGGGCGTGGATTTGGGGAAAGTGCGCACCAGTGGCGTGGGGTTGAAAATAGTAGCGACATTTACTCCTTTACGCATTTGTGAGCTGTGTTTTAAAACCTTGAGCGTTATTGTTGTCGCATTTTTTTCTGTTTGGCAGCCATTTTTACACAGCGTTTAGTTTCACTGTAACAAGATAGGCTTTGTATTAAAATAGTTAAATACAATCTTCACAACCACATAAATTATGGCAAATACAATCTGCAATTGTGGGAATATTTATTTGATTTTTTGCAGGGCATTTTTAGGAATACTGCATAAGGTTTGCAGGTCTCAGTAAAATAGTAGAAGCACGTCGCCTACTTCCAAATCAATAAAATAAATGCGCAGACAACAGAAATAGAAGCAAAATAATGAAGATATACACATACACCATTTTTAAACATATCTATATTTGTTTTAGCATTGTCCAAAAGCACAGGCCTATTCTGGGAAGAAAAAAGCAACTGTTACAACCAAACGAGCAATTTTGAGAATAATGGCTTTATATTTCGGCGTTCACATTTGCAAATAGCTCCTACTCTCACAAAACAATTAAAATAACAATTAAAGAGATATTACTGTGAGGACTATGTTTATTGATCATGTAAAATCTGCTCTTTCGGCCACTGGGCTGTAATTTTTTCTACAGAAATGATGCATTTGAGGTCGTCTGTTCATCTCAAATATCGAACTACTAGCCTACTTTCACAATATTTTAAGTATAGATTTTTATTTTGGTTGCTGTTTTATGACAAAGGGGGTATTTCCGTGACCTTTTCCGTGGTGCGTAAATTTACGCACAGACGTAATCCAAATGGCCTTTTGATGTCCACATGTCTTTTTTCAGGAAAGAAGAGTGTTAAATAAAAAGCAGTGCTCACATTATCTCCATCAGCTGCAGTGAGGCGTGTGAATGGCTGGTT
Organism: Rhyacichthys aspro; assembly: GCA_036850595.1. Lineage (NCBI taxonomy): Eukaryota > Metazoa > Chordata > Actinopteri > Gobiiformes > Rhyacichthyidae > Rhyacichthys > Rhyacichthys aspro. Next base: position 7,456,303 of record CM072149.1, read on the forward strand.
AAGTGTGGAGTGTGTATGAAGTGTATATGTATTTGTATACGACTGAGAGCTCGTGTGGTTATTTAATTAAGAGCTAACGAGGCTGCGCGCGCCTGTGTTTCTGAAGCTTTAATTATTTTTGTGAGTGCAGCTCGGCCTATAGAGCGTACGTTTAATAACACGCGGCGTAGAGGCGTAATAATTGATTTCAATAAAGACAACGAGGGATTTGCTGTTAGTTTATGGGCCATTCCGCAGGTCGGAGAATTTAATTAATATTTCATCTTGTATTATTTATTTATAAGTAGAACTCAGAGGTAACATCAGTAGAGTGAAGAGGAGTCTCAAGTGGAAAAAGCCTTAGGATAACTTACTCCAGTGTGTGTGGAGATAATCTGAGGTCTTTCAGGAGGCTGTTCATGCAGCTTTAAGAAACTGTGATTTAAGGGATTATAGGAATATTAGCAGTAATTCAGAAAAAAATGTTAATTTATAATAATGACAATGGGCCCTTTTGTGACTTGAAAAAAATGCCATTAGATACTGATGCAGCTGCTGGTATTTAGAATGTTCTTGTGTATTTTTTGGACTATTACACACTAGTTTAAGTTTAAATAATGTGTTGCCCAATGTTGAAAATAGAAGTGAGAAAGTGTGTGCGATTTCTGAATGTTGAGATGCCCGGTCACGTGACCCGAGCACCCCTCCTCTGTCGACCCTGTAGCTCTAATATTGTAATGATTCCCTGCTGTGAATGCGGAAGAGGATCTTATGACAGTGTATTTAAAATTCATACAATTATGAAACAGCGAGAGGATTTCTGAGCCCCCTCCCTCCCCCTCTCCCTCCTTCACAGCCTCCTCTCGACCACCTTGTCATTTAGAAAGCCCGGGGTTTATCTGTAAAACAAAGACAAAGCCAGGGATCGTTTGCATAGTTAGCATAGTCTGCCTCGCAGGCACAATATGGATTTAATTTATATGCAAATGAAAGCAATAAAAAGGGAGAATACACACTGGAAATATAGGCCGTTTAAAGAAAGGGGAGTGTTGGATTCAGAGCAGGTATAAGAGAAGCTTTATCAGCCTCCTCTCGAGAAGAATAATGTTATATAATATTCACAAAGTGCACAGCATGAATGAGACACTCACATCACACAGAAACAAAAAGCACCAGAGTAAAACCGGACAGAGTACTTTTAAATCAAAGATACACTCGTGTGAGGATCAGTCTGAGCTAATGTTCAAAAGACACACACTTGCATCTTGTTTGCATTTTATATGAACATTTCTCTGCATTATGATCGCCCAAAATAGTTCTCATTATTTAGTAGAGATTTAAAAAATGTATTTTGGGAAAAAAACGTTTTCCATGAATTCTAATGAATATGCACCAGGAATTATACTGAAACTGCCTTTTATCAAATTACACTATTTCAATTGAACAAGTAAATAAATATAAGGTTCTTCTTAAAGAGCTTTAACATTTATTTATCATAAAAAGGGTTGTCATTTTTTTTTGTAGTTTTAGATTTTCCGATTGAGGGAAGGAATCTTCGGTTTGAAAATATTTAAAACAATGCAATTGTCAAATTCAAAGGTTTTTATTTTATATCTAACGTATAATTATATATTAATATGGTGTGGTTGATCTATTCACAGAAAAAAAACCCAGAATATTCAATTCAAAATTTAAATTCAATTATATTTATATAGACTATAGCTTCAGTTCACACTGAGGCACTAATAACACTGGCTGCATAAAGAGGCTCCATGAAATTTCTTGTGGTAATCCTCTGCGTGTATTAAAACTAATATAATTGAACTAAAATCTGACTTAAATTACAAAAAAAATGAGAAAAATATTTTGTCAATATCAATATTAAATTTTATGAACAGCCTTGAAAGGTTAATTTCTATAAATATTGATGAGAAAATTCGAAGTCTTCTGGAGAGGGCTCAAGTTCAGGTTTGTGCACAGGATATGATCCAAATGGCCTCCTGCTGCAGCGCCACGCAGAGAGCCACCTGTCATCAAACAAAGGCCTGTGACCTCAGTGTCCATGCACATAATACTTATGTTGTATGATAAAAAAATAAATAAATACATGAAAACAGAAAAGCTTTTAACAGCAGTGTAAGTTTTAGGAGGGAACAGACAGACACAAAGAGACAATGAGACGCTCCCATGCAGAGAGTCACACACAGCAGCCATTTAAGAGCGCTTCTTAGATCACTCCGCTGTGACCGTGCTGTTACTAAGTAGGCGAGGTTAGAGCCATTCTTTTCCAGCTGCTGCCTCCATTATGGCTCAGAGAGAGAGAGAGAGAGAAGGAGGGGAACAGGGAGAGCTACTTTCTCTTCAAACCGTACCTGACAACTGACTGCTCCTTAGATTTGTTAACCCGACCAGACTGCGGATAATGACACCATTTTGCATGCACAGGTTGCAAACAAGCGGAAAAAGACTTCTGCTGAATGCTTTCTTTGGGAATCAAGTACAGTTTCAAAATCAGAACACCCTCGTTACATTTTCGCCTTTTTGAAGCGTGTTAAATAAGCACACTTTATCGTCAAATAATCTACAAAACTGGAAAGTACTATAAGCATTTTTTAGCTTATTTTCTTAATGATGCGAGGAATATAATGTGTGTCCTAACCCGCATTTGTAGACACTCAAGTCAAACCGTTTCTGTGTTTAGTTGGAGCTCACACTGAACCTCTGCCTCAGTGAACTCTCCTCATGACTTATTGTGGGCTGTCAACTGGACAGCACTATCTCTCACACACACAAACACACACCGACGCAACAGACAAAGGTGGCATTGAAAGGGAACCTCCCACAATGCATCTGAGCGTCCAGGGGGGCTCTCCAACAGCCGTGATGTCAGCAAGCTAAATCCAGATTACATGGAGGATCTGCGCAGCGCCACTTGTTTACTCTGCCCGTCAGGGGGATTCAAAAGGCTATAGGGGCATTTGTTCACACCAGCTACACAGAAAGTTATTTACATCAACTTTGGCACAGCACACTCAAAAGAAGAAGCCCCACATATGTACGAGCCAGGTATTTTTAAGTCTTCTTATGCAAAGTGTTTATACTGTTCATTCTGCAGGAAAAAGTGTTATATGGAACATTTTAATTCATATAAAACACACTTCCATAAACGTATCTCCTAAACACAGTTCCAGTCTGATTTGTTATTGCCTCAGTCTGGACAGGCAAAAACATTAACAACGTGTTTAATTAACAGAAAAAGATGGGTCTGATACTTGAGGATTTGAAACAGATCAATTACAAAAAAATCAGATTTGAGCCACATTTGTCTTCAGTGTGAACATGGCCAATCCCTCCTGGAGCTTTGCAAACGTGCGGCCGAATTAAACAGGCTCTACAGGAGACTTGTCCATGACCGCATGCGCTGTTTGCAACTGTTTACTGAAGGTCAAAGGTCAGGACACACAGCGGGATCGTCCACTGCGTTCAGCAATCCCACAATGCACCTGCAACTGGCATATATCACAGGTGCATTTATTACACAGCCTTAATTTGAATGAAAAAAGTAATAAGTGTATTCAACTTTACTACAAATGCTGACTTTTATTGAAATTTAGATGTTTTCGCCATTCAAGAAAAACATGATGAAAATAGAGTGACTTTTGAACTTCGGCATGTTTTAGGACGAGTAAAAGGAGTGAGGGGGTGTCATTTGTTGATCTACACTGTGTTAGTGAGTAGGCGGCGTGCTTAAGGACAGTTCTGCTCTAATTAAAGTCAAGCCTCAGGAAATGACAGTGTATCTCCAGCCGCAGCTATGTGGCAGCAGACAACACATCAATATGGGCTGCTGCTGTTTTCTAATCTGTTTGCTGTGTCGTCAAGGAATTCATCACAGGCGCTTCATTAATCAGAGCTCTGACTCCAAAACAACATTAGGATATAAACGAACACAAAGCAATGAATGAGGTATTTCTGTTAATACTTTTTAATAAGACAGTATGGCTTGGATTAGAAATGTTTCAACAAAATAATTCAAAATGACAAATGAAATGGTCAAGATCATAGAGGCTCATCTAAAGCTGGAGGATTTATGTGAATCCTATTTATGAGTTAAAGGGAACATTTAGACTTATTTTTTCTAATGTTAAACAATAATGGATTGAATTGAATTTGACAAAGGGTCCAAAGTGAGCACGGCCCTCAAACACACAGTGAGAACAAAGGCCTGGACACCTGGGATTCCCTGTTGTATGGGTGGTCACATGCACCTCTGCCTCTTCTTCATGCCTTCCACATGTGGAAACGCTTTATCATCTCTCGGCCTGTCTATATGTGTGTGTGAGAGAGAAGAGCTCCAGTTCAGCGAGGAAACCGAAGAAAGCGCTCATCAATAGGAGAAGCGGCCCGGCTCGCTGACTGGATTAAATTTACACCCGAGCGCTGTCCCCTCCAGAGGGATATGTGAAAACACAGAACCACATGTTTGTCGTGTTGGTCAAGTCAACCATTAGGTGATGACCATAAACACCAGCCCGAGTACCAGGACGGCTGAGTGATAACAGACTGGAGTTTTCTTATATTTGTGGACTCCTTTGTAAAAATAAAGAGCACCTTTTGGCACTTCAAACGCAGACGTTGTGGACAGATCCCTTCTTCCCTGCGCCGTCTTTCATCGCCGCAGCCCAAAGGTGGCGAGAGGTAATGCTGGGAAGCGATTAGTCATATTCGATTTACATACGGCTGTCATGGCCTCGTCCAGGCTGAGCGCTGATGTCATCCGTGCGTGGGGCCTGCAGTGGCCACCCGGTCTATGGGAAGACTGCTGGCTGTCGGGGAAAGGACTTTAAGAGGTTCCCCTGATCGCTCCTCGAGACACATGATGAATGCAGCGCCCATGCTCGTGTATCGGGTGAAAAATTTCAGCATTTACTTTGACATCTAAGGTTTTAGGAGCACATTCAGCAGTGTTTCGACTACAAAGCTATTGACAAAAATATAACTATCAGTGTATTTAAGGTTACAAACACCACATTCATACTTAAGTCGTGCAAGATCACACAAATATACTTTTCAGTCAAAGGCAAACTGTTTTTCCAATGCTCTTTACACACTGTAAATGCTGTTTGACCTGTGTTCTTGTTACATAATGAGGTAGATAGGTGACTGTGTGACTCCAAGAAGGACGTGAGGTCCAAAGAAAAAGGTTAAAGTCAAACTAAGGTAGACTCCAGTCAGAACAGAGTGGTCCATTCCACCAATCAGAGCAGACTGTCTTTGTGGGGATTAAACACATACGGAAAAGATAGGTTTGACACATAATTATTAATCTACAATGAGAAGGAAAGTAGATCATTAAGAGAACATTAATTTACATAAGGAAATCCAAATAAGCCACAGAAACAAATAATGTGAAAGAGACGGGAGCAATTCCTGGAAAATAGTCTTTGTGTGTCTCAGGAGAAGCTGCTGAATGGGATTAACTTGAGCCAGTTTTTTTTTTTCTTGCATACACACAAGCCAGTGGGAAGGAGGGTGGTCGAGCTCTTTAACTCGTCCTTAGAGAAATATTAGCTTAAATATGGCTATGAACTCCTTCAGGGGTCAAGAGCCAGCAGTCCATTTTGCAGTGGGCTGTGTAGAAAAAAGCCCTTGTGTAGTTTAGTGCAAACCGCTGGCAGTCGGCCAAAAAGGAAGTCCCAGTTATTTATGAAGCCCCGCTTGACAAAAGACAGTAAGGCTTCCTATATTCAGCCACTCTGGCTGACAATGAATCCAATTTACTGCAGTCCAAGGCAATTAATATTGTGGACAATTGGGTCAGTCCTCCATAATAAACATGATGGTCTTAAATGCAACGACTGCATTTCCACCAGTACAGTAATGTTTCCATCACTGGGTCTTAATACAAACGGCTAAAATGATACTTGTTAAACTAGTTTGTTGACAAAAACAAAGGCATGACTAATGCACATGTGTGCACAAAAGGCCAGAAGTTCAGAATACCGGGGCAACTATGTCTGGATGTGTGCAGCAGAATGGAGCAGCGTGAATAACTGTTTTAACACACAGCCGGCGCAATGTGTGGTCTGGGACATACCATCCCAGGCATAACTGACTTTTTGTCTGTCTATCTTTCTGTCTATCTCTCTGTCTCTCTGTCTATCTTTCTGTCTATCTAACAGTCTATCTCTCTGTCTATCTAACAGTCTATCTATCTGTCTATCTATCTGTCTATCCCTCTGTCTATCCCTCTGTCTATCCCTCTGTCTATCTGTCTCTGATACTCTGATTTCTACACAATCAGCCTACAGCGGACTAAAACATGTGCATGTAAAATGAATGTGTGAATGAATGTTTTGGATGTATTTACTATAAATTACACTATGGGAAATTAAACAGCCATTAATCCAGGGCTGTCCAACATTTTCAGGGCCTGATTTGAAGCAGTACCAACAAACTGTACAAGATAATACCAAATTCAAATTATGAACAAGGTGAAAAAATCCACCCTCAACAATTTAGTTTTTGATCAGACTATTTTTCCATTGCAGTTTTGCAGGTGTTCAGCCTCACACCTGGGTGTTGGCTGTGACCAATTGAGGGGTGAAAGTTCAAACATGTGATTTGGAAGACATCTGAGTCTGAAAGATGTCCCTGACCGCTAAAAGTTTAACAACAAGGAAAAATCTGTGCAGGAATTTACAATAAAGATTTTCTTAGCAGTTGTATTCACAAACAACAGATTATGATTAAAGTTTATAATAGAAACAATTGTTCAGTGTTTAACTGTAGAAATTATCATCAGCAGATGGCTACAAGAAACTAAACAGCAGAGAAGGAGCAGCCAGAGTTTGTGCGTTTTCCCATCGAAAAGCAAAGCGCAGATGTTTGCCGACAGAAGACGAGCCGTCGCTAACAGCTGCCCGGGGATCGGATTTGTGTCAATGCGCTGACGACCTCCTGCAACGCAATAATGTGCCAGGAACCAGATGCACTGTTCCAACAGTTTAGAGAAATCATGTTTAAAAACTGTGGAGGTAATGCAACACAAATTCTCTCACAAAATAACTTAAATTGCTACCAGCCTTGACCTGTGACCTGTGTGGATTTGGAGGAAAAATCACAGACGATATCCAACAATAACATCTCAGCCTCGCATACATAAAAATCTAAGTTCTTCTTTGGTTTAATCTAGGACACTTGGATGTTTTTTGTCCAAATATCAGTACAAGGAATGACAACTAAATGCTGGGGCTTTTTAAGCACACTGCCAGAGAAACTTTAGCCCTGCGTCACAACAAGTGTGCGGTAAGGAACCATCAAAGACTTGAATTTGAAATGTCAAAGATGTCAGCCATTTTTGGTGCGTGGGACTGGTTGTATGTGTCCCACAACTTTGCAGCAGGCTGTGGGTAAGAATAGCACACTGGTTAAACTCTGGTCTCAATTCACACTGACAGACAAGTGAGTAGCCTACTGTACACTGACTACTGTGTCCTTTTCAATGAAAGACATAACAGTAAAACAGGCCAATGAAAATGTGAAGGAATATATGCCCTATAACACAAATCTATACAATATTTTTAATGCCTCACATTAATAACATTAGTGTAGTTATGTACGTACTGAGCTAATGCCCTGGAAATACACTATAAATGTATGATTAAATTATGTTGACCCCGTCCATTTTTGTTAACTGTATTAGATGTCAGATTATCAATTTTGGTATTATCTTATTGTATTTAATACAGTGTAAATATACAGGAGTGCTTTGTTTTTAGTGCATTAAAGTAAATGCATATCAACAACATTTCTCTTCTATTCTCTTTCTGATCAATGGCCTTTACACAAACTGCTTAAGCCGCTCCATGAGAGACGCGGCTGGATTGTTTTTCCATTAGCTCCACATAGAGCCACAGGTCGATGCAGTGGTCATTAGGCTCAGTCTAATTAACTCCTAATGTGAGTAGAAAGTGTCCACTGTTAGACCAATGCTAACCCAAAGCTCTCCCAGTGGGAACACACACTTTAACTGTTCATTTACCTCATGGACCTGGCAAACACACGAAAAAATATAACTTTGATTTTGTTTGATTATTTTAAAATTCATATTTTCTAAAATAGTTACATACAATTATTTCAATATTTATAATTCAACAAATTTACAAGAGTCTATATTTGTGCACCAATGATATTTTATCAGAATATAAAAAAATCAATCAAACAAGTTAAAAACAAAAGTAGGTTCCCTGTGGGGCCAATGTGGGAATCCAGATGTTGAGACTGGTTTTTGAGAAGATCTTCTGGACAGATGCTGCTCCTGCCAGTCTCAGAGGGAAGTTTTACCAGCTTTATACTCGTTAAAATGTAAAAGTTTAAAATTTATATCAGTTCATTCTCATAAAGTAATTACTAGAACAAAAACAACCTTTTTTATGTTTAAAATCTATCTTTGTGGTGTCCTTATACAAATGCAATTTGATGCATAAATTCTGTCACAATCGACCTGCAGCTCATTTCAATAGGTCAGCTTGATTAGTTAATCATTCGATATTGATATTCAGTGGTGACGATTGAAATGCAGATTGGATTGTAATTGACATTTACTAAGGTAATCTGTCAGTCTATCCACAGAAATGAATGAAGAGCGTTGGAGGCAGATGCCATAAAAGTCAAGAAAATGAGCTTTTCTTTGTGTCTTAATTATCAACTCATTAGTGCACATGGATATTGTTTTTAATTTAGCCTTTCTCAGTAATATGGCACATAACAACTTGCTCCAAAACTGTATGTTTACACAATGACATCATCAACATGTGACGACCAGATAGCTAATTACTGGAACTAAGAGCATCTTTAGTCGGGACAGCCGTAGCAAATAAACGTCAACTAAATTTAACCTGCAGCATAAATACAGCGATAAATCGTCCTTGTTTGAGTGGGAAAAGTCCACTTCAGATGATGAGGCAGGCTCGCTGATGCCTGTGTGGTATGACATACATCAGTCTGCCTGTCTGTGGAAAATGTGCATCTGTGTTGTCGCTCTGATCTCCAGCATGCCTCAGTTTAGTGGGGTTTGTGTGCGAGGCAGCGCTTCCAGTAAACTGCTCATAGTCAATGAAAGCCATTGTGTAAGTACGTGTTTTGCCTTCAATATCACAGCCGCCGTGCATCTGTCTTTCGCTCACATACGTGTCCATGTGTGTGTTCAGATGCATCTGCGGCAGGTTAACCCACTGGGAGCCTCTCCCAGCAGGTAGTCCTGCAGGGCCTAAATCATCTGGATGGCCAGAAGCGTGAAATCCTTCCAGGCCTGGACAGATGTCTCTGTGTTCGCTCAGACCCAGCCTCTACCGACCTCACAGACCTTTAGAGAGCCTCGGAGCAGGCTTTGGCCCTAAAACTGGACCAGCTGGGCCACAAGAGCAAAGACTAAAGGAATAATGTAATGAGGATACCGTGTGGGAAAGGAGCTTGATGCTATAAAAAACACACAAATGTATAACCCTTTAAACCTCCACAACAACAACAAAAATAAACAATATACAAATGAGTAGATTAGTATTTTTCTTCTGTATGGCATTTTGATGCAACATTCATTTTGAAGTCCAGCCCTAAGTGATTAGATAACAAAACATACAATTAAATAAATCTTGACTGTGTTTGCTCCACATTGGATTTATTCAATACTGTATGTTATTAGGTGGCATGAATTCTGTAAAAAAAAAAAAGGTGTTTTGGTGGCAGTCTTTTTAGACATACTGTTTGCCATCATGAGGGCCATATGCTGTGATACACTTCGAAGATGCCAAGGGCAGGTCAGCCAGAGGCTAAACCAGTTTGTATTTGTGGGTTGGACAGCAAACGGCAGAAAGACTGCCCTCTGTGACCTCGAGGCCAGGTGCTCCTTTCAGTACAAATGACATATAACCACACTCATACTCCTCCATATAAATATGTTTCTATGTAATAGGGAAATAAAATGATTCCCCTGTAAACAGTGTTTCCAGGAGCTACGTTTAAACAGCGTCCGGTAACAGCTGATGGAGTTGGTGTTATGTTTTGGCCTAGGTGGCTGAGTCATGGGCCTAATAGCTTCCAGCTGGGCTCGTGTGTCTGCATTAAGTCCTCAAGTGGAAAAGTGGCTGCAAAGTCAAACCACCTGGTGAGGCCGAGCTGCTGCAGAGGTGTGAGCTGGCATTGGAAAAGGCAGACCCTAGAAAAGCTGTCCATCAGGGTAAAACCATCTACTTTTATCATTAAAACTCAAATTTATTGTGTCATCAAAGAAAACCAACCAGCTACCACTAAAAACAAATCTCTCATCAATGTCCATTTAATGATGGCTCCTATAAGTTCCATTTACAAATGCCTGCCCAAGAGTCTTGTAAAAGGCCACAGTGTTTCATTGTCTATTTGACTGCCACAGTTTACGACAGCTGTAATTACACTCACTTCATACTGCGGCCTTGTCAAAAGTGTAGCTACAGACAAGAGCGAATAATTGTTTTACAAGCAGCATGACAGGAGTGATGGCAACCAAATCGAAGATTTCACATTTGTCTAGGGAGAAAACCCGGCAGCAAATAAGTTCTGGCACATGCATGCAGTGGTTGTCACGTCGAGAGTCGTCCCTTTTAAAGCCACACTTCAACTGAGGAGTCAGCCTCGAAGATCCTCAAACAAAGGCCGTGAGGAATCCAAGAATTAAGATTTCTTCTGCTTCTTTACTTTTCTCAAGGGTTTTCTTTGGCTACTTTTTATAATGAAGCTTAAGCATGTCTTATTTAAATCCCTGCTCTGATTCCCAAGTATAGATGCACTGGCAGTGCTTCAGTCCATTATGTTAATGCTGATAAACAATGTGAAAATTAGCATCTTTTTTATCTGCAGGCCTCTTAGATCATTTAAAACTCTTTCCATATGACAATATGGTAAAGCAGGGGTAGCTTTTAATTATGGCTTTAAACATCTGTGCTTGGTTTTGCCTTTAAAAAGTTAAGCCCATGCATATACTTTAATTCACTATTCACTATGTTACTCAATTACATCAAATAGTAACACCCTGTAAGACTTATTAAATATTTAATTTTATATCACCAGATATTCCTTGTAGAATTGGTGAATTTTCTTTTTCAAAATGATAAAATCTACCGACACAATTGGATTTCAGCGATGACGGGTTAGAAGTGAAGAGCAGGATAAAACAGTGATTACCCAAATACACAGAAGTAAAGTTTTGTGGCTTGAATTCATCCAAACACGACCCCTTGTGCCATTATGAGTGCAGGCCCGGAGCAGTGGGGGACCGTGCCACAGTGCATCCATCACGGCTCGTCCCCAACAGCCCACAGCTCAACCCCCGTCTGGAAAACGGTGCACAGGCGGCTGATGAGCTGGTGCGAGATATTTATGAGGAACCTCGTAACCAGGCAGACAGACCTCGGGAAGATGACTCCTCTGCTCTGGGTCCTCCGCTATTTTCCACGATAGCACTCAACATGTTACCTCCAGCTGTCAGTCAGGGGAGGGTTTATCATGTGGGGCAATCGAAGGCAACACTCAGTTCATCAGGAAGAGGTCAGGCCAGAGAGAGGATCATTTACAGATCTACTGTCTCCAAATCTGAAAAGTCAAGCTTTATTTAATCAATTTCTGTTTCAGTCTGGTATAAATGATGACCAACATTTACAGAGGAGCATTAAGTGTGAGACAAATGTGACGCAGCGGTGTAACGACTTCAACGACTGCCCTCTGTAGTGGGGCATGTGGGTTGGGAGCGTAAACACCGTGCCCACTGGGTACCCCACACTGTGGTCTATACCATTTTGTGTTTTGTCTGAGATATTAGTGTTGACTCCTGCAGCTGCACGCTTGTCATTCATTGTTTAGAAGTAAATAATTGAAACTTGTTTGGATCTTATCTGAGCAGTTACACAGACAATGGGAGCTTTAGTAGCTTTAGAAATGCAACTCTGACCAAACCGCAATTTGTAACCATCCTTCAAAGAGAACATCAAAAATGGACCGTGAGTAATCCAGAAATGTTGCTGTAGATGCATTTTTTTTGTTTACCATAAATAAAAACTCCTAATAGGAACCAACAGTTGTGTCTTTGCAACTTTTGTCATCCTTTTCCAACAGTTGCTGAAGCGAGTCACAGTGAAAGAGGAAATCATTTCAGCGAGCGCCAGTAGGAAAAAAGCACACATGTCAAAGTAAGTTACTGTGAGGAAAGAAAAGAGTGACAGTGAGAAAGAGCCTGTGTGATTTGGTCTTCTGTCATGAGCCTTCTGGTTGGCTGTACACAAAACATGTTGGAGAGACGGAGAATCCCCTCTGATCCATCTGGCATCCTTATGCTGCTGTTTAGGCCCCGTGGTGACTTCAGAGATAGAAGATGAGCATGAAAGGGAATTATAGCAAAGCTCTTTCACTGATTCCAAAAAGTCTGCTCCAAATTACTTCAAGAGCAAATATCAACTTAAACAGGCTGCCTTTCCCTTCTCCTTCTCCTCTTTGAGTTCACGACGTCCTCCAAAAGTGGGAAAGGATGACGACCAGCAGCCGTTTGAGTCCCCCTCCAAAAGATCGAACATGGCACTTATGCTAATTCCTCATTTCTTTGGCCTATCAAGCCGAGACTGTGTTTGGAATGTGCAGTTGTGGCAGAAAAGCAAAGTGCTCTAGGACACAGGCAGTAGGAGTCTTCAGGCCTAATCCGAGTGGCAGCTACAGCCTACAGCTATAAGAATATGGCTGAGTGGGTAGAAAGCCTGATGGCATTTCATCTACAAACAAGTCAAGTGGTTGTGAGGAAATATTTTAAGCTACAAGTTGTTTGGCTCCTCTTTATAATTTTCATGATGGCCTTTTTGTGATTTATTAATATACCTACACACGGCCTAAAAAACATTTCCAAAAGGAGGATATCGCCTTTAAGTCTTTGAAAAGCCTGGTCTATTCTACATGACTTTATATATGAGCTCCTTATTACATTAAAATTATTTAAACTTGATCTGGTAAATGAACTTTTTCTGCCTTATTACTAAATATTATTGTCATTTACTTTTTTCGAGGATCCTCTATTACTGTAATTTGTCTCAGGACTGGAAGCAGCTGTTTCTGAAAATAGTGGACACTGGCGTTCTGCGACACACAGCGGCCTTTTGGTCTTCAATTATCTAAACACACATCTGCTCCGATTGATATGGTCCGAGTGGGCCTGTTTCACCTGACTCTGTGTGACACGTTAGTCATTTATTTGCTCAGCTTTAATTGTGGAGGTTGCTGTCATTGCTACGAGAGAGCGCAGCTGGGGGAAGGTGACATGTTGGCGCAGGACCAGGACATTTCCACAGCGCTGTATAGGAATTAGCATGGCAGCAAATAACACATTCCCCCTTCCAATATCCGCAGGTGTCAGATTTAGAGTGATAAAGGCATTCAGCGCGGTGTAATAAGTGGATCTTATTTGTTTAGCCTGCAAAGACATTGTTGGAATTGACAGCCTGCCTTCTCAGTCATATATATGGTAAAGGCCTGTCCACATGTCTTATATTCACACAGAGATTGACAGATACAATTGCACGCACATGCACTTGTGTTCCTTCAACTTAATTTGAAGCCACTTGAGGGTCAAGGATTTCTTTCAATCACAAAGTAAGAGTTCTGACAAGAGGAACGTCTTTATCCGTCGTCTTGAAAACAATCCGCAAATTATTTGAATTAAAAGTGAAGGAAGCGCGTTCACATCTGGGAGCTGGCTGGAGTCTTTTTTTCTCTCTCTCTTTCTACAGTCATGAGAAAATAACAAGTGCAGAGTTGAATTTGTGTCAGTGCGGCTCAGGAAAATAAGATATCATGTCTTGCAGTCAGTTTCATGTCAAGAACGCGGGAGTCGTAGCTGAATGCCTCATCCCGTTGCAGAGAAGGCTGCCAGAGTGAAGGGAGTTCAACTAGAGTTCAAGTCTACAATCACTAACCAGCTTCGCTCATCAGCTCTGTCGTTTTATTTACTCATAGCAACACATCGGGTAACACTGTGCTCTCAGCGCTGGGGTAGGTATGGTTACAGCCTGATCCAAACCCGCGGGACGGCCTCGCCCGGTCCCACTGTCCCTCACATCTTCAGAATGAGACATTTTGTTTGCATCTTCATCAAGTGTGAGTAGTGATATCTGATCAGGAACATGTGGCTCGGTCCAAATGGAGCTGGTCAAGAGCAATCAGTCGAGGTGTGTGCTTCTGAGGGAAATGACCACATGTGAGACAGCCTCCTACTAAATGGAAATGAACTCTCTATGGTTCAGTTCAGGTGCTTTGGAAAACAATTGGTTTAAATTCCAATTCCACATGATGTAACGAGTGCCGGCTTTCTCATTATTTTAAAACTTTGATTAAACCTGACAGAACAGCTGTTTAAAGCTGGTTGCCATGGACCTGTTACCATAGGGAATGCATTAGATCAATATTTTGTATTTGTGCATGACCTAAAACATACATTTAGATTTGGATAATAACATTTGGATGCAAATGAGTTGGACGTCTTCTGAGGCAGTACAAACTCGTAGCATGACATGTTAAAAGCTAGTTTGCCTTACTTGACACTGGCCTGTCTCCTGCCTCTTCGTTCTCAGAAACAACCCACAGCAGCATCCGCACTGCAACGGTCTGTCTGCCAACTGCACATGCCATCACAAACCAGCATTTGTTGGTTTGTTTTCTTGGGGCAAAAATGCTGTTTCTCACTTTCAGTCTAACCACAGTCTAAAGACAGATGTTTATATGTCCATCGATAGAATGCATTTTAATAACATTTTTTGTTATAGCTAAGTTAGTCAAGACCACAGATGGCTACAAACTGTGGGAAAACAAAAGACATTCAGCTGAACGCACTGGAATGAACCTAGCACAGATTTATCGAGGCATTCAGCGAAATCAATGCAATGAAAAACAACGTCCCTTTCCTCAAAAACACTGGCATTATAAAAATCAAGAAAGTTAAGTCGTTCCCATCTCGTGCGACGCTATGCTCGGATTGATCTGCCATGTTATGTGTCGGATCAGATTGGCGGAAAGCCTGCGCTGACATCTGCATTTGGGATAAGTTGATGCACTGTTTCTCATGTCTTTTGACGTCAACACGCAGACTGGTGTGGGTTTGAATGAGACACAACTTTTATTGTGTTCAGATCCAAAGAAACAAAAGGTTCTGTGTAAATACAATCTGGTTAATTTCGTTGAGCTAAGAGAATGCATTGCAGCGTTAGAATTACATTAGTGAAATAAGCTCCCCTCTAAAGTTAATAAAAATTCACTCTAAAAAGATGAGCCCAATTCAATCCAGGTTTCCTTAATTGAAACTTGTTCCCCCAGCTCCCTGATTAATTTCTTCTCTGAATGTGATCTAAATTGACCCATCCAGCCGCGAGGTATACAAATAGCCTCTCCACTGCCGCAGACTGATATGTCATTAGAGTCCCGCAGTGATTGTGGCCCCAATATTTCATGCACTGGTATGAGCCACTATCAGGTGACTCCGTACATGAGAAATATGAAATTATCTCTCATCGGCAGTAAACACGCCGCCTGGCCTCCTCCAGCTTTCAGCAGACGCCACAAAGAATTTAGCAGCATTGAACGGTCCCCCCGACTGATACAAGCACAACCCTCGACTCCATTTAGATCTGCTTATTTCAGCTGCACTCTTTAGCATCAAAGTTAATTGTTGTAACAATAATAATAGAAAACGACTCACTTAGATGTGTAGGAAACTGACTCTTCTTGGAATAGTTTTAAACCTCAGTCTACAATGGCTCATCCCTTGTACCGCAGAAGCCTGTCACATCCACAGCTCACATTTTATTATTCTGCTGGCTACAAGGCTCCTGATGCTTGTGATGCTACAGATCTGGCTTCTATAAAGACGTAGGATAAGATTACAGCTAAATCAGTCTTGTGGCTTTTCTCTGGGAAAACTTATGAAGTCCTAAAAATCTGCGAGTTATGAGCGGACCCAGCAGGGCTGCGCTGGAAGGTCCCCCCCTCCTGAAACGAGAAATTCAAGTGAAATATAATACAAGCGTCACTGATCCTCCAAATAATAAGGCACTGACAGCGCGGAATGATAGCATGATAACTCATGAAGCTTCTTAAATCCTACACAGGTACATGACCCGAGCTCTGTAAAGAAGTCATTTTCTGTGATATATTCTTCTCTAATTCATCTGGCACATGCTTACTTTTACTGCACTCCCTTCTTTTTAGCCTTTCCCCATTTATTTGGCTTTGATGAAAAGTGGAATTATTAGCACTGTCGCACACATGGTTCAGGATCTATAGCTGCCTTTCATTCAATAGCAGTCATGGATGAAAAGGATTGAAGGCCTGCTACGTTTAATGCAATGAAGGAGCGGCCATGCCACTGTTGGTTTACATGAAATCAATTTTGTGAATAGCAGGGTTCCAATTGGCTGTCCGTGCGATCAATCACCAAGTGGCAGCTGATTCCCATTAGCCTACCGTGACTCCGGCTAAAAGAGAGAAATAATATGTTTGCAAAGGACATAAAACACCAGTGAAGTGAGGTGCAGATGTCTGTATATATTTAGTCTATCGGCCAAGGTCCTCTCATGATTTCACATCAAAGGCCAGAACAGGGAGCCAAAAGTAACAGTTTCACTTCTCGCCGATCGGCTTGTGATAGCTGTTTATTGGTTTTGGAAGTCAAACGCGGGTCGGGATCAATCGGCTGCGAGAGCGGGAGTCCCACAGAGGACGAGGTGCGAGTTTATTAAACCAACATGGGAATCCGTTAGGTGTAGTGTCAGTCAACGCTGCCGACCCTTTGATTTCAAACTTCATTTCATTGTTGCTTGTGGAAATTCAAAATTATACTGCGTGATAAAGGGACAACGGTTAGAGGGGCTTTAAAAGTTATAATTTAGCTTTTTATCTACATCGGTCGTAGCTGCTGTTGGAGTGAACCTTTGGCCCGTTTGGTCAAACCACACGACCGCAGCTCCTGCTCCACTTTCCACTCCAGCATTTTATTTCAATCCCAGAAGAAACACAATACTGTAAAGGTACAACATCACGAATACACGCTAAGATATTCATTGTTTTCATGGAAGCAAACCCCAAAACTCTCTGTGGGTGCCAGTTATTTATAGTTTGGCAGTGACCCACACATATTTAGTGTTGTATTTAAGACCGCTTTAACCAAGACCAGAGTGTACTGACATCAAGACAGGACCAAGACTTTAAAGAAAACCAAAACGTCTTTATGACCTATTATCTATTCGTCGCCTCAAAGTGACCTGACGTTTTTAAGAGTATCCTTGTGTCCCTGCTGTCCTGCTTCTCCCACTCTAATAACCTTCTTCGTCTTGCCTGTTCATCCTATTTCCTCGCTACACAAGAATATCCAGTCTTTCTGATCCTCTTCCACTGAGCATCATTGATCATTTCAGGCTTTAAGTCACTCTTACTCTGCTGACTGAACCGATGCTGGTGCGTTTTGAGGGACAGCTGGTAACAATCAGCCTGGACCTAGGCCTTAATGAAGCTTTGACATAAGAGCTCAAGCCCAGCCGTCCCGCAGTCAGACAATCCTACCTAGACCAGACAGAGGAGCAACATTATCTCCGCTGGATTTATGATGAACAAGACATAATTTGTTACTGTCTGATGAAAATGTTGCATGTTCAAGAGGTCAGGTTTTATTGTCACGGTGTCTTAAATCCTAAACATCAATGCATCATTGTCAAATTACCTGTAACATCTGTGGAAAGGAAAAATGAAATGAGATCATGGACAAAATGATCTGTTTTAGTGATATGGATACTTGTTAGCATTAGGACTACATTGCCCATAAAAACCAAATTTAAAAATGAGACGATACAATCTGTTTGAGTGATTTTTCAAGCTACAAATGGCCCATATTAATGACTTGAGCATAAATTTGTCCAATTACTGTAATCGAGACACACTTTTATGGGGTCCGCCTGTTAGACTATATTATTAGAAGAATAACTCGACTTATAGAAGAGTCAATAAACTTCAACTATACATTCACACAGCTGCAGATGCCCTTGTGTAACATTACAATACAATACAAAAAATGCTATGACTTCATAACTATTGTGTGTCTCTGAGGTCAGGATGTTATATGTAATCCTCGTCTAAATATAGAAATTCATCTGTTCTTACGAAACACAAATGTGAACGAAATCAAACTGACAACTACAATAAACAGATTTGATCCGATGTGCCAGAACGTACGGCAAAAACAATGACGAAAGCGCCTCGATTATTGTGATTTATCAACACAGAGACAATAGTTTTACGGCTTTGAAAAAGTAGCGTGTATTCATTTAACTTTTACTCAGGTTTTTTCCGATGAAGGATGTCTTTGCAACATGACACAACTCAGCCTCGTGGTTCTGTACAATGCAGCGCACACAGAAGATGACCAAGTATTATCTGTGCTATATTTTTCACCTGTTGTATGTTCGCAGTGATGAACAATATGTCTCCCACAAAACCCAGGTGTGATCGCTCAGTGGCTTGATAGGTTCTGCTTCAGGAAAAGATTAATTAGTCAAATTGGGGCAGACATCAGTCTTTGAACAATCGTGGGTGCTGTCGGCGGGGGATGGGGAGGGCTGTGTTTTCCCATCGTTTTTATCGCGGACACTGGAGAAAATTGTTCTGAGGAGGAAAGGAACTGAAGCTCATCCCTCACTCTTATCTGGACACCGAGCCCTGTCAGGTCAAGTGTGCAACCTTCGAGGTGCCACATTAATGATGGTCCCCCCATATCCTCCAGGCTACAAGGTCAAGTCCCCAACCTCCAGCAGCTTTATCATTCCTAAGCAGACTCCGATAGCACAAAAAACATTTTACTGCTTTGGCTGGCGTCCAGTGGTTATTCTCCAACTGTCTCAGCACGGCGAGAGAAACGGCAAAATACTTTACACCTGCTGAATCTGCATATTCATTTCTGCAGAGTTTCATATTCACACAATGCACTTTAGGAGCTCTTTGTTCACCGATGAGTAGCTCCATTGAGGTAATAAGAAGCTGTTTTAGTGTGACTTAGTGGTAATTGCTACAAAAAACATTTGGTGAAGGCATGAAGACAAAAGCTTCTGGCGTCATTGGACATTTTAAATAATACGCCTTCCTGTGTGCTTTTGGATAATAATTGTAAAGTTCAAATCTTTTGGAGCAACCCAGGTTTAAAAAGGCTCCAAAAAGTGCCTTGATGGCGGAGCAGAGGCTAATCAACACTTGACAATCATTTAAACATAAAGAGAACCTAACAAATGACTGAAATGTCCAAATGTAATGACATAAAAAACGACAGGAGCCAGAATAGTGCCTCGCGAGAAAAACATGCATTATTTTTTTGTTTTAACCACTCACAATGTTTTGTCCTTTCCTTCACTGGAAATACAATATCGTTTGAAAAGCCTAACCAAGTGCAGCCAATGCCCAGGCCTAGAACCACAAAAATTGCATATAGTTAAACAGCACAGTGACTCTATTTTGGATCCAGAAATGATGATATTGCACATATTCATGGTTTGCTGAAATGCAAAATGACAACATTCCTCTCTGGCAGCTGGGTTGTGTAACCATTGTATTTTGTTATTTTTGGCAGCAGTTTAAACAGAGTTGTGGTCTCAGGATCTAAACACACACATGTTCTTGATAAGGAGCAGTGAGTAAAAGCGGCGTTACGGACACACCTTTTGACTGTAGCCCCCGCGCTAATAATTACTGAAATATAATGTGTTTTAAGGTTTGTTTTATGTGTCAGCAAAGCAAAATGAGAATTCAAGAAGTGGAGGGTTACATCTGTTACGTCTTAGAGCTGAAAGGCCAAAAATAAAGTTATTGGGTTGGGCCCCTTTGCTCCATTTACAGAAATCAGCTGGAGGACAAATGGTGAGATTCCTACTCAGTGGGATATCGTGAAACACACATATAATACGTCCATATGCATCATGGTACGGAAACAGGCAAACACGCTGCACACATCCAAGCAAAGAGGAAATGAAAGTCTCATTACATGGATGGATTAAACAGAAACATTGTGTTGGAGCAAACATCAAGGGACTGATTTTATCTTTGTAAAGCAAGAGATGACATACCCTCAAAGGGGACTGATCCTTAATCAGCTCTTAAGTTTCAACTTCTGCTCGTGAGATGTTTAATGGCAGCCTTATCTTACAGCGTCAATGACATTGTTTCAGTCACTTCACTTTCTCCCAGATTTACATCTCTCTGACAAAGACGGATTTGCTCTTTTCCTCTTTGTCGTATCCCGCACAAAGCACATGTTTCAGAACTAATCTGCTGCAGTTTAAGAGGCATTTGATGCACTGCCTGCTCATCAGACGCACATACCTGAGCCTCGGCAGAGCAGTGTTAGTAGTGGAACAGATTAGGAGACAATGATGTTCAAATGATGCCACTTCCTCGTCTGGGAAAGTGCATCAGATAAATCAGAAAAGCACAGGCAGAACAAAGTCAACAAAAACTTATTTTGACATCAATGGGGAATCAACGTCTGAATCCAATATTGCCACAACTGAGCTGTCCAGGTCGGCCAAGTTGGTCCAATCACAAATCTGAGTCTGCAGAGGAGTTGAGGCTGTTTTTCTTTAAGAGGACAAAGAGCATCCTACCTTTGGCTGCCAAGATGTTCGCATGCCAAACTCTCGAAATATCAGATAATAGTTTGGGGAATATTTTTTTCTTTATGCAGTGGTCAAAATGCAATGTTTAGCTACGGTTAGAACTGATGACGAACTAATTTGTCTTCAATAACATGCATTTATAAACATTAAAGCCAAACTACATTTAAAAATAAATCCTTGATAAAAGGCTCTTATTGAGTTAATGTCATCTTCTTGTGTTCAGGAAAAGTACTTATTTTTATACAAATACAAAATTAGTATTACAACAATGCGAGAAATAGCCATGATACACTGCTTTTCAAAATGTAATATTAGCAACAGTAATATTTCAGACTTTACTTTCGATGTTATGATAATCTGTATTGTCCCTATATGTCTAGACAAGTAATTCAGATGCATATTTAACGTTGTCAGGTGTCTGATTCCTTTGGTGGAGCAGTCCCATCTACAGATTTAGATCCCAATGTAAATCCCAAACATGTCAAAGCCTGTTGCAATTCAAAATACTCAAACCCTAAAAATGCTCATGTTTATCTAAATCCTGACCCTATTAAAATGCTGTTTCATCTATATCTCTCCGTTCTCTTCCATTTGATGCATGTACAACGAGCAAAAGAGAAATCCCCTGTAGTCTTGCATTAGCATGACTTGCCACGTTTGCACAAAAAAAAAGCTCTGAATTATAAATATAAGGTAATGATGCTATTATCATGCTCTGTTACTATGGTGAACGCCGCGCCTCACCTTTCTATTTGAATAATGATTTATAATCATATTAGTTCTCTCCGGAGCCCTGCTCTGGAAAAGTAAAAAGCTATTATCCAGTTGTCAGCTTCCAGGAGATGCCGTGGGAGATGGAGCGATGCTGCTGAGACATGCACATACTGCTGCTACACACTCTCAGTCAAACACACAAATGAACATGCAGACATGATCACACTGTTTTTAACCTCCTCTGTTAAAGGAAAATGCAATTTAAAGCTGAAATGCCTTTGAAATTGTTGCTTTGTGTAACCAACTCCCCAGGTACAAGTGTTTTTGTATTGTCAATTAATTGGAGCTCTTGCACATTAGTCAAATCCAACCTAAGTCATATATTTGATCATTATATTTTATTTATATGTATAAAAATAACAACATACAGAAAACTTAAACTATTTCTGTAATAATCTGTAATTTAGTGCCACCAATACTGGTTTTAGCCATTCTTCAAATAGCATTACAAGCATATTGACAAACGTATTGATTAGAAATGGAGCATTAATTGGCTCCTCCCCTAAGCTCCAGACCATACTTCACATGTAGGATATAAATATTATAAAGCTTACATTTAACTTGTGCAAAGATGTGGGTTTTATGTTATAAACTAAAAACATTACATATAGGAAATAAGAATATATTCTGACAAGACAGACTTCTTAACATATTGTGATGCTTGGAAAATAGTAAAGAACGATAGTCAGCAGAAGAGAAAATAAGATATCATGCATCGCTGATCAATACTGCCACATACCTGCACTAATCCCCTAAAACACATCGGAGCAGAGCCTGAAGGCAGGTTATCAGGGCTCACTGCAGCAGCTTGTTTACCTTACAATCTGGATTTGATTGAAATGCCCAGGATGCAATTTGTCATTAAACCATTTCACTAGACAGGTTTTAGATTAGCTCAGAAGATTCTAGATGTATTGAGAAATGAAAAATACTAGCTTTTTTGGATACCAACTTTCTTTTAATGTTTATTTAAATGAAATCTAAATATGTCTTGCACCGAGCATTAATCAAGCCACAATGACAACATCCTCATACTTTCAAAGCCATGTAAACTTAAACTTTAAATGTTAAAAAATGTGCTGACTAACAAGACTCCAGCAGCGGCAATGTGCTGAACTACTTGGATTTAGCCTCAGAAACCTATATTCAGCACAATTCATATGCTCATAAAAATTCTCTTAACCATCACCAAAATAATAGATATACGTCAAAGGAAAGAATAGCAGATGTCTGTATAAATGTTTGAAAGTGAACTGTACAAAGTAAAGTGAGACCTCTTCACAAGGATGAGAAAAGACAGAGGGTTGTATTGAAACAAATGCACAAAACCCCAGCTCCTCTGTCTTCTGTCTCAAATCCATCTATCAATCTAATACACACACATCCACACGCTGCAGTAAAAGCTGCTTACAGACATCTAATCTGCTGAGATTTACATTTGCAGGCCTTGGCGGCTGGTGTCAGGGTGTCAAGTCCGCTGAATGTGATCTTCGATGCCGAGAACATTATTATCCCAGCAGGGATTTAATATGGGGCAGCAAACACTACATCCAGGTGCCGCATTTAACACCAAAAAAGGAAAAATAGAGGCCAGCCTGCACAAAAGAGCCTTGGTGTGTCGGTCCTTGGCCTAAACATGCAATTCAAGCACCAGTCAGCTGTGAACACGCCACAGCCCTGACCTCACCCCACCTTTGCTCGTCTCATTTCGTCAGGGAGCGCTCGCGACAGGACTCCGGTGGCCGCAGACACAAAGAGCGGGCCAGCCAGCGGTAATTACACCATGCAAATGCCATTTAGCCTTCCCTTTTTATACGGCTGCTGTCATATCTCTTCAGCTGGTTTGCCGTTTATCAGCAGCGGACACGCACATCTGTGGCACTGAGCGGAAAGCCTGGGATGCTCATTCATTTGTTACTGAATGAGCTTCTTCTAGTCTTTTGGGTTCACTCTGAATGTTTAAGAGAGCATATATTCTGCTAATTTTAGGGCTATAAGCTAAAACTGTAAAATAATGGCTCAAGTTTTAGGGGATAATTGCGTTAAAGGCTGGCTCTCATTAACTTACAACAATTACTCCTTTTTTGGGCCAATATTCAACACTAAGGCCTGAGAATTTTTCTGCAACTACACTGATTTTACCTTAAACATTGGCACATAAGCCTAACCACTGACTAAATAGGTGGGTTTGTCAGGTAGCAAAGAGCAGCTGGTACAAACAGGCGTGCAGACTGTGTTTTCCCAGCGGACTGATCTGTGCACTTGGCTGCCGACCAGAGGCTGATGGGTAAACTATCTCCATGGTTCCTGTGTGTTTTTGTTCCCCCCTTCAATCCTTTCACCTGTCTCCGTCTTTTTTCTTTTTTTCTTTCTCAGCAAGAAATATATGCATCCGCAGACACCTCGGTTGCCATCCCCAGCGGCCGCTCCTTTGTCTCGGCTGGTCGGCTTCGCTGGGAAATGCACAAATACACACGAACACAGCCATGCATGACCGGACAAACAGTCTTCGATGGAGGAGGCTGATGGGGAGGCTGCGCGGAGTAACAACGCAGAAAGAAAAGCTCAGTACAAACAGACAGACGGCCGGTTTGAGGTGAATCCTGACATTTCATTTTAGCCCGTATAAAAACATGGCTGTCACTCTTCTGTTAAAGGCGAAGTAGGCCATTCACAGGCAATACCTTGGCTCTGAAAAAAACCTCGAGCGCTCTTTAAGACCATGTTGTGTTTGTGTGTCAATGTTGCCCTCATTACATTAAAGCGAGCTCGTCGACGAAGATAAATGGTACCTGTTAGTCGAGGGAAATTGGTTTTTGGAGGACACCAACATAGTTCCCACTGCCAAGTATCTAGTTAGCTTCTGCTACTGATTTATTTCTCTGAACAAAAGAAATATGGATGAATGAGAGAGGGACACAGGAAGAATGGGAACTGTGGGATTACATGGGGTGTTGCTTGACATTTAATTTACAGCAGCATGTGGCATTTCTACATAAAAATTGAAAGATGTGCAATGTTTTTACTGGATGGGGCCAAAAGTGTCCATACGGAAACCACTCATATTTTTTTTAAAGGACTGTTAAAGTAATCACCATTGCACCAGCTGTGTGTGGACTAAATAAGCCAAATAACTGTTTATTTAATATTTAGAAGAAGGGAAGGATGAACAAAACAAATTCATACTGAAAACAACTTCCTCATGAGAC
Source organism: Rhyacichthys aspro (assembly GCA_036850595.1). Taxonomy (NCBI): domain Eukaryota; kingdom Metazoa; phylum Chordata; class Actinopteri; order Gobiiformes; family Rhyacichthyidae; genus Rhyacichthys; species Rhyacichthys aspro. Next base: position 7,480,976 of record CM072149.1, read on the forward strand.
TTTTTCTGAAACCTAATACAGCAGTGGGTTTGTTATGGAAGCAGATACCCCCAGAGGCATGGTGCATCAAGAAGATATGCTAAACTTTTATGTTATGTAAAGAGGCAAATTTAAAAACAACTTTATACTTGTAATGTATCGCTGTTTGGGATATTTATGCCATTTAATACTGCTGTAAGTTCACTCTGACAGCAACATAAACAGATGACATACTTGATGACATCACTCTGCAACAAGAAGCCAGCCAAGAATAGATTATATTTGCAGCAACTCAACAACCTTCAGAGAAAATTCAGAGAGTCGATTAAGAGTTTGATTAAGAATGGCTGGATGAGCGGAACAATCATGTTAATAAAAAGTAGGCGTTTTGGAGGACTCCATCAAAGAGTATTTCTTTATTAAACTGGTAGATTTCCTTCAAAAACACTAGAGCTATGACTCCCACTTGCACATGGCAGGTTCATCACAGGGTTCAGATGTACACAGTGTATTTTGGTCACTTGATGGAGTCTCCTGAGGCCCAACCACCAGCACGAAAAATCATTTAACCTCCTCCAAAACTCTGAGAAACCGGGGGGAAAAAAAAGAAAGAAGATGCCGTCGGTATCTCTTTTCATGAGAAAGCTGACCTTTGGAGCCTCCACATCTGCAGCGTCGGAGACAGTCCCTCAGGTCTGATCAAAAAAGACAGGATATGACCTCATCTCTGACCCCGCGACCTGAGGAAGTGCTTCAAAAGAGAATAAGGGTTCATCAGGGGAAGACTTGCACGAGATGAGGTTACGCTTCGACCTCTTATGGGATGGATGCACAGATTTTGTTTTGTTTTATGATGAACATGTGTCAAGAAATGGAGGACTGTGAATGCTGTCTGTGTTTATGTTGAGCGGCTGTGAAGGGCCACTCCGGATTCAGAGTGGCTTTGTGTGCATCCACTTTTGATTTCAGGTGGGTGTTAAAACTGTTTCAGTCACCGTCATTGTTTGGACGGGGTTTGTATCTGTAAAAAACATAAATCAAAGCCTCATGACATGTCGCTCACAAATGTCAAAGAACCTTTTTAATTAAAACACGCTTCAAAAACGCTTTAAGGTTTTACTCCAACTCCAACACAGTCAGGGTTGGGTTCCTCTCAAAAATGTTATCAATGAATCATCATGTAATAAAATAAATGTGTATAATTAATTCCTTTACATTTACAGATACTTGCTCTTTTGAATCAGTGTGTGCTTTCCAGCAGAAACCAAATTAGGACGCAACAGACTGACCAATAATGAGGCTCTCTAAATAACAAATACTGTACCTGCTTTCTCAATAAAGCCGGCGCACTCGCTAATAGAGCATTATGGGAGCCCGGGGACCAATACTGACAGGTGATTTATGTCGCTTGTGACGACTTCGGCCCTCAAACCAAAGGCTGATAAAAGAAGAGCTAGATTGGAACAAGCAGAATGATGAATAGACTACACGATCCAGAGATTCGTCTCATTAGAGAGAGGAAAAGAGAGAGACGGAGCTGTGGCCATTTAGCTAATGTAGCGAGTCATTGTGTTGTGTGGGTGTCTGCACAGAGGGACACGAGCCGCCGCCGCTTGCCATTGCCTCAGCAGTAGCGGGTCGGAAATTAATGACACACTAAATATATGGCGAGGGAGCTTGACCCTGCATAATGGCGACATATAGGATTAACCTTGGTTGTCACTGGGGGCCATTGTTAGCCCACATGCTTCTGCAAGTAAACAGCGGTCTCCAAATAGATATTGGTAAGCCACGGCGCTAGAGGAATAAGCATGCTGATTTATTTTCTCACTGCTTCAGGGGATAAAGCGCTGCATTTAGGATTAAAGGATTCGAAGTTTGCCTTTAATAAATAGTCAAAACCCGGATAGTCGCAGGGAGGAGAAAGAGGTGCGGTGGATTAGCGCAGATGAATTTCAAAAAGAAGGTGTCCTCGAAGCTTAAGGACATAGAAAGGAGAGGGATATAGAAGAGTGAATTTTAATTAGCTCAGTCAAAGTGGTAGATTCCAGTGTTAAAGGAGTCACACACAAGTTATTCAACAAAATCAGACATGCTTATCCTTTTTCATCCAAGTTTACTAACAAGCCTGTACATGAATAGGCATTTGCTCTCAGTACAATATTTTAGTTCTGCATTGGAAAGTGCAAAAAGCCCATAGGTATACAATCTTTTTTACAGACGCTAGTAAAAATGAATAATATCTATACAATTAGCACTTTCAAATAGGCCCTGATTTTAACTGCGAGATACAATCAGTGCCATTATAAAGCCTCAATGAGAAGAGATGATTCATAAAAGTCATTCACGACGTTCACATCTCCTCGGCTCAAGCCTCCTGCTTTTATTGCCATGATGGATTTCCCATTTAGCTTGACCCTATATTCATTAAAAGAGGATTTAAGCCTGTTAGAAAGGGAGAAGGGAGAGGCCCCATGGGGACTGTGTTTGCTCTGTCGGGCCCCCCGCCTGGGCCTATAACTCTCTCTGAGACAGGGCTCGTTAGGTGTGGAGGGCCGAGGAGGAGGGTCCCAGTTTTATTAGCGGTAGCAGCTGCACTCCTCTCTGGCTCTATAAAAGGTAATTACTGCTGGTGGTAACAAGCTAATTGATTGCTAATTAGGTGAACCAGTTCTCTAAGTAGTGGCCCGGTTATTGGCAGAGTGACATGTTGATGCAAGTTCATGAAATTGCTTTGCTTGTGTTTGTGTGATCTGTCGACCGCTCTTAAAAAGGCGGATCCCTGTGAGTTTGAGACAATATTAGACAAGACAGGGAGAACATGGACGAGTTTTCCGTCAGAGAGGAAATGGGAGCTGAATGGGAGCAGCGTGCAGGCTGTCGCCATACTCCAGAGACTACAGGGCCCCACTATACACTTTCATATGGAAATGAGGGGCCAAACTGACACAGAGAAGAGGCAGCAGCAGAAGAGAGGCTGTAAAAACTGTGAGAGGAGCAGAGACGGATGCAGGAAAAGGAAACATGTGGTGGGAAATTTAAAACAACCCACTAATAAGAAATGATGAGAGGAAAAATGAAATTACTAAAACTAAACTAAAAATGTAATCTTTTTCAAATTCAATATAATTTGGGAAACTATTATTTTGTCAGTGTTCAGATGTGAAAAAAATTACAAACAATAGCAGGCTGACAGCTGTTTACTGTCATTTACTTTTCACTGTTGTTCAGACATTTTGAAGTTTCCTCTGCCGTTTGACCACTGTCTGCTCTATTTAGTAAAACTGTGGATACTAATGGGGTTATCGTTTGTAATATTGTAATGTAGTGAATTGAATGCTGTTTGACATTGCTCCAAATCAACTTCCCACATGGAGACACATTTGTCTGACCTCTTATTTCTTTGTAAACATTATTAATATTTGTAATGATAAACAGAACAAATGTGTGGTCATTAGTACAGTATTCGAGGCGGTGAGAGCAGTCCTGTTAAATGGCTCCATGTACTTCTCCCTGGAGGCCTCAGTGGTCGCTCTATAGGAGGAGGAGGAGGGGGCCTGAGCCCAGTGCGCAGCCTCTAGAGTTTCCTCTCTGATGGCATTTGACATGCCCGTTTTACGCCCGCCTGCTGGCGTGTCACAGTGGGTGGCAGGGCCAACCACACCAGTTGTTTGGCAATTTATGGCCATCAGGGTGAAAGGTTTATTTGAGCGGACTAGTTAGTGTGAAGCTAAAATAAGGATTTGGTAAAGGCTGGGGGGTCCCGCTGCTCCCGGAACTGCAGCCACCTGCCATCCACACACACTGCACTGGAACACACCCTCGGTATGCACTGTTCACTCAGTTTGGATCTGTCTGAAAGCTCTCCTATTGTCTGCCCAAACGTAGACTTTCTAAGAGTCAGGTTTGTGCTCAACACTGTCATTTCATGCTTTGCAATACAGAATTTAAACTGTAAATCTAATAACAAAATAGCAACCTCCCGTGAGTGCAGAGGAGCCCGGGAAGAATCGTCTGAATAATTGTGGAACAGAAATGGCTTACATTGTGTATAGTATCATTTATCTTAAATCAACGGAGGATAGATTTGTATGTTGCTTTTCAAAATCACCTTGTAATTTTGACTTCAAATATAGTTTTTCAGGACAAAGAGAAGGACACTTTGGTAAGCTGCTAATTACATGAGATTGTGCTGCATTAAATGAAGTACCCAATATAAGTATTGGTTACAAAAGGTCTACTCCAGACATGTCAGAAAGTCTGCAGAGGCCAGCCACAGCATGAAATTACAAATACGCCACAATACTATAGGACTTACATTGTACAAGAACACAAAGTGACACCACGTAACATAATCCCTGTCTATGACTGTAGATAACACAGATCGTGACCTGTTTGACCCCTGACACTTTTCCTGTCGAGACCACCAGGCCGTCCACCTCCCACTCCTCCTGCGCTGGGCTTTTCTTCACTTTCCCATCTATTTCCTACTTATTCTTCCCCAAAACCCAGCTCAGGACTCTGGCGTCTAGACATGGCCGCCGGTGAAAAGGGGGCGAGCAACGAGCGCTCTTGCTTCTCCTTTTGTGAACTGCACCCCACCGACCTCCACCTCCTTCCATTCATTGTGGGGGAACAATAAGGTGTCACTGGCTCTTCCTAAACATGTTGTGGTATTAAAATCACCCTCAATATAACTAGCAGGGGAGAAGGAAGGGGCAGGGGGTGTCATGCCAACACACACACACACTTCGATGACCTATAGGGGGGCTGTCCTGAACCCATTTGTGTCAATCAGGACGAGTTCAAAAGCCAGGAAATATTCCGTCACAGAGCAGAGCTAAACTTGGCTGCACACCAGAGTCAAAGATGTGTCAGTCAAAACACATGGCAACCAGGGGCCCTGCTATCTCCGTCTGTGTGTCTATGTGTGTGTGTCTGGGGGTCAAGTTCCTGTGAAAACACCAATCCCACCCAGAGATCTCGGCCGTGCCCACCCCCACCCGGCTTCAACTCCTCCCCGGCTCTGTCCTTCTCCGTCTTACCACGCTCTGATGTGACTAAACACATGGTTGCCACAGAGACCACGGCACCATACTGCGGTTCTGCTTCACTGTCAAACTCATCCAGCCTTCTTCAACCCAACTGCAGGAAAGTATCACTTAAAATCTGACACTGGGGCAGGAATATCACATTAGCAGATATGTTTACAAGTGTCCTGGGATTAGAACCCTCTGATGTGAGTGTGTATGTTTCTAGAAAAATAAAAATAAAATGTCTGATACACAGTACAGCACCATGTATCAATGTTTTTTTAACTCCATTTGGCGTCTGGGCTGAGCCTCTTCTAAGGGGCGTTTCTTTTTACGTTGAGCCTTTGCGTCAGTATCTGTTTAATTTTACTCCCATGCTTCCTTTCTCTATAAAAATGCCTGCACACACTCCACAGCGTCCCTGAGCTTATCGTTCTCCAAAGACTATAGCACAAAGATAATTTATTCAGCGGCGCTCAAAGCCCCCTCTGCAATGACCCAAGCAGACAATAAAGCATCCCCACAATGGAAATGTTAATTTCCTCATTATCAGCCCTCTTAATTATTTGTTGTGACAGATAATTGCATGCAGAGTGTTTGATATCAGCAATAACCTTCTGCCTGCGTTGTCAAGGGGGCCTTGTTGCTGCTCCCGCCCCCGAGCATCGCCTTTCACCGAGACAAAGAGCGGAGAGCGTGCGCATATAACCTTTTCTAAGCTCCGCGCCTCCTCTTCCCGCACCATAATAGGAATAAATATTATAGATTAATTAATCCATGCTGATTATAATTTAATCACTCTGCCTCTCGGGGTCACCGTATTATTATCCCACTTAGTGCACTGCTTGTACACACACATACTGCAGACACACAGACAAACGCGAGAGAAAATGGCATTATTCCAAAGAGTGATGTGCACAGACGAGGTTTTTGCCATTTTACTGACTTATTAATTACCGAAGTGCTGTATTACAAGGCTTTGGGCGGTGCTAGCACTTAGATACACTGTAAAATACACACAAGAGGGTTTACTTATAAAATGGGAGCTATAGTTATTACAGTGACACATACTCTATCCAATCACAACTGCCACATGAATTCATTCTCCAGACTAGTCCTAATCCTCAAGGCATTTTTAGCCAAAGCACAAACAACAATAAACAGAAGAGTCCCATTGATGCTAATAAAATGCATTCCTGTATTATACATTATAGCCATTTTTCTCCTTTAAGATTTCAAAATGTGAAATGATTCAGGTTTATATTTTCTCATATTCCGTCCTCAGTTTCATGTCCACAATATTATTAACAGTTTTGCGCTACTCTTAAGACCTTTTAGATCACTTCTCATTACCAGTGGGACTAATTTGACAAGTCTTAGGTGCTCACTCCTGAACTATTTAGTGACATGTGAATAATGAAGGTGTTTATTTTAAAGAGACACTTGCCGTTGCTGTGGTCTGTGTGTGTGGGCCGCAGGACACACATTCCTTCTCTCTCCCTAAACGTCCACATGAGGTAATTTAAGCCGTGCTACAGGTGCAGTGTGCAAGGTGTCTCTGCACACACACACACACACACACACACACACACACACACTCAAGACACGGTCCAAAGTGATTTTACATTCTGCACATGCCATCCCTCATTTTTCCCCCTCTTCCCACATGCAGGCTGACAGCTTATCCTACCTCCCACATGTGTGACAGGTGTCGGGCCCAGGGGGAGCATTTTCAGGCCCTAAACCCTTGACCCCTGACCCCCTCGACCCCCGTTCTGCAGCCAGTGGCACCTGCAGTGGACGCGGAGCTGCTGCAAGGTGAAGCGGGGCCTGTCCACTCGTGGCGTCACGCGTAATGAAGAAAATGATGAGCCTCAATGAACCACACGTGTTTTGCATCAGGTTCAGGACGAAGCTCAAGAGTCAACAACTTTCTTCTAGTCCACTGTGGTTTTTGCTCCACTTTTAATGAGTAATTCAGCATTTTCTATTAATTTCTTTTAGAATAGGCTCTATATTTAAGAACTTCCAATTCTCTATAGTTATTTTAATATGACTTGTTGTGTTAAAAGTGCAATTTCATGCCGTCTTCAACATTTTTTCCTGAGTCAATCCACACAGTGTTTGAGCAACTGCCACTGCTGACTTGTTTATGTATCACTGAGACAATCCAAGGTCTTTATCAGCTCATCAGACATCTACATAAACAGCGCATACAAGCAACAACAGGCAAAAACACAAGCCGCAGTTTAATGAAAATGTCTACATCAGGCAGCTGTTACGTAAAAGCGGGGACAATTATTGTATGTGTTTCCAGTTTGATTGCAAAACGGGTGAAAGTTAATTAAAATTCACCGTGATTAGCATATGCATTGTGTGTGTGTGTGTGTGTGTGTTTCCTCACTGGGGCTCCCCGTGTGCCGGCTGTGAAGTGACTTTAAAGAGGATAAACACTCCTTTTTAAACTCTTCCTCATTTCCTCCGCAGCCTCCTTAAGTTAATCTCCGCACACACAAACACACACAAACATAGACACACACGGCTGGCTGGAAGTTGACCCTTGACCCGGACAGATTTCACGGATTATCCCTTTTTTGTCCAAGCGCTGCCTTCCTGATCCAGAACTTTGCCTTTATGTTGAAAAGACAGAGCACTTTTTTTCCGTTAAGCTGAAGACTGCTCTGTTTTTTTCTGGATCCGGTAGGTTTTGAAAGCCTGTTTTATTTTTTTAAGGCCTCAGAACAGCAAAGCCAAACAAAAGAGGCTATGTCTGCTGCTAAAGTCTCGTTAGAATCATATTTTTGACACATTTTGTACATTTCTTTTGAATACATTAACAATATTGACCAAAAAAAGTGTAATTCAGTGTAATACTGCTGTGACAGCCCCAAAGAAAAGAAACCATTTGCAACTTTAACATGTAATTTAGGTAAAACAATGTGACAGAAAGTGGCTTAAGTTGACGGAACATCAGAAAGGAAAAGAGGCAAGAAAAGTGAAGAGAGGGCTTTATCCTGGAGGAGGGGGTGAAGCCAAACACACCACTTTCCCTCTTTAACCTTTGAAGTGAACAGATTGCTTCCAGGGCAGAGGCAAAAGCCATTTAAGCGTCATATATTCATGTCCTGCTTAAACAGTGGACTTAGGCACAAGAATAGAGATTAGCTGCACTCTCAGCATCTCATTACATCCTAAAGGAACTCATTCAAGTGGGTTTAAACAGCTGTTTGGCACCATTTCCCCTTCGCCCACCGACCGAATCACTAAAACCTTATGTCGGAAAGCATTTTAGGTTCCGCAACAGATAAACACCCTGCAGCACAGAGCCCAGAGCGGTGTGAGTGACACCAGAGCTAATAGGAGCTTGTTACCTGTCAGTCAGTGAAAAACACGACATGGTGTCCCTCCCTTGACCCTCCTTTCATACTGTGAATGACACTTTGATTGGACCGGCCGCTTTAAATATAACATCTAATGGGGCCTTGTACTCTGTCAATCACAACAACACAGCTCGTCTTTTCAGCTTTACTGCCTCATCCGAACACACCGTCACGCAGCGGCCATGACAGCACACTGCAAATAGAGACACAGGATACGGGAGCCGGGATGGGTCAACACTGAGAAGATAGTTCAGCTTTGAGGGTTCAACATTTGTAGAAGTAGATATTCACAATTCTTGCAGATTGATTGTGCCAAATACAAAGCTAGTTTTCTAAAATGTAATTCAAAGAGACTTTTTTGAATCCGTGTTCTATTTGAAATTGTTGTGGTCATAAACTTGCAATGATTTTAAAGACAAACATTGGTAAAAGCTTGGAGCAACTGAATCTTATGTAATATGGATTTGGACTAGAAAGAAATGAACAAATAAAGATGGTAATTATTAAAAGGCTGCAAAGAGTTGATCAAAATGTAATGTTGATGTTGCATAATTAAATCCAAGACATTAAAGGTTTAGATGCTGTGAATAAAAGCACTTAAGAAGAAGTCAAACATTGTGAGGCATTTTAATTCCATTGACTACAATGACAACATGTTGTCAGAGCCTAATCCTAACCACACAAATGTTTATATTGTAATGATTACATTATGAGCAATTTATTATGTACACTAGAGACATTTTACCGGCTATTACACAGGTATAGTTAAATATTATTATGGGTGGTACTTGTATAGAATCTAACTGTGATCTTAAAACCATTTTTAATTAAAAAGTCCAGCAGACCTTGTTACAGGGGGAATAAAGGAACAGCACACAACCACATACTGTATCTGAGAGCCCCATAACTGTATGAGGAACATAAAAGACGGTTTTCATTTTGTTTTATGGAATTATAAAGTGCAGATAAAGACCAGAGAATTAATTTAGCGGCTAAAAGACATGTCCATAAAACATGCAAAGCTTTAAGTGCACACGTTTCTGATTTAAGTCAAACACAAAACTAATGTAATCAGGCGCTACAGATGTTGCAACGGTATAGGAAACGGCACAATAAAACAAAACACAAAACAGACCAGAACACATCATTCTTCAGGCCCGCTCTGCACAGATGAATGTGTTCTTTGTTGGTTAATCTAAAATGATTTCTCCCGCTTTTCTCGAGACTGTGTCGTGTGTATGTGTCCGTGCACCGTTGTGAAGTTCACTCTGCTCTGACAAAGGGGTAGCAGCACTAAAACAAACCTCAAGCGAACCGTTTGTCTGATTTTCCCATCAAAATAATGAAATGTGATCAGGTTTGCGCTGAGCGGTGCCAGGGAGCGTCCAGGGTCCACAACTGTCAAGGCGCACTTCAAAGACTAGTGGCCCTCGTGCACTTTGCCTGCCCTGGCCTCCGTTACTGGATGGCTGCATGACATTCCTGGGTTGTTTCTGCTGTATTTTCCCCTTTTGTGCCCTGACATGCAGCAGCGAGGGTGAAATTAAAGCGTAGATTTAAGTGGGGAACAATACAAAGGGAGTAGGAACAACATAATGCAGGGCAACACGGGGGCAAAAAAGCCGGAAAGCTGCAGACCAGAAACGCCACAAAAGGCACATGGCTATTGTATGGACCAAATGGAAAACACCACAGCTCTCTGCAGTGGTGCTATATAAATATACTTCTAACATGGCCATTGTATCTAATGATGGATGCAAACAAAATAGTCCTAAACATAATTAAAGGGCCAGTTACACTTATTTTATACTTAATAAAACCCACCCATGTCTTTGAAGATTTGAAAGCTTGCAGTTACAAATTTGTCCTGTGATAATAATAAAGGCTGAATTTATAATACATATTGCATATAGCTGCATTGTTATGAGCATAATGTGACTGACAGCTGATTAGCACTGACTATTTGGACCAACATTCTTCAAATAGTGCTCTGCCCTTTGTCCACTTGGTGAGCCGACCAAAAGCATTAAATATTCCATCAACAAAGACACTTAAAAACTGTCCAGAAAGGCAGCCACAGAGAAGGGTTTCACTGTTAGTGGCACAAACAGATGAAGTGCGACATACTGCAGAGTAGTCATTTGCAGCGCTGGGTGGCCTGTGGATTGTGGCGTCACTACTGTCCCTCTCATTTGGAGGCAGAGGAATGGTGTGGGTGGGACACTGTACAGCTCTGGTGTCTATGTGAGAGTGCAGAGGAGATCACAGTAATAGGAGCTGACACGGTGAGGGGCTGTGAGTGTGGATGCAGGACAACAATACAAGCCCGGACCTTACTGTCAGCTTCTCCAAATGACTTTTGTAATTTACAATAGAGAACACGCAGCTGAATGAGTGATGCCTGGACAAATAACACAAGACAAGGCGTGTAATACACACAAGTGCAGACTCTAAATAAATCTCCAGATCTGTTTATGATATGGAGATACATATCGCTTTACAGTTTTTTGGCTTTTGACATGCAACAGTCTGCAACCACTGGAGTGGGTTAGTGGCAGAGCATCCAAAAATACCAAAGAGATGGCAGGAAGCTCTGTGGTTGAGGAACTGTCATTCAACCAGAGCATCCATGTTCAAGCAGCACTTACTGTCTGCAAGTGAGCCCTTGAAGAAAGCAGTTAAAGCTCACCACTAAACTAAATATTAATATTATGCCTTGTCAAACTGGAGGCTGCTGTAGATATTTTCTTTTGTCTTTTGTTTCCATTGTCAAAACAGTGTGGACTACTTATTGCACTTGCTAACAAACTTTCAATACAACCACCTCCTGCTCGAATTTTCAGTTCACTCACAAACCCTCTTCAAGACAACAAGACTAACTCTACTTCAACATTAATGATTTCAGCACAGACTAAATGACTCGACTCAACCAAAAGTAGGAATCCAGAACTTTTTCATTCTCAAGTTTTGATTCAGAGACCAAATAAGTTAAACCTTAACTTTATACGTGATACAGATCTTTGGGCAAATGATTTATGTTGCTCATTTTTAATTTCACTGTTAAGCTTTACTGAACGGGAAAATTAACCATCAGAAATCATTTAACATGCAGCAGTATATTATTTATCTTTTAATATTCCTCTGGCTGGATACTGCAGGGGTTTGTAAACTGCCTGCTCATGAATCTGCCAAGTTATTGTTCCACTCACGAGAAACATGATCCCGGTTCTGCTCTGGCAACACAAGTATCTGTATCTGTAAAAGTCATGAGAGACTGCCACTGTTTAGCTTCCTTTGTATTCTCAAGACTTCCAATGTTAAATCTTTATTTCTGTGAATTATGGACATATTATATGCAGCAGATCTAAAAGAAGGTAGAGTCTGGTCATGCTCCGGTTTCACAGCTCTTGGGAACCAGACAGTAGCCGTCCCCTGTGGAGAGGACGCCGAATCTGAAAGGTACATTTCAGGAAATTTGAGAGCGGTCAATGAACTTTTGAGCAATGTTAATGCCACATTTTATGGCCTTTAGAGATCATAAAGAAGATTCTGTACACAGGCTACTGCTTCGTTTCACTCTCGAAGTCTGTCCGGTGCCCACTGTATGAGTAGAAACTGTGATCCCATGAACTGTTTAAAAAAGTAAACACAGTGATTGTGAAATGACCCTTTGAAGGCTTTTGTGACACTGAACAATAACTTGAGTGTTAAATGCTTTTCTAGATAAACCCTGTTACTACAAACTATACTATAACTTCTTGCTCCTACAGGCCCAGTAAAAATATTCACATTTATCAAACAGTGTCATTATCCATTTAGCTCCGCACCACTACAAAAATTTTACAAACTGATTAAAATTGGTCGGTCTGGGGTTCCACTGAGTTCATTATGACCGACCAATCATGACCGTTTTGGGACAAGATTTACATGATGTATGTTTTTTAGATTTTCTGACAGTGCCCTAAATTCAGATTCTGATAGTTTGATCCCCTGGAAAACAAACTCAAACCAAGAGGGACCAGACTAATTCTACGTATAGAATAGTAAAAGTATTATAGAAAGTAGTTGGGATGGGCAATCTAGTAATTAGGCCTCAACTATTCTGAAGAAGTTGAGCAAAAGATGCAGCCATCAGTCTGATCCACGTTTTCAGATGCTGCTGTTGTTAGATATTTATTTGAATACATCCATGGTCACTCAAATGTCTTTGGTCAGCATTCTGGGAATACTATATGTCTATATGTGCTCAGATAACACTTCTAATTTATAGTTTTTATGATTGTGTTTGCAGTAAAGCTATCAGTAAACTACCCCGAGCACTAAAGCCTGGTATGATGAACTTGTTTTCCTCACACACAAACGCCCTCCGTCTTGGATGAAGTATTTGTGGGACCGCGGAACGTCAAGATAAATAAAGCAATCTGAAGCAGCTCTCAGTTTCGCAGTGAACGTGAGAGAATGCAGTTGTCAACATCACGGAGTAGCCACAAATTGGCAGTTGTGACACTCGTGTGGTTTCAACAGCGACCAAGCCCCTCGACTCCCTCTAACACTGTCCCCGTCCTGATCAACTTCAGAGACCCCTCCCCTATTTCCCCTCACCAGACAATAACTATCCTGCATTTTAATAAAGCCGTACGTTAATGTCACAATCATCGCCACGGAAGCCAACATGATAAAGCCTGGAATAGATTTTGCAAAAGTAAAAAAGCAGAGGTTCACATGAGGATAAAGTCAGCCATCTCTAAAGAAGTGTGTGCATCTGTCATTCATAAATAAAATGCCTCTGGACGTTTTTGAAGAAGTATTTGGCAACTCTGATGAAAAAGAAGAGTGTCACAGGCTAAAAAAAGACAGATTTAACACGTTATGTCAATCATGGCGGAGAACATTGAAGCAGAAGAAGAAGAAAGTACTGAGCAGGCATCCATCAAGAATAAAGAAGAAAACCAATCCACAGTGAGACATTTAGAAATCTTATATTTACTCATCACTGCAAAAAAAGCAATTTAACCAAATTAATTTATCCAATAACTTATTCTGTGGTGAACCTAACTCATTTTGTCACCCTTGACATGACACTGGCCGCATGTCGAAATCCCATCCTGCCAAAAACATTCAATTGAAAGCAGGAGTAACATGGAGGGCATAGAGAGAGTGGATCATTCTGAAAAAAGACAAAGGAGTGGGATGTTTCAGGTTTATCAAAAGTCGAAATCAAATGGTTTTATAGTTAAATAGTTAAATAGTTAAACAGTTTCATGATCCAGTTAGCAAGAAATAATGCAAGTCAAAATGACAGGCTGCAAAATGAAATGATACACTCCTTCCAAACCACACGAGAAAACAACCACTGGCTTTTTCCTATCGCCCTGATCATGAATAGTGAGTGCATTGTGTTGCCATCTCTTAGTTAAGTGTAGGAATAGGTTTGAGAATGAGACGAACTGATTTTCCCGTTTAGTTTTAAATGTATCGTGTGTAATTCAGAGATATATTCACAAGGTAGATCAACCGGACTCCTCCCACCAGTCGGTCTATTTAAAAGTGGGTGATTAGACTTCACATACAAGCCCTCTGTGTAAAATATTTAACCTCATCATTCTCAAATTAATTTAGACAGTTTAGTGGAACGTTGTAAAACAGCTTTTAGACAGCTTGTGTAAAATATCGCCGCTGAGGGACAGGGGAGCGGGGGGAGGGGGTCGCAGAACTCATCAAGTTTCAAATTCCTCCGGGTCGTAGCTTAAATTAAAAGACTTGTTAGGCTGGATATTTTGGCATGTTATGGACATACATGACACGCGCAGATGTAGAGGTGCGTTCACACTGCGAGGAAAAGGTGTAAACTGTAATGTCACCAGGAACTCGACACCGCCGCATTCAGACATGTCTGCACGTTAAAATCAAACTCGGATGGAGGCCGAGGTAGAGTCGCACTGTAAAAATTTAAAATAGACGAAGAAGATCATCTGGCTAATGGTGCATCTACTGGGATAGTTTGGCATTCTGCGTAAGTGAGTGAAAACTGTCAAGTGAAGATTTTTTTTTGTTTTTGCTGGACAGAGGCAGTAGATAGATGTAAAATCTGGGAGAAAAAAACAATCAAACCCATGTTGCTCCATAATCTTTTTTGACAAGCCTTTGGAACAACTTCCATGCTTTAATACTGTTCATAACTTTATCCCAAATAATTATAAGCTGCATGAGTACTATGTTGTTTTGTATTCCATTCCAAATGATATGGATAATAGATATTAAAGTGTAAGCTGTGGATCTTCCATACAAACACTGTGCCTCATGTCTGCAGTTACATTATATGGCAAAACAAAAGTGCAAAATCAGCATTTACACACAGCTTCTTCTTATTTGAGAGTTTGCCTTTGTGGAAAACTCACTTTGGTTTTGGCTAAGATTAAATCTAAATATGTAAGAATTTTATGAGAGTTGATTTCTGTTATTATTTTTCCCCCCTTTCTCTCGTTTCGTCTTAACATAACTTTCAGCAGTGATTTCATTTTCTCATTTCATGGTTGCGATTTTCTGCTTATTACAAACCGACCACAATTGCACGTATCCACACATTAAGACACCGAATTAACATCTGCATATGAAGATGTGTTGGCTTCGGTTCTGGTTATGTACTCAATAATAATGGCTTTTTAATGTGATGCTGTGCTCAGACAGATCATCAGCCGGACCATGTGACCCTCTGGTCCGCAGGCCTGGTTTGTGTGTGTGTGTGTTAGTCCAGAGTAAACGTGTGCGTGTGTGACAGGGTGAGACTGAAATACTGACTTGGACGGGGAGACGAGATCGCTGACAGCGTGATCAAGATGTACTTGACTGCTGTGTGTATGTGTTTTTGGAGAAGGTTTTTTGGATGTGAGCGTTGGCGTCTAAATATCCCCCTGTTCGCTCCCCCACTCTGAAGGATGATGGGGATTTAAAGTCGCAGCGCGCACAAAATACGTACACACATGCATTTATGGGAACCATGTGGGACGGCCCGTCTCTGACATTACAACCATCATCTCGCTCACTGTCGGCCATGTCTGCCTTGTTAAAGCTTCGTTTGTGGAGTCGTGTGTGTGTGTGTGTGTGCCATCCTCCTCCAACATCCGGATAAAATGAATGCCAGGTCGTTTACGGGAATAAAGTCCTCCGTCTTTACATCTTTCCCTCTTTTAAAAGTGATTTAGTCATCAGTCAACTGTACACTGGAGTTTACACTGCACACGTGTGGCCATGTGTCCGTTTGCATTTGAGATGTGGACGGTATGTTTCTGTCTGCAGTGCTATCAACAGGAATCCCTTTTCCAGTTAAAACGCTTAAGATAAACAGAACCATATCACTAGACCTTTGACCTTACTGAGGTGTGTATGATTAATGATGTCAGGCCTTAAAGGATCGACATTCTGTGTTGTTTATCGCCATATTATATCTGTTTGAATGAGACCATCCTTGTATATTGCACTGATTGTACCTGTTGTGGCTTCTTTGGATGTGATATTATGTAATTTGTTTCTCCTGCATGTGCCTCTAAACCTTCTTTGTAAAAGTATATGACATTAAACCTAAGGTCAAGTTGTTTCCAGTTTGTGTTTTATGTTTAATCGAGCATTTAAATGAGACTTTATGTTATAGTGTGTTTCTGTGAGATAGTTACCAGGTGTTCCTCGGCTCGCTGCTGTAACTAAACCTGACCCCTGACCCCACAGCTCAGGAGCGGCACCGGATAAGAGTCCGTTAATTAGTCCGCTAACCTTTCCTCACTCAGCAGAAGTGTATGCCTTTGACTGTGGAGCCTGATTTGATGTGTTAACGGTTGAAGTGAGAAGCCGGTGTTGACCTATTCCTGCTCTGGCTCATAATTAAGTGAATTATCTCGCAGGACAGTGGCATACGTTTGCGCTGGCGGGCTGCTGAAGGAGCTGCCCTGACAAAATGCCCTCTCTGTCCGTAGATAATGAGGCAGGAGCCTGACAGGTGGGCCCTGATTAGGAAGGAAGGTCCTGCGGTGGGCGGGGAGCGGACGTATAGCACTCGCCCAGTTGGTCCCGTCGCAGTAAACACACTCATCAGCGCCGAGACTGTCCCCTGAGAGGCAGAGCATGTTTGACATCATTAATTGGCTTTTTCAGTGCGACGAGTCAGGGAGATGAAAAGCTTTATCAAGCTGAAATAATTAATTTTGCCCTCGCCACCCTGAATTCGCTGACACTTCACTTCTCTCAGAAAATGAACAAGAAGAAAAAATGACTACTTTCCCCCGTCTCTCTTCCTCTCTTTCTCAATTCAATCCTTTTTTTTTTTTTTTTTGTCAGCCTCGAGGAGACTTATTAGCCGAGGTAATGTGCATTTTGTATTAAAATACAATTAAAGGGAGATTTAATTAACTTGAACCTGTATGAAGAGGGGTAAAAGGTTACTTTTATCTCAACCACTTATAAAGGCCTGAGATTAGAGGGCCATACTATGTGCCCACTGCAGCGTACATGTTATTTCCAATTAATTCTCAATTACATTCAATTATTAGAGGGCTTTGATAATACGCCGAGTCAGAGGGTCTTCACACTAAAAACTTTAATCACTTGAGCTATCAAACATAGCTCTGCTCCGATAATTAGTTTAATTAAGCTCTTTGAAAGGCGGCCACACGATCAAGTGAAGAAGTTTTAACTGCACCTGAAGTTTGACAAAGAAGAAGGAAGTAGGATGTGCGGCCACTGTGAAACTGTGTCTGAAACTGGCCAGAAAGAAAGACTGGTCCAAAGACTGAAGTCAAACGATGACACTAGTGCATTCACTGCAGATTACATCATGTACAGTAGAGTAGTCATGAAGCTTCAGGCGACCCCTGACGTTTATTTCAGAAGGAGAGCTGCTCATTTGTCCATATTTTAAAATGTGTTAATGCCCGACTTCACAGAGTGACTTTGAGAAGGAGCTGAAATGACAAGTCAAATGGAGAGCTGGGTGCTATTCTCAGTGGTCAGTGTATGTCTTAAGTGGCAAAAGATAGGGACAGTACTGTTAGTCCTTGAGGGTCAGAAGGGTCTCATCATGTTTGCATATTTACATTAATTTACTAAGTTCAAACAATAAGGCAGATTTATGAAAAAAAGAGAAATGCCATGTTATTGAGAATAAATGTGACAGGTCAATAACACAATGAATTAAAGTCCATTGACATTTCTCTTTGTATTATGCTGTAGTCCTGTATTTTTTGGTTATAAAGAAATAATCCTCAGCATCTGCCGAAGAAATGATCACAACACAAACAATTGTTCCCAATATTAAACAAAATTCTTTGTCACCACAAAGGAAAAAATATCGAGTATCTATGAATTGCTGCAACAAACAGTTACAGTAGTGCTCCTCTCACTTATGTTTAATAAAAACAAATAATGATAACGCTGGCTCTAACAGTCCTCCAGGGCCTTTTCTTTGCCCTGGAGCCAAGTGGAGAATATGAAGACTGAATAATAGAGTCAACTCCAGGCGGGGTATTGTGGTGGCCTATGAGAGCAGTGCAGGTTCTGCTTCACCTCCCATGTGGAGACGCTACATATTAAACCAAATGCATGTGTGTGTCGGCTCCCTCTCCTCCTCAGTACGTCTTTAGGCTACTGCCTCGCCTCAGCGGCTCGCACACATACACAATATTTACTCTTCTCATTCATCACACCCGCTGCAGTTATTGTGTTTGGTGCACTGTAAAAAATACACACTCCCTGCTATTAAATATGTATCGACAGAGGCCGGGCAGATCATATGAAACGAATATCTGAGGCAAAAACAAAACCACAATTATCATATTAGCTACAGTTCTCTGAAGAACCTGAGTGCCATTGCTGCACCAAGTCCTCAAGAAGTTGAATGTGTTGACACCTGATGAGTAGCTATTGGAAAAGCTGAATAATACTGCCAAACAATGATTCAATAATAAATGCAACTGTCAGGAAAATATACAAAAATAGAAATTGTTTTAGCATCCTAATATGACAAGCAATATTCCCCCATTATATTACACGGACAAAGCCTTTCAATTATTCATCACAGCATAAACAGTGTCAATTAGGATGAATATGAAGAGCTTGTAAAGCCTTCCCTGTGGTAAATGTAAAGTGACTACTCAATGAAATCACAGGAAATTATTTATTTAGCTGTTATTACTTTCAAACCACTCTGCGGCATGCAGTGGTTTTAATTAAGACTAATTGTTTTTCTTTACAGTCGCATGCCAAGGAAAGCTAATTAAATATAATGCCAGCAACATTTCCCAAAAGAGAGCAGACGCTGGTTTATTCACAGTGGACTGGCATCTGAATTGTGCTTCATCATGCATCCAACTTCTACAGTGCTCTGACTTTAAACACCTCAATAAATTCACTTTACACTGCCTTGTATTTTACGTCTTAAACATTGCCTCTTCTCACTCAGAAACAACAATGTGATTTCTGTTTTTGACTGGTCTCCTCTAAAGCACAATCTGCAGATGCTACACACTGAGATTTCTGCACAACAACAAATCCATGTGGCCTATTAGCTCCACATTTGCACTAAAGAGTCCTCATTGAAATTCACCCCGTGTGGTTTTTATACTGCGTCGGCTGCAGCTGGAGTGTGGACCATGTGGACATTAGTGAAACAGATGTCGGAGACAAATTGCAGATTGAGGCTTTTCTTACAGTGGCTTCAGATTTATCTTCATAATTTCAGACTGATAAATGCAAATCTTTTAAATCTTTCTGGACAAGAAAGAGTGAAGTACCCATTGTTACTCAAATAACTCTGAACTAATGGAAAATGTTGAGGATATCTACAGTACTTTTGCCAACAAGAGGATCAATGTTACGTTGTGAGAGCTATAGTTTGCAGCATCACGGACTTGGGAATAAGCTTCGATAACTATAACTCCATTGTTTTTATCTTAGCTGCGTGAGAAAGTTTAAACAGGTAACTTTTGGTTAAGCTTAGCACAGTTAATTTCTACAATAACTCAGACATCCCTAATGTAAGCAGCAAAAGTGCAACATTACATCAGTTTTAGGATTTAAGGACTACTGTGTTATCTAAAAAAACAGCAGCTCTCTGCAGTCAAGAGATTATTAGTGTGTAATCAGCTCTGAAGTGTGGAGCACTCAAGAAATAGCAACATCCTCAGTGGGCTCTCTGTCCACAAAGGGTGACGACTGCTAATTGAAAACGAAGAAATAATTACTGTCTTAAAAGTGATGGAGGTGCCACTGGGGACCGGGGCAAATATGGGACTCCTCTGGGACACAGGGACTCACTGAGGGATTCATGGCTCCTTTGGGAATTCTATTGTCGTTGGGTCAGCACCCACTGGGACTGACTCACATTCACATGCATTTATTACATGTACATTCAAAGTTAGGGCCACTCACAGCTGCATTTAGCTGTATTTTAAGTTTCCAAACTTGGGGATGAAACTATAATCCCAGTCTCTTTACAAACGCAGATAACGAATAGTGATGGATTGGTGGCTTTGAGATGATGTCTAAGGAACAGTTGGTGCTTTGACCATCATCTGCAGGTTTCTATTGGCAGTGCAGTGTAGCATGGAGACCGTAATGCCTCTCCAAACTGCTATTAAGATTTATTACCCTTTGTATAAGGCACAGTGTGTGTAACAAAAAGGTAGCCATCTCACAAATGACACTTTTCTCATTTGAAGGTTTGGACGTGGGGCTGTTGAACAAAAGAGAGAGAAAATGGCAAAATCAATTTCTTAATTCATTTTCCATTCAGTTTGCGTTATGCTAAAGTCGTGAGATCAGACTTGACAAACTGTATGAGATAGCTACACAAGAAAAATGAGTTCAAAAGTTGTATTGTATTGTAAAAGTTGTATTTTAAGCATTGTTTTGAGCTTATTTACTCATTAATGATCTAATTTGCACAAATGTTATGTGTATTTTGTTTTGGAAGATGATCAGTGAGATTCTCTAAATGCTGACCATGAGTCCAAAGGAGACCAGACACAAGACATGGGAATGTGTGCAGCAGAAGCAGAGGCTATGAGTGGGTGAGTCATATAATCTGCAGAAGAGCACGTTCTAGCGGTGCGTCGAGAGCACAGCAGTGCAGCCTCAGCAGGAGCAGACTGCCTCTCAGTCTGTTGTCTGTCGCTGCTTCACCCCAGCAGCCGGCCTTTTCTCACACTAACACACACCAACACACACAAATATGTCTGTGAGAGCAGGCTGTCTTTTCACAGGAACAACAAACACTCTCCTTACGACATGCCGCTACATGGGAGACGCCACAAATAGCAAGCTACTTCTGAAGAAAACATGTTTTGATGTAAAGAGGATGTCACGGCAGTGGGGCATTTTCTTTAAATGCAGCTCTTGATTTGGCTTTTTTAAGCATCTTGTGATTTGGTCCAAATGAGTTTGCAATGCTCTTGACAAAAATGCAGTTTATTAGGTTGGAAAACATTGCAGGACACTCTGTTTTCACCTCCTTAAAGAGCCATTTAGTATCCATTACAACGTCATCAAAGCTCATTGACCTCAGGCACAGAGAGCCAGGGTGAGTCTACAATAGCCCTCCCTTAACAGAAGCTAACAATAGGCCAAATGGCCAGGCTGTGTGCATCTGCAACAACGGACCACCAGCATCCACCATCCATCACAGTCAGGACGCTCACGAGTCCGGGACCAGTTGGATGACACCACACACTATTTTCAGACGCTCATTTCGCCAACATATATTTTTGTGTCATCATTTTGTCAGTGTTGTTTTTGCGGTGTCTTTTAAATCTGAGTTTCTATTCAACACCACTTCCACTGCTTTCAGTTTCAGTATGCCCTGTCTTTTTTTTAAACATTTTGTTTTAATATTAGTGTCCAGCAAAGCCTTTGTGCTGAAGATATTATAATCACAAAATGTATTAAAGGGAATAGTTACTGTCAAATCCTCTCTAATGAAAAGCTGCCCCTTTGAAAAACTGAAAAACTTTTAAATGTTAAATGTAATGACTGACACGATCTTGATTCATCATTATCAAACTGGAAACCTAAAGAGAATCCATCATAGTGGAACTGGACTGCAAAAGACGACACAATGGTCCTTCTTCCCAATTTCCTCCCTAAAGCCCAGGCCAATCTGCAGGACAGCCGGGCCCGAGGGACACAGCCGCCACCAGCTGACCGACCAAGCGGCCTGCTCAAAGGCACAATTAGAGGGTCTTTGTTTCGGCTGGAGTGGCCCTTTGTGAGCGGATGTCGCGTAGCTCTGAAGAGGAACGTCATCAGTCACCGGCTGAATGCTCTGAGGCAGAGGCTGGAGGGTTGTGTCCAGATCAGATCAGAGCGAGGGATGTGACGGCGCCCTGTGGTGCTTCAATAGGCCGCTCTGCTCACTGCACTCCACTGTAAGAGGGGGCTAATGGCATGTTGGTGATAGGTCATCGATACATGGATGTAACGGGTTTGCTTTCACAGATGTGTCTTAAGCCAGTGTTAAATTTCAACTTCAGTGACACAAAAATAAAACAGAAATAGATTATAGGTCAACTCCTGAAAAGGGATCTTTCTCAGACTTTGTAGAAACAACAATTTTAAAACAAACAGAGAAAATAAGATGTATCCCAAGCTAACACTGTTAAGAGCTCGCATCTACAAAGTCATTTAATGTCAGGGCCTGGCACTGCGTTGTGGTTACACCACACTAATTTTAAAAATACACATTTGTGGCTTCCCAATCCATCAGAGAAAACCTGAGGGAGCGACTTGTTGGAGCAAGACATCAGACGAGCAACTGAGATAGCAATATCTTTGTTTTAAAGGCTCAAGGACCGTAATTGAAGAATAAAGCTTCTTGTTAAAACACTGTCACCCGCTGATGGTTTTGTTTACACAGTTATCTCATTTGATTGCATGTGTTTTGTTTTTTTGGCATTAAGTAAAAGCTTGAATTTAAATCTTCCAGGAGCCAGGTTATAAACACATGGAACTTTCTTAATATAAGAAAATACTCTTGTTGTTGAATATATCGAACACTGTCCCATTTACTGTCCTCTGTTCCAACCCCAACACACTCTACCCCATCCCTGACCTTAAAACCGTAGTTTATTGCACCAAGCCAGGTCTGGATTATGACATGGTTGACATCATTTGATTCCCCTCACAGGAGCCCTGAAAGTGCCCCATTAGAGTTATTGCTGGTGGGGCATTATGCCAGTGCTAGCAGCCTGTCCCTGTTACCCATAGACTCACCTGCTGGGAGGAATCTGTCCTTTTAACGTTAGGCCAAGTTTAAATTTACACATACTTTGGGTTGTTTGCATTTCTATAATTGTGAAGTTCTTACCAAAAAGCAGTCTAGACTTAAACTTAACCATCATCCAAATCCAATTGTGTGGTCCTGTTATCTGCAGGAAAGTTTTGCATTTCAAAGTGGTTAAGTTGCTCATTTAGTCTTTGTATTTAAACCAGAGCAGCAGTGGGGCAGACACCGCAAGCCCCAAAATGCAGGTCTGTGATCTTATAATATAATACAGTGGTGTCTGCGTTATGGCTGCACAAAGGACCAGACAAGATGAAGACACTTAGACCTGACAAAGTGCCATAACCTAAAGGACAAGGATTACAGTCCCAGAGAGGGTCATCAAAGAAAGTCCTTGGTCAAGACTTGGATTGGGCGCCGGACTGACAATAAAGTGCAGCAATGGGACAATGGGAAGTGCGTTTTATTTTTCCTTTTCCTGGTGCTCGTTTATACAAGATGGAGGACTGGCAGGAAGGAAGAAGAAAGGGGCAGGCACAAAGAGGGGGTGGATTTGAGAATAGAAAGGGGCTGAGGCCAGGCGGGCGATCAGGACAGTGACATTCACGCGTTACGACGTGGCGACACTGACAAGGTGTCCTCCCCGCCGCTCGGCCAAGCTGTTATCGCAGTCGGCCCCTGTTTCCAGGTCACAACCCTCAGCGGCACCGGCATTATTGGGTCGCGGCTTGGTGCCACAACCCGAGCGCAGTGTAGGCCGCCAGTGCCATTGTCCGACGGCGAAGTGTGGTTTTCAGATCCTCGACGCACACACAGGCCCACTGATCCACCCTGGCAACCTCCCTAGCAACCATCTGTCCTGCTCTGCCATGCTCGGATTTGGGCACAGCTAGCTATGGGCATGCCTTGACACGTCTGAGTTAATGGGACAAAACGGAGGCTAGCAAGAGGACAAAGGACCCAGAAATGAAAGACAGAGCCATAAACAATTCAGTATTATCAAATGTGACAAAGACGTTCAGATTCTCAGTCCCTCAAAGATTAATTACAGGAGATTTTAAGGAGTAACACCTAAAGAAGCAACATATTGGTCTTTGTTTGAAAATGTGGGTCATTAGTATTAATAATCCAGGATCAATCGTCATCAAATAGTGTCAGTCTGTACAAATTCCAGCATTATATACAACACATCTTTTATCTTCTAATAAAACTCTAACGTAAACGCTTTATATTGAAGGCACACGGTTTCAATTGGAACATTGTGCATTTGTCCAGAAAGCAACAGCCCTCATTTTGTCGTTAATGCCCCGAGGTCAGCCTGTGATTGCTGAGGAGTCACAAAAGTAACAGCTTTCTTTCTGGCGCTATACATTTGAACTGAGCTGGGGGTGGGCCAGAACAGTTTAAGGCGGGGCCAGGGTCCGACGCCATATCACAGACAGATACATCTTCCCTGTCGAAGGACCCGGCTTGTGTTGCCTTATCACTGCGGCTCCATAGGTCCACGTAACGGTGACACAGTGACCTGACGTCTTTCTCTTTCGCAAAAACAGTCTTCTTTAACATGCAAAAATAGCGTCATTGTCGATACACAAACACAAAGCAGTGCCACGCCTCTCCGAGAGCCCAATACCCCAGGACTATCCGGCCCCAAACAGCCCATGATGGAGCTTCTTTTGATTGCAACTGAATCTCAAAGCTTATGCTTATCTCTCTTGAACAGATCAAACTAAAAAAAAAACTACAAGTCCACAAAAAGACTGAAAAAATATGACAGCGTCTGCGATCTTTTAGTTTCTCCTGTCTTTATGCTTCATGATATTTCCATCTTGCTCTCAGAATGATCGAATATTCCTCTTTTTACACAATACAAGATGTTAAGAGTCAAAAAGTCAGTGTACAAGTAAAGAGATCAGCACTCCCCTGGGCCGTAGAAGCTGTGAGAACAAGCGCCGCTCAGTCCAGCTCCAAACTTTCTACATCCTTCTTTAAAGAGCTACGTTTTTTGCCGAGAAGAGCAGTTCAACGCGAGGATGTGATGAAGGCAGAAAATTGGAAGATTTTGTGCCAAATCGACTGAACTTCGATGCGCAACCCCCCCTTAGCCTTCCCGTTTTTCTTTCACCATCTTGCATTTTCAAAGAGCTGAGAGGCCACAGCGAAAGTGAATGAACCATGACGGCAGGCAGATGCTCCACACATCTCTCTGCCTCTTTACACCCTCTCTTTGCACAACTAACTTAACACTCCAGAGGATAACTTTTTAAGGCTTAAGTTTGCCTCAACAACACAGCAAAACTCATCTAATAATCCACTTTGTGAAAGAGGATGATAAACAAAATAGATCACATTCATTTCCTCTTTTATTATTGGATTTAAGAGTAGGGACTCGGTCTAAGTTTTGGTCTCGGTGCCATTTTGAGTGAATGCCATTTGTTAATTTCTCCGTATTCCCGCTGGGCACTTGCAGGCCAAATGAGCACAGATGGGACATTTTCAGTCCTATGGAACAGTTCATTTGATTTTGGATTCAAAATTATTATTTTACAGTCTACGTAACACGCACTGTCTCTCACACAGATACAGAGATAACTCCATCAGAATAAAGCAAGAGGATTCATTCCAATAGTGTGTTAATTAAAGGTAGAATCTCTTTATCCCTTAAACAGGAAAATGCAAAAAACATTAATCAACAAGCTAAATGTAAATGGGTCAAAAAGTCTTAATGGAGTATTAAATTAGATTGGTTGAGTAAAATATTTGACTCTAATGCAGATTAAATGCAGAATTTCCTCAAATGAACCACAGAGCTTTTTCTCTTTGTTGTTCAAAGGCAACATCCTGGACCACATTCTCATTTTCATATTGATGCATTTTATTTATAGTCTTTTAACCTCATATTTTGTAGATTTTTCTCATTAAAACAGCTGTGGCCCTGTGTGTTTATGGCCCACGACCACATCTACTGACGGCAGGATTCAGGCCAGCCATTGGCAGGCGACTGGGCAGCGACGCGACCCAACATTCACTCTCCTGACTCTCAAAAGGTTTGCTCTGAGCCTAAACAGCCCTGCTCTGCCAACAGCACTGTTTGTGTAGCCTCAGGATTTTGCCATTTACGAAAAGGATTTGGAAGAAAAAGATGTAGAAGTGATTAGGTGAGCTGATAAAAACGTCTGATTAAACAAATAAATAAATAAACAAAAATACATTTCTTTGTACCTGCTTTCTATTGGACATTTTAATTACATATTGTTTCAGATTAAAACAAATGTCTTTTTTTTGTGAAAGAAAAAAATCACAAATTCAAACTAAAACTATATAATGATAATCAAATATTATTGTCAATAAAAACATCATGCAGCATTGTGTATATCTCATTACCTAAACCAATATTTGTAAAGAATCACATCTAACACTTACAAAGCAGTAATATTGTTTAATTAATTCACTATCTCAGACACAGAGCGGTGAAAATGACATGATATGGGATAATCCCTCCAGAAATATTGGTCCGAAATCCCTCCTCCTCCAAATAATTCTGTAAATCGAAACTACTCTATTGCGGCGTGTATCAGCGCTGATGCGTACGCCGTGTTATTGCACCAGACAACTCCTCTGTTTGGAGATGGAGACGGGCTCCTCAGTCTCTCAGTAAAAGGATATCCTGATAAAAAAAGGTAGAGCTGGAGCCAAAGGAGGGTTTGGGCTGCGATATAGAGAAAATTCATTTCCTGCCTTGTATGGGGAAAACAGTATCAACTGGGAAAACCTGGCTGAGAGATGGGAGATTTCCTCCTCCGAACATTGATAACCATTTGTTCATTTCCTGACAACAACAGGGAAAAAAATCTGCTCCGAAATGGAATAGTTTTCCGTCCCCTCCTCGTTTTGTTCTGCCGAGGACAGGAGTCTATTTGAACATGGCACAGTGCTAATCACAAAAATCAGTTATTATTGGAAGGGGGCTTTTGCTGCATCAGGGCTGCATAGCTGGAGACGCCAACAGAGGGCTCGGCGGTCAAATTCTTCCACTTTTGTGTCGCTTAGCTTTTCTCCGCCAGGTCGGATTTGCATTTTAATGGAAGGGGCTTTTATAGACTTCTCTGTGGCGTTCGTGGCACCACAAGTGGCATCATTAAGTGAACTAAGCCGGATTAAGGGCGATGCTGAGGTCAGATACCCGTACGCTGTAACACAACCGCCGCTTTCTGCTCCGGGATTAGACAGGGGTTGATAGCTGGGGGGAGGGGGGAGCGGGGGTCTGTCTGTGTTGGGACGGGGGGAAGAGAGAGGAACTACTAGACACCATGATAAAAAAAAAAAAAAAAGAATTGTGGAAAGAAAACGAGAGAGACATAAGAGGGAAGAGGAGACAGGCCGCAGGAAGGTGATGAATTGCTTGTAAAGTGGGTCCTCTTTAACTCGAGGGCCTCTCACATCCTTTTTTGGCTCCAGCTCCAGCTTTCCCACATAGTGATGGAACAGGGGCAACGCACAAGGAAAATGTCGAATAAATATTGTTTTTACACTTCCTATATCTCAAACCAGTAACTAGTTCATCCATTAAAGCCAATAAAGAGTGGTTTCGCGTAAACAAACAGTGGACGGTCTGATTCGTGATATGGGGGAGTGGGCAGGACTATTTTTTCACCTTTTACACCAACTAAACTTTTAGTTTTGCATGATTGAAAGTCTCTCAGCTGGTTGTGTTTTCCAATTAACCTTTAGTGAGTCCGACCCCAGCCTGGAAAGACATGGATCAATGCCCTCAGCGATAAACATCTGCACAGCACCTATAACAACTGAAAAAGTGGCTTTGTAAATGCTGTGTAAATATTAACTAAGGGCTATTTGCTCTGGGTCCACAGGTTCGACGTGTGCCAGGTGCAGATATGAAGTCAAGGTGTTGAAGCGTGTCAAAGTGCAGCGCGGTGCAGGCTCCGATTGGTGTGGAAGAGCTGGGAATAGAAAGAGGACGACTCATCCAAGTTTGTGTCACTTCATTTTGTGGCTTAAATGAGAGTCCAGAGACTGAAGGCAGTTATCTAACAAACCACACACAGGGAGGACTGAGCCTGGCAGCAGTGGGCTCGAGCCAGTCTGAATTCAAACTGTGTGATCCAGTTTTAAACTTATTTTAATTAGGGAATGGCGTAAGGAAATGAGTTCACAGATTTTACAGTCTATAAACATTTGTAACAGTCTTCTATTCTGCTCGACTCATGGCTCATAAAGTCAAACCATTGTCTTTAACACAACTTTCCTCTTCACACAACTTTTTTCCCCTCATTTTCTCTAAATCTATCTGCGATAACCTTGGAAACACATTCAGCTAATGCCCCAAGAACCCGCTGAGTGACACAAACACAACTCAAACAGAACCTGACACGAGTTTACACACTTAACACAAACGGAGGCAAGCGTAGGTAACCAAACAAACTGTGACGTCTTCCTATAGACGGTGAAAATATGTCTCAATGTCGCCGTTCGAGTGTGTGCTGTTCACGAGCCTAACGCGGCGTGCTGAGCGGAGATGAGCGGCCTGTCACTCAGCACGCACCAACCCATGGAGGTCACAGCCCAACAGTCGGGGGAAGAAGAGATTACGTATGTGTGTGTTTTTAAAGAAGCAGAGATTATGCATTGTGATACCAAACTAGGTTAACGTAGCGGACTGTGTTTGCATACAGGGGTGCCGCAGCCTCAGGGGGTTTAGCTTTAATCCCTGCACACGTATCAAATGCTCACCGGCTGATTTGGCACTTTTTCAGAGTATTAGGCCACGGGGCGAGGAAGCTTTGTTTACAGGCAAGTCGTCATGTTTAATAAAACCCAGACAGGCCGACAGTTTTCTCTGCCCTTTCACTGATCGTCACCGTTGTTTGAAAAATCCCTTCGGTGACACCTTAGAATATAAATGTTTGCTTTGGGCCTTTGTGAGAAAGAGTGTGAACACCTTCAGATACCTTCTAACCTCTTTTGATTCCTGTCTGTTCAGCACATCTCCATTTTTAATACTTAACTCTTCTGGTCCAAAAAGAGTGTTGAATATGAATGGTTTCACAAAGATCAAAACATCTGATGAACCATGCAGCTTTCACATTAACCTTTCAACAAGCTGTAATCAGTTCTCGCAATTAATTCCACTTTTAATGCAGTTTATTCTTACCCTCACTCTTAATATAATATCCGTGTAATGTGATGTTGATGTACTGTCCTTTAGTCATACTATTTACTATACTGCATGCTATTTACAATTAGAAAATATAAAGAGTAAATTTTACGCAATATGTGGCTCCTAAATTAATATATACATGAACGTGGTGCATATTTATGAAGTGCTCAACGTAGTAAAATGTTTAGAAGCGAATATAGTAAATTAAACCATGCATACACTGTCAAAAAGGGTTTAACTAAACAACAGTAAATGACAGACTTACTGTTGATGATGATGAAACAGCAGGTGTGCAGGTCGACACGGAAGTCAGGACAAATCTAATAAAAAACATGAAAAAAAAAGTGTTAGATTTATATTTTTCACTTTTTTGTTGCTGTGCACTGTTTGCTCACATCTAAGCGCTGGAATATGGAAAGCTTACTTCTTGCGGTGTTAAACTAAAGCACATCAGAAAGTAGTTTGTGGGGAAATTAACTAAAGGGATTAAATAATAGATTAAAATCAATAGGAAAAACATCACTTCACGGCCGCTTTGATTAATGGTCTCTCCCCAAATGATAAATTAAAGTTGAAAACTTTCTGTACACATTATTAACCCCCCATTTTCTAACTCATTTAAAAAGCTGCGGGCTTATTTCCCATTATGTTGATAATATGGGTATGGTTTGCCAAAAACTCTTCGGTGCTAATTGTGCGCTGGTTCAAAAAGCCATTTTCTGTTAGAGTGCACAAATCCATTATGGCCTCCTTCTTAGCCTGGATAATGGGGATTGAATTAATGCAGGATCTAAAACATGTGGCCCGGGACTCCTAAAGATATGATTGATCATCTTATTCCTGGCTATTCAAGCGCTTTGGTTGGTTCAATCGATACTATTACCTCCTGTGGATTAAACAGCGTCTGCTAACGAACATAAGGAAGATGTGACGCTGGCTCCAGGGAGACAAACTTCAGTCAACACTCAAAGCGTCCGCCAAAAGTAGATTACACAGGTATCAGTGTTGGAAAGCACATAAAGAGGTTATGGGCCACTTCCTGTTTGTCTTCACTGCCAAACTTAGTCACAGCCAAGTGATCTTTCATAAATTGTGCTGAATGGATGAAACCCAAGGACAATACGCAAATAATCATAACAAAAAGAGAAGAGATGAATAAAAGCTGGAGCAAAATGACAACAGCAGTTTAAAAAGAGTTGAGCTAATGCTGCCAAAAAATGGTCAGAAAATGTTTTCATTTTGGAAAACAATAATGAAATCATGTTTATACAAAGTTAATACTGGTTTTGGAAAATGTTCATGGGTTTGGTGCAAAGAAAAATATGATCAAATTAAATAAGTGGACAAAATGATTATTATTATGAATCTTCTCTATCGGCCTGTTTTTATTTCTCCATCCCCCTCTCCTGAGTCATTGTCCCGTTCTGTCCCCTCTCATTAGACCTCATCTGACCTTCTGCATTCATCCCTGTGTTTATCTGTCTAATTATTTTTTTCTCTTACCTTTTGAGAGACCCCCTGCACTAAAAAGCCCTATGGCATGCTGGGTAAGGACATGTGGTAAGGCCTCTCTTGTGTCCTGCCCTCTTGACTCTGCCACATTCACACATGAATTTGCATGCTCATCCGCACAAAGACGGATTCCCCATACTCTTTTCTATTCAGTCACCTTTTCAGCATCGCAGGGGCCCTTTGAGTGGGGTCCCTGGCCCTGAGTCCCCCGAACAGCCAGGCTCGGTGATAAAACTCCCCAGACACTCTTCCATTATAAAGCGGCGATGGGACGAGCTGCAGAGGGATGCACCGAAAAAGGGTGAGACGTACACATATAGAAATACACATAAAGATTCGCTGCTAATTCCTTATCGTCGTTTCTCAGTGCCCACCCACAGTGTATTAGGTCCTGTTACATAAATCTTAATCCCACAGCTGATACTAGTATGTTTTATAAATGTTGCTTACCATGACGTATCAGAAAATGAGACGGGAACCACATAAAGTTATTGGTACAAAAATAGTGCAGGTGTTAATTAGCATTTAATTTCACTAAATCAATCAGAGACACAGTGCATCAGTCGTCTATTTGTTTCCATAAAGGCTCTTTTCTCTCCCAGGATTAGGCCTCCACTAAGTAAAGGTTAAAGGATAAACTTTTTTTCTAGTGCTCTTCACAGCGGGACGTTCATGCAGCCGAGAGTCAAGCCTGTCAGGGTCAAACTGCCGCCGCGGGGGTCCCGGGGGCGTGTGTTGGAGCGCTACGAGCCTGATAACCTCAACGCAGACGGCCCTTCCCTATCTGCTCACTTGATCCCCGCACACACATACGACACCGGGTACAATATGTGATTTTAATGAACCTAATCTCCAGGATCACCAGGTCTGTGAGCCGGGAAATTAACGGGAGCAGGTTAAACACACACGGCGTTCTCATAGAAACCCCCTTTGAAATAGAATGTGTGTGCGTGTGCTTGTGTGAAATTGGTTTTCCTCAGGATTAAAGGATTAAAAAGGCTGTTAGTTCCTCAAAGTGCTCCAAATATCCCGCCTCAATATTCATTACAGCTGATACAAAAGGCAGAGAGGAGCTCATAATGGCCCCGACCTTCTAATCATTTCAAGCAGGGATCCCGCAGACTTTTATTATCATTATCCACACTATTAGCATGAGATAAGAACTGTCTGGAAATCACAACAAGAGCCGAGAGATTATTGCTGGAAATGGTTATAATATCTGTACACATGCTGAACACCACTTGCTGCTTTTAGGAGGCAACTTTTCGGCTTCTTTACCAATCCCCTGAAGGCAACAGGTCCAGCGTGACGTCTTCTGAACTGCTCATAAATCAATATATGTTTGCTATTGGCAGCCAGAAGGACAGCTTAAGTACCCCTTTACAAACACCCCATGGAAAACTGTCCTTTTAAAGTCCCTTCAAGGCAGCGAGGAGGGGGGATTAATTGAAAGTGATTGAGAGCGTTTCGCAGTGCCCTTTTTTCGCCCAGCGGGTAGCCACTTGTTCACTGACAGCAATAAAGGGATTGGTTTTCATTGACCGCTGCAGGCCAACCAGGACGTGCATGTGTGTGTGTGTGTACGTGTGTGTCAAAACCAACCTAACAAGGCTGAAATTGATGCTGTTTTGGGCTGGAGAGTCATTTTTGATGCTCACTGACATTTCAGCCGCAGAAAATATTGCATTGGATATGGAAAAGGTCACCGGCAAGGACGAGCACCTGCAGAAACAGAAGAGTTACACTGACTTTTCAAATGGAAATTGGAAAGTTTGTGGTAAAAAAGTTTAATTTGTGAAAAAAACCACAATTATTAAACAAGTGTGACTGTGTATCTTTATTTCTGTGCGTAAACATATCTATTCATTACACTGTCACGACACAAACATTCATACTGTGTTTGTTTGCCAAATCTAAGCCCTAACAGCATCAATATGAGGGTATCTACAACACATTTAGCAGTATATTGCTGTTGTCTGAGGTATTTTGTCCAAACATATCAAATTACCAGAGGGAATCATTGCTAATGGATCCATTTTGCAGAGTAGATATGAGAGGAGGTGTGAGAAATGCCCCACTAACAGGTTATCACCGAGCACTGGCTGCACAGCGCCCCACGACTCAATGCTCTCACTGTCCGGCCAATGAAACTGCAGCAGGCTCTCGTTTGTTTTTAGAGGCTCTGCTCCGACACGAAACACCCCATCAGCTACTGCAGGAGACAGGAAACTATTATGCACGTCATTTTTCTTCAGCTCTGGCACAGTGCTGTAATCACAGTCCCCCCACTCTCCTGAATCACTGTATCTTCTTCCTTCTGCACAAATACCTCTCCTTGTCTCGTATTTCTTTACAAAGATTATGCTACTTTTTTTTTTTTTTATTATTTATCATCGTCATTTAAGCCAGAGACAAATGTTTGTTACAACTATTGTCTGGGTTGAGATTTGGTTATCTTGGAGTTGTTTTTATCCTGTAATTCTTCCACACTTGCTCTCGTAGTACGTTTCTTTGGATAAGACCGTCAGCTAAATGCATGAAGTGCTTTGTATGTCTCAGCATTTCTTGAAGTGAAGTCCCAAGGTCCTGTTTTATTGCTTTCCACTGATGGGCTTTTATAAAGTTTTCTCTGAACAAAATCAGAATAAATTATAAATAATCAGTTTGTACTTGAGGAATTGAAGTCCTATAGTCCAGCAGGAGGCCATCTATATCTCATTTTATTTCTTTCTCGTCTAAAACATAAATCCATCTTTTCCTTCTTATTGTCTCATTCATATTCCTTTTTCTCAGTCAAACTTAGCTTCATTAAAAAGCTAATGACTCCCATTAACCGACCCTTGGATCAATGGTGTTAGCGTTCATTTGATCCAGCACTAATAAGGTACGATTAGAGTTAGTTTATCCACTCAACCTCGGCTGTGGATCCTCTGCCATTACAGTGATCCCTATTGATTTTCTGTTTGGCCGGTGGATGCCCAGGTGGACTTTCTCCAAGGATCTCTGTCTCTCAAATGGACTATTTCAGGATCAAGGCGAGTGGGAGCCCTCGGACGTGCTTGAAAGCGATGGGAATCACCCACAAAAACAGCAGAAAAGACTCCTTGTGCGTCTTTGCTAGAGCCCCTCCTTCAGGTCTGCTTCGATGTTTTGGATTATCCCCACCAGTCCGTCTGTGGTTTTGAAGTGTCAGAGAGACTGGGCTAGACCGGACCTCCACGGCTGAAGCATCCCAGAGGTTAGAGGCATGTCGACACAGTCAGGTCTGATGGCATTCCCATATGTTTCCAAGTGACCAGCACCGGACACCGCGGACTTTATACTGGAGCTTGGACAGTTCGGTAAAGACGTCATAAAGAGGTCAAGATAATCCTGTTAGACCATAAACAAAAAATATTGTATCTTTTTCATTTTTATAAATATATAAATAATGCATCACTATCAAATCATTGTTTCACTGAAAGAAAAAAACTGAATACATTTACTATTTACATTTACTACAATTTGATGTGTCTTAAAGTGATAATAATTAAGTCAATAAATTTCTAAATGAAGTGATACAATGTCACTTTACATTCAGGAGGTCAAAGGTTGAAAGACAAATAAATACAGCAGTAAAATAACATGATATGCTTTTTAGTTTTTAGTCTCAAATAGAATCATATTTTGCAATGAAGCAGGAAATATCAATTGAAATCTAAAATGTTTTCTCCTTTTACTCATTCATTCACACTGCATGTTATATTCTACATGTGTGTACTTTAATTGGACTTTAGTCAGGTTTTGCCAGTCTTTAGCTGGTGTGTGGTGTGTGTCCTGTTTGAAGGTATCCGGCAGAAGGGCCTACTTTCTTTGTTTGATGTTATGTGTGTCTCCTGAAGACGTGGCCCCTGAGGAGTCCCCTCTGAGGCCCGTGATATTGTTCTCCGCGGTTTGCATCTGCTGCTTTGATAATCCAGTGATTCCGCCATCAGTGGGGGATTCTGGGAGCGCAAACACGCAACAACACACAAACTCCTGGACTGTGACGGCAGCCATTGTTCGTCCCAAACAATGTCTTCACTTTGATGTGTGTGATGCTTGGCCAGTCGAGAGAAGTTTTTTCAATCTGTGCTTTAGCACCCAATTCCCATTTTAGTGCTAATTTATAATTCCTATGCTCCCTGCTGAGAAAGTGAAAAAATGTGAATGATTTTTACTCTTTCAAGTGAGAAGACAAACTTGCACTTATATTTTACATTTCTTTGTTTTAAATTTGATAAAAAAGGACAAAGACTGCTTAAAAATAATTATTTTTATAGGGACTGAAAACATGGCAGCCTTTTGGCGGTGTAAATATAATGTGTGACATATTGTGGTGTAGCCAGTGTCACTATTTGACTTCCTCGAAAGCCCCTAAAAGCCCCTTCAAAGGGTTAAGCCTAAAAAGGGCTGCTCCCATTGTCTTGTGCAGCGACAACATGCTGTTTTGAGCCTTGATTGACAGGTTCAATCCTCCAATGTGCTTTGGCACAAAAGATGA
Source organism: Rhyacichthys aspro (assembly GCA_036850595.1). NCBI lineage: Eukaryota > Metazoa > Chordata > Actinopteri > Gobiiformes > Rhyacichthyidae > Rhyacichthys > Rhyacichthys aspro. The sequence goes on from CM072149.1 coordinate 7,515,843, forward strand.
CAAGCGGAAAGGAAATTGGCTTTTGTCCCCACCTCTGGGCTACTTAACCTGCGCCTGATTTCTCATTTATTATTAAACAGTCCCTAAACAGACATGTGTTTTTATGTATAAGCATACTTTTTCAGCACCAATCCCATGTTTATACAATCTACAAAGTAAACAAATAGACTTTTTGCATAGATCTGAAAATGTAAAAAAAAAAAAAAAAGTTACAGTTGTGGCACTATTTATGTAGACAGAAAAAAAACATATCATAGTATAAGTTTATAATATTAAAGCAGTCCGCAGGTCTGGGGCAGAGGCCTAAATCTGGAAGTGATGCTAAATCAGGAGTTTTCTGCCCCCTTCTGGTAACACTGGCAACAACTAACCACCTGAGACAGTTTGGACAAACAACAACTGTACAACAAGATGTACAGAGCAAATAAAGTTGGTCCAAGATCATGTCTGTCATTAAAATCAGACTTTTGTTTGGTGTGAAGTCAAAATAATACAGACGCAGGTAAAGATCTTGAATGAAGTACCATGATTAAAATCCACTGTAACCACTTTCTCTTCCACATAATCCCATTAATTTTCCATTACTTTGAATGACACAGACTATCCTATTCTCCATTACATTTCTCCATTTCTGTCTCTCGTCACCTTTTTACTCCACTCTCCTCGTCTCAAGGCTTTACTGCTTGTTTCTCTGCCTCCTTTTATGACTCTCTATATCGGCGTCTTTTGCTCCTCCGCCACTTATCCTCTTTTAATTCTTTCCTTGCTCCTGGATTCCCCTGTCTGACCTGCCCCCTATATCTTGTCACACTCCCCATTCATTTCCATAAAAGAGATGCTGACGGTGCAGTCATTCCCTGTATGTGTGTGGGGAACATGGAAAGTGGATTTTTACCACTGTTACGTACAGGGCTTTCCCTTCATGAGCCAAAGTGGAACATATTTGACAAATCCCCACAAAAGTCAACATTATGCTTGTTATTTGCCATTGATGCTTCTTTAATTATGGCTAAATATTAAGAAAGTGAATGAAAAACAGGGTCTAATGCCGCTAACTCTACCATATTTGTATATCACACATTAAATTGTTGCTTATTGAAACAGTGCCTAAAGTTTTTTTTTTGTAGCGCAAAAACTAAAACAGTTATTTTGGAAACACCTAGCCATGGCTCTGAGTTCACCCAGTTTTTGGAGGCGTCATGGCGAGGACGGGTCATCCTGTTTTTGTTGTCGGCGTGTGCGAGCAGAAGGGTAAACAAATCCAGTTTTAATAAAGGCTTGTAGCTCATAATCCTCGGCCGCCTGCAGGTGAGGGCCAGCATATGGGCCGAGACCGGGACGAAGGGACGGCGCGAACACACACAACGCAGCACAGCGCAGTACCACACACACAGCAGCTGTCACTTGTTTTCTGAGGAAAGGCAGATCCAACAAGAACACCATGGGTCTGTGGGACCGGAGCCAGAAACCAGAAGGCAGAGAAGATCTGTGAACGGAGCATTTTCATTTCTACAATTACATCTCACATATTTTTCCCCTCGTGTTGTAATACAAGCCAATATTTTCAAGAGTTCCTTTATAATTGAACACAGAGTGGAGTAATAGCAGGATATTTGCCCGTGCCCCAGTGCAGTGTTATAGCTCGACTAATTTACCACTTTGGTGTTTTGTAAACATAATACGTTTGACTGGTGGGACTTGTTCATGGTTACTTTGCCCTTGTGTGCTTTATAGCGATAAAAAGCTTTTCAGTGAAGAGAGAAAAAAATCAATTTGCCCCCTGACTGATTTGGATACACACAGCAGAACGTAGACACAAATGCGACGCGGATGGACACAGTTTAGCTAGCTCGCTGTTGTCTTGTCTTGAGCTTTTTGTACTTTTTTGTGTTTGGGTTTTACAAACAGTTCATAAATCAAAAGCCTGCTGTAATCTTGTCAGAGTTGTGTTTGTCGACCTTCCCGCTAACTGGAAAAGGCAAAATGGTTTCAGGAGCCTCTGAGTCTGGTTCACATCTTTGCTTTTCCTGAGCTCGCTCTGGTTCACCGTCTGTCATCGCTCCCTTGTTTTCTCCTCCCCTTCTCTTTATACGTTTCCTTCTCAATCTTTTCCCATATTCCTCATTTCTTCCTCATATACAGTTCCTCTTTGTCTGCCGTTCTCCTTCTCCTCTGCCTCTTCTCGATCCCAACCCATTTGTGCTTCTTATGAAGTGTGAAAAATGATGGTCTGCAGGATGAAGTGGACAGAATTCGCCGGCGTAATGGCCTGACAAAATGAATCGCGGCCTTCCTCACCATCCATCACTGCTCCGAGGCGACCGCGGTTAAGATCTGTGAAGGTGCTGGCTTATTGATTACTGCTTGTAACTGCAAAGTGTCTGATTCAGTGTTTGGGGTTCAGAGGGGGAGCATGAGTAGGGCTTGGCCGATGGAAGGGAACGCAGGCAGCTGCAGCACCCTCAAAATCCTCCTTTGATAGATTTTAAATGGTAAAATATTGATTTCTGTCCGGTCCAAGGCCTGGCCAAGCAGGCCGCAGCCATTTGTCCGAGGTATAATGCTGGACACCCGGTTCTGCTGGCTACCATCAGTCATTCTGACACGCCGAAAAATGAAAGAGAGGGAGGCAAGGAAAGGGGAAAGAAAGAGGTAGCAGTAAAGAGGAAGAGAAATAAATCAGTGCCTTGTTCAGTTGGATGCCACATATGAAACACAACACACAGTGGTCAGCCATCTTTAATGTTCTCTGTTGTTGCACAGTGGCATTAGGGTTATGTGGAAATACTGTGGACATTTTTTGATCATACCAAAAGGGCCACACTAATTACATGGATATAATATAATTTACTTTCATGCTTAAAATGAGCAGAAGTGATTTTGTTGGTTCAAACGGCTGTGGTCCCGGTAACACATCAGACATGCACATTCCTCTATTGCACTTGCAAAAGCTAAAATAGTTTAGGTTTATGACATAAACTGTAACCTGCCACTATTTTAGTCTCAGTATTAAGAAGGTGTCACTGAGTGTTTGTGATTGTCATAAGAATAATTCTGTCAACATCCTGTTTCTACTAATGTTGTAAACTCTTTCTAAAACTAAGCATTTGTAAATTACATAACAACTTTTTAATTTTACATTTGATACTGACTTGTTTGTGATTATATAAGGCACAAAAATGCATAGCACAAACCACCCTCCCAACTTTCCTCTTGATATTGTATTGGATGAACAGGGGTCGAGAGGCACTAACCAAGAGAAGGTGATTATTGCTCTTAATTGCTGTCTACAGGGGCAGCTGCTGTGGGCAGGTAGCATTAATCTACATTAGAGATATTGGAGACGGCGCACAGCACTCTTTTCTGCTGATTCACACTCATTTAGCTCCGTGTGTCGTCCCTGATAAGACAGAATTAATAGTATTTTAATGCTGAGCTGCAGAAAGGAGAAGCAGTGAACGTGTGGTGGTCCAGGAATTATATATTCAGGTTTTTATACAATACTTTAAAAAGAAGAGACTTTACCCTTGTTTCTGTTTCTGCAACTAAAGCGAAAGGTTGCCTCACAGCGGACGTTTATAATAACGTAAACTACAGATGTACATTATACTGTGCTGAATTTAAGTAATAACAAATTATGATCATGAAAAAGTGACCAAACAGCAGTCTGTTTACTGCATATCAAACAATACAAAATACAAAGTAATATTTTATTTTGGTTAATATTGTTTTGTACTTTGAGACACAATGGGTACACAATTGTAGTATTAAAAACTGTATAAATATTTGGTCAGGTGAATACAGTATAAAGCAATTCAATTGTTAGTATTTTGATTTAAAAAGCTATTGACGTAAGACCTGAACAACCAAAACGAATGTGAGCAGAATGAACCTCCTCAGAGACCATAAATAAATCACACTGTAATAAATTCAGACATTTCATTTTTTGCTTTGAATTTTTGATTTTTTTTACGTACATTTCCAGTTTGCATCGAATGTTTTGGTCCTAAGAAAACGGTATGCTCTCTGCGGCTGAGAGCAGGTGGTGAGCGCCACCCACGCTCTGTCCGGCCCGTTCACACATATTCACACATATACACACATTTACACACATATACACTCATATACACACACACAGGCAGCACACAGGACCCTCAGTCCTGGTGGGAGGTCCGAGTCTGCTCCTCCACATTCCTCAGACAAGTGTCTAGCACCTGCTAGGCCTCAGTCAGCCTTCAGCGGCCAACACACTGGGACAGACGGACACACTCCAAATCCATTTACTTTACAGTCTGTGTGTTTCTGTGTGAGACTCACTGACAAACTGTAAAATAGTTGATCAGTCATCGAATTACCCAGAGTGGATGTAATCCTAAACTCTGCTCCTAACAAACACTTAATGAATGCACTGGCACATTCTGCACACCTTCAGCGGCCCACGGCGGACAGGTGCACATGTCAGTGCTCAGTTCAACCTGGATCAGAGCATTTGGTCTCAGTCTGTAGCAGCCAGGCCCCCAGGGTGTGAGTAACCCAAGGGCCGATGCTCAGGGCCCAGACACTAGCCATATTGTTTTCTTCAGTGAAGCTAGAAAAAGGGAAGCTGATTTACAGAGCTGTCTGGCACTGCAGCACGTAGATGCATGACTGACCCGGCCTAATGGAGTTTTCAGCTTTTGGATTTACACTTGTGCCTCTCGACGAGCAGCAGAGCTGTACAGAAGCACAATCTGCTGGTCGCTACGTTAGCTCCATGATCCTGACGACAAACCAAGAGCCATTTGCATCGCAGCCAGGCTCACTCTGAGCCATATCTGAGCCAGCAGCACGGTGAACTTATCACCCACTCATCGAGCTCACACACACACACACACACACATCCTGCTTCAGTGGAGTCTTACACTAGACACTACAAACATTTGAAGGGAAATAATTTAGATTGAAAATTACTCCAAATGCATGCGTTTGTGATGATAAAACAATTGAAACAATTTATTGAATTTTATTTATGTGTTTGACTTATATTAAGTCAGTATTATAGCTGAAAATTTGTGGTATTTCATTGTCATGGCTACAGTTATTTGTTCACTAAAGTATTGCTTGCATTTGTTTACAATATAGCAGTGATTATAAATAGAAAAATTATAATCTGCATCATCTTAATATCTGCTTGGAAATTTTCCTAACATGACTAAAAGGTATTGGGTGCAATGGCATAAGTTATGTTTGAAAAGTCCAACACTGAATGGGAGGTCTTTTTTGCAGCACTGGTCCCACCACTGCAGCAGTGTGAGCTGCTAATGCTGGGAATCCCGACATTAACGCGTTAACTGGGCCTAAAGCGCTCTTGTCTGTGTCGGATCGCTGGATGGCCATCAGGACAGCACTGTGTAAGTGCGTGCAGCTGCCCCCAAACACCAGCTTCTACAAATTATCCATTTCACAGCTCACAAAGCATTTAACCTTCGAACTATGTGAGCAGACCCGTTCCTGAGCTTTTGGAAGGACACCCACTCATGAGCACGGAGCATTTCTGTCTGCGCTCTTCTTCCACTGTGCCATGCTCTCATTTCTTACTGACTTTTTCACATGACTTCATACAATTTATTTAAGACATAATTAATCCTTATTTGATAATTATGACTCTTTATTTTGGAGAAAAAGGCATAAAAGTGAGAGCTGTAATTTGGATTGCAACAGTTGGAATAAAGACAAAATCTTACAGTTTATGTACATAGAACCGCTTTCATTTCCTTCCCCTTAACCACTGTTTCTATAGCCATAAAAATACCTAATAATCAAGCACCTCTAAACCTAACCTACACTGTGTGGATCTGTGTGGAAAGGCATCCATTTTGTTTCATACCTGAGATCTAAATGAAATATTTGTATTTGGTAGACTTTCCTTTTTCACAGAATATAATGACAGCCACAAGACCTATAAATTATTTTCTCAATTTACAGCTATTGTCTGGGGAGTATAAGGCATGCACGCCAAAAAAAGAGCGATGAGTAAGAACTCCCACAGTAGAGGCTTTGGTCCATCATCAAGTGCTGCCAGTGGCTAATGAATGCATTATAAAAGGGGCAAAACTGATTTGCCTAATCCACTTACATTTCTTTAGATTGTACTGTGCAATAAGCCTATTAGGTCATAGAACTGTGGCGAATCATGCAGTAAGTGTTGAAAGCAGCAGCGGTGGGAGTCTGGGGGGGGGCAGAGACAACTGTGGCACAAGTGTAAACTATACAATGTGATATATGATGGGAGAAAGTAGAAAACTCCAGGAAAAACTGCAGTGATTTCTTCATTGCCTAAACCTAAAGCTAGGATTTGTCTCGAAGAATCCTTCTACATTTTGTTATAAGACCGAGGCAGACTGAAAGAGACAGAAGGATCAAGGTCTTTCCCTATAATTACAAAGATAGCAGGACCGAATTCACTTCCCTGTGGAGCCTCGGAGGCATCACTCGCTGTCCCTCCATATTGTATAAAGACTGTTCTATCAGCACAGGAACGGCACCGCTGCTTGTAAATTAATTTGGGGTTCCTGTCAGTCGGGGCCTTACTCTTTCCTTATCTGCCGGTGTAATATGGGAAGCTGAGAGGCTGGGGAGATACCGCTGAGAGCGCCGGAGGAGACGAGCGACTGGAAGTGAGTATTAAAGATAGATACGGGGGGAAAGTAAGAGGCAGGGGCAAAACAAGAGAGCTGGAGAAGCTAATACTCAGGAGCTGTTTCGAGGAAGGCCCGGTGATAAGTGAATACGGACTCCTATTTCCCCCCTCCTCGTGCACACACAAGCTATTTGTCATCCGGACCGGACTCTATAGCCAGAGGCCTTCACCCATCAGCACAATTTGTCCCCGTGTCACAGCCCACGGATAAATCTTCCCCCGATGTTGCTTCCGCGTTTAAATCCGCCCCCTATTACCCAAAGGTCCGGCCCTCTCATGATCACATGTGCCCCGACACACAAGCACACACCTCTGACCTCTTCAGTTGTTTGTAATTAACCCTTCACCCACTGGATCCAGCCCAATTCCCTAATGGCACTAAACGGCCCTCACTACTGCGTTCTCACTATTTCCAAATCAGCACAACACAATTTCAATGCTTTAAAAATGATACAACCTCCCACAATCACAGCAGCTAACTATAGTCCCAGCTTCCATCTTTGGCCACTTCACGTGAACAAATATGATCTTAACCATGTTTGAGGCCAGTGTGAACGCAGCCGTAGAGTGTGTTGTGGATGCACTGCAGAAAAACACAAACTCTTATTAAAAGTATTTTCCTTGTGCTTGATGTTCTCCTGTGGTTTTAACATTCAGCCCTCGTCGACTTATATAACCCTGCCGCGATGAAAGATCAAGTCTTTAGTTTGTGTTGGACGGGAATCATTTGTGGCTCGCTGAACGAGGAGAAGGGAAAATAAAAAGACAGCTCCAAATTAATAGAGATGTGTTCTCAAACGGCGTTTTATTTGCCTAGTTTCAAAGTGCCAAAGCTTGTTGCTTTTATATTTAACCCCAATGGGACTTTCTGCTCCATTTTTGGATTAGCTCCGGCTCTTTTGACTAATGTTTGTAATATTACTAACAGCTAAATTTGAAGGATACAGTAATATGAGGTCTACTGCAATTAAAGTTGCAGTAGACCTTTGCAACTTTGAGGGACAGAAAAGTGGGTCAAAACAAAATCATTTGAGCTTGTTTCATCTGAAATGTGCTGAAACAAAATGGTGGCTCTTGTAAAATTTAAACAAAATGTTGTTTAATCATTCATGTTAGCTCTGGATATTTATTGATATTAAATACATTGTAAAATGTGTAAATATGGTGTTTTCAGAGGTGTTTTTTGCACAAAAGAAAACAATGAGGAAAACTAGGCAACAATATGCGTATTGTCCATATTTAGATATCTGGCACAACTCCAAACTGGCAAAAACAACACAGACAATTCCAGCAAATGAACAATAAGACATGCATCATCTATTGTGGCCCATTGGAGCTGAACACAGATGAAAAATTAGTGCAAGACACCTGCACTGTTCAAGTAAAATTAAACCTTTCTCGTTTGGATATGTACTCTTCACATTGTATTTCTATCTAAAAACAGATCAGACGTTCATTCAACCACTTTCATCTAGGTCTACATTATTAATTATATAGTATTTTGTTTCCATTTTAATAAATATTTTACTTATTTTAAGAGAATTTGTAAATTATAGTTAAAAATAGGCAGAAGTAAAATTATTTTATTAATATAACTATTTGTTTGGTTTTCAGATTCAAAAAAGGATAAAGACGTTCAAAGCGCCTGTAAAAACACCAGAAGAACCTATTTCATTTGGTTTCCAGGCCTGCAGCACCGGAAAACAACAGCGGCCCAGTGCTTTCTGAGATTTCTAAGTAACTACTGCCACCTTGTGGACATAATGGTATATTTTGCAAACAGAGCGATGGGCAGAGCGATAGTGTAAATTGTCAGAACAAACCCATGGACTATTGTAGCTTGTTATTAATTAGTTCATTAGACTCACCTGTGACTGCAGAGCTTTCTGCGTTTTGAGTTGAAGTTGAGCGCTCTTCTGTTCACCTGACACATAACAGACAAACATGCAAAATACTGTTTTCTGTGACTTGTTAAAGAATTATACAGCAATTCTGATAACATTATGTTATGTTTTCCTGATAATGCCTTCTATACTTTGCATTTGGCTGAGTTAGTAATGCACAGCCTCAACTAAGACGCTCATGTGGCAATTGAACTTACAATTTGTTCCAAATCCTCTTTAAACACATTGAGACATCTCTAACACAGGAATGCATAAACGCACCAGTGATTTTATAGATTAAACATAAAATAATGAACATACTATCATGATGTGTAGCTTACAAACGAATGTACGTCCTGCGCCCTTTGCGTGTTCCGGTGTTGCGCTTCAAACCAATTTCGCGAAACCAATCAGAAGGTAATATTTGATCTGAGGGGCGGGACTTAGAGAAGTCAACCTGGGGTGCATTTATGGTTAAAGAAGAGAATCGTATTTTGAGATGAAAGGAAGACTGAGGCATAATCATTCCAAAAAGGCTCCTTCTCGTGATGAATTCAATGGTTTCTAAAGTTGAATCAATAGAAAATGTTCAGAATTGAATGTAGAGTGTGTGTTCGCTGGTCTCTGTGTTTGGTGGCAGTCCGTGATACAGAATAATCTTCTCGCTCTCAACAGAGCATACATCACTTGTAGTTAATTAGACTGAGACAGTGACACTCAAGTTTATCTTGATTACTGCTGGTAAATGTGTCTCATTAATTCTGTTTTAATGAATACATAAGCCCTCGCTCACTTAATCTTTCTAATTATCCAAAAGTGGTCTTTACAATACATGGTAAAGATATTTTAATTTGCAAAACGGCTGTGCAGTGTGAAAAGGCAAAACAATTATGCAAATTAATTATTCATTCAAATGTGTGGTTCTTTGGCTGGTGTCTGGAAACCTTTCTGCAATGTTGCCCCTGACAAGCTCGAGGTGAGACACTGAAGGGGCAGTAAAGCTTAAGAAAGAATTACAGTATTATTGGAGATATCAATATAAAAAAAAATAAAAATAAAAATACTTGTTTTAAAGTTGGTTTAAACTGGAACTCACCCCAACCCCAGTGTTAAGCGCTAACTTTAAATGATATACATGTCTACAGCCAACAGATGGGGCTATTGAGACTAAATATAAAAATATGCCTCCACCATCAGATTGTATTGAGGAGTCTGTTTTATAGCATTTATATTTGTTCACTCACTTGTAGATGCCTAGTGTAATGTCAGTTTGACATGGGTGATCTGTTGTGAAACTCGAATAATATAACATATAATTAATAATGAAAATAACCTATTGTAACTCATTGTAATTAAACAAAAAATGCCTGATACTTACTGAACAAACTCCCATATGAAGTCGCAATGTGTCTGGCTCTCTGCGCCTTTTCTCTGTCTGTGAGGGAATCCATCCTTGAGTGTTAGAAGTGCTCCTGGTTGCCAAGGGCAACGGTCTCAGTGGCGTAAAGCGCAGCGCAGTGACGTTGGACGTGCGCAAGGCGTGCTGATATTTATTAAGATATGTGGAATAAAACATTTGTATTCTTTTCTGAAGATAAAATAATGAATATACTCTTTGGTGCGTAAAATAGTCAATGCAGTGTCTGTAAATGAAAGACTGACACCTGTAAAGTGCTATTATTGAGCTGATACGAGGCTTATCAGTCCTGTTTACAGATGGCCGCTGCCTCTAATCCTCTTAACCGTGAATCCCACTACTCAGTGTCCCCACTTCTTCCTGGTGGACCCCCCAAAATAAAACAAGACATCTAGGTTTTTGAAACGTAGCCAGTTTTTTTTAGAATAAGTCATAGAGTCAAGTTAATGAGATAATAAACTTTAGTTTCCGGTTTATAAATAACACATAACGCACAGAGAGACTGCCCACTGTAGATGTGTCACATCCTGCTGGAGATGCCATTCATTCAGCACTATATTTCTCATTTGAACCTACTCACTCAGCACCCACAGACCTCATACTACACACTGAATTTACAAGTTACCAGACAACACTTTTATATTTATGAAGCCGTCCAACTGTCACTTCCGGGCTAAATCTGCTCGCTTTACGCACGTCCGGCTCCGTCCGCTGTCCGCCGTGCGTCCAGCCCTGCTCTGGTGGATGTGGCTGACGGAGCTGTCCACACCTCGGTTGAGTTTGGCTCATGTCCTAAAATATTTCAGGAGTGTGTCGTCGACTACAGACCACCTACATTTTCTGTCATCATGCCTTTGTGTTGGTAAGACTATCGACCTTTTATTAACTCCATTTCCTTTATTCTTGAAACATATGTTAGTGGCCTATTGGGTTGTGTTTTATTATGTAAAAAGTCAATATAATGTGTTATTGCAAACTCAGGAAGGTTATTATAAGCAAATCTATTGATTTCTTGTGTGCATATACTTCAAATCTGCCTCATTGTCTGACTGAATGTTGTTGAGAATCTTCAAAGGTGAGTGGCACATCTACTTAGAGGATAAGTGGAGGGACAATACGTATGTGGGATTGAATGGATACTAAGAAGTGTGCCAAGTAGGTCAGTATCACTCTAACACAAGGCTACGTCACAATACTTTTAACTACTTTTTCTGGATGTGTGCAATAGGGATGGACGCAGTGTGTGGTTGTCTGTTTTGTTAATTCGGTGGCTTGTATTTATAAGGTATCATGGTCAAGACAGATTTCCCCAAGATGACAATAAAATATGACATTGTAGGTTCTGAATATACATTACAAAATTACAAGTGCCCTTCCTTGTCTCAAAATGTACAGGGGCCACTAAGCAAGTATTGCAAAATAATGAGTGTCTGGCTTTTAGACAGTTGATTCTGGTATTGCAGTGATTTATTTTTGTATAAGACTGATTTGTTGTTCTAATGTTGCAGAGATTAAATAAAAATTTGTATGGTATGATCAGTGAAGGGTTAGACCAGATTTAACATTACAGCTAAAATAATACATGTAAACTGTAGGCTTATTCTTTATAGTTTACTCATTTTAAATACTTCTTATGCAAATCTGTTCATGTTAAATTAAGGTATAATGAGATGCAAGTTGTTATGGTACTTTTGAATGCATAAAGAGGCAGAAGAGGAAGTGCTACTTTTCTGAATTGAAAATGAAAAGGGTTTTGAGCAAATCCAAATCACAGTCTCTCAGTATTGACATTCATGCTGATGCTGTATAAAGCTGCGTTAAACCTGAGCACACCTTAGCGCCACATGCTCAGATGGCTCACATCTCTGTGAACACATTACCTACTCGTTTGTGACTTCCCGTCTACCCATAATTCCCTGAGGTCCACCTACACACCCCGGCGCTCTGTTGCCTGTCACTCATTAAAACCGTGAAGCTGATACAAATTGATTTAAAAAGGCTGTTACATGAATAGCAATTATGTAATCACACAATATGCTTTTTGTCTTGTAGTTATTCGTTTAAATGCTGCGCTTATCGAGTGACCCCTTTTTCTGTGTGACCCATTCACTTTAAAACACTGAAAACATGTAATTAGTTTGTGTAAATGCTTTTGTTGACAGATGAGAGGTGAATATGGCCTAATGGGGGCATGAGGATACTCAGTTTTGCAGAAGTTTTTGTTGTAGCAAATTATCAGCAGCTACAACATTTATTTTAAACAGAATTATTCATTTTTTATTGGTTCAGTTGATTCAAAGGCTTTCAAATGCAGCATGTGTTTTCTGAGTTGGCACGGTTTTTATGATTTGTGCACAGGAGGCACCCCACTGAGAGACAGATCTGTGAGTAATTACAGTCCCTAGCACAGCAGCGACTGAGGAAAGGTTGAAAAGAGGTAGAGATTTTAACTTTCTTACACAGCTCTACTAAGTTTACTTTAAATCCATAAAAGTAAATCATAAGAGCAGCCATTTTTTTTCTTCCGTTGATACTAATGCTGTAGGGAGCACACATCCCTTCAAGGTTGTCAAGAAACATCAAAACAGCAATTAGTTTGTGCTGTCTCCTCCAGGTCAAGAACACTACTGGCCTTGCCGCCATCTTGGCCTCACCATGGCAACCCCCTCCTCCCCCTTTCGCTCAGATTGCTTCTTAATCAGGCTTTTGGTTCTATCCTTAGCCCTCTCGATCCGCCCCCGCCCGCACTCTCCTGTGGCTGATTACCGACTGCCATTTTACCTTGATAGCAGAGGAATCGGGGGCTCTGGTCGTACTTTATATGACTGGAGTAAACATATTAACTGGGTTAATTGCGTGCTGGACTGGAGAGTTTGGTGTCTAAAAGGACATAAAGAAATTTACTTTGTGTTTTTCACATCTGTCTGGACCATGTTTCATGAATATGTAAGTAACCTAATGAACTGAGGTGTTGTAGCTATTAGAAGTGTCCCAGTGTGCTTTTGATAAATGAATATCTGAAGACTTAAATCTAGTGTGTCTAGTGTAAGGAATTGTAACCTTGCATGATTAAGTTATGGATTAAGTTGCCATTTCAGGGCACAAGCCAGAAAAAAAACAAAGTCTAACCTCAGTGGCTCTTTCTTCAATTCAATCCATAGTGTATGTTTAATGGAAAAGTATACATTTACATAAAACAACAGAATTATTTATGAGTAGTTAGAAAAGACAGGTGTTATTTTTGCTTGTACAGAGAACAGGTTGAAGGAGGATTAAGAGGAGTCACGTTGGGACTGTCCACAGTTAAGAGCAGTGATTTGGTCTGTATCTAAAAGCCTAAAGGCTAACACTAAGCCTTACTTTAACACTCAGTACATTCTCATATTTCATTTTAAAAGAAATTACTTAAATGAAACAACCTTTATGTGTATTGTACCAGATCAAAGTATTTACATTTAGATCAGCAGGATTTTGGTAAAGCATTTTCCCCAATTTGCAGGTATTCATAACTTAACACAACCATTGTGTTGAGTTATGAAAACAAAAGTGTCATCTATCAATCACGTATGAAGTATTACGCAAGCTGATCTGTGTCCAGCGCTCAGAAGAGGGGCAGAAACCTTTACGTCCGCTCCAAATAGGATTTCTCTGTGTGCGTTAGGCCGCTCCACTAAATATAGTACCCTGTGGGAAGCTCTCTTTTAAACATCTATACAGTGTGGAAGCCTTCTTTAAAAACTTCCACTCAATAAAAAAGCAACTGCTCTTCTTTTCCTTAATTTGGTGCTTTTGAAAAGATAATACTTCACTCGACATCTACAACTCTTTGAAGGTCGAGACAGTATTCATTTAAAGTCTGTTTTATGTGTGTTTTCCAGGAGTATGTGACAGCTCAACATGCAGTCAGTCCAGGCAGTGATGTGGGACCCTCACCCCCCATCTAAACATGCCTCTCCTCTCCCCCCGCCTCACCCCTCCAACCCCCGCCTCGCCCATGTGACTGCCCCGGCCAAACGGATCACCTTCTACAGAAGCGGCGACAGCCAGTTTGGCGGCGTGAAGATGGCCATCCACAAGCGCAGCTTCAAATGCTTTGATGCCCTGCTGGATGACCTTTCCCAAAAGGTCAGTGCCACGGGAGTCAGAGAAAGCCCTTTTGAAATTCAGGGAAGCCATATTGTGTGTGGTACCTGGGGTGCCATGTGTCCTAGAAAACCTAGAGTAGAGTTGACCTGTTTTACAGTCACGTTAAGTCCAGGAAAATGTTTTCACCAGAGTCTTCAGCAAAGGTCCTTTTAATGGAAAGTCCAGTATTTTGAAAAATGAGTCCAGGGATAGGTGTTTTTTGTCTGGGGTTTTTTTAACACACAGCAGCTAATTGTCAGCACACACTTCACAGTTTGGAGAATCAGAAAAGAGCAAGACAAGCTTTGTGTTTTTATAGCTGCTAATAAGACCAATTAAAACACGCTTTTACAAGACTTCTAAAACTTGTCTTCATGTTCACTTTTTTTCCTGTTTCCTTTTATAAAACCTTAGAGTATGGTAATCTGAACAATAATTTGGGTCATTTGACTCATATTGTGGAAATATGGACCATAGATTTAAATGGAGTCTGAAGAAGTCCTGTGTTTTAAGTGTAAAGAGTTTTATATCAGATTTTTAATGGCCCCATTTACAGCTGTGCATCTTTATGACGTTGTTTCAACCTGTAGAGAATAAGAGAATTACACCATGCTTTTAAAATTTTGTTCTGTATCAATGTAGTTCTAGTCTGTGTTATTACACAGTTTTTGATTGCTTTGTAATTGTTTTTCTCTGTGTATTAAAACAGGTGCCCTTGCCCTTTGGTGTGCGCACAGTGACCACTCCCCGCGGGACCCACACCATCAAACACTTGGAGCAGCTCCAGGACGGAGGCTGCTACCTCTGCTCCGACAGGCGGCAGGCAAAGCCCATCAACATGGAGTTAGCCACCAAACGCTCAGGCGTCTGGTACCACCACACCCGCAGACCCCAGAGACCAGAGTCTACCTCCTCTACACCGCCTGGACATTTGCCCTACAGACACCGGCGCCTCCTGCTGGTGAAGAACACCGAGCCTGGGCTGAGGAGGAGCATCGTGCTGAGCCGAGGAGTGACCAGGAGCCTCAGGGCTTTTCTCGAAGAGGCCTCAGATGTGATGCAGTTTCATGTTCGTAAGCTGTACACTGTGGAGGGACGCAAGGTTAGCAGTGTATTCATTTAAACTGTTACATACTGTATAGTTCTCACTGTTAAAGTTATACTAATGACCTGATATCACTTGTCTTCAGATTGACACCGTGCAGAGCCTGATGACCTGCCCTAACGTGTTGGTGTGTGTGGGACGGGAAGCCTTCAGTCCACTGCTGGTGAACTACATCAGGAAAAGTTCAGACGAGAAACTGCCTGGTTTGGGCACCAAGTCTCCTGGTCTCAGCTCCAGGACCCCTGGACATGGGGCCAGGTCCCCTTCTCATGGAGCTCATTCCAGAGCTAGTGAGCACAGTGAGGGTCAGGAGAGCAAGAAAAACGGTAGGTGATGGAGAAACAATAAATCACATAATGATAGGGCTGTAATGTAACAGAAAAATTAGGGTTAAAACTATTGATTATAACTATAGCTAACAATAGGTCTCTTAAAAATAAGTATCTCTAAACTATATGAACGTGAATGCAAAGTACAGTCAAATTACCATAGCTACACATATGGTATTCAGCATCAGCTCACTTGTAGCATGTCACAAATGAAACCTCTCTGTTTTTACTTTCAGTTAACTTTGGCCTTGAAACCAAGAAGAGCATCATCCACCCTCGATCTGAATCCTCCAACCGCTCGGCTCGGTTCTCTTTGTCTTCAGAGAAGTCCTATGGAAACAGCATCAGCACTTTGTCTCAGACCAGACCTGGAATCATGAACGACGACGTTGAAAAGCGTGTGGTGGTGAACAAAGATGGCAGCCTCTCTGTTGAGATGAGGGTGCGTTTTCGCCTCCAGAGCGACGAAACCCTACAGTGGTCCACTCAGATTAAAAAATCACCTTCTTTGACAAATGACTCTTGCTCTTTAAACCAAGGTCAGCCACATTATTTGCAGCAGGGCCAATCAGAGAGCTGTTCGGACCCTGACTCCACATCATTCGAACCAGAGGCTGTGGACTACTCCTCTCAGTGTGCATTAGAGGAAAATCACTGCCCTTGCTGTTACAGACAAGAACAACATTACGATTTATGGGAAAACCCAGCGCATCGCCACAAACAGCCCGTCCCTCCACCTCATACATCCAGCGAAACCCACACCATAACGAGGCACACGCACTCGTCTAGCTCCTCTTCATCGTGTAATTCCAGAAGGGTGGTGCGCTGCCGGGCCAGACTCACCAACTGTGGAGACGCATCAGGGTCCGAGCACAGCCAACTGGTCCAGGAAGAGATGTGTGTGACCGAGCAGGTGGAACACAGAGTGGAACAGGACGGTCACGTTGAAGTTTGCAGGGTTAGCCAGTGCCGTAGTCGGAGCGAGGTTGTCTCCATCGAAAACAGCCTGCAGCCCCAGAGCGGGAAGTCCGAGGATGAAGAAGAGCGTCCCGTGTCGGCTGTTAGTGCTTCCTCACGTGTTTTGCAAGATCTTAAAGACGACCAGGACGATGAGGAGGATGAGCTCCCACCAAGCGCTTCACGGTGTTGTCAGAGCAGTGAACCATCGCCTACTCCTGAAATTCAAACGGACGACAAGCCAATAAGCAACGCCTCACCTTGTTCAAACCATGATCAAGAGGAAGAGTCCATGTGTCAGTGTGAGTCGACCAACCCTCACTCTACATCTGCGTCAGAAGCTATTGAACGAGCCTCAAGTTCAAAGTCAAACGAGAGTAGAGCCTCTTGCAAATCAAACAAAGAGGAAGTAAAAAGGGTTGTTAGCGGCTTATCTGTTCACTCAAGGCTTTCTGCCAGTTCTCGCCACTCTGCAACATCTAGTGTATGCACTAAATGTGGAGGTTTTAAACGTTGTACTGAATCCAGAGCTTCACAGCGGTCCCATCGTTCTAATAATCTCTCTCCGAAGCCTGCTACCCCTCATTTGACTAAAGACGACGAAGCTGATGACGCTGCCTCAGACGTCTCGACACAATCCAACAAGAGTAATCTCACCAGTCACAGATCTGTGACATTGAACGCTGGAGAAGGCGGAGCGCCAAGTGCCATGTCGTTAAATTCTGACCCTGAATTAGATGAAGCGGAGGATATAAGGGCTCCTAGTGCCACATCGGAGTCAAAGAAGTCACACCAGTCGCAAAAGTCTGTCTGTAATGGTGAAAACAGAAGCCCAAGTGTTATGTCGGCTCAGTCTGCAAAGTCTAAAAACTCTAATTGCAGTGCTACAGTTCCTGATATCACTCCACAAGAAGACACAGAAGGTGAGAATACTTCTGAAAGATCAGTCAGCGCCTTGTCTGCTAAATCCAGTGCATCAGCAAAGACTAATGTTTCAGTTAAATCCCACAAATCAAGTATCAGGGTTACAGCTTCTTCCCCTGCTGAGGTAGAGAAAGAAGCAATTGTCAGAGCACCAAGCGCTCTCTCAGTAAAATCAAATGCATCTGCTAAGAAAAGTAGACCTGCTAGCGCCCTGTCTGCCAAATCAACCAAGTCACATGTTTCTGAAAAGTCTTCTCCAAAGTCCTCTCGTAGTGAGTGTTCTAAAGCTCCAGACGAGGAAGCAGCTGCTGAAAATGAAATGCTAAATGATGAAGAAGAGACAAGAGCAGCCAGTGCCATCTCGGTTAAGTCTAATGCTTCTGCCAAGTCAAATAAATCTCATAAGTCTCATGAAACAGCAGATGGATCACAAACTCCTAGGTCAGCTGCTGGAGAAGACAGAAGAGGAAGTGCAATGTCGACCAAATCAACCAAATCAAATGTGTCTGCCAAGTCAAATTGTAATGGGAACGTGGAACAAAGTGGAGTAGATGATGGAGAAGATGGTGAGAAAGCTAAAGTCAGAGCTGCCAGCGCTTTATCTGCTAAATCAGCTCTGTCTGTGAAGTCGAGCCGCACGAAAAAGAGTTCAAGAGCAGCTTCTCCAGCGAAAGTGGAGGAGGCAGAGGTGGACAGAGCCTCCAGTGCCATCTCAGGGAAATCACACACTTCCGCCAAGTCCGAGAAGTCAAATCACACCAAAACTCCTGCAAATCAAGATGAAGAAAGTGACAAAAAGAGTGAGCGTGCGGCTAGTGCCGTCTCTGCAAAGTCAAAGAGCTCAAGAAAATCCAATGTCACGATTAAAACACCAGAAGTGGTTAAAGATGAGAGACCAACGAGTTCTGCATCAGCCAAAACAGAGAAATCTAATATGTCATCCACTTCTAAGCAGAATGAAAACACTGGTGTTGAAAAAGAAGATGCAAACGAAAGTCCAGTGGAGGATAACACTCCTAAAAGCAGATCTTCAAACCAAACTCTGTCCCCAAAACGCACACAGGCTCTAATGCCAGAAAGCGGTGCAGGAGAAACAAGAGGCTCTAGTGCTTTGTCTGTTCGCTCCGGTAAATCTGCTAAATCTGCTAAATCTGGTCGATCAAAATGCAGTTGTGGAGCTCCCTCCCGGAATGAGAAGAAGGAAGAAAATGATAACAAGGAGGTGGAGGAAAACATGGAGGGGCCAGAGCGAGCCGCCAGCGTTTCTTCACCCAAAAATCTAAGGAGAGAAGACTCAGACTCATTCGCATCAGTTTCTCTGGTGTTGCCAGATGATCAGGGGTCAGAAAGTGGAAAATCAGGCGTTTCATCTCGGAGTAATGCTAAGAGTAAAGCAGCAACTCCAGAAGTTTCCAAAAGCACAACAGAGAATGAGGTGGAACCAACAGGGTCAAACAATCCACCTCCGATGGATATCCCCACAATTGAAACACCAGGAGGAGGTGAAGAAGATGAAGAAGGTAACAAGGAAAAGATACGAGTCGCCAGTTCATGTTCGACCAAAAGCACCTACTCTGTTAAAAGCACCAGGTCCAAAAAATCTTCCTGCAGCCATTGTGGTAAAGCAACAATTCAAGTAGACAGTAACAGATTGGACAGCCCTGACGCAAAAGGAAGTGTAAAGTCAGTTTCAACTACAAAAACAAGCAAACTGGCAGCTCCTGATAATAGAACTGTATCTGCAATGTCATCTGTGAGCGCTAAAAGTGAAAGAAAGTCACTTAAAAATGTTGGAGAATTGGCTAATGATGAAAGCCGGTCTTCAAGTCGAGCAGCTAGCGAGAACAAAGGGGAAGAAGAATCCTCAGACGCTAAGGTAACTAGTCCTAAATCAAAAAGTCCTTGTAGATTGAGGCCCGAGTCCGCAGCTTCAACTCAGTCTGGCTCAAAAACTGTTTCAAAGAAGGCTAAGGATGACAGTGGCAGTGTAAAATCTGTCAAAAGCTCTCCAAATAAAGAAGAGCCTGTTAAGTCTTCAAGCCCAGCTCCCAAAAATAGCTCCAGACCAGCCAGCAAAGTAGATACATGCAGTGAAAGTATCCTGTCTCATTCCTTGTCTGCGGCGGACTTACTCAAAGAAGCGATGGCCGCCGAGCCTCCACAGAGCCCACGGTCAAGGGCCAGCAAAGCCAGCAGCAGACCCAGGAGTCGGAAGAGCACAAAGAGTCAAAGAGACAAGAAGGAGGAGCCTGAGCTGACCCCGTCCTGTCTGCCCAATGTGTCTCCTCATGAGGTCGTCAGTGATTGGCTCAGGAGCATCCCCGTTGAAAGTAGCATGTTAGCACTCGAGGATGAGCCTGATGAGGAAGAGCCGGACAAGGAGGAGAAGTTTGTAGAAGAAATAGGGACAGAGAATGGGGCTGGTGGTAAGGAAGAGGATGAGGCTGAGGAGAAGATAGAGGAGAGTGGGGAAGAGGAGGATGGTCCAGGCGCAGCTCCGGTTCAATCAGCGGAGACTCATACTCGTCCAAATGCACTGATAAACAACAGCTCTCTGCCCAGGAGCTTGCACTCTTCTGCTGCGGTGATGAAGGTGCTTCTGAGCTCATCTCTAGGCCGATGTCGGAGCATGCCTGAGGTGAGTTTACAGAAAAATCATTGACAAAAGCAGAGAAGGTCAAAACATTCAGTTCATTTTTGTTGCTTTTTTGTCTTGTCAGGTGTCTCCAGTCTACGGCCGCAGACTCAGCACTTCGGCCAAAGAGTTGCTGGACTGTCTGGCCCAGCTTCAGCTCATTGAACCCTCCATGAGCCCAGTTCAGAAGGAGCCCCGGCCACAGTTTGAGGACATCATAGCCATCCTTCAGTCGCTGTGGCTCGCCGAACCCCGGGACATAGACCCAAAAGACCCCAGCGGCCCAGACCAGGTCAGCCCGCCGAGGTCTTCATCTGGACTCGGCATGAGCAGTGGCTCAGGAGGATCGGGGAAGGACAACGGAAACCAGGAAGATGACATTATCCCGAAACACGAGGATGAGGAGGCAGGGCGAGATGAAACACAGACAGACACAGCAGAAGAACAACTCCCTGAAAGTCTGGACAGCCCAAAAACCACTCAAGACCCCTCCTCATCTGACAAGAGCTCAAAGTCTCCCACTGATAATGAACCGGACACAGGTGAAGGGTCCAGCTCAGACACTCCTCCGACAGTCCTGCGAGCGCCTCTCACCAAACGCCAGTCTCAGGACCCCGACCCAGTCTGGGTCCTACACCTGCTCAAAAAGTTAGAGAAACAGTTCATAAACCACTATGTGAACGCTATGGCCGACTTTAAAGTCCGCTGGGACCTGGAGGACAACCTCATCCTGGACAAAATGATTTTAGAGCTGAGGGAGGAGGTGAGCCAGCGAATACAGAGCAGCGTCCAGCGGGAGATGAAGAAGATCCAGGGTCGAGCCGGGAGAGGAATGAGGGCACCCCGGCCGCCACAGGGGGGCAACCTGTCCAGAGAGTCCACCATGACCGAAAAACGGAGAAGACTTCTTAAGGTAACGAGGAGCAATGCTAATATATGCTAACTGAGTACTGAATGGTTGTAGATTATAACAGAGTCTTGTTTTTTCCAGGTTATGAAAAACCAGTCGGTAAAAACAGGAGACTCCCTCAGTGACGGAGAGCTGACGGGTGAGTTCAGCGACCAACGCAGCGACGATGAGTACTGCCCCTGCGACGCTTGTGTCCGCAAGAAAATGGCCGCCCGCCCTTTTAAAACCAACCCAAATGCGATCGAAGCACCGGTTCAGATGGAGTTCGACCTCCTTAAAATACTTCAGCTGAAAAAAAGCCCTGCGCCACCTGTTGTTGTCAAACCAGAACCTGCGCCTGAAGAGCCCAATGAGGCGGTGGAGGAAGAGGGGAGGAATCTGGAGGTGGTGCAAGAGGAAGAGGAGGACGAAGAAAACAAGGAAGAGGGCAAAACAGAGGAGGATGAGCAGGACCAGGGAGAGGAAGAAGAATGCCATTGTCAGTGTAGCAGAAATGATGATGACGATGAGGGAGACAACGATGAAGAAACAGAGGAAAGTGATAAGGACACGGTTAAAGAGAAAAGCACACATGAAGAGACCATAGACAACGGAGAAGAAGAGGCCACAGACGGAGCAGAGCAAACAGCTGAAAATGAAGAAATAACAGCAGCAGAGGAAGAGGAAGAGGCTACAGCTGATGGAGAGAAAGAGGCTACAGCTGAGGAAGAGGCTGAGGATAAGGAGGAGGTTACAGCTGAGGAAGAGGCTACAGCTGAAGAAGAAGAGGCTGAGGAAGAGGTAACAGCTGAGGAAGAGGCTACAGCTGAAGAAGAAGAGGCTGAGGAAGAGGGTACAGCTGAGGAAGAGGCTGCTGCTGATGAAGAGGAAGAAGCTACAGCAGATGAAGAAGCCACAGCTGATGAAGAGGCTACAGCTGAGGAAGAGGAAGAAGCTGCTGCTGAAGAAGAGGCTACAGCTGAGGAAGAGGCTACAGCTCAGGATGAGGAAGAGGCTACAGCTGAGGATGAGGAAGAGGCTACAGCTGAGGAAGAGGGTACAGCTGAGGAAGAAGCTGCTGCTGAAGAAGAAGAGGCTACAGCTGATGAAGAGGGTACAGCTGAAGAAGAAGAGGCTACAGCTGAGGATGAGGAAGAGGCTACAGCTGAGGAAGAGGGTACAGCTGATGAAGAGGGTACAGCTGAAGAAGAAGAGGCTGCTGCTGAGGATGAGGAAGAGGCTACAGCTGAAGAAGAAGAGTGTGGAGATGAAGAGGGAGGAGAGAGTGAGGAGGAGAAAGCATCAGAAAAGGTATTAATCCTATGATGGAAGACGCATCTGTAAATGTACTGGTCATATAAAAATACACATAGATGGAGAAACTGTGGCTGGAATTGAAGAGAGATATTTTATAGTCCAAATCATTCATTCATTAAAAATAAACCCACTCAATAGCACCTCTAAAACTCATACCAGCATCGGTAACAGATTATTTGAGACCTTTAGACCCTCCTCCTAAAGACATATTGTTAAAGGGCAGCACTAATCCCTCACAGAACCTGAACATGAACCACAGGGGTTAAAGTTTACCTTAAAGAGGCCTGTGACCTAACCTCCAACACTAAGCCCAGAGAGAAAGTTAATCTTGCTATCCAATTAGGAAGTCCGAACGAGTGTGTGTTGTTTGGCAGCACATTAGTCATATACTTAACCACCGTGACATAAGTTAAATATTAGAGCCAGTGTGCGTGAAAACAGAATCTTTTTAAAAGCCCAGCAACTGAGTTTTATTCTGAGGTCAGGCAATAGTGCTTTTTTATCAAGTGGCTCACAAGGTTGT
Organism: Rhyacichthys aspro; assembly: GCA_036850595.1. Lineage (NCBI taxonomy): Eukaryota > Metazoa > Chordata > Actinopteri > Gobiiformes > Rhyacichthyidae > Rhyacichthys > Rhyacichthys aspro. The sequence continues at coordinate 7,538,626 of CM072149.1, forward strand.
TGCAAGAATGAAGCCTTGATGTAATAAAGCCTTCAAAATAAAATAGATAATTGTAGAAAGGCAGAAGCAGTTAACCTTCAACCTTTAATACTCTTTTTTAACCCTCAGGAGGATGTGCCAGCGGTCTGTGTAACCGAGGGAGAAGATGCAGACATTGAAGATTCAGGAACAGAGGAAAAATCTGAACAAGAGGCAGAGAAAGAGAGTGAAAATAATGAAGCCGAAGAGCCCACGGTGGAACTTGAAAATGAGGATTTAAAGCCAGCTAAAAAAGACGAGGGTCCGCTTCTCCATCAGTTCACCAGGACCTCTGTTGAGTCCCAGCCCGGCTCTTTGGAGGAGATAGACACGGCGCCCGCTGTTAACACTATCGAAGTGCCCAAACTGGCACCCATCGGCGGGACGGGCCAGAGGAGGAGCCGTTCACCAGCGAGGGTCAAGCGCCGTAAAGCCAAAGACAGCGACAGCGACACGGACATCGTTTAAGGAAACAAATCTCAGGCTTTGATTGACACTTCATTGCTTTTTATTGACTTTTCCGACTGAGGAAAAACAAGAACTCACACTTGAAGCACTTTATTACAATGTCATTCGTTGAAAGAAGGAGTTAGTTTGGAGCTAAATGACATCCCAGGACTCTTACAAACTTGAGCAAATGGAAGTGACTACTGTATATTTTTGCAGGTGTAATACTAAGCTTGTGTTTGCATTAATCATAGAGCCATTGATGGTTAATGTTACGTACTAACTTGGTTTGTGTAACAGTCGACTTAATGATTCTCAGGGTTATAAGAGATTAATTAACAAGGCCAGTGCTTAGGCATTACTTTACTTCCTATAAAGTCAATCTGTTTAGCTTTCTTCTGTAATCTGGTCATTCATTTGGGTCATTTATGTCCTAATTTATTTCAGTTTTTGGATGATGTGTTTTAGATAGCCCACTTGATTGTGTACTATATGTATTTCTGTTCAGTGGAGCTCACAATGTGAACATATAGGTGCTTTGTGATAAGCGTCAGAAGGCGATGAATTGCATTTATTTAGGAGGTTTTTCCGTGGCGTGTGACATGCTGTAGATGACCGTGGAGCAACAGCGTGAAGCGTATTACTGATGCCTTACTGTCTCCATGGTGATGCTGAAAAGGATGGCACTTGTGGTTAAGAAAGTGGCATTTGTTTTGTCTCTGTGGAATCCAGTATTTTTCATTTAACACTGAAGAAGACTCAAGATTGTTCAGGGTGGTTAACAAGAAATAAGTTTGGCTAAAGCCTGAGGTGTGCCTATGCTGCTATTTGTCCATCAGTCTGTGAAGTAAACATCCTGTACCGATTGTGATTGTTCATTGAAATAAAAGGGAAACAGGGTGGTGAATATATGATGGTTGTGGTTCGTGAGTCTGGATAAAATGCACAGAGCCTGCCTTGCTTTCTGCTTGTGTTATCGAACCAACCTCAGGAGTGTCCAAAGCTGTTCTCAAGATACACTCTCACGCGTCACTAATCCAGGACCTGTGTCTCTGTGTGTGTCTGTTCCAGGGATTGAGGTTGACTTATATCACGCAGACCTATTTGACAGAGCTTTTACCTCCTGAATACAGTGACACAACACAAGTGTGAAAGCCGATACTAATTTTAGTCAAACAAAATAATAAAATAAGCCGTAATAGGGTTTGGATGAAATGGATAAAGTCACACTAATCCTTAGTTTTGTTCTATGTGAGCGCTGCCTTCTTAAGTGACTATGTTTAAGCTTTTCATTTAATTATAACAGGCATGCCTCCACTGCAGCTCTCACAATTGGCTGTTGCTCCAAATGAGACTCGGCCTCTGACAGAGAGCAACCCGTGAGCAGGCAAACCAAAGCCAATGGAACCACCTGTGCATAAAGTCAAATGATGATATATTCTCTTACATTTCACATTTGAAACAAGCATATTCAGTCAGTCACCTTGGTCCTTTTCGTAGCAGTTTTTGAATGTGTTGTGATATCAGACGATGTAATGTCCGCAGTCAGCTCATCCACTCCATAGATCGCCTTCAATAAAGCCTCCTGACATTTGAGCTCAGGGCGACCAGAAAATTTCTAAAATCACAACAAAGCACTGCAACTTTATCTGATTTTTTTTGTTACAGCCTGAGTTTATGAGATTGTACCTGCAGTAAACGTGCGGCCCGTCGGTACAGCTTGCTGTTAGTGACCTGCACATCGATCATGTAGTTCTGGTATATCTTCCCTTTTAAGACATGAGCGCCAGTGCTTATGGCGTTGAGCAGCAGCTTAGTGGATAGCTCCAACTGCGGAGAAAGACACGACGGACATGAAATCTTCAAGAATAGACACCTCCTTCTCAAACTAAACAGTGCGTTCATGGTTCAAATGAATCACCAAAAACCTACCATGTGCTGTGAGTTGTCTGAACCCAGTGACGGCCATGTGACTGGAATTGCTGCTGAACACAGACTATGGATCTTAATCTGCAAAAATCAATAAACACTCACTCACAGCTTCATAATTAACTGATAACACAGACTGATTGACACATAGATTGAGTGACCTGTTCAGCAGCCCTGCTCCCTTCAGTCTGATGATAAACCGCATGGAGCTTTGATGTCTTTTCCCTCACTTTGTCGGCCATCTTTGCTACATCACTGAGGTTATCTGGAAAAGCAGAAAGGAGACCCATATTTATTGTGTGGGGCTGCATGTGAAATGTGTGTTTTCTTACCCGAGTGGGAGTAGATGAGTAGGACAGTGTCTTGATTGTTCAGCGAGGGCAGGACTGTGTGCAAAAAGTCTTCATGGGAGATGCAATAGTCAGAGCCCTGGAGAAGACAGAAAAGAACATAGTGATTCATGTTTGCTTACATTACATTATTTAAACTGCAACAGTGGGACCATTTTGTTCAATTAAGATACATATGACACACCAGAGATGTCAGGGGCCCTTCTTTGTTGTTTAATACGCTGTACCCTCCGCTGATGAAGCCCCGAACGTCGTCGTAGTCTAAAAGGGAACGCCATGTGGTCAGAGTACAAATAATCCTGTTTATGAAAATGCAAAAGAACAATGTTTTAATAATAATACCTGCTCCAAATGTGGGGTTACACTCACTGGCATCAATCAGACCCAGGACGGCCAGAGAGCCCCATCCGAGATAGCACACCCGTCTCCCACTGCACAAACTGGAACATAACAATGTACAAAGTGTATTTAAAATGAAAATATCCCCAACAAACATATCATAACATCACATAGAGTCATTTTAGTCACCTCTCTGCAGCTGATTCCATTAAAGCAGCTATGCCATCGGACTGAGCATATGTCACATCAAGAGTTTTTGCATAATCCGCCATGTGCTGCTGGATACATCTGTCAAAACATATTTACTGTATAAACAATCCCTAATATTGAAATGAAATGACACTTTCCCACACACAGAAATGTCTCCAAAAAGAATTATTCCAGTGGCCTCTAGAGGTCAGCAAAACACAACAGATTATACACCAGGAATATCTCTGGTGAGGAATCTGAGGAATGTCATGGAAGCTATAAGAAAAATGATCTGAATGTTTGGATCTAGTTAACCGTTTACTTTGCCTCGTAATGGGAAATGTAGAGAGTTCAAAGTGAGAATGGTTTGTCCAGTTTATTTATCGATTTATGCGGCTGTACAGTAGTAACACTATCAAGGCTAATGTAAAAGGCTTGTTTGTGAGCCCTAATAGAGTCTGGAGGTGTCTGTGAGCGGCTGATGGTCACTGACACATATAAGCACTTAGCAGGCTTCGTGTTACGGCCACTTTGAGCTCTGTGGGAGACTAAAGGTGATGTGACGTTATATAAGATCTGGACACAGCAGGGGCAATGCTCAGGCTGTAACTCACCAGTCGCCTTCCTTTTATCTATCATCTGAGCCGATACATGCGTGATCACACTTACCGGTGTGTGATGGGCCCGTGTGAAAAAGCAGCAGAGTGAGCGGCACACATGATGGCCTCCAGAAGGATCTTAGTAGCGCTGCCTCCTTTCATCCTGGAGGATCCACTGATGGCTTCTGGCTGTATGAGAACACACATGAGTGAATGCAAATGAAATGATTTCCAAGGGAATTACATGAAAACACAAAGTTGGACTCCTAACCCCGACTGCAGGGTTAATGAGGAATGCCTTCTGGCTGGCAGCAACCTTCTGCAGCCTTTGCACCACTTCATGAAAAGTAAATGTGCAGCCTTCCATTGGCTCATCCCTGAGAACACATCACAGAGAAAGAGCCCATAATAACTGCATGAAAACATATACAGCGTCTATATGAACTGTCATCCGTCTAGAGTCAGTAGGATTGTCATTTATCTACAGCTTATATAAGAACCAGTGTTTGAAAATGTATTACCTTAAAGTGAATTGATAGAATTGCACAATTTGCAAACTGCAAATCAGTCCAAATAGTCTCAAAACAGTCTTCCTATGTGTATAAACAGTCACAATTGTCTCACCTGGCCTGATGTGCAGGATTAAAGCCAATCAAAACAGGAGTGTAGATGTCAAGATGCTGCAGGCAAAAGTCAAGCTGACCGGCCACAAATGGAGCCTGGGACAAAAAGCACTTCCAGGTAAGACTTCCATCCAGTTTTAAATGATATAAAATCACAGCAGACTTACAGACAATCCACAAGAAATGCCAATGAACAGGACGCGCTTCTTTCCCTCACAAACCTACAAAAACACACTGGATAGTTAAATCATGCTCAAGATTTTTAGTAAGGATCTATCTATGTCTGGAAGTGTTCTTACCTGCTTCAGAGTGAGCATGCCCAGTTTGGGGTCATCTTCAGGGGCATCTTGAGAGGCCAGAAGAGCCCTGTGGAAATGTATTTACCATCAACTGCAAATGCAACTGTGGAATAATTTAAGTGTCTCACAAACCTATCTCCTCCTGCAATGATGTAAGAATAGACCGGCCTCTGGTTCAGTTCCTTCAGAGCTCTGTTAAAACCTGTCTAACAAATCACACAAACAGTTTGCAGCGCTTGTTATTTTTGCTTGTTTTGCAGGAGACTTAATTAGAAACAGTGAGGAGCTTTTACCGCTGTTAGGAAAGCCAGCCGCCCAGAAGTCCCACATCCACTCAGCACTACCAGGCTGCTTTCAGGGTCCTATAAAGGACACATGCAGTCATCAGATATTTACATAACAAAATTAGCTTTACTGAAGTTACCTTGAGAATGAGCTCCACCCTCAGCGCCACCTCCATCACGGTTTGCACCACCTGCTCGCTCAAAAGCCTCTGAAGAGAAACACAGATTGACATGGCTGTTTTTGGTCATTTATTTCAGACATTAACCTTTGACCTTTACCTGGTAAGGACTACAGGATTCGTTTTTTTGGAACATTTGAGCGTCACAGGCCTGGAGGATCCTCACAATCTGATTGGCCGAAGCTCTGTCAATGTCCCGGCTCAGGGGGTTGGACTTTTCCGAAACAGGAAGTAAAGGCTCATAGTCTGAGGCCTGGAACAAAAGCAACAGGGAAACAATAAACTCTTTTAAAAAGTAATCTGGCTTGAGTATTTTTGACAGTTCAGAATATTTTTTTTAATATTTCCACTTACCTCCCACGCTGGTGCAGGAGTATTCTGCCAGTTTTCTGCCATTGGGTATTATTTCTGCAAGTTAAATAGAGGTCCTCTTGTGTAGGACTTATGTCAGACGCCAAAGTGAAACACAGGAAGTGCCCAGTCTTATCTACAAAGGCAAAGTTCACTTAAAGGAACAGTCTATTTATAACAGTTTACATCATTTAAGAAGATGGCTTTTGTAGAATGGGTAAGAACTGAAAGTCAACTTGATTCTGCTGCAGTGTTCGGGACAGAGCTTTAATGGTCGCAGCTGGTCGCGGCTGGAGCCCAGAGATAAAGATGAAACATTTTTTCTCTCCGAGCTCCCAGAACTGTTGGCTCACCTCAAATTCAGCGCTCAAATGTTCAAACAGCCTTTTGAGCCGCACTGTGCACAAAAGAGCCAAGAGCTTCCCGGCAGCGCGAAAATATTTACTACACCACAGCAGATTGTGGAGCGTAATACGTTTCATCAGTGGATCTGCACTGTTTGCTGCAGTGTGCATCACTCCTTCAAACTCCCACCAGTCTCTCTTTGCGTTACATTATTCATATACTCCACAGAAAAGACTCACAGACCTATCTCTTTACCATTACATACGTGGATTTGTCTGTCCACTGTCTGACTAATAAAAAGGGCATGACTCATTTATATGTAACACTGATTGTGAATGACAAGTGACATCTGAAGTAGTCTGAGTCACTTCAACACCCGAGCTGAGTGATACATCCAAGTACAGAGCGTTCGACAGCCGACAGCCGCTGCTTTAAAACAAGATCACACGACTCAAACTATTCGGTTATTTGCCAAAAAGACCATGACTGATCATTTTCACTCACAGAAGTACAAACAGAGCACACATCAGCCATGTTTCTTTTACTGTTTCTGCTTTTGGGAACTTATACTGCACATAAATAAACTCCTTTTCTTTGTTTCAACATTTTAGGAGCATTTTAAAAAGTAAAGACAGACACTTTTATTGCAATCAAGAGTGATGCAGCTGCAGAATTAATGAGACTGTGTTGACATTGACAATAAAATGGGTGGAGCTTAAAGATTAATGAGAAGAAGGAAGTTTTAATATTTCACACAGCAATGGCTGAGTGCTATTGTGAGGTAAATACATTTTAACAGCCTGCAAAAACATTACATTTATCTGTTAAGGATGAAGATATGAAGATCCTGAATGCCTTGTCTTTAAACATCTCGCATGTCTTTTGACATTGTAGTTGTGAAGGTCAAAGGTCAAGGTTGCCAGAAGCTCAGAAACATATTTAGAAAGAAGCTTCACTACAACATACTCACTTTTACAGACTTTGAAGCAAAAAATTAAGTAAATCTCAGATGTTTAAGTTTTTTTTGAGTAACGGTAACACTGTTGAATTTCTGTTGTTGATCCCGTCTCCACTGAAGATATTCCTGACCCGGGCGACCCTTGTATGTGCCACATCGCTTGGTTAAGTCGAGCTCGCTGTGGCGCTACGCTGCACATTGACCTTGGAGCCAAACCTTGAAAGGTCTTTTGATCGTGAGCTAGCTTCAAAACCCTGCTTCCAGTCCTTCTTTCTGAGCTGCTTCTCGCTCCTTCACTCATCCTCGTGTTGCTCTTAATTCTTAATAAATCACCTCCCAAAGGAAAGAAAACTCATCAACTCTAAGTGGCTCTTCTTGTAATCATAATTGGGGCTGCGGTAAAAAGCTGTGTATCCAGGCAGTAGGGAAAAGTGTTGTTTTCTGTCACAAAATTTGCCACTCTGAAGGTCATTTCAGATTTCTGAGCTGATCTGTGGTTTACTCATCACCCACTGCTTCTTTCAAGACCTTCACTTTGTAACATTAACAGTTTTATTGAGGATTTTATGAGTTTTATTGGCTGAGAGAAGGACGAGCTGTGTACGTTCCGCTCTGTGTAGCTGACCACAGACTTCATAAAGACGAACAAGGCATCAGCTGATCCACTGAGGCGAGGCATTGGCATCCACCATGACAAGAATGAGTTATCGACAGCTGTATCAGTCACTTTGGACACACCAAGCAATCAGACAGCTGGTTGATGGGAACAGCAGGCTCTGTATAACATGAAAGTGCAAAAACAATATACAGTGTACAGTTTGACAAGGCATAAACAGATGAAAATGTTACTGTACTCGCTTCTTTTCTCATTTCTCAGCAGAAAAGGTGACTGTATGCATTTCCAATCCACAATCTTCAGTCATAATCTCCTTTAGACTCATGTTTTCATCTCTTCATTTCATTTTATTCTTCTTCCTTTGTGGCTACAGTTTCCAAACTTCCCTTTTCACGTTTTTCCTTTGATTTGAATTGACTCAAGTTTGGATGTTTTCTTTGCAAAAACAGTAAAAAGAACTGTGGGGAGATTTGTCTAATTACTGAACATCTCTAGCTCTTGTGCCTCGTGATTGATTTCAATCAAAGCCTACAAGGTCACAGTTTTGATCTTTTCCGGATTTCTGCTGATTGAAAGAACCAGCAGCGTCTTTTGTCTCAAGTCGTCAGCCTGACAAGAGGTATTTGATCATGCGTCCTCTAGGCGTTTTTTGCTAATTCATTCAAATGAATACTGTATGGAGCCGTGTGGGACTGCGGCTGCATACTTGCATCATTCAGAACGATGAGGCTTGATCACAAATGCATAAATGAGTTTGATTTGAATGAATAAAACAACCTCATGGATGCATCAAACCCACTCTGTTCTATGTCAATATTATCTCATCATATTGCACCATCCACATTTTAATAAAGACCCACTGATTAAAACATCAATCATTTGGCTAAAGGCGTTAAAGGTGAACCCCAAGGCACCGCTGTGGGTCCTCTTTAGTTTTAAGCCGAACACTTAGAACAGACTTGTATAATCCCCTCTACATTTCTCTACATTTCACTCTAATTTGATTTAGAGTGATTAGTGTCAAGGAAATGGCCCTCGCTGTCCTCTGCTCCACACAACCAACCCTTCTCTTCCTCCGTCCGTCCTTCATCACGCCGCACAGCCTCCGGTCGTCATGACAACGGGAAAGGGAAGGCTAATCTCCAGTGGAAGGAGAGAAAGTGCAGGCGCCCGCATCGGAAAACGTGAGGAACCGAGGAGCTGGGCTGCCTCGGCACGTGTGGAGAGAAAGACGCAGTGGAGATAGTGCTTCCACGTTCCACACGCTGAGAAAAGGATGAGGCGAGAAGCAGAGGAACAGACAGTAACAGTAATGATCAATTATCTGCAAATACTGTTAAAATACAACCCCATACTGCACTTTAATTGACCTTTTCCAGTTCTTTTGTCATTTTGTGCAGCATGTGACAGAAGATGCTTAAACTCATCCCTTGTTTGCCCATCCTCACCACTCGTCCTGTCAGTCTCTCCATCCACTGTTCAATCCTGGAGCTGTCTTTCCAGCCTTCCCTGACTCTTTACATCCGTTTTCTAATTCCCTAATCCACCCTTCATTCTTTATCTGCCTCCCAGCTTTCCTCCCAGCTCCCTTTGCTCACACATTGTGCTGCCTACTTTATAGATTCCTAAATCCTTGCCTGTCTATCTGCTTTGCTTAGCAGGGATCTCACATATGTTACGGATGATTAGGCTGGCACAGCACAGGGCAGTCCAGCCAGAGGATCCCATGGGGGCTTCGAGGAGGAATGGACAGTCAGAGTGGAAAGTATTAAGACGTGGAGGTGACTGATGGAGTGTCAAACATGAGCTGCAGTCACATGGACGTGTTTGAGGGAGAAAACATCTGTTTATTACACCTGAAAAAAACACCTGCAATCTTTTCTATCTTCTGCTGATACTGACATTTTCTTTAAATTATAAGGACTGTTTACAATTATTCATATAAGAACCCTACTTAAAAAATAAAGCTAAATGAAATAATGAGCTTTAAAGTAATTAATTAGTCCAAAGTAATTACGAGGATATTGTGGTTGGGCTGTGTTATAGTAAGACTGTGATCAAATGCCTCTCGTGTTGGTCTTGTGGACCAGCTTTGAACCCTGTGCGAGTTTATTGGTCTATTCTAAAGCAGACCTATAGGGGCTCTTTACTGTCCATGCGCGTGCCCGTGCGCGTGCCCGTGTGCAGATGTGTTTTGGGGGTTGCTCTCCGGCAGAGGGCGGAGTGACGGTGAGAATCGTGTGTGAGCGAGGAGAGGGGAAGCGGAGCTGCAGAGGGTTGGAAGCTGCGGAGAGGAGCTCCAGGAGCGGACATGGAGAGCAGCTGTAGCCGGGCACCTGCAGCCTGAGAGCGGGTCGGACGAGAGGGGAGAGTCGGGCTTTCCGCCAGAGACAGAGAGGTTCGGCTGCAGGTTTCAGAGAAGACTCAGGTGTAGGTCCAGGTTTACGCACGTCTTGAAGACCGCGGGAGATGCATTACGTCATAGCCTGGAGTCGCCCGAGGTGACCGCGAGGCACGGGACGATGCAGGGCCATTCCGCTGCTGCCGCTGGCCGCGAGCGCCCAGTGGCTGGGACTCGACCTGGAAAAGCAGCGGAGCCGCCGTCGCGCGGCCACCGGCTCTGATGGCCGCTCGCGCCCGGGGCGAGAGCGAGACACAGCCGCGGCTTTTCAGGGACTGGGACAGCGGGGGTCTGGGCCCCGCAACAAACCACAATCCTGCGTGTGCCGTGTTTATCGCACGAGGGCAGGAGCGGCAAGGGGGACATGGCCGCGCAGTCGGATGGCGGCAAGGCGGGAGTGGGGTTCGCGCAGCTGTACGATGTGGACGCTGAAGAGCCGCTGGACTCCGCCGCCATCCACATCTGCCAGTGCTGCCGCTCCTCGGCCTGCTACTGGGGCTGCCGCTCCGCCTGCCTCGGCCATCTGCTGGGCGGGGGCCAGCCCGGCGGCGTGGGTATCCGTGAGACCCACTGCCCCCCCAGGGAGCAGCTGTGGATCGACTGTCTTTGGATCATCCTGGCCCTGCTCGTCTTCTTCTGGGACGTGGGCACTGACCTGTGCCTGGCGGTGGACTACTACCGCAGGCAGGACTACCTCTGGTTCGGACTCACGCTCTTCTTCGTGCTGGTGCCCTCGGTGCTGGTCCAGATCTTGAGTTTCCGCTGGTTCGTGCAGGACTACACGGGGGGCGGTTTGGGGGAGGTGGAGGGGCTCACCAAGAGGGGTCCAGTGTCGCTGGGCTGCCTCTATCCCGGAAGAGACCGCCTGCAGCTGGCTACCATCTGGCTTTGGCAGGCCACCATCCACATCCTTCAACTGGGACAGGTCTGGAGGTAGGACCCTCCCATGTGTTCTCCATACAGTCACAGACAGGTTAGGAAGCAAGGGTCCCAAAGGCTTCAAAAGACCATAGGCAGGGTCCAGAGCCTCCACCAACCACTGCCTCAGACAGTATTGATTGATTTGATCAGTTTGGATCCTATACTAACCTGTACAGTGTTAATGTTTAAATGTTGGGACAAAAATCAAAGTTCACTGTTCTTTTAAATCCTTAACAAATGTCTTTATGAACAGGCTACACTATTTGAATTTATTCTTAAAGTTTGTGAAAGCACAATACAAAACCAGTTAAAAGAAGACCCATCTTTGAATAGTGTGTGTCGGGAAGTCCCACAGGAACATGACATTTTAGCCACTGTATCCCTTAATGCTAATGGTTGTAGTAGTATGTCTGGACAATGTAACAGGGAGAAAAGAAAGCTTGCCGTGTGCTGACAGGATTTAGAGGAAGAGGAGGAGTGGAGCATGGGAATAAACTCGATGACCTCCCAGCACTTCAGCTTGTATCTGGGAATGATCTCCAGATAGGAATGGGGACAATGAGGGACAGACAAATAGACGGAGAGCCACTTTGGGGTCATTTGTTCAGGTGTTTACAGACTGAGGTGAGTCTCTAACAACAATAAAAGAACAAGACGAGTTAGAGACGACAGGGTTGAAGTGTGTGGAGGCCATTCAGCACCACGGTCAGCTCCTCAGACTCCAAAAGTCAGCTATAGTGGAACAATAATGCACCACGTGATCAAAGGCTGATGGGGAATTATACAGGGAAATGTCAAATCACATTTCCACCTTTTTCCAGGCTGTCATTCCATTCAGAAACAGAGTAAAAACTATTAGGAGTTGTACGTTTTTTTCTAATGCATATTGCCCCATGTGGTGGATGACTGACGCGACTGACAGCTCACTGCCTGCCTCTAGCCCCGAAGACATTCTCAAAGCTTAAACAGAGTCTGGTGCAAGCGTGAGAAAGTGTGTAGATTGTGTGTGTGTGTGTGTGTGTGAGCTTGTGTGTGTGCTCAAGCGTGCCTTCGTGTGTGACCAGTGGAAAAACGGTGTCGTTGGCTCTTCCTGCGAGAGTCAGCATGCTCTGGGAAAGAAAAGAGACAAAGCATCCGCGCCTCTGGCAACACATTATCACCTTTTGTCGTACGTACACAAGCTGGGGAGAAGTGGTGATAATTGTGGTGCTAAAAAACGCTGGTGGGAAAAACAAGATGAATATTATTTTCAATTGATACCAAATTCAGTCATAAAAGAGGACTAATGTTGACAATATAGAAGGATTACGCTCAATTTTATTTCCTACTTAGAGTGCCAGCTTTGCTTGGCCAAACAAAACATTCAGTAATTCTGCTTTTTGAAGACAAACCAATATTAACATATGCTCATTTAAATGCTCTCCAAAAGAAGCTTCAGTATTTGTTCATTCTCTAGGCTTGAGTTTGAACCCATTAACTTCCAACATGCTTTTATAGGGCATTGTAGTTATTCTCAGCGTCATCTTCTGCTTTAAGATCTCGTTGTGTTAGTCATCTATACAAGGCCGGTGTTCTTTTCCGAGGTCGCTCTCTCGGAGAAGGCTCCTTAATGGTCTGCTCTTGCCTCTGGGCGGCCTCTGTGTGTGTTTACATCCTGCCGTGCTACTCGGCTCCTCTGTCTCTGTAGTAGTAGGCTCAAACCAGCCCCCACCCACGCATACTACAGCGAGAGATCCACCCCACCCTGGCCCGCTTACCCCCTCCCTTCTCCTGCAAAATGGACTCTCCCACCTGGAGCAAGAAGCAGTGGAAGACGAGGGGATGGAGGGGCGGTGTTCTGGATGTTTGGAGCTGAGGAAATGGTACAGGCTGATTGAGATAGATCGCTAAGAGATGGTGAGAGTGAAATGGGGGAGGGGGAAGAGGGAAGAAGGGGGCTGATCGGAGAAAACAAGGAGGAGATCGACTGTTTTCCGTGCATGTGGTTTGTAATTATGCCTATTACATCCTCTTGTGTCAGGTGGTTTGTCGGGGTCACCTGTCACTGCTGCACAAACATCAACCTCTCTCCCAACTGGGCTTAAGGACACCTTGTTTACAGCTGAACAAAAGCAAACAAGTCACTCTCAAGGACAAACAACATTTAAAGCCACAAATCCACCTTAAAACGTCATCAGACATCTGCGTGAATGCTCCCTATAGTACATAATTGATGCTACCAGATTTGAGCTTATATACGTTCAAAACCAGATGGCTCTAATAGCACAAGTCATGCATAATGCAGGAGCAAACACAACCAACACCGACTGGAGGAAGGCGCTCTATGGAGGCAGGGGGAAGTCATTAGAGTACATTAGCGCATATGTTCAAACGCATACACTGTGCGTACGTGCTCCCCTTCTCCTGCCAGAGCACCGGAGCATTTTAATTGAAATCACTGCCTACATCCCACCCACATGTATACTGTAGCCTCCCAGCCCTGCACATCCCCTCTATACCTTGTTCACAATGAGGTGTAATTCATTATTCAGTCATAATGAACAGCAAATCTTTATAATTAGTTGAGCTGAGGGTCATAAGTTCACATTTACAGTGACAGAAGGTGTTAACGTACAACGAGGAGCCTTTGTACACTAAATTATGCTTAAAATAATGGCATACCAAAAACAAAGCCACTTATTTATCTCTAGATGGATGTGACTGCAGTGCCCCAGTCGCCCTCAGTCCTACACAAGATCTATTAAGCCCCTCAAAGTAGTACCAAGGATCCTAAAATAATCACAACCTACTGTAAATTCAGAGGTGGAGCTTAACACTGCACTGTTCATAAGGCAAAAGTTTCTCAAAAAAAGCTTGTCTTGTTTTCGTCATAAAAGCTTTACACCAAGTGAAGTGAAAATGTGCCATCTTTATTTATTTTATTTTATTTTATTTTTTTCTATTTTATTTTATTTTATTTTATTTTATTTTATTTTATTTTAGATAAACTCCAACAAAAAAAACATACTGATTCAATAGGTGTTTCTACTTAAAAATGGAGCCTTAAGTTGGAACATGATCACAAGTTGAAAGAGTGTGCTTCTGAAATGTATAATGTACTCCACTTTATTTCTGTTTTGACTGTATGCTCTTTCCTTCTTGTTCTGTGACATGCTGGACTGATGCTTTGGGATACAGAATACCTTATGACTGTGTGGTTTTGTCCTGCATATAGTTTACGTACTCTCTTCTCTGCAGGTACATCAGGACTCTGTATCTGGGCATCATGTCACGTCGGCAGAAGGAGCACCAACGCCGCTGGTACTGGGCCATGATGTTCGAATATGCAGACGTCAACATGCTGCGACTCTTGGAGACTTTCCTGGAGTCGGCCCCACAGCTGGTCCTGCAGCTCTGCATCATGATCCAGGAGAACCGGGCCGAGACGCTGCAATGTAGGACACACTTTTATGTAACAGATGTATTAGTGAAACGTAGCTTCGGTCCTGACCAACAGACGTAATACTATGTTATCATGTGTGTGAGAAAGCACATACAAATCAGCAGCTGCACAAACAGCAATTAGCAATTTGCTCACAGCCTACTCAGTAATTTGACTTTGCAGATGGTGTCGGATTTGGATTTTTTACACAGATTTCTGTTCAGGTGATGCCACAACATAATCATCACAGCCTCTTCATTCTTATTCATGCAGGAAATGTGTCACACGCTGCTGTAATTCGTGCCCATCACTGAGGCCAGTTTGGAGACATCTTCTGCCCTAATGCTAATGAGGGGGTGACAGTGGCTGGGACATTTATATTTTCGGCTCACACTGTCATCAACAACATGTTACTTTTTCGTCACACACTATGAATCTGCCTAAATTATACAAAATAGTACCAATGACTCAACGTGTTTGTAGGCCAGTGTACTCTCTTCAAAGCATGACTCAACACTTGAAATAATCAGCTCAGCATTTAAAAATAATCCTCCATGTTTCCCACTCATGCTTAGTCGTGATTTGTCTCTTCGTAGGCATCTCGTCTCTGGGCTCGCTCCTGTCTCTCGCCTGGGTTCTGGCCTCCTACCACAAGCTGCTGCGGGACTCTCGTGATGACCAGCGCAGCATGAGTTATCGCGGGGCTCTGCTGCACCTCTTCTGGCGCCTCTTCACCATCTCGTCGCGCGTCCTCTCGTTGGCCCTGTTCGCCTCGCTGTTCCACATCTACTTCGGCATCTTCGTGGTGCTCCACTGGTGTGCCATGGCCTTCTGGGTGGTGCACGGCGGGACCGACTTCTGCATGTCCAAGTGGGAGGAGGTGCTCTTTAACATGGTGGTCGGAATAGTCTACATCTTCTGCTGGTTTAACGTGAAGGAAGGCACGACACGCTTCAGAATGGTGGCGTACTACACTGTGGTGTTGGCCGAGAATACCATCCTCACCGGGCTCTGGTAAGATACAATAACACAAATTAATTATATTAACAAGAAATGTATGTGTTATATTCTCTAGAGAAGATATGTCATTCCCTTTTTAGTGGGCCCTTACATAAATCTGCATAACAGGTCAACTTTGAAGGAAGTATCTTTGACTAAATTATGTATGTTTGGAAAAAAATGTAAAGAAATAGGAATGAGGGATTTGCTGTATGTCTTTTTTGAAGTTTATGTGAGAAACATCTTGAGTGTGACATGTCTCTGGTGTCCTGCAGGTACGCCTACAGAGACCCAGTTCTGACCGACTCCTACGCTGTCCCGGTGCTGTGTGGTGTCTATCTAACATTCGCTGGTGGTGTCCTGGTCATGCTGCTGTACTACGGTTTCCTCCACCCGGCCACGGCCCACCTCCAGCCCAGCCCGGCCTCTTCCTGCTGCGCCCAGCTGCTCTGGGGTCTCCCTCTGCCCCCGTCAGCCCCTCCCACCGCTCCACCCACTCCGGCTCACATGACCAAATCCCTGACAGAGGAAGATGTGGCGGAGACGTGTCTTCCCGTCTTCCAGGTGAGGTCAGCACCCCCGACTTCCAAACCAGAGGGTCCGCTCATAAAGATTGACATGCCCAGGAAGCGTTACCCAGCGTGGGACGCTCACTACGTGGACAGGCGTCTGCGGAGGACTATAAACATTCTGCAGTACATAACGCCTGCTGCTGTGGGCATTCGGTACCGGGACGGGCCTTTACTGTATGAACTGTTGCAGTATGAGTCCTCACTTTGACACATACACAATCACACATCCACACTGATGCACCGTAGGATACATGTAAATAAAAAAAGGAATAATTAGAAGCAGACAGTAGAAAGAAATGGACCAAGGGATCAGTTGTTCTCTGAAGTCTTGCTCCAATCATTTCCGGTTAAAAAAACGTCAGTGAGCTCTGTGAATGACACCAAACTGCCTGTTGGTAGCTCCATAGTACTACTACAAAGCCTCTTATATATTAAAAGACTGGCTCAACAAACTCCTTTTCCAAATTTGACAACTGCTCCAAAGACTCTGGCTTCTGTTCACTGGTCCGTTCATTTCTACTGTGCATGGCTTCATGGTCACATACATAATGCTACTCAGACACCAGAAGCAATGTGTTACACTTGGCACTGACACACTTCAAACACAGGCACATTCCTCACATCAGTGAGTCCCACAGCCATGACTCAACAAGCTGCTTCAGCTGAGATCATATCTCCTCTGTGTCTCTATTCCCCACGCTCTTCATCAGTCTCTTTTCTTTGCCATATTCGTGCTCTGCTGTGAGGAAAATTAAAAAACAAGCATTGTTTTGCACCACGCCCATGCATGCGGTAGACGTTGCACCACTCTTCCACGGGTTTCAACCGAGTAAAAAAGTTGTGACACAAAGAAGAACCAGATGTCACTTTCCATAAAAGGAGTCTTTTGTTGTTAGTCGGGTCAAAAGCTAGTGTGTATATTTTGTATGTACAGAAGAGGTGTTTTTATCATACCGTTTTGTTATTGTTGACTGGGAACAAAAGGTTAGAAACGGTTCTGGTTTCATAGCAAGATTTGACGGATAACAATGCACATGATCCAAGACAAAATTGGTCTTTTTGGAACTAGATAACTGTAGCACATTAATAAATGTATCCAGTCTGGGAAAAAACCTAAACTTGGTTTCCCATTGAGACATTGACACTAATTCAGTTTTATTAGTTCACAAAAGAATAACAAAAGCCCAAAGGGAAGGCTAATTGTTTTGATCTAGTTTTATTGCATATTTTGTCTGCGGTGTCTTTTCATCACGGTCCATCCCTAACAGGATGCTGCCACTGAAGTTGATACAAAACACTCTTGGGCTTTAATCGTCACCCCCAGCAGCTACTGCTGTAACATGTCCAACACCGACTCCTCCAGAGCCACCCACTGCTGAGCTGTGATGCATGGCTCATTATTTATTTTTTGTTTGTTTATCCCTGTAATCCAAGCTGTTACACTGGCACATGACAACAAATGAGCCAAGATATCAGTCATCAGCTCATCAGCAGTTATCACACACCATCGGGGGCCGCCTTAACACTACGCCGAGCCCAATAAAACATTGGCCTGGGTAGGGGTAGCGTGGTTTATGTGAGCCATAGAAGCTTTTATATCCAGGCTATGTTCGTGGTCAGTCAGGTGACTCCAGGAGTCACTTCAGATGGTTAGATAAAAGCAAGCCTCATTAAGTGCTGTTCAGGAGAAACCAGCGGCTGAAAGAGTAACCAACTTAAAAAGGGGTACTTTAACATTTTTTAGATTAACACTAAGACTACTGTTGAAATTACTGAATTATCTGAACACTGTTAAAGGTTAAGTTAGAAATGTCCTATCTGAGGTATGCTTATATTACGCTACATTTAAAATTACATTTGAAAATTGCCACACAAAAGTTTATCACTTATAATAGAGATGTTGAAGTATCCCTTTGAGTCACATTATTTTTCGCGGTGCTAGACAACTTTAGTATCAGAAAGTCTCATCTCTTTTTTCCTGAAAGCTGGATTCTGTCCTGAACACGCAACAACTGCTCTCAACATGGTGCAACTCAACGAAGATAACAATTGGCTGCTAAACCGAGTTCATATGGTGCCAGTATGAAACACACTTGTACTTATGGTGCAATAAGGGCAGATTGTCTCTTTGAAATCTATGGTGCAACTTGAGTACTGCCTTCAGTTCTTCGGCCAAGGCTGTGCCAAAGGCTCCGTCCAAACGGACAACTGCTCTTCCTGTCCTGCAGAAGCTATGCAAGTCTCCGAAGCAGGGAGATGTGCTTAGTGTAGACTCATTTACACAGTCACGTACACTGCAGGCTGATAACATGGGACGTGTCCTTACCTCACTGCAAAACACACACACAAACACACACATGAATGCCCAACAGTCCCTTTCCCCTTTCTAATTTGGGAACAATATTCATATGGTGCTATGGTTTTGTGATTATGAAGAATTTAGCCAAATGGTATGTCGATAAAGTGTAATCTACTGGGTTTTCTTGTGTAAAGAGTGAACACAAAATAGCAACCCCTTTCTCTCGCTAAAATAAGGGAAACAATGCCTTACCACTCAACAATAATCATATTAAACACTGTCTAAACCTGAAGTCATGAGGTGGTTGCTGATTTGTGTCCACTCTGTTTGCACTGTGCAATGGGCATTGGACTGTGTGTCAGAAAGCCAACTGGAAAAAAAACAAAACATCATACCTGTACTGTGTTAGCACGTGGTCCTACAGCTGAATCTGTGCCATCGAGGAGAATAAACCAACACAGCTCAGTATCACAGATTGTGCTTGTGAATATCCTGCATGAATGTCTTAGACTCGAGGGCACGTGCGCTCCCATAGGAAATGTGTTTGCTTCGTATTTGCTTCTAGATTAAAAACAAAATAAAAAAAAAATACAGAAGATTGTGTTTAGCTCCATAGCAACAGCCCTCTAGCTCCTTTCACTCTCAGTTTTGACCTCTGACCTTTCAACCCCAACCATCAATCATTCCTGACTATTTCTCACAGTTGTAGTCTTATCAGGTTAAAGAAATCAGGTCTGACACAACCAAAAATATGTTTTTTTGTGCCGCGGTCACCTCCATAGCACATTATTTTTCTATTCCCTCGTCTTACTCAAACAAACTAGAGCCTTAACAACTATGTCTTAAGTCAACAATGTATGGCTTACAATCTACAGCTATGCAAAGACTATACATAGACAGGTTCTAGTTTTGGTCATTTCTGGACAAGTCTGGAGTTTGTTTAACTTAGTCAGGAAGGCAAAACAGGGTAACATTCCTCTCCATTGGATGTAAAAGGAATGGATGCAACCTTCCGACTAAGGAATAATTGTGATTTTTTTTTTCTTTTTTCTGTCAACACATAAATCCTCCACAATCAGGGTCTGTAAAGCATATGAGGCCTATTGTAACTGTGTCTGTATGTTCGAGCCAAACGGATGTCAGTATTGCTTTGCATGGTCCAGTGTTGATTTCTCCCCCAAATCTGAATCTCTGCGACTAAAATCCATCCCTAAAATGTATGGATTTTGGTGATTTGACTCAGGTCTGGAAACTATAAGCACAAGGCAGGGTCAAAGTCATGTGGATGTATCTTTAGCAAAAGCTTTTTTTTATTTTGTCATGCGTTTCTACTGTGTTCTTCAGCTTAGGACAGAAATAGCTTTAGAAGTTCTATGTGCTAAAGTAGCTTTTAATTTTCTCGTGGCATTTTGATTGTAAATACCTTTTTCAGGTAATCCCTCCTGAGTTGGATCTATGTTTGCTTAGATGGGTCTTTTTTACAAATACAAAAAAAATTAAAATGTGCCGGGTGTAAATGTTCTTTATTGATATCCAGAATGTACGACACGAGAAGTGACTGTGTTGTTCGTAGGAGTCTGTGCCACTGTGTCGTCCTGAATAGAAGCACACTGATTATAGATGTGTAGGCACCAAGGAGAAGTCTGTGGAGAGGGTTTGCCAGACATTTTTACAAACATGCATGAGCTAAATGAAAACAGTGAAGGCTTTTCTAAGGAGAAGTACATCATTACAATGTCTGGTGTGTGTTGGAAAGTGGAATATGTGCCGTGTCTGTCTGGCAATCGTCTCCTGACTTCATAGTATTAACAATGGCTGCTGTCATCAACTGTGTTCAAACTGCTCCTGCGTCAGCCTCATATAAAAAAAAAAAACCAACACAGTTCAGGAATCAACTCTGCGATTCCCCCAAAGTCACGCTGAATGTTTTCTGAACCGACCACACGACACAAGACAAGACACACTCTGTATCTCCGGTCTGTTTGTAGATTCTGTGTCTAGGATAGTGTTTTCAATTCTGAGGAAGAGTTGAACGATATTTTCAATGGCTTTAGTTTGGGGCCAACATTAGGAGATATGTTATTTTTGTTACAATACCTCCAGAAAGTCTATTTATCTGTGAAGAGACAAAGATTTACAATATTACAGATAGAGAAATTATGACAGATTTTAACTGATGTAAAACCAAGCTGTACAGTTCATTTGATTTAAAACATGGTATAAAAATGTATATGCGTCAGTATTGAGTTTGATTTTATATATTTATTACATTGTAATGTGACTGCGATGGAGAAAAAAATATATATAAATTAATTTTTCCAAGTGTGTGTCTGTCTGGAGTTGCCATTCACTTTTACACCTTTTCATTTAATAAAACACAGAAAACGTTTATGGTTATTATCTTTATTTAAATCTCAATAAGTGGCCGGAAATCTCTTAACTCGCCACATTTTGCATAGCAACAAAAGACTTTTTGAACAAGTGGAGTGCAAAGACACAGCTATTATAACATTAATAAGCTCTTAAATACATACGGGATGTACCATTCACTCAGTGGCACAGAATACAGTTTATACAGACAAACAGCTGACATCTGTTTATGTCCAGGCAACACAGCAGCTCATATGAACTCAAAACAGATAAAAAAATAAGACTTTCTAAACAAACATTTCTAAAATGGACCGACATTGAGGGAAGCATGAAAAGTACATATATGTTTGAAGAAGAAATGTGCATTATAAGGCTTATCATTATCTCAAAAATGTAGGGATGAAATTTGCTACATGTTTGCATTTTCTAAAGATTTTTTATCATCTTCCACTACTTCTATTTCTGTTTAAGACCCCAATAAAAAACAGAAAAGGAAAAAGAGTTCAGTTTTGGTGATTAATAAACCTATAAAAAGACACTATTTAGTAGCATTTCTTGAGAAAACATTTTCAACAAAAGCAATGGTTGGAAGAAGTACGTTATGAATATGTCCTTCATGTCATCAGTGTAACATTTACATAGAATTATATTAAATGTATTCAATATAACACATCCCTTTGACTGATTATTCCTTTCAGATGGTGGAAGCGCATTTGGGTCAAAATATATGCAATCTAAAAGTTGGTATTTGGCTGAACATAAATAAATAGAATAAAACATGAAAACCAACTCTTTGCATAGACATCTCCTTTTGTTAACTCATAATTTATTAAGAAATAACTGTTTTCTTTTTTTCTATTGACTGTAAGTGTAAATAAACATATGGCTCCCTCTGCTGGCAAATCACCAGTCACAACTAAAGCACAAACGTCACACTAAAATATTTCCTTTCCCAAAAGACAGACCATAAAAAAGTAAATAATCTCTTTTTAACCATGAACTTATACATAAATCTATTCCTCAAACATCTTCAAGTCATCCCCAAACAAATATAAATATCAGAAACATTTAAAGCGGTAACAGCTCAGAAATCAGTAGTCAAACTGGCTTTTAAAATAGAATCCAGTGTAAAAAAACACAACAGAGTAAAGTGCAACACATCTAGTACCTCTACTAGTGCTACTCCAACATTGGGTCATCATCGTCATCATCATCAATGCCCCCCTGCAGTCTTTGAAATGTCCGGAGGTTTTGAGGACGGCGCCATCCCAGAAACCTGAAGAGAACTGGAGAAGGAAAAGAGTTTAAAACGTAATAATTATATTTTGTTTCCAGTTCTAATTCAAGTTTCTTTATTTGAATGCTCTTAGCTCTTAACAATTGGTTTACCGGTGATTGTGGTGAGCACCAACAGGACGCCCACCACCAGGCCGATCACCAGAGGGGCATCCCAGCAATTCTGCCCCGCCAACATGCACCGAGTGGAGCTCAGGGTGCCGTTGTTGGGTCTGGCGTTCACTGACAGCAGGTGGCACATGAGCGGGTAAACGTCCACAGTCTGTGCAGTACTCATCCGATAACCCTGACGGAAACTGGGCCCCACAGCGGCCAAGAAGGGGTGCATGCTGGGTAGGGAGTTGTCATAACCGTGATCACCCACTGAGAGACAAAAACAGAGTTGTGTTAGTACTTATGTTATTTATATGTTACAATTTAACTTAAGTAAGGTATCAAAATTAGCAGTGATTTTACCAATAGTTTACATTAGAAAGAAAGGAAAGTACGCTATAAAGACTGCACTGTGTCTCAGACTAGTAACATGCCAAATTAGTTTATCCAGAATTACATACATCTCGGGAGCACATTCCCTGTGTGCACAATGGTCCAGCCTTCATCAGCCATCAGTATAATTGGCTGAACGCGCGCATTGTTGCGATAGTGAAGCCTCTCTGGGATGGATTCCTTCAGATATGCAGTCATATGGGGATGGCAATTTTTCAGCAGACTGAAGACGCTCTCTGTGTCTGGTTAGAGAAGAAACAGTTCAGCCAAGAAGAGCCTTAAAACACCACTTTATAATGCTCTTCTGTTTGCCTGGACTGGTACCTTGGCGTGGTATGAGGGCTGTTACTGGTGCGAGGTCCACCAGGGTGTAGTTGTCTGGGTGGAGACATTTGTCCAGTTGTATGAGGCGTTCGGGTGAGCACTGAGTCATGCCGTGGTCACTTGTTATGAGGACGTTGACTCGACCCCAGAGACCAGTTCGATTCAGCTCTGATATCATCAAGCCGATGTTATCATCCACCTAAACCCGACAAGCACAACAACCAACGATAATACCTACTTCAACATTTAATTAAAATTTTGTTTTCTTCATCCAGGGAGGAGGTATTTATGGCATAATGTGCAGACTGGTGAATATAATCACAGTACCTCTTTGAGGACCTGGCTCATAGCAGTGGTGTTGTCTGGGCCGTATCTGTGTCCCGACTTATCAGGCTCCTCCCAGTACAGAGCTGCAAATTTTACTCCTTCCTCCTAAGGATATAAAGAATAGGTTCTTACAAATATCCATTACAAATTCAGAGCAGCCTTATTTTTCTTCTTTCATAACATTAACATTTTTTACCTTCTTGTTTCCAACCATCCAGTTAATCACATTCTCCAGTCGCTGCCTGAACGTCACATCTGGGTTGTATGGTAAGTAGTGCGTCGCGGTGCGGTTGTCAATGACCACATCGGAGCCGGGCCACATCATGGCCGCCGTCTTGTAGCCCGAGTCCTGGGCCGTGATCCAGAGCGGCTCAGCCTCGCTCCACCACGACGAGTCAGTGTCGTTAGAAAGATGGAAGTGCTTTTTGGTGACTGGGTCGTACATGTTGCTGGCAATAATACCATGAGACTCTGCATACAGGCCTGTCACCTGGAGATATCATTTAAAGATAGAAGTAACTGAGATCTTGAAAGCTTTAAACAGGGGTTACATATAATAAATTATGCCAGCTCTCAACAGTGAAAGAATATTTGACGGGTTACCAGGCTGTAATGGTTGGGAAAGGTCTTGGTGACAAACACATTGGTCATCTGCTCCACCAGGACCCCTTGGCTGTATATGCTCTTCAGGTTTGGCATTGGAAACCTTTTAAGGTAATCTGCCCGAAAACCATCAAAAGACACCAGCAGCAGAGGTGGAGGACCATTCTGAGCTGGGTCTATTTCTGTGACCACACAGCTGAAAGCACACAGGAAACCCAGCAGTATTTGATGTAACATCCTGAAAAAGATGCACAATATACAAGTGACCTGAAGGCACAATTTGTCAAAAAACATTGTTGATTTGAAGAATCAAAATGATGATGAACGATAGACTTGCTGCACCAACAACTGAAACAAAAGCTTGAAATAAACCAAGCTGCCATAGAGGAAATGAAACTTAAATGAAAGTTAGTGCTTTTCAGCACAATTGGGTTTGTTCACAAGTAAGCTGTGCCAAAAGTTATTCTCAGAAATAAATGCAATTTCTTTAATGTAATCATAGTCCCAACAAGTTATTTCCCTTTAAAGTAAAGAATTTAACTTAAGTGATGCTGACTAAATCAGAGTAATTACTTTATTACTGTCCCTCTTTACCTCAGTTAGAGTCAGTTTACTTAGTGTAGTGTAGTGGTGCTTTGTTGCCTTTTCAGTGACACAGCAGACTACTTGTTTCAAGAAAAAAAGATTAAATATGATGAATAATTTTGATCTCTTTGGTTATTGTAAATGATAATAATCCGTTTTCATATAATAGACCTCTACAATTTTCAAGTTTGTAATGTAATCTAATAATAACCTAAAATAGAGTCTTTATTTTCATTGAACATACCTGCTTATGTTTTTCTTCTATTGAGCTCAGATTTTTTTTTCCTGTTTCTGTTCTTTCGTTTCAAACAAAACCGATCATAATAAGGGAGATTATACAGTGAGGCTTCTCTCAGCGGAATACAGGGAATTCCCTGTAACTGTCAAAAACATCAACAAGGAACAGAAACTCAAGTACAACCAGGAAGTAACACCTTTACACGAATTATAGAAGATATTTTCTGGATTTTCTTACTCAGCAACAAACAAACTTGTGAAACTAATAATTACTGCTAATGTGACTGATGTTTAGTTAAAGGAGATTTGACTGTAGTATTTAAAGAATATTATTGGCCAACCGGTTAGCGCCTGCTGCAGGTGGACACTTTTAGCATGTCTGATCCTAGCCTAACACTAGCTGCACTGTCGCCATAATGTTACCTTTATAAACGGGCTCAAACACAGGCGTCCTCCAAACAAGCGCTGCTCAATAACTCTCCCCACTTTCACAGCAGACTATTTCTACGGCATTTTCAATGAACCTCCTCGAAATTAACCAAAAAAGCGGTTTGTCGTGTTAACCAAGTACCTCACAATCGTTTCCGGTTAGCCTTTTCACATTACTAGCTAGAAATATCTCTAAAGTCGTTAAATTAAAAGTGATAATTCTATGATATTACTTATTTTCTATGTATCTTGTAATTTAACACTTGATATTATTATGTTTAAAATAAAAACACAAATTCTGATTCAAACAAATGAATAATGACGAGTTTTATTGAGAAAAAACTGACAATACCAACTGTCCGTGTTATCGTTGGCTTGACGCAAAAGTCATTTGACGCGTTGACGTAATTAACAGCTCCGGCAGCCAATCACCGATTCGAAAAGGTGTGGTGGGCGGGACTAATAGGAACATTGAATTATTTAGCGCTCTTAATGCAAAAATCAATGTTTTATTCTTCTTCAGTGCAATGCATTTGAAAACGATCCACACTGATGTTAGTCTGAAGCTATAATTTCTCTTAGTAAATATATAATTTGAATTTTAGGAGTGTAGTTTTGAACACAGGCTGCACAGACAGTAGCTACCCATTTGCAGCAGACTATTTGGACCACCAGACTGGTTTTGGAATTTCCTCCCTCCATCATTAGCCGCATTTAAGAAAATTAAACAAGGTGAGTTTCTTTTTAGTTTTACATAATCATTTCTTTTCACTCGGCCTTTGTTGATAAATTTGTTAAATTCACGCTACAGATTTACTATAGGATACATTTATTGGTGGTAAGAACATGGTCAGATGTACTTACCGTATAAAACATATTTATATAAAATGAAAATCTGTTTATCTATACCTTAGCTGAGAAATGTAATTACAAAGCATAGCTATTTTACATATTTACAGTGTGAGTGTAAATCCAGTTGTGCTGATGGTATTATACTACATATAAAGCCTAACTCTGTGGATACTTGAACTGGTACAAGGGGGACAAACTGTAAGAGACACAAAATTCACCAAAACTAAAACCTGGTCTGGTTTAAAACATTTTGGTCTGGTTTTGCACTGACCATTTTGCTGAAATACTACGTGGCACAAGTGTTTGCTGCTTTGCTGTTGCTTTCATCAGGTTTTAATCATCAGACTTGACCTGCCATTGTCAGCGGAGATGGCAACTTTAAAACCACCTGCCCTTCACATTCAATTAGCCGAGTGAAGCCTTTGAACCAGGACCTGAAGGAGCTGCTTGGTCCTGATTGAACCGAGAGTCAAATAAAGCCTCTGCCTCTGAAACACACAGCTTTTGGGGCTAATCCTGCACTCGAGGCCACCCCTCAGTGCAGTTCCTGCCCCAGACTGCAGTTCACAGCTAATCTCACGTTTGCCTTTCATACAGTAGAGCCATACACTGTAAGGAGCTTAATGAACACAAGGGTTGAGTCTTTCATTGTATCAGACAGGCTTTATATTCAGGTTTAGACGATTTTTTTATTTTTTATTTTTTTTTTAGCAAATTTAATTTCTAAATTTTACTCATGAATCAGTAATTTGGGTTTTCCTTTAAATACATCCTTGAGATATGTGTAATATGAAGACATAGCTATGACATAGATGCATTTTATTGGAGCATGGATAATGCAAAAAAAACAAGCATTTAGAGGCACACTGCTCTTCACACAGCGCCTCAGGACACTACACATAATATGGACTCCTCTGAAGTCAATGCACATCTCACGCGAGGCTACAGATCCCAGTTCAGAGGCAAAACCAGGTCATCTGGCGTTTAATGAAGGCACTGATGTTTGAATGAATCAAGGAGTCCTTATTTTCTTTTTTTTATATGCTCAGACTGTCATATTGATTGTGATAAAACACATTTATTTAGTGAAATGACAGCTGATCTTATCTTTGTATTACACCACTCCATTTTGCAGTGTTTAGTGCTGTGGGCTGGGAGATAAATCCTTCAGAGAAAACTGCAGGGAAGCTTTTAAATAATGAACAAGCTCACAGCTAATGACATTTCAGATTGATTGTGACTTCTTTTACAACCTTATCTTGTAGTTAAGATTTAGGTATCTAAATTGGTCTTTCACAGCTAATATATCTTATCACATTTAAAAAATAACACTAAATGAATAACCCTTTTTTTCTCCCAGGGGTTCATTTGGACACATCCAAAAGTGCATGAAGAGACCTGGGATCCACAATGAAGCCTTGGCCAGTGGCCTGCATCCTGCTGGTGACTACTGTAGCTGACTGGATAAAAGACACTGAGGCTCGGGATTTTACTGTAAAGGACATCGTTAACTTACACCCCTCAAGTAGGAACTTAATTCTATACAAGAAATAAAATAGGAAAAATGAAAGCTGTAGTGCTGGAGTCAAGATTACACTTAATGAGACCAAGAACAAGAGTGAAAAGAGAAAGAAAATATAAATACTTTTAGAGTTCGAGACCAAAACGATGGCAGTGTGAGACTAAGTGAAGAAGAGTATATAAAACTCTGAAAGTCCAGTCTTCATTCATATTTAATGTTGCATTGTCAGTTACCTCAAAGCATTTATTTGTGCATATTGTTGTGTGCAGCCACTCCTCATCCGGGAGGCTTCAAGTGCTTCACGTGTCAGGAGGCTGCTGATAACTATGAGTGTAACCGCTGGGCCCCAGATATCTACTGTCCGAAAGGTTTGTGATGGACCTGTCTATTGTGTTTCTTTGTGAGGCTGCACTAACTCATCTGAGATTCTCTATGGGGTGTACGCCATGTTTTCAGAGACCAGGTACTGCTATACTCTGCACGTGATGGACAACCGGGGACAGAGTGTGTCCGTGTCCAAGCGCTGTGCCAGTCTTCACGAGTGTCAATTCACTGGATGTGCTTTTGTGTCTGATAACGGACACCAGGTGGGGATAGAAGTAGGGCAGATGTCCGTTTGAGTTCACTATAATATGTATAACCAGTTTAATGCTTCCTTCAGGTGTGCTCGTCCTGCTGCGAGGGGAACATCTGCAACTTATGGGTCCCACGAAACGAGAGCAGTGCCATTTTCTCATCCACCTCTCCTCTGCTCAGCTCCAGCAGAAGACTCCATCCTGCAGTGTTAACCTACATTATTACTGTTAACTTCTGGACTTTTATAAGAGACTGAAAAAGGAAAATACGCATCAGTTTGAATTTCTAAAACCCTCATTATAACTGTACAGTACTGCAGTCTGGGTACCCTAATAGTAATGCATCAAAAATTAATCAAAGCGAGTTTTATACATTTTTCACACTCCTATCCACTCCTATCTACATAAAAGAAATGACAAGCTATTTTGTTTGTAACATTTGACAGACCTCATACCTTTTATGTTCTGTTACCCATTTATTGTGAATATTTGGAAAAAAAACCCCAAAGCAATTATAAGCGATTTCCACAAAACTCATGCAGCCCTGATTTTCTTGGTGCCAATGGGTTAATCTAACCTATATATTTCTTAGTGTTTTTGTCCGTAATGTCACTGGGCACAAGCTGGCTGTGGTTATATTGTATCACCACTAGATGACAGCGACACACAGCTGAGAGTCAAGACTAGACTTCTGCAGCCTTCTATATATGGTTAAATAGTCCACTTGTAAAACTATAGATTTTATTTGCCTAGTGTTAGTCAATGAGAATACAACCCAACAGTTTTTGATGTAATTGTATTAATCACTGCAGGTCTCTATCACACGAAACTTGCTTCACACTCAAGGCTGTCTTTTTTATGAGTGGCGCTCCTCTTTTATGACCTTTACACATCCAATACAAGATAAATTAGTGTGTTCACTGATTGACTTACTCTAAACCCGCTGCATGCTATCTTACACTCAACTTTTTATGACCTGCGATATAAAACAGGACCAGGCTAGATGGAAAATTGCTGCTCGGGTTATTAGGAAGGATAATAACACACTCGAAGCTACAATGCCTCTTAATGTTCTGCAAAATTCACACTACCCTTAATCCAAAGTGAGATTTTTAGAATTGGTTTGCTGTTAGATATTACTTTGTAGTACTGCCAAACCACATGCATTTACACTTAAGTATTATTATAACAAAATTGAAAGTTGGCAGCAATATTGTGTCATAACCTCCTTGATTTTGTACTTGGGCCTTACACCATTGGGACTCTTTAAAATGACAGTTGGTGAATCTCCAGTTTGGTTGCATTCTCCTTTAAGAATCATCTTCCTGGCATTGGTGATCACTGTCCAAAGTCCCAGAGTCCATTAAGATAAGGTAGGCACCGTTGGCATTGCTGTCACACCACTTTTGGAACACTCCACTGTCTCTTCCTCTGTTTCTGACCTGTTCAAGATGGCGGGCGTGTACGAGACCCCAGAAGAGATGACCTATGACACCCACCTCTCAGCGAATTCTGACATCTACGAAACACCGTACGGCGAGCCCTCAGCTGAGTACGAGAAAACGGGACGGGCCATCGGGCGAATACCCGACCCCCCTTCACTGCCACCGCCCCAGCCTCCCACTGAGCAGAGGAGGGACAGCACCTCCTCTTCTTCATCTTCTTCTTCTTCATCTTCTTCATCATCATCATCCCAGGCTAAAGACCCAGACGATCTAGGGATAGAAGAATGGACCCAGGAGGAAGAGGAGCAGGCAGAGATTCAGGCCAGCACCAAAGATCTGATCTGGGACAAGGGGTTTGATGAGGTGGACGTAGGTGTGTCTTCCCGACGGTCTTCATCCTCGTCATCATTAGCCTCGGAGAAAGAGCTGGAGAAGACGCCAGAGCTTGACGGCAATGAGACTAAAGTCACACTTTTTGCTAAGGTAAGGAAGTATGCATTCAGATTTACAGTTAGACACATTTTGCCAAGATACTGACCTGGGTTTGACTCCTGACTTAGACGAGTGGCTTGATGTCATCCACTCACATACAAACCTCATTAATAATTAATAGAATGGGCAAAAAATTAACATTACCTTTGGGTTTGCAAAATATATACACAAGATGACAATAGAAAAAAAGTTAAAAAAGTCAAATCAAACTCCTTCAGCCTTCTGACCATATATTGTTGGTTTGTTTTTATTAAAATTTACCTCAATTGTGGTTTAATGAAACTGTAATTGCACTTAAAAGCCTGATAATCATAATGATGTTCATATCAGTGGGATCAATGATCATGGAGCAGATCACATAAGGGCATGCCGACCCATATCTGGGTATGGGTAATACATTAACTACAGGCAACGTACAGTATGTCATACAATCCCTATTTTAAAAACTGGACAATCCATTTAAAGCAGTGTACAGACCGACACTCACTTCCAGTTCTGTTTCATACTGCACTTCTGCTTCAATTTTCTTCTAGTAGTCATTACGTCACATGTGGAAGGGGAGTGTGATGAGGCGGGGGGGTCTAAATATAAGCAGCACTGACAGGAATGTTCTGTGTCAGTGCTGGGATAGTTCCTGTCGCACGGCCAAGTGAGTTATCAGCATGTGTTTATTATTGAATATGCTCACAAGTGCATAAATATACTCTACTTAGCCATTGAAGCTAAGCGGCTGTATCCACAATCCCTTAGTATTTGAATTTATGACATAATCTAAGGTCCATTTGTAATAAAGTGTGCAGAGATCATAAATCTGACTCTCTGGAATGGCAACAGTGTTAAATGTGGTAATATGAATCAGAGGTCATGTAATAATAATGTGTTTAAGATAATGCACTACTGTCCACACTATCAGAGAGGGGAAGAAGCAGGTTAGGGGGTTTAAATTTACTCCCTAGGTGCTACCACTTGGACACAAAGTAGATGAAAACAACCCAAATCCAAGTGAGCGCCAAAACCTTCGAGGGTGACACCCCCAGGTGCTGATGAGTCTGACGAGCAGACAGTGACTCGGTATGATTCAGAGTCACCCAGTCTTGCCAGTGGGTCGGGAGGTGTGGCCCGGGGCACCCTTACGTGACCGCCCCCCTCCCCCTTGCTCCTCAGCCCCGGGGGTTATTTTGGGAGCGTTACAGTCACGCCTCGGGTACAAGTTGAACCCCTGACACACACGCACACTCACTCCCTCGCTGGTGTCCGTCCTGGGCTCAGACACTGACGGGACAGAGAGCTGCTATGGGACCGAGAACTCTGGACCTGGAGTAGAATCTCTAAACCGAAACACATTCAAAGACTTTTTTTTTTTAAACAATGACGGAGACTGGTGACAAGGACCCTGATATTGAGCTGTTTGTCAAGGTGGGATTACTCATGGCATGTGTTTTGGCCTTTTTTATTCAAATTTTCATTAAAATATCAGCTTCTTTTATGCATTGTGTTTCCAATAGATTTCCTCTTATTTATACAATTACTGACTTGACTGTGGGCTGCTGTTTTGGTTGGTGGCCCCTTTAAGGCTGTGCATGCCATGTTGTTGTTGCTGATTTTCCATGTGTTAACCTGACACCCACGTGCACACACAATCTCTCTGTTTCTCTTTGCTGCACAATGAATAATTACTGAATTTATGAATATGAGGCCAAATATTTCAAGTGACGTGATGCGATGATAAAATAAGTATAATAAGTACACAATTTTCTTGAAGGAACTGTGATTAATCATTGTATAAGTCGGTGTAAATAATAATTATCAAGCATTTTGTAATGAGTCCATGCAAGTCGTCTCAGGTGGTACAGTACATTTTCTGATTTTATTGAAACCTGCTACAGTGCACAAACCAGAAGTCCGAATGGGCAGTGAAGCGGCTAATGGAAGCGCTGTGGATTATTCATGTTGCACTTGGTGTCTCATTACGGTGTAGTGTTGCAACTTTGCATGCACGCTAACACGCATTTCTACACACATTTTTGATCATAACCCTCTATGAAGATATCAGGCAAAATCTGACCTTTATGTACCTTAAAATGTCTTCCTAAATACGTTTTCATGTTGACTAAACGGAGGATTGTGTGGCTGGTAGGTCACTGCGAATCCGTTTGTTTACCTCGTACATTTTTGCAGGTTTCCGTGTCATGCAAACCGACACGTTTCCTCCGTATTAACTCTTGTTCCGTGTGTTTGAGTACAGGCTGGGAGTGATGGGGAGAGCATCGGAAACTGTCCCTTCTCTCAGCGCCTCTTCATGATCCTCTGGCTCAAAGGGGTTGTCTTCAATGTCACCACTGTTGACCTCAAAAGGTGATAAAAGCATCATAGAGTTACTGTGTACACACTGTAAGAGGACAGGGGTATTTAGGAGCACACATTGAGGACATGAGTGTAATGTAATCTAAGACCTGTGATGTTGTGATTTTACTACTCTAAGATGTGGTGTCAAGGCTCTATGTAAATAAAAACTTTTTACATTTACCTCACAAATACACTGAGCAAGAACCAAATATACGTGTTACATGAGAGGAACGGGATGGAAAGTTGCAACCTTCTTACTTTGCGGACTTTTGTTCAGCCCCAGTTTTGTTTGCTCCGACCACGGGAAATTACACTGCAGTGGCAGTTATTGAAAAAGTTCATGCTCCTTTGATAAAAATTATTTTTGTCTTTTTGTCAACGTGATTGTCTAGTGTGTGCCAAATTCCTAAAGCATACATAAAGAAATATTGCTCAAGTGGACATCATAAAGAAACCTTGCCAGTATTAAAAGATTTTCAGAAGTTAGTACTTTTATAGTGAAACAGAAATGATCGTGCCTCTGCTTGAACAAAGGAAACCGGCTGACCTTCACAACCTGGCGCCAGGAACACACCCGCCCTTCCTCACCTTTCAGGGGGAGGTCCTCACTGACGTCAACAAAATCGAGGAGTATCTGGAGGAAATGCTGGCTCCACCAAAGTAGGCCATATATACAAAATGATATGAAAATGAAGACAGGGGATATATCTGATGACTGCTTTTTCTTCAGGTATCCAAGACTCACTGTGAAGCACCGTGAATCCAATACTGCAGGGAACGATATATTTGCAAGGTTCTCAGCTTATGTCAAAAACACACGGCCGGACAAACATAAAGGTATGCTGATGAAATTCACATCTCTCCAGAGTACGCTTATGTCATACATGCTGAACATAAAACACAAACAAAAGCAAAGAGAAAATCTACATTTATCGAATCAAATGTAGAAAACAGCAGTGTTTCTGTATAGACATGTATAATGAATTCCTTTTGCCTTAAGACTGCAAGGTATAGATTTTTAGCTTGACTTCATTAGTTAAAATCAATATTCACATGAGAGCAATCCATCAATTACAGGAAGTTTCTGCAAAATGCTCGACCAATCTATGCAGTCAAGTCTAGATTACTTTGATAATGAGCAGTACACAATCGATTGGACTACAACTGTGAAACTATTAAGTATATGTTTGTGTAAGTAATTAATGTATGTATTTAGCTTTGGAGAAAAGTCTAAACAAGGCCCTGGCAATGCTGGACGAGTATCTGATAAGTCCGCTTCCTGATGAGGAAAAGTCTGGTCGGGAATCCACGCGTAAGTTCTTGGACGGAGATGAGCTGACACTGGCCGATTGTAACCTCCTCCCCAAACTCCACGTTGTCAAGGTAACTGACTTGTTTTAAATGCTGTGTTGCTTAAATGTAAATCGATCCTAACAGTTCGTTTATTTGTTTAGGTGGTTGCGAAGAAATACAGAAATTACAACATCCCGACCGAGTTCAGAGGGGTGCTGCGTTACCTCAGCAACGCCAGCAGCCGAGATGAGTTCACCAACACGTGTCCGGCTGATGTGGAGATCGAGCTGGCCTATAAGGATGTGGCCAAGAGGCTGGGCAAATGAGTACCGTCATCCTCAATCACATACACTCTACCTAAACTAACCACAATTTTTAAAATCAAAGAAGTATGGTTTTCCTGTCATTTACTCCAGTGTTTAATGTTCTGTTGAATGAACTCTGCTACTTACTTTTAGTATTTTTTAGTAGCACATAGTGGAAATTCTCTTGTTATGTGGATTTCTTTTGTGATTTATTGGTTGTATTCTGAATTGCAGAAGTGCAGTTATTGAATGTGTCCTGTTTCAGCCAAAGTCTTTTATCTTTCATTGGACTGTTTCTAGATAATTTATGTTTCTTTAACTTGGATTTGTGGTATTCTTTTATAATTTTTGCTGCCTAATGTAATGTCTTGTGTATTAAATGTGCTTATTTAATTATGCTGATGTTTAACAAATGCAATAATAAGAGGAATACAGAGACTTGATGTTTTTGGAGGGAGTCTTGAGTGCCTGAGGAAAAGCAAAACCTCCCCTGCTTTCACTTCCATTTGTCTGTAAATTATATATGTTTAAATGTAACATAGATGTGAAAAGGTAACTTATAAATAATGGACAGGGATTCTATGTGAAGCGGATTTCAGTACAATATGTACAACATGCTTTTCAAGCTTATCATAGTCTGCAATGATTAGAACCATAAATTATGCTTATGTCAATAATAAATCTATTTTCTCAGAAACTGATCATGAGTTTTATTGTTACTGGAAGGAGTCAATTTGAAAATGACTGAGTTCCACCGCAAAAATACTGAATAAGCTCATAACGTGACTGCAAAAAGGTAAATTAGGGGGTGGGGGGAATCCCAGAGACTAAAATGCATTTTGTTAAGTAGACAATGAACGCAATTGTTGTCTTTCGCCAGGAGAGGGAGGCAAACACTACATTTCCATTTGGAGCGGCAGCGGGACCCTACGGTAAGGGAGTGTCTGCAATTTGTTTACCTGACGAGATGAAGCAAAAATGCCAAAACCCACATTCCTATTTTTGTTTTTTTTTTATAAACAGATTTTAGTTTTGTACATTTAACTTAAGCTAATGTTATGTCATTTTTTTGTAACTATTTCTTGATGCTCTTAAAGTCAGGCGTAAAAAGCGTAAAAAAAAAGATATTACCACCGTCCAGACAAAAAGAAATACACTTTACTGCCATTAAACTGTACAACTCACATGTACTGCTTTTCACCCATGCAATATGTTTCCTCCGTAATCCCAGTATAAATATGTACATAGAATGCTCTTTTTATTATCATTGTTAATTTATCTTGACCTGGTTGTACCTTTTAAAGTTTATATTTATATTTCTTACATTCTAGTCTGTGTGTATAGTTTTACTGCATCCTCCTTTTTTATATATATTTCCCAACACTATTTGTCAACTATATATGAACTGCCATCACATGATTGAATTTTCCCAACGTGGGATCAATACAGTCTAATCTGAAACAAAAATGATACCTGACAAGCCAGTGTGAGCACGAGTAAATGTGCACTAAGGCGATTCTGGAGTCTTATTTGAATGGGGTGATCTTGTCGTTCAATTCAAACTAATTTTATTTGTATATTCCAATATCACAACAACACTTGCCTCAAAGGGCTTCACAAAAACAAAAGACAACATCCCCTGTCCATCAGGGTGAGGAAAAAACTTAAAAAAAACCCAGGGCGGACACTGACAAATAGTCCATCATATGTACAAATGAATGAGAAATGAATATTAATATTGTCCATGATAATCTCAGCAGTAATATTTCATCTGAGTGAGAGTAACTGGGGTCAGGGGTCTATGGGTCGGGACAGGATCACAGATGGGGCACAGCTAAGGTCCAATCACGCGCTGGAAGGAGTGGGACAAAGGGACGACTTGTGAATTCTACTTTATTATTCTCAAGTTTCATTGCATTGTAAAAAAAATTGACACTAGCTGCTGACTTTCCATTTTGTTTGATGAAAAATGCACACGTCCCTTAATGAATCAGTGTTCGTTTTGTGCTGAGACGCTAACAGGAGGACGGTCCCTAGTGTGGGCAGAGCAAACACGGCTCATGCTCTCCGCCTGGACTCTCATCTCACCAGACTCTCCAACACCACGACGTCTTTCCCTACTGCTCTCTTGGATCATTCGCCTTTTTTATCCCTCCAGGTGTGAATTCTTTACGGCGAACCGACACGTATTTTCAGGTAAGTCATGAATTGTACTCGTAAACGCCTCGGAGCCTCGTTACGGCACTATTGTTGAAGCTAAAAGCGGAGACGCAGTGTTAAAGGAGTGGACGACTTGTCATTGCGGCGGTGTGCTTTCTGTTGTCATGTGTATGGGGGTCGAAAGAGGGGCAGATAGGGGTCTGAAGCCTCAAAACAAAGCTAATGTAGCCGAGGAATGAATGTAGCCTGGTTATAAAGCGGCTAGCTGTGTTAATGCGGGTAATAAGGTTGAAAAGCTAACGCTAGCTGCTTGTCAGAGCCAGTTGGGGACGGTAATCAAGCGCAGCTGAGGGAGCAGGAGTCCCCATTGTTATTACACGGCTGCTACCGCTATTTTATGATGCTAATGAATTCATCCTGGCTTAAATTGTGTCTTGTATAAAGGGACCAGGTTGTGTTGTCGAGTAGCATCACTGTCTCAGAAACAGGTTGCCAAGGAATAACGTTTTACTCCTGTGGTTAAATGCAATTATCCAGTCATTGAAAGCGTTTAATGTTCTTCCCCCATGGCTTCCTCTGCAAATGCTTGGAGCAGCTATGTCCTTGTTATTAACCTGTAATTCTCCTTGACGAAAACAGATGCCTGCATTAAAAAGTATGTAGCACCTGTGACAGTAATGCTATGGTTGAATTAGAAAGTGAATGTTATGTTTGAGTAGGAGCATTGGTTTGGATTGTTTTTCCTGTTTTACAAGAGCACTAGATAAAAAAGAAGCAGGTAAAAAGTGAAGAGTTGAAATAACATTGCATGCATTGTTGCTCTGTTTGAGTGTCTGCTGTGCATTTTGACATTGATAAAGTGCTTGGCTTAACAGAAAGTCTCATTTCTCTTGTGTCCTTGTCCTGATGTTTGCATAAATTGTTGAAATTGCGTGATGGATTTTCAAAGAACATGAACAATGACCTTTTTCACTGTCCTCCTCGCTACTTCTGATCCTCGACTGCAGGCTGTGAGCTAATGCTGAGTGGAGCGACCAACTAGAGGTGATGCACTGACGGCCCCTGCTTTTATAAAGAGCTCTTTGAGTGAGATTTTTTTTTGCCCGGAGCCCACGGGATTATAAATCCTGGGGAAAAGGAGCTTTGCCTCGGTGGCATGCTTCGCTGGCAAGAAATCGTTGGAGAGGGGGGTTGTTGGTTGGTGACGGTGGGCTCGTCCAGAAGAGGCTGCAGGACTGTGTGGTGATGGATGCCATGCAGGGAAGTGGAACACTTGGCCTTTCTCTGATTAAAGGGGTCCTGTTCTCTCCGCGGCCGCACACACCTCTCTGTTATTTGTGCGGTGGATCTGATTACTGATCACTAAGCCAAAAATTGCTGCCTTTCCACAGTCAGCGATCCCTAATGTGATGTGATTGCTCCTGTTATTTAATGCCAAGCTTAGAGATTTACTAAGCCTTAATTTAACTTTTAAAACACCTCTGTGGGTTAGTTTGGGCTGTTGCTTTGGCATTTCCACCTCACTAATCTTTTTAATTACAACACCATTAGGAAACAGTATTTGGAGCTTCACATAGATTTGACCGGAGAAGGTTTTGAACTTTGCCAGAGGTAAGGGGCTCAGGGAAAATG
Source organism: Rhyacichthys aspro (assembly GCA_036850595.1). Classification (NCBI taxonomy): domain Eukaryota; kingdom Metazoa; phylum Chordata; class Actinopteri; order Gobiiformes; family Rhyacichthyidae; genus Rhyacichthys; species Rhyacichthys aspro. The sequence continues at coordinate 7,576,044 of CM072149.1, forward strand.
GTTAATGTGATTTAGAGGCAAATGAGAGTTCACTGGTTAAATTCACACGAAGCTCTACCTTGTACTTCCTTTTGAACTGAAATGTAGTGCTTTATTATTACCACCCTAAAGATCAAGCATATCATCATTTGAGTGTTTCCTTATCCAAACAAATAAACTCAATGACAATAACAAATCTTGTTCAGGATTGATTTCTAAAGTGAAGGGCCTCCTCTGTTATTTTTATCGGCATGTTTAAGTGACATATACTGTCACTATCCTCAAATGGGTGTGCTGAACTCACCGTTGGTGTGATTGCACAACTGTTACAAGCTGCACCCACTCCACAGAAATAACTCTGTAGATTTACTCAGAGACCAGTTTGGCATAGCAGCGCTGGTTTTGTGGCCTTTTGTTTAGTGACAAGAAAAAGGACATGTCAGAGAGAGACCGCACACGCTTCTCGATGCACTGTCAACACCTCGTCTGTACAGCCTGTCTGGCTGTTAACAGCGAGCTTTTTAACACGCTGGTCATGTTCGGAGTGCTAGGTCATTTCTGGACGTTCCTGTCATAATACAGTTAGGCTCAACTAAGGTCAAATGAAGCACATGTTAGAGCCATGACAGAAGTTCATATTAAGCAAAAAGGAAGTGCTCATAGGAATTCGGTCTGACCGTGTCTGTTCTTCTACAGTATCATATTTCAGTAGTGTTTTGGAAACATTCACAGTGCTATTTTTACAAAGCTAAATTCCAAGTGTATTATTCAACCATAAAATCTAGTTTAACACAGTTTATTATAATTAATGTGTATAACAGAATGTCTTTCATTCTTATGCTTGGGGTTAAAACTTGGTTACTTAAACCCGTTCATCTCTCTTGAAGGGGCAGGATATCCCAGGTTGGTAAAGTTGCTATGTTTTTTTTTTCACAGATGGGTCCAGCTGTTGGGTCATTATAGTTGTCTTGGTTTTAAAGAATAGGTCTGTTGGATCATGTTGTATAAAATCCTTAGGGGTGTGCTGCAGTGTGTAAAACATTTTTGTGAGTCCTCTTCCATCTGACACGCTGTCATCAAAGCAATCTGTGTTCACACAGATACGCTCAGCTGTTGAAAGTATTGTGTTTACCCCCACTGTTTCAATCATTACACACAAGAGGAAGTAATAGCTCAGTTCTGCTCTCGGAGATAAAACTTTTTTAATCCTGAGGTTTTCTGGAGGAGCGATAATGCTAGCTAATTACTAGCAATATACGATCAGCACACAAGCTTTTGAAGCACATAAACACAGATTTTTACTGTGGTTGTTTCTGTGCAGCTCAACCGCAACAAAACCTAAACTCCTCCTTGAACAGAATCAGACTCCTGCATTTTTGTGGAGTTAAAATGCAACCCCCTGTGTAAAAAGGCTTTGTAATTAGTAAATATCACTTCTGTTTGGCCACAACTGTGTTTCAACATTTGTAGTTTTGAAGAAAAGGGTTTCTACTGGTCACGCTCTTGCCTGGTGTTGTAATGTGAGGTAATTCAGCATGTTTTGTTTCTTCAGCCTTGAGAAGAGCTGAGCTGGTTCCTTTTTGCTCAGACATCCAGAGTTCAGTGATTCCTGAGCAGAGCTGACTCTAGGTTTATACAGAGATAACACTGTACTTTGTGTGTGCCATGTAAATGAAAGTCTGTCAGGAGGTCATGTACTTCCTGAAGTGGTTTGTGTGATGCTCACTGTTTAGTTTCGGCACAGGTAAGAAACTCAGGCTCAATTTGAATGTTTTACTTCATTTTTTGTTGTGTAAGTCAGGACAGGTTGTATTTGGTAACTCAGTGTAGTTTTAGTGCATTTGTGTTTGAACCCAAGTTTTAAATACTTGAATACATTTTCCAGTCTGAGTACCAGTGATTTGTGTGTGTTGTGACGCATGATCCCACAAAAGACTCTGTAAACTGCTGAGCACATTAACATCGATCTGATTGTCCCCTGTCTCTCACTAAACTTCCTCCCTGGACGTTGTGGTTTAGCTCTCGTCTCATCAGCAGCTGGGTTCACACCCGCGAGGTGGTGGAGCAGCAGCACGCACCCGTTCCTCTCGAGGGCCTAATGAATAATTAAGAGGTGGGGCCAATGTGAAGGAGTCCATTAAGATGCAGAGTCACACTGGTCTCCATGGCAGCACAGACATTATCAGTATCACGTCTCCGTTTGGCTGGGCAACAGGCGAGCCAGCTCTGTTGCTTCTGCACTGTCGACCGATCTGGAAGAGGGACGAGGAAGCCTGCTGTCTGCAGCCGGCTTTACTTTCTCAGTCATTCACCTGTTTCTGAGACAAAAAACCAGGCCAGTGTCGGACACCAGAAGCTAAATCTGGAGTCACCTGGATGTGAGAAGTCAAGCAGGTTGAAGGCCTTTTATTCAGCAGAAAATGGATACTTTTTCATAGCTGATCTATAATTAATGACTGAGGCTATATCCAGAGCATATTTGACTACTTTCTGTGGTTGTGCATCAAGCTCTTAGTGAAACACAAGTTCTGTTCATTCTTTTTTAGACCTGGAGAAATGCACTGGAATAAATGTGGCCCCAGCCAGCTTCACCTTTACTTTATGGAGCACTCCCTAAACTACCAGCTGAAGGAAGTTATTTCGAGCGCCTATCACAGATGTAAAGTGAGTGCTCCACCATCTGGCCAGCTTTCCTGCTCACCACAGAACAAGGGCAAAGGCTATCTGATTAGGACTCAGCTGGAAAGATATTAAAGCCTGACATGATTATTGTGACAATGATGCCATGTCATTGTTCACTCTAAATCCATTCATCATTACCGTAATCTATTTAGGCCTGCACGCCAGGCACCATAATGAATCAAATGATGGATCCCATTGAGTGCAAACGTTTCAGTTCTTACTATGGAGCAATCCTGTATGTATAAAGCCAACGGGTTTGATAACATCTGAAAATGGAGAATAAAGCTTTAGCCCATATTAACAGTGAAGCAGTTTGTGTTGTGTGCCCTTGTCCTTGGTATTAATGCAGGTCAAATAAAATGAATCTACTTCAGGTATGAGACAGGTACAGATACCTGGACAAACATCAGTTAATCGCAGGGCTAACAAGGGGCAGTACTGTGACCTTAGCCGCATCTATCAACCCTGAGGTCTACTTACAGGAAAGCACCACACAAGCTGTCAAACTGTCTTCTGTGTAAACATTATCTGGGATTTGGAGTTGATGACATTTCTTCAACAGCGTGCAGGATGACACCTTAGTGTTCAACAATAAAAACACACCGGGTCGCTGCTGCGGGGCACAGGGCCTCCTGCCAGACAAATTAAGACCTGAAATTAGACGCCACAAGGTAACTGTGCAGAGATATGGGCTCTGCTGGGGGTTGAATAGCGCTTTGCTTTTTCTTTTCAGATTATCAGAAGTGCACTGTCAATCTGAATGAAGCTGTGCAGCTGTGATCAGTTTTTAGTCTCAAAACAATTGATAGTCACAGGAAAGGATTGTAACATTACAAACCAAGCTGCATTGTTGATAAACAGCCCCAAAAGCCCCCTAACCTTGCTGGCGCCGAACCATGGAGCTCTGCCAGCCTTTAGCTGCTTCTCTCCAATCCAGACCTGAACTGTGAGAGACAGCTGATGTTATCAGCACTGCAGATTGCTGCGCTGCCTCTGCCAAAGGCTTGTCTCATGAATTCACAGCGCGTTGCTGAGATATTATTGGTGTGCAGAGAGCTAGTTTTCACACTCAGGAATACAGGGGTTGGTATTTTCTCTTGCTGGATATGTAATTGTGGCTCTGTCTTAAATGGCTGAAGAATTTAGGAACGTCACTGCCTGCTTAGGCGTCAGACCCAGATGACCTATTTGTGAAACCAGCCATGGAAAGTGGGGAAGGCATTTATCATTGTCCATTGTCCACTTAAATATGAGGCAAATTTGAGTTTGAGAAAGACAGAAAATGGATTAGATTGTTTTGGCCTGGTGTGTAATACTGAAGTGATGTTATTATTCTCAGTTTATTTGCAGACTATGATGCTGTGAAGTGTTCATCCGTCAAGAAGACTGTGGTCCTGACCAGCTTAAAGCATGTTTTTGAAGGAGCATAAAAACAGTGCAGTTCAAAAGCAAGGCTGCGGAAATCCCCTCCCCACACTTAGCCTCATTACAGCCACAGCGGCAGAATGCAGATGAGGACACATCCAACACATCTTTTCTTTTGGCTCTGTTGCACGCCGGAATGGTCTTTATTTGTTAGAGCCTAGAGCCAGAGGTCGTTTATTGCACTGTGCACAGATCGCCTCGAGGTCTTCAGTCATTGTTGAACTATTAAACAGCCTGGGCTGCGGGGCACACTTATCAAGCATTAATGCCAAAAGTTGCACGGTTTTGGCTCCAAATCTTGGCAGCAGTTATGATGGCGCATAACATTGTAGTGCTTATGTTATTGCATTAGGCTCGGCTGTTGTTCATACAGTGCAGAGAGAGATTCCTCTGTCTTTTCAATAAGAGCTGGTTTAGAGGTATATATGCCCACAGATAGAGTAATGGTAAGTCTGTGTTAACAATAAAGTGGCAGTAGTAATACCAGGAGTGAGGTATGAGGAGAGTTAGTGCCTGCATGACATCAGCTGAACTCTCAGAGCTATGCATCATATTTCATAATGGATTATTTTGATTATACAGCAGTGTACAGCCAATTAAGTACCTGGACTTTACATTAAAGTAAATGCATTACATTAATCTAAAAATAATTATACAAAATCCATGTAATAAGAACACTAGCCTAAAGTCAGTTCATTCTAATCAGGCTGAAACTCAGTATCACATGATTTGAATTTACTTGTCAAGGATATAGCAGTGTTTTCAGGCATTAACAGATATCAGGACATGACTATCACTTAGAAGTGTAGTGTTAAAACAAAATGTAGTAAGAGACACTGCAACTGTCCTGTAACATGGATTAAGCCATTAGAATAGTACTTTGTAAAGAAATGTCGGTAGATGCACAGTTCTGTTCATCTAAGTATGGTAAAAACTCAAAGGTTTGATCAAATCAACACGGGTGATATGTCATTGTTGTGGAGCTCACACAATGACGTCCAGCTGAGATACTGTGTGCCTTTGTGCTCTGCTGCAGATATGAACTGGCTGCTCTGCTTAAAGTCACAGACTGTTATCCAACTGTGTCTCAGCACCTCCAGTCAACGGGCTTTGACTGTGACAAAGCTCTGGTCTGTGTACGATAACCTATTTTTGAACTATGGCAGCACTGTGTACAGCTTTAAACAGATTAAATACTTGGAATACTAAATTAATTTCCCTTGAATTTCAGGTTACCCCGCCTGGACCAGCTTTCTCCCTGTGTTTAATTTGACATAGTATCTGTTGTGTCATCAGGCTGTGTGTTGGGGAAGTCATAACCTGTATCACTGCTTATAAAACCTTGCGTTTGACATAATCTCTGTTCTTTGCTGTCTTTCAGATCGGACTGGCAGGGTCCAGTCAGGAGGATGGGTCACAAAAGGAAAATCTGTCTGAAACAAGCTGTGTAACAACCCCTTGGAGCTACATGGACTCAGTCATGTCACATTTGAACTCCTGATTCTCCTCCCGACCCCTCCACCTTCCTCAGCTGAGCTCAACACCTTCAACATGGCCACCCTGTTCCTCTGGAAGTTGTCATCCCAGAAGCTGGGCTTCTTCCTCGTCAGCTTTGGCTTCATCTGGGGGATGATGCTGCTACATTTCACCATCCAACAGCGAGCCACTCATGAGAACAGCGCTGTCCTACAGCAGCAGATCCTGGACCTCAGCAAGCGTTACATCAAGGCCCTGGCTGAAGAAAACCAGAGTGTCATGGACGGGCCTTATGTGGGAACCATGACGGCCTACGGTAAGTGGCCAATACATACCGTAAAGACCTGACAGACCAAATCTCAGCAGTGCAACATGGGGCACAATACTTTTCTCTTGTCTTCACTCAAAACCTGCACAGTTGCTTATAATGCTGCTCTTAAATGTCCAAAGCACAACTACAGATCTTTTGTCTTAAGGAACCAATTGGTTGACTTGTATAAAGAAAATTTCCCTGCTTTGCCTTTTTTAGCTATTAATATCTATCATCAAACAGGGATCTCAACATTTATATTCAGTCAAGTGTGGATAGCACCAGCCAAACAAAGCTGAGGCAGAATCAGAAGAAGATATTGGTTTATTTTTTTGTCCCTGATTCTTTTCACAAAACTTTTTGTTTTTTGAAATGTGACTCCATTAAGAGGAAAATTATGCATTTGTTCTGATCTGACTTTAATGCAAAATGGAGTATGTGCTGCTGAGCTACAGTTATTTTTCCCTTTATACCCAGCGTAGTGGGATTAACTGCTCTTAAACAGGGACCACATTTCATGCGTCTTGGAGAACTTGTCGAGGATAGAGCTGATACAGCTGCGTTGGAGCATAATACTGTATAGCACAGGCCCAGAAGATGCATCAATAAGTTATTCGTGCCATTAATAGAGCTGTGTGGCTCAATGGGAGGCTTCATTAGAAACCTGAGATTGGAATTGATTGTTCTCTAATGCCCAAAGAAACAACAGGATACAGTAAAGCTCCTGCAGATTAAATCAACTCCCAGTGAACATGAGAAGGAGTCGGCCAAGAAAGCAAAGCAGCATTAGATCCATAGATACTGGAGTAGGTCAGCAGTAGCATTGTATCATCCCTGAAGGATATGACCTGATAATGACTTTACTGCAAGGCTACATGAGCTGTTGACCTTTCAGGGGTCAGCCGTTAAGGTCATCAGTCAGTCACTGTCAATCGCTCAACTTCCCTTTAACGTCAAACAAATTTGAATGAAAGCTTTTAAATATTTGAAGAAAATTGGGAATTAGATACTTACTATAGTAAGAGATAAATACTAGATACTAACAATATGGAAATGGAGGGACTCAAACAAACTTCAGACTTTGTTGTAATGATTGTGCCACATCATTTTCTGAATGAATTTAAGCTGCAGGTAATCTTGATGAAAAGAGAACTGATACTCTATTGTAAGTGAAGCACGGTGGTGTGTTTTGATGGGAACTGTGTTGAGTCCAGTTTGTTTTGTTCAGTTATATGATTTGATGATTGATTTCTGTGCTGCTGTCAGCTCAGCCCAACAGTCTGCTGACCACTGCCTAACATCACATCAAAATCCATTTCATGTTCTTGATTAGATAGAGTCTCCAGCAGACGTCCTGTGTTCACTCCCTCGCTCAATAATTTACCCAGATATGATTTGTAATGAGTTTAAAGTCAACTGGGCTTCCTCCTTCGCTCCCCTCAAATGACCTATCAAATGTTAATTCATTGCCTCAAGCAAAACCTTTTGTTTCAATGAATCTCTATTTGTAAGGTTTGTTATAGTATAATATGTTTCCCCTTAAGCTTTCCCCATAGTCTTTGTGTTTTTTGTGACCACTGTAAGCAAGTCTGATAAAGTAGAAAATAGTTTATGTGAAATGTCTTCCATGTCTGAGGGAAATTTAGGGACAACAATGTTTTTTTGTCCCATTCGAGAGTCATCTCCTCTCCTGAAGGGTGAATGAATCCATGACAGAGACATGATCTTTCCCTCAGTTGAAACTGATCCGTGTGGCCTGTTGTGATGATTGGCCTGTAGTGTCTCCTGTAACCGCACTCTTCGGCTGCTATTGTGATAGTTTTTTGTGAAGCTTGGACCATTCTCCTCTCTGAAGGCCAAATATCAGACCTCAGGAATCATCACATGGGAAGAAACAACACCTTTTGGCTTAAGGCTTACTTTACTGATGACAATAAAAAAAAGGGATCACTGAAATACCTCGGGCTTATGTTCTTATGTTCTGTATGGTCACATTATTGCTTTGGGGCTTATGCTGTGAGTGACTGTGCATCCATTTTCATGACAATTTGATACCATGAAAAACAGACAGCAACTAGACGTGTTTATTACTCATTTGGTAACCTTGTAGCAGTAGGCGGACAATGGAAGCTTTTCACACATGCTAATGCGGGATATTAAGCCTGGCAGCATTAATTAAGATGTACTTCTCTGAAATCATGCTGTAAAATGTGTAGAATTATTGTGATCGGACAAATACTCGGAGCACTAGTAGACAGAAGGGGTCGATAACTCTTTTGCTTCTCATTTTGCTGTATACATTCAGCTTCCAAGGCTTTCCATTTGGTTGCTTACTCTGCTCTGTGTGAAAGCTTCTCCCAGTGCACAGAGCTGGTCCAAGTCAATGCCCAGGCGTATCTGCTCACACAAATCTGACTGGTGCCAGGTCTAGTTGTGCCTCTCGCCTTTCTCTGTGACATGATGAAACCTGGCATGTCAAATGCAGCTCAGTGAGGGCAAATGTGATGCTGGTATGTGATAGACAAGCTGCAATAATCATCACCGGAAACAAAACGGTATTGTTCATTTTAGTTGCAGTCTTCCACAGTCCAGTGATATTTTAACATTAATATAAATGTTTTTATATCTGTCCCATTACTTCTTTTAACTTAAGTCTTTTACTATGACTGAATAAAATACAAAGACATTATTTAAACTGCAAGGGCACTCACAAAGATGCTGTTTTTTCCCACACTGGGAAGATCCAGTAATTGTTCAAGGAATTAAAGTATCTATTTCAGATGTTGAGCAACGCTGTCCAGCTGTTCACATTTATAATAAGCCTAGTGATAATCAAAAACTGAACCTCATGCCCTACTAAGAAGATTCATGTCCTGATTTTTTTGTATTTTTTCTTGTAAAACTTTGAATACTTGTTGCAGATTTGAAGAAGACTCTGGCTGTGTTGTTGGATAACATCATGCTGAGATTGGGCAAGTTAGAAACCAAGGTGGAAAACATCTACAATGGAACTGGAGGAAACCTGACCAATGGCACAAGCACTGCTACTCCCAGCGCCACCAATCCAGAGAAAGTCAACGTGGCAGGTAAAAATTACAATTTGTTATTACGGATAGTAGATTGCACCACCTCAAAGGGTAAGAACGGCTTTTGGCAGGAGCTTGGTAAACTGTATAAGTAGTAAAAATCTTGCTTGTTCCAAACACGGCATTTTCTCGGACTAGACCTCATCCTTGGACATAATTCAAATCAGGCCCCTGTTCACGCTGCATGACCCTTTTATTAGTTTTCATTGATTTTCCTGCCAGCTTTTCAATGATGAATTCAGGCCAGTTGAGAGGCTGAGGTGTTCCTTGGATTTTGGGACTTTCTCTGAGCTGTTTGCAGCAGCATTAAACCGTTCGGAGTTGGGAGCAAACTATTCCAAATTGTATTACACTGATTGAGTTATAGATTTGAATAGATTTAATCTTGATGACAGCTGCTGCGGCGCTGTCTTTATCTGTTTGGTGAATGGATCCGTTCAGAGTGCAGTCCTCAGTGCTTTTGAACGTTTGTGTGGGCAGTGAACCACCAATGACACATCCTTGAGCGCAATAATGTCTTATCAAACGTTATTTCACTCAGTTTAATGTGGTTACAGCGGTTGTGTAAAGTTTCCAGTGAATTTCTCTTATTCTGAAATGAGTTGGTAGACATTTAGATACATCAAAGATAACAGTCCAATATGTAAATGATTGAAGCTTGATTGTGGATTTTAGAGTAGACATAAACCATTGTGGAGGCAAAAGTAATCGTTGGTAGAGTTGTGTTTTGAATTCGACCTTTGTAAGACAGCATAAATACAGGTGTGGCCAACAAAGCAGTGGCCACTTTTATGTCGGCAATGATCTAAAGCACCCAGGAGTCTGCCCCGGATCACGTCCTCTTGGAGTGGGTGGCAGTTGGCGCGAGTGCCAGCCCCTCCAGAGCTCCATGACTAGAAGCCAATTACCAAGATAAGAATCTGGACAGTGAGGGGAACACGCCTGGCTTTTGCAGAACCTCATATCAAGATGGAGCCGAGCAGGAGCTGTGGGACTGCACTGCTGGCCTGTACTTTTCTGAGTTAGGCTCTCATTTAAAGACCAATCTGAATCTGTTAAAACTGTTTTAGTATTTGCAACTGGGTGGTGTTTACCTCATATTATAACAAAAGACACTGACGTCATTATTCTTTATAAAGATCAAAACGACAGATTTGTGGCTGTTTCCCTTTCTTGAGAAATGCACAGGATGTTGTCAGTTTACTCGTAAATCTTGATTCCACTTTTGCACCAAAGAAAGAAATGCCACAAGTGTTTGGGGACATTCCACTTGCCTTCTGGGTAAAAAAATAAAACTGGCTTGTCAAGTAGCTTATTTGCTGACATGTGACCATTATTATTTGATCAAACACAAAGGGCTTTCATTGTGTGTGTTTGAGTGAAGCAGTAAAGCCTTCAGTAGTGGTTGTAGCCGAGGTGGGTGTGTAGCAGCAGGAGATGGGCCTGTGTCCAACAGCAGCATGTGTCTTGCCATGTCTCGCTGCTGCGGCTAATCAACCTTCCCAGCAGTGCTTCATCTGTGAGCCATGGAAATGTAATCGCTTTCTGCTGCACACACAACAGAGCATCCAGAACAGAGGCTGCAAATGGTCAGATTGTCATTTCAGTCTCTTACTTGTAACGCTTTCTGGTAAAGTGAGACGTGCTCAGAGCTTTCTTCAATCTGCTATCGATCCACATCTCTGTTTGCCATCGACAGTGAAAAATGATCTCCAAGGTCCCTGAAATGAAAGGGTACAAGGTCAGGGTTTTCTCTTGAAGCTGTTCTGCTTATAGCATCAGTATATCTGCTGTGGTGATCATGTGACGCAATGGAAAGCACCAGAAAAGCAGTTTAGCGTGTGGCTAGACTTCATAAAAAAAACCTATGGCCAATCTCTTTTCAGTTCAGAAATCATTAGTCAACATAAGTCCTCTTTACAACCAACTTTTTGTTTGGAATAAAAGTGAATTACTGGTTTGTAGTTTGGCATTAATTCTATTACAGCTTATCTTGACATGTCTTTATTTCATCCTTTTACTAGCTTTGACACACATGTGGCCTGTGTGTTGTGTTCATGTCCCATGGGATCTCTCACATATGAACCCTTAAGATCTCATCTATCACAGCTGGGAACAAAACACCAGGGAACTACAAACATGGTCCTGCTTACATTACCTTAATAAATGTAAAAGCCTTGGATTCAAGTTAATTTAACTTATCAATAAGACGTGATCTGGTTTGTTATGCAGTTTATCTTTTGTTTATCTCATTTACGTCAACCACTAAACCCTAAAATGATATTTTGAATCTTATAATAAGTGTAAATAGCAGAAGCACATCATCCTGGAATGGAAATATTTTCATTAGTGGAAAGCGTGCTACAATTAAATTTGCTTGAGTTAATTGCTGGTGGTAATATGAAAGGCTCTGTTACTGAACAAAAGATTAATGACATTAAGAGAATAGCATTTAACACCAGTGACATTCTTATAATTAGGTGTTTATGTATGTAGCCTGGTCTAATTTTACAGGATCCCCATCAATGCAGTGCCATAAAGCCTGAGAGTTTATGTCGAAATGCATGGTTTTTCCTGATTGTAAAAACATATTACAGGTTTGGCTTTGTGGCACAGAAACTTGACACTGAAACTTGAACCTAGGTGCTGTCCTCGTCTGTTTCATGAGTGTTAAATAAACACTGTCAACACCATGACAGCAATGTTTTGACAGAGCTACCTGTCGACAAAACTGCAGCCAAAGAATTCAGCCAGGGAAAGGCAAACCTAACCCTTGCAATGTTTCAGTCAGTCTTATTCATCTACTGATTTTTGTTTTTGAAAACTGAAATCAATATACATAAATTACACTGACTCAATGACCCATTTTGTGACTTACTTTCATAACATCTCAACCTTTACTTTACTGAAACTGACCACTGAGGACAGTTAAGAGCTTGTTTCTGTCATGACTAAGTTTTTCAACGACACAACATTTCTTTTCCTAAAATCCCAGCTTGCTCATTTGAAATGCACAGTGGAACTTTTGTCAGGCTCAGCTGTGATGAGAGCTAATCAAGATTTGGCTGCCCTGTGTCCTTTCCCTTCTGTAGAGCTCCTCTTGAGTCTGGATATTTTGGGAAGAGATCGGATCACCAGAAAGGACAAAAGAGGGATTGATTACAGCCAGACTGTGCATTTCAGCAGAGAAAAGGAATAAAGGGGGGAAACTGAACGTGGGCTGGAGAGCGGGGTGACATCAGGAAATTTAGATTTTGCCTGGAGGTCTTTGCAGTGGAACACTTGTGTGGACTAGAGGCATGTGTTTTGACCAGCTCCAAACACGTGCCCTGCATGCTGGGAAGCCCCTCTGCGTGGTGTGAGTTACACTGCTGCAGGTAATGGGGCGGATTAGGGGGGAGTTTCCAGACTATGCAGGCTTTGGGTGTGTGATTGTATTCAAAAGCCCCTGGTGGTAAATGTCTTCAGCAAAGGCAGGACAATTCAGTTTGTTTAACCAGTTGGAATTGGGAGGAAGAGTCAATAAACACTCGTTGCCCTTCACTTTAGCCTTGTTTAAAATTCATGAATCTTCATGTGATTTCCTCACAGCAGCTGTTGTGTGTTTGGCTAATATCCGCTGTTATTATTGGCAGATCTAACACAATTTTCTCCTTGGTCTCATCCCTGTTTACATGCCAGTTCTCTACAGATGAGGTGATAGGTCACCAGGAAATTATTCAGATCAGATAAAAGCCAAAGTCCAATTTTAATCAGATGTGTCCTCCTTCATACTTAGCAATAATAGCAAGAATAGACAGTAGATTGTATTGAATATTGTTACCATTCAATTACAACATATTAGCAACATATAGCCTATTGGTTTGTGTCAAAATGAATTACACAGTTGCGATGGTACAGATCTATGACACTATAGAGGTTCCTGTGATTGCATGGTGTCCAAAAGAAAATAAATGAACCTTAAATGTTGTTCTTGCACAGTCAAAAATGAGCAGGATCTAAACGGCAACCAGCCTTCTGTAAATCTCCCCACCTTCACAGCTGTTGCTTTTCTAAAGCTGAGGAAAATAGCCCATCAGCCACCAGCCTGCTGTCTAATTGATGAGGTGCCGCTGAGATGCACAACGGCTGATACCTTTCGGTTCTTCTCGTGTCTAAAGTGCATCTAAAATTAGTGCATCGGCTAAGGTTTCTAAACAAGTGGATGAGAGCGTGCATACATATAGGAGAAAATGCACTCCCTTTAGTTCTTTAATTGTCATTGGGTGTAGTTGGGTGTTTTTAAGGACTAGCAGTTATGTCTTTATTGTTTATGCATCTGTCTGTTGTATGTCTGTTCAATAATAAAAAGATCAAGGAGGGATCTCTCTCTGTCTGCATTTACTGTACTGCTGTACTGTAGGTCATGCCCTGGTAAAATAACATTATTAAAGTCAGGTTTGAGATATGTGTTACTTGAGCAAGAGGGATTAGTTTAATATCCCAAATACTGCGATCAGTAAGCATATTAAATAAATCATAAGATGGGGGAAAACATTACATAAACCAGAAATCCCCAATACAATTTTGGACTTGAGGACTGTCATATTATCTCACTGACAAACAGTCAGCCTGCTGTGTGTGTAATATCACTTATTGTTGAGCTCGACTGTTTAAATGCTATCAGATGCTGTGTGCTAGGGGCCAGCTAATGGTGAGCTCAGTGCAGCTCTTGGACATCTTATGCAAGGACTGGAGTGATCTCATCTGTTTATGCCTCTGGTTCACTCTGTGGAGAAGACGTTGATTACTGCTTAATGTGCTTTTCTCCTTCATTATTTTACTCTTACAGGCTGTGTTTTAGTCTGCGGTCTGTGTGTTGTGATGCCTTTATTTTTTTCCTACACTACTAAAATGTTATTATCAGGGAATATCAGTAAAGCCGAGTGAACAGGTTTTAATAGAACGTATATACTGACCTAACTACTGCTAATTTCATGTTTTACCATCTGCTTTTAAAGTAACATTAGCAGAAGTATTGTGTTTAAAAAGAGCCCTCCCCTGTGTTCGATTATGATGAGAGCTATATTTAGCTGCACTATGGCAGCAGCTTCTTCTTCTGCTTGATTAAAGTGAGGAGGCCATTTGCCTGGTGGCTTTGGCATTCGTTGGCTGACTGGCCGAGCATCAGAGTGAGTGACAGGCAGGCTCCTCGTCTGAACAGTCGGTGTGCACACCAGTGTGCTGTCTGCAATAAGCTCCAGACTGCAGTAAAGCACAGACCTAACCAGCAACAGACAGTGACATAAAATGTGTACAGATAGTGAGATCAGAAAAGTGTGTTAACATGTGTTTACAGTGAACTGGGTGGTCCTGGCTTCAGTCTCGTGGTTTTGAAAAGGTATTAATCTTCACATTTGTTGCTCGATTCTTTGCCAATAACAGAAGCCCCTTATTGTGCATTGTTTTCTTTTAGATTCATCTGACCATAAAACTCCTACTAATGATCAACTGGATATAATGTCATACAACACAGTCCAACCTTTGCTCATTTACAGCTGATTGGTTTATTACAGAATATTTTCCATTCCTGTAAATGGACTGAAGCCTTAAAAATCTATTTTCTAATTTGCCTAAAGAGAAAATAGGTGAGAATTTTCCCTTTTTGGCCTCTTAGAAATAGCATTTATCTTTCTGTTACATAAAGTGACTGCCTGCTTCAACATGTCCATAATGCCAACATTGGGTTTACTATTCAATGATGCAATCACAGAAACATTCATTCCTGCTGGGACGTCGCCACAGGACATGGTAGATTACACTTTGGACTCCGAACAGTCAAACCATGCTGTCAATCTCAGTTTCACCCTGCAGATGGCTAATGTTAGTAATGGCAGCTTTAACAAGATGTTTCAAAGCTTTTGTGGATGTTATATTATAAGCAATCATCATAATTGCTCCACTACATGGTTAGACAAATTTGAAAACCATTTTTATCTAGTATTGTCTTGTACATTTCTAGTTTCTCTCCCTTGACTAAAGCCAGGATCCTGCAGCTTCCCATCTGTTGTTTTTAGTTTTTGAGTCTGACACATGTCTCTTATCTCTTATTTTGCTCTGATGCATTCTGCCAAGAAAAGGAGTAAAATGTGTTGGTAAAATATGTTTTCAGGTGAGAGAGCAGCCCAGGAAAAAAACTACTGGGAGAATATCCGTTTACCACAGCAGCTTGTCAGCGTGAAAAACAAAATCAATGACGATCGTAATGCTTCAGCTTTTTCTCCATCCTGAATCCTAGCTCAACCTGGCACAATCCAGATTCAGCTCTGAAACTACTGATTAGCCTAAACACACAGCGAACACAACTCAAAACACCACCCACAAACTCATTACACCATCCTGCTTTTTGGTGCCACACTTCTTTCTATTCACCTCACAGCTGACTGCTATGCATTATTTATTTAGTGACTGTAAAGGTCAGCGGTGATGACGTTAACATGTCTGAAAGGGGATATCAAAAGGTGATTATGTGAATAATACCATGGGTGATATTGGCTTTCTGTGATATTAAAGAAAGCCTTAGTGAGGTTTAGGGTTTTTTTAAGCCGAACAAAATTAAAATTATTTCAAACCTGCCCCCCCTTCCTTTGGCTCTTTGTGGCTTTTGTTTATATGGAGTTCAGATTACCGAGCCAAAGGTGAACCCGCTGGCTGACAATCATCACTGACCGCAGAATAGTAGGCGCTCTTTGTCATTTCAAAGACTTTTTGACACTGCATTGAATAGAGAAACAAGGATGGCTTTTATGGTATTATTTCCAAATATTTGTTTGATGGTTTTGGAGTGATTACAGTATTGTGTTTGGGTTTTTTTTTGTCTTTAATGGCCCTGCTAAAACAGTCTTTTTTGTGGCCTCTAATTAATAATAATAACTGTGTTGAACTCGTAAAAAAGTTTCACCAGAGATCAGTCGATAAACCTTGAGATGAGAAATTTCCTATGAACAAGCCTCCGTGGCAGCTAGCCAGTCATTATCGGGAGCTGCAATCACGCTAAAGAGAGCTGGCCGATCCGGTTAATCACAGATTTAATTACAGCTGTGACTAAATTAAATAGTAGCACGCTAATGATACCTTTTAAATGAATAATTATTTGGCAAAATTTAACCTTTACAATGTTGTGTAATGATGGTGAAGAAAGTCAACAGTTAACACCGCCAAAACATGGTTTGTTTTTAGTTCACAGAATTGTGTTGTGTTGTAATTGCAGCACTTCCCACACATAGACAGGATCTTTGTATTCTTCTGAAAACCCACAGACCTCTAATGTGAAACTGCAGTAAAAGTGTTGCTTCTGAAGCGTGAAGCCTCTGTGTTGTCTCCAGTTTAAAAAGCATACATTCTGATAAATCTGCTCAAAATGAAAGAATACTGGACTGGGGTCACTTGACCTTATTGATTTTCTTTCCTTCTTTCTCTCTGTGTTTTTATCAGACCTCCTAAGTGGAGCCCAAGAGAAGTGTGAGCTACCGCCGTTGGATGGTTTCCCTCACTGTGAGGGCAAGCTCAAGGTGAATCACACAAGACAGGCTCTCCATCTCACTTACTCACCGTGTCTGTTACACTGACCAGGCCATCACACAAAATTTAAGAGCAAGTCCATTCGAGAAAATGGCATGATAATATGATAATAAAGAGCAGACACAGTTGCTGCTCTAATCAGATGTAGTTTAGCTTCTCACTGGACCACATTTTTATACCACGGAAACGAAAAAGCACAGTTTTTATTGTCATTTTTTGGTTAATGCAAAAGACTACAGTACAATAAAACGATTAAGGAACTACATTTAAAGAATCATCAAAATGTTTTTAATTCCTAACTTATAAAGTATGTGTCAAGCCACTGGTGTAAGCAGCTTTGGGCAAACTGTTCTATATTAACCCTCAGTCTATCCTCCTCAAGCGACCTGACCAAACAATAAACAGTGATTTTGGCTGCCAGTGGATGTAAATCCTCCCACATATATTCACATGCTCACAGGATGGAAAACATATCCTCCTGCAGGTTTAATTTTACTGTTGAAGAGGAGGGGGCAGCGAAGCCCACCCACAGACTCAGGTGTACGTTCACAAATGACACACTTGCCCACACAACTGGTGTGTTGTTCTCTTTGTTTGTTGGATCTTTCTGAGCTGATAGGCCCATATCATCCACACCATCTGCTCAGCCAGTCCCAAGCCTCCGCTGATACTGTCAGCGTTTCCAAACAAGCGTCAAACTGTGCCAAAAACACGCTCCACCCATGCACTTTTACACACATGTACAGAACATGATTTGGCAAACAATACTGACTTCAGATTCGAGAAGAAAGTTAGTTCAAAAGAATGAGGGAATAGTTTTATATTGACTTCTTCAAGACCAACTTTCGGTTCAATTGTTAGTTCCGAAATACAGAACAGTGTTTTTTTAGTGAGTTTAAATTTCACAAAAGCTTCTCTTCTCCGAGGTTTTTAGTCTCTTTATCGGTACATTTTTACACCTCTGCCACATATTTTTAATTCTTCTGTCAGCTGCTCCTTTGGGTGGCACGCATAATAGCCTTGAGTTTGTGAAAGCTGTCAGTCCTGTCAGGCCTCAGCAGTCACGCCACAGTCACTTGTGACAGTGCCACATAAATGTTTCTACTGGGGATCACATCAGAGCCGCCATTACACCTCAAGATACTCCTTTTATCATCAGCCAGACTCTGATTTCTGCTCATCTGCTCAATCTCCTCTTTTTATCTGCTTAGTCCAGTAGTGTTTCATCACTAGAATAACAGTGGTTGATTCATACAGTGGAAATCCAGCCAAGCACCACAATTGATTTCCTTCAGGCTTAATATCAGGGATCGTTTCCACATTTTATTTGGTGTAGTGGGAAAACCACATATTTCTCTTGTAGAGGCAGGGATTTAAGCCAGCGATTTTGGAGCTGTTTTAACCTTGAAACAGAATTAGTTGTAAATAAATGCCATAAAAATTGAATAAAGAGACATATTTTGGAGCTGTTTTTTCCATTCGTCTTCAGCACAACCACACACTTCATATTTATGGTATTTTTTATGGTTTAATTCTTTAAAATTCATTTGTAAAACAGTAGTAACTAAGGACCATTTTCAGCAGCAAATATAACAAGAGCTGTTCCTTTTTATGTTCATTAGGGAAAACCCCATAACTCACAATATCTGTTTCTGTTTCTAGTGGATGAAGGAGATGTGGCGCTCCGATGCGTGTTATGGTAACTACGGCGTTGATGGATCCACCTGCTCTTTCTTCATTTATCTCAGTGAGGTAAGTGTGAGAGTGTAAAATGTAAGTAGAGGCTCAGAGCCACTGTTCATATGAGACAAGAGGCCTTAACCACCAACACAAGATCTGAACAGAGTTGGAGGTTTAAATTATTCTATAGCCCAACAATGATTATGATTATGGTGCTGCAATGTACAATAGCAGAAAGAGAGAAGAGGTTGTATGAGGTAATTCTTCAATAGATAATGTTACAACACGAACAGATGAAGTGAAGTACAGATGAAGGTAGGAGACAAAGTCTTGACACACTTGTATCGAGCATATCTTCATACATTATTGACACTAACATATAGGCGCTTGCATTTCTTCAAGACTCACTTTGAGGCTTTCAATTCTGCAAGATTTATTTTTGTCGAGCAGTGTACGCTGTATCGCTAAAGGTCTTGACACACATTGATTATGTTAATATTAATGAAGGCTGGTAAACCTGACATTGAATTTTTCATTTGTTGGTGAAATTTATAGCTTAGACAGATACTGAATACATTTATTGGAATTTATCAACTATATTTGGCTTTATCTCTCATAAAACAAAAATCCAGTGTACTCTATTGCTATTTTTTTCATACATCTTTTATGTTTTTAACTGAAAAGTCCTCACTTATCTGCAGTTATTGTCTGTATGGAGTGTTTCACTTTGTTTGTGCCTTCAACTTTTGAGCGGTCAGTGGTATCCTATAAATATTGCATACAGGCTGAAAGCATTGCTGTTAAAAAGGGATGCAGTAAGGTTGACGTGTGCTCTATAGAAAGAGAAATAGTAGTATCTAGTAGTACAGAAAAATCCATTAGGAGTAAAGAAACCTCTAAAACTAAATCTTTAGTTCACTCTGCCCTCAATACAACTCTTACAAAACAAACATATCAACATTTCCAAAGCAAAATGAAGCAAAGAACAAGAAGTTCTGGTCATAATTTAACACAGACACATCGTCTTTAATCTAACAGCTGTCAGCCTCCACTTCAAGTCACATGCTTTCACTGTTGCCATAGCAATATGCATGTATTTCCATCTTGAAGCAGCTGCAATAGGCCTTTCACTCCATCAGTGTGGCTGACAAAAACACATGCAAAAAAAAGTGCATTAACCTTGAGTGTGGCCAAGCAGAGAGGCTTACAGAGCTGATGGATGTCGGCTGTAGGTCAGGGCTCAAGCATAGCCCGGACATGTTTATACAAATATTTTTCCCTTTCTTTCTTGTCACTCAGAAGCATAAGAAGGAGTTTTCAAGGGTATGCCCAGAGTAGTCCGTGTGTCAAAGTTGTTTGTATCTGACTATAAACAAATGATCCCTCATTTACTGTGTCTTTATGCTTAATGTAGGTAAACCTTATTTGTTTTTAAAGGTAGAGAACTGGTGTCCTCGTCTGCCATGGAGGATAAAGATCCTAAATGAAGAATCTGACAGAAGAGCACAGGTAAGAAACTCACTGCTGTCGAAACATGGCATTTTGAGAAACTATATAGTATAGACACTATTGCACTGAATAAAAAGGACTTTTTGTCAAAACACCACCAATGATTTAAACCAGAACTTCAAAATGCAAATTGTAGGTGTTAATTTGGACGCTACAATTCCACTCTTCTGTATCTTTAAACAGTCCATCTGTAAAAGCGATATATGTGCCAATGTGATGCCTTGAAACATTCTTCTCCATAGTCTTAATCCACTCTTGATCCTCATGTGCATTTGGCTGGTAGGGGATTTCATTTTCAGTGACTTCTTCCCCGTCCAAGTGGTTTGATGGTATGAGTTTTAAACTGACTAGTGTGTGTCCAGACAGTGTTTTCTTTGTATTTACAAATGCTTTTAAAACCACGATCCACTCTGTTGACTAGTGCACATAAAACCAAAACAGTGTGTTGTTTGTTTGTTTGTTGCACAGATATAAGTTGTTGAACATTGGTGGTGCCTAAGGTAGAGCAAACATTCCCCAGGAGCTAAGAAGGAACAGATGTGCTGTGCATGAGTTGCTGGGGTTGATCAGAAAATTGTGTGTTTTTTCCACTATTCACAGAAATGTTTACTGAATGGTTTAAACCGTATGTTTATCCCTTCATTTATGTGGTACTAGTTGTACTTTGAGAGCCACCAAGTAACCCTAACAAGGACTTAATTTAGTTTTTTAATGTGTTCTCTGTCGTTTGTTCTGGTCATAGTGTTAGCCAGCAGCCGTTGCGTAAAAGAGCAGTGCTCAAAGACCAAAGTCAGAGTGACAGGACCTTGGGACAAATCTGGAATAATGATCGTCTATCTTTGCCAAACCAGCGGCTCACTCAAATCCCACTTACAGTGCCTCTCTGCGTCGACAGCCTTGCGCCTTTTTCCACAGCAGCGGCGCTCACAAACACACCCCCTTCCCTCTGCTGCGGGTGAATCAATATTAAGCACTCTTCATCCCCTTTCTGGATGCATCAACGGCACTAAGGTCTCTGCAGCGCGGAGTCGCCATTTGACAGGCTTTCGAGATTTTAATTCAGGCACAGATTTTAATAGGTTCAGTCTGCGAAGTGATTTCCTGTCTCAATGAGGGATGCTAATGCCCTGCAACAGCCTTGTTTCAGCCACCTTAGCAGCTGGTAATAGCACTGTGGTTTGTGCTTCACTCTCACTCTCACTGCCTCACTGTCTGCTTTCTCCCTCACACTCTTTGCTGTTGCTTTTCACTGGGCTGTCCTTGAAAAGTCTTCCTGGCTTTTGTGTGTTTATTATAGAAGACCTCACCTATTTGACTACCTGAAAGAGATTTTTCAGTTTTGCCACAGCATTTTAGCCTCCCCTCATAAAGTGTCTCTATAAATCAACCTTAAATGTATAATGTATGCTGTTGTTTGTTAAGCTAAAGCGTAAGTTTGCCTGTAATATGGAGTTATTGGCACTGAAAAGCCTTCAGTATGTTGTTATTTTTGCCTTCAACGGCCTTTCTTACAGTTTCCATATTAAACATTTACAATATACTGTTTGATGTTATGTCCTTGGGGTTAATCTTAAGCATATGTTGTGTATACAAAGGCTCTATATGTTCGTATTGCTTCTGCTCCATATGCCGTGATGCGTGATGATGGCTAAACATAACTAGAGTAGTGTTAAGCTGTTGGGGACTAATGCACATGTTTTACTTTGATCCTTGCTGATACCATTATTGCTTTACATTTGTGTTCTATTTGTTGTTGTAGGCGGAGATCCGGACAAGTTTTGATGAGCTTTACCGCGTGATGTCCCAACGAGAAGAGTTCCGCTGGATGATGCTGAGGATCAAACGCATGGCTGAGCCTTGGGTTAGCGCCATCCGCTCACTGGCCTCCAAGCAAAACCTGGCCAAGCGTCGACGGAAAAAGGTGGGCAGGCCACACAACTCGTATGGTGCTCAGTGAGGCAAAAAAGGATGTCCTGCTTAACCTGCTTATAACAGCTGGCATTTGGGTGGCATTCTTTCTGGGTTCTGTATACATCCATAACAATTCTGTTCTGTTACAAGCTTTTTTAGCACAAACACTGTCGTCCAGTCACATAAGGAACTTCCCCAACTTTAGGGAAAATGGTGCCAATGTGACTTCCATCTTCCATTGTGTGTTGAATAATGTCCTCCAACTTTTTTGCTGGCCTGGTGAATAATTCACATCACATTCCCATGATACCTTATTGCAAACCAGGGTTCTGTTCAGCATATCTAACACAAGGACACTGCTACCTTGCATCTATGCTTATGTGTCTAATATTGCCTTTTCACTGTGGGAAAAGTGTTATGTTTCTGTTATTTTTTAATGTCTCCTCCTAAATGAATCCTTGAAGAGTGCTTAGAATGCGAAAATGGTGAATGTGCCTTTCACCTTAAAACAAATGTTACTTTTGCTTCCTTCTTCTGTGGCACATTGTGTTCCTGCTTCCAACAGATCATTTACTGTTTTACTTGTTCTAACTTCTTGCTGTTCTTGTCAGATTGGATATTATTTGTATAATATTGTACAATAAAAAGGGTTGCCTTCATATTTTGACATTTAATTCACTGCAATAACAAAAAAGCTCCCTTTGTGTAACTGTCTTTCTATCTCGTTATTTTGTCCATTAGGTCCTGGTCCACTTGGGGCTTCTGACCAAGGAGTCTGGCTTTAAGATTGCAGAAAATGCCTTCAGTGGGGGGCCGCTGGGTGAGTTGGTTCAATGGAGTGACCTCATCACCACCTTGTACCTACTCGGCCACGACGTCCGTATCTCTGCCTCCATTGCTGAGCTGAAAGAGTGAGTGATGGTTAAATAATAAGTGGTTAATTTTGTAAAATTTGCTGCACTTTATGATGCTTTATACAAACTCAGTGATAAAATTATTGTTGTCTTTCCAGATGTACCTTTTCACAACAGATTAGTTGATATATTCACCTCAGAAAAAGCATTCAGTGTAATTACTTTCTGCAGCCATGTTTAATTACACAAATGCAACGCTCTTTGAAAGGGTTCTGAGGTTAAGGCACATTTATTTGCCACCTGTATTTATGTTGCAGTCAAGCCTTACAGTATTTGCATGATAGTAAACCAATGTGGCTCCTGTGTCATTTGTGTAATATTTGTTTTTTTCTGCCTAGTGCACCTATGTCAATTCAATTTTTTTTTTCAAACAGGATCATGCGCAAGGTTATGGGGAACAAGTCCAGTTGTCCTACTCAGGGAGACAAAATTGTGGAGCTCATCTACATCGACATTGTGGGTCTCACTCAGTTTAAGAAGACACTTGGACCTTCCTGGGTCCACTACCAGTGAGTACTCTGATATTTCCTTTGTGGAATCTGTGTCTGTGTCCTTTTTTTAAAACTGGTTTGTTTACACTGAAACAGAATTGGTACAGAACCTAAAAAGTGATCCTTTACATGCACATTAAACATGACATTAGCAGATAACATTACCAGATGGGATCACATTCATAACAGACTGCTGTTATGAAGTGTATGGTTTTGTCACTGCCTCGTGATCGGAGCTGCTGACCTCATGTTGCCCAACTCTCTGTGACAGTGAGTCTATTCTTTGCCCATTCATTAGCTCCATTTCCCAAAAGACCCCAGTAGCGTCTGGCGTTCATGTTGTTTTGACCCAGTGACTGTATTCTCTGCCCGATTGCTCTACTGAGGACTGTAGATTAGGCCTTCCTGGTTTGGTTGTGCAGCTGTCTTAAGCTGTGACGTGACAGGAAAAGAAAAGGAACAATAAGTCTACTGGTCACTAATGGTCCTCCTGGTTCCCTGCACTTCACCAGGTTTTGTTTGCCTGTGACATAACACCCTCAACTGTGTCCGCTCCCTTTGTGTCCTGAGGAAATGGATTCAGACTTAACATAATGCAACTTCCAGCTGCTGTTTTATGTACTTTTTCCTTCTGCCATTGTCAAACACTTCTTTGCTTAAAGTCAGTAAACGCTTCCACAGTGCTTTGTTGAAGCTAGACATATTTTTCATTTCCTTTTTTTTATTTCCACCCTTCATCCCCTTCTCCCAAAGTCTCTTATTGTGTTTGTGTTCAATTACATCTGTTGCCTTACTATCCTCCGGTGAAGCCATCTCAATCCTCTCTTGATTTTATTTCTCATGTCAAAGTAGTGGAAGAGACTCTGTGGACAGAAAACGCCTGCTTCTCTTTCTGGTATCCACATTTTTTAATACAAAGCCCTAGATTCTCTTAAAATTAACTGTGAAAAACAAATTCTGTCAGAGCCTTTTGTGATGAATGTGTTGTGTTATTTCTTCGGTCTCATGGCTATCTGTCTTCCTGTATCACTGTGCTTCATGCTGCATTGGAAGCTGCGGGAATACTAGAGCTTTTGTTTTTGTAGCTGTAAACTCGAGCCAGTATTGCTCTATTGTTCCGTCACATTTAATCCTTTCATGCAGGAACATAATTGGGCTTAGACTGTGCACTTTTATCTGCTTTAGCATGGCGGCAGGAATATACCACTAATTTTTTTTTACAGGGGGAGAATTGAGGCTTTATCTAAATTTCTCTTCGTTGCGATCATTTCCTCATTTTGTTGCTCTTTGATGAAATGGATAAGCACATGTATCTTAAATCAAATAGGAAGTGACAAAGTGAGTCATAATCTAGTTGAGCTTAAAGAGAACTAATTCAGCTCATAAACATGGTCAGGGAGAGAAGATTGTAGGTTGCTGGCTTAATAAAAGTTTTATTGGTATTAATTTACAGCTTTATTGCTACCAATTCAAATTAGCTTGAGGTATGTTTTCAATAAACGATAGATGTTATAAGCTAATCCACAGCTGCTGTATTCTCACGTCCTTATGAAGTTTATACCAGCCCAATGCAGAGGCCTAATTCTCGTAGAAACCTGGTCATTAATTTGTGCGTCTGTTCATCCAGCTGCTGTGTGTTTCTCAGGGGTGTACAACATGTAGCAGCCTTCAGGAAGAGTCATTACAAAAAAAAAAAAAAAAACCTCCAACATTTGATAAGTGTTTGTTAATCGTCCATATGGGACTGTTTTGGCCATTGCATATTAAATGTGGCAACATAGAGAGCTTTTTTGATGGCAAAAAAACAACTGATCTATTAAGTTACAGCTGTTTATTACTGACAGAATGAAGTCTTTAAAATATAAAGAGAAAAACATATCCCAGCAGCAGAAGCAGTGATCTTTCCTAATAGTCAGGCCAGAAGCCTTTTTGTTTAAACTTTATTACTGTTTATAAAGTAGTCTCATTCAAAATGTTATGGAGACTTGATATAAGATAGCCATGTTTCCATCACCTCATGACTTTGCTGTCACGTCTGCTAAAGGTAGCTGGGGATGCGTGGTGGTTGTTTTTCCAGAGCATGTTTGGGCACACATGTGCACACGCTGTTGTTTGTGTTCTCATCTGAGGTTTCCTAGCTGTGAGTCCCAGCCCTGCGCTCTCTCAGGGCCGCTGATAGTTCACACAGACAGCTGCGCAGCATCTGCCTGGGTGTGGATATAATCACTACAGCGAGGTACATCTGAGGAGTGTTCGGGTGGAGATGCTTATGCCTTTTTGATTAATGCTGGTGTAAGGCCTTGACCTGAACTGAAAGTCACTCTCTTCAATTCTGAGAAGAAGAGATAACAATGACAAAACTGAATAAGTAGCCGAGTGAGACTCAGACTGCCTTTAGTTTTGACATGGAATATGATCAAATGAATTGGTTTTGCTTATTAAATAAATAATAAAATACTTCTTTGACATACTCAGCTGCAGAACTCCTCATAAACCCATTGTGTGCATAAGGTGGTCGCAGTTTGTCTTGTAGCACTGAATATATTTATTTAGAAGTATATATGTTTGTCTAGAGTTGATTTATTAAGGTGCTTAGTGTTTCATTGATTTTAAAGAAGGGTATAAAAGTTGATTTTACACTCACATAAATGGCTTGCCTGTCTTTTTGTGGCTCTAGGTGCATGCTGCGGGTGCTGGACTCATTTGGGACAGAACCAGAGTTTAATCATGCCCACTACGCCCAGTCCAAAGGCCACAAGACGCCGTGGGGGAAGTGGAACCTCAACCCACAGCAGTTCAACACTATGTTCCGTAAGTTGTTTTAGTGTAAACCCACTAGTGTGCTTTCACAAACCAAGACATGAAGCGTCGTTTACTCAGCTTTCCTTTAAAAGTGGGATTTTCCCTTGATTCTGAGGTATAAAAGTTGTTGGAAAATCCAGAGTGGTGCAGGCTAATGGAAAGTCATCAAGCGGATTAAAGCATAGTAAGAGGTCAGAAACTCCATTTTGCAGTGATTATAAATGTAGGACATGGGGGCTTTTTTACTTTGCGTGATGGCATTGCTCAGTTGCAGCGGTAGATGAGTTGTGGTGGCTGCAGGGAAGAGTCCATTCTGGGGACGAAAGGGAGCCTAACCCCCCGGGGTATTGACCTTTCCCCATGGCTTAGAGAAAGTGAAATGTTACCCTAGCAGTTCTCTTCTGTGAGGTGAGTCCCAGAGTGCTCCAGGATCCCAACAAACCTCAATAGTCCCTTTGTATGTTGAATAGGGTATGTCTTTCTCATAACACACTGGGACTTGTGCACTAAGCCTAGTTAAGAGTTGCCAGGTTAGATGATATCTCAGGTGAAACAAGCGCACAGTGCTGTGGCCGTGTGTTAAAACCAGTGGCATCACTTCCAGTCACAAGAGACCAGAAAGGCTATCTGTTCCCTGCAGAATTATACCACATCATACTCTCCCTGAGCTCTTTACACAGAGGTCAGTGGCCTGAATAAATAATGTTTTTGGTGGGATCAACAAGATAAGCCAATGTTAGTCCTCTTTTTTTGTTTGTCAAGTTAGCTAGCTAGTTGATTTGTAGTTTTCATTTCTACTCTTTATCAGTACAACAGACATATCAGGTCCTCAGTTATTCATCCTAATGTTAATATGGTCTATTTAATCAAATTTAGAGGCGGTCCATAAATCAGTGGTTTGGAGAATAGGAAGAACATGTGGCCCCCAGCCAATAAGACAAGACACGGCCAAATTGACCTCATTAATCATTTCATTCAGCTGGGCAAGAGGACAGTGTTTTCTTCTACCCAATTTGTGTTTGAATGGGCTGTGCACCTGCCTCTGTTTAACAGCAAAAGTCATTTATAATCATGTACACATATGAAATATAGTTTACCCTTTCTGTTTTCATCTGCTGTAAGAGACTAATCAGGTCCAGGGAAGATTTAATTTCTTTACAACAATGGAACTGAAAAGACTTGGCTACAACTAGGACTAGAATAAAAAATGAAAATGTGTTAAAGACAAAGAGTGCTTAATAGCTGCAAATGTTATTTCACAAATACTCCTGAATCATTGTCATTGTAATTTACTTCTCTGTATCTTTTTACACAAATACCTTTCTACTGATTCCTGAAAGACTACAGACCACACAACATCTTTTTATCTGTCTTTCGGTTCGTACAGCGCAGTTTACAGAAATTATGATTAATGCCGGTCAGAGGTTAGGAGTAACACTAGACGCAGTGTAATTGACCATGAGTTGATCGAACCTGACAGTATGAGCAGTCTTGACTGATAACATCCCTGACACTCCCACTCACTTGAGCGTTTTCCCATCTGTGTGGGATCAATACAGTGTGTGCATTCTCTGCACTCTCTCTTCATTATAAGCTCTGTACATGCTTCCTCTAAAGTGCCTTTTCTACAGAGTTTAGCAGCTAACACAGTTTAATAACATACAGTTTATAACATAATGGGAATTTGAGGGTGCATTGTCCAAGGCGTGTGTACTAGAGCTCTTACAATTGAATTACCCTAGTCCTGCTACAGATTTTATTAAAAATGCTGTTATATTTTGGTACTGCTCTTACAATGGATTAAAAATGGAAAAAGTTTTAACGTGTAGATTACCTGCAGTAGTTTAGAAGGTGCTCTAACATTATGGTATTTACTGTTATGTTTAAAGCCAATTCATTCAGAGCACCTCTGATTTCAGAGGTTATAATGTCTGACCCTAATGCTTCAGTTTAATTGCAGGATGCAACAATCTGAGTGATTTAAAAACTATATTGATTGCTTGGCAGTGTTTTATCAAACCTTAACATGCCAAGAATTTTCTAGAGTAATGATGATCCATTACTCAAATAACGTCCCATGAATTTGTCCAACCTTAACTCATTTGTTTAATAATTAGCCCTAAAATTCCAAAGTAAACTTCAGTGTCCTTAGATGTACAACCCAAGGCTTTTTCAGAGACTTTGTCCTCCCAAACTCTTCGCCAACAACAAATAAAGCTGCAGATAACTGAGTGACATTTTGAGTGGCGACTCTTGTGGGAGAGAGGCATCTGTTGCCAAATGTATCAGAGGCTAAACATTTATTAACAGCCTGTCCCATCTACATAGTTGGAAGATGAGTGCGAGTGCAGGGCCTGTTTATCTGGTTTTTCTTGTGCATTGTACAGGTGCACAGGTTGTTCTGTACTATCATAACAATTTCAGAATGCTCCATGTTGTTGTTGTAAGTCCTTCTTGAACTAACCAACTCTAATGTTTCCACTTATACTTTGCATGTCAAAATATTTGACCAGTCCAATAGAGCAGGAAATGATATAGTGTGACCAAATGAAGGTGTGGTTAGTCTGGAGCTCTGTATTTCTTCATTATAGTCATATAGCTATCTTTTCATAATTTTGTGTTACTGCCATACTACTGGTATTATTTCAGGAAATAGCTGTGTTAAGCTCCTGCCTGCACTCCCTATGCACACAGATTATTTTCATGTTACTTACGGCCACATACCTACCTCTCGCAACAGTAGTTAAGCCAACCATGCCTAGTAAGTTGCTAGTAAGTAATCCTATTGATGCAACAAGATTGCAATGTCTGTCATCTAAACAGTATCTTTCCAGTTAGAAATATGGTAATCCTTCTAAGAAGTGAAAACTGTTATGTGAAAAATAACCACCTGATCTGGTGCTGCCTTACAGGCTCATTTACTCTGTGTTACAGCACCAGCTTAATGTTTCTGTTTTAATCTTTGCCCCAGGGTATTTAGTCAAAGCCAATATGTGTGGACTGAATAAAGAAACGGAGCAAACAAACGTGGGATTTGGCTTTTGGGAAAGTTTCACATTACAGTCAACACTCTGAGTAAAAATAAACAGAAACTTGTGAAACTGCCTAAGTTCTGCAGTATGTCGTCATGCAGTTACGTAACACAGTTAATGGTAAAAGCTCTCATGTGTCACTTACTGGCTCCGCTGGTGTGTTTATGACTTTATTATGGGCTTTACAACATGTCAAAGATGATTATCCTTATGACCAACATGTTCATTACGTATTGCAAAGGATGCTTGAACTCTATCTTATTCATTTAAATGTAAAAACTAATCCAGGGGGAAAGGGGAAGTTAAGTGCAAGTCTAATTCAGTTTTGCATACCAGTGTTTCGCTCTAATGCACATATCTGAATATAACTTGAGTTAGTGAGCATGTTTTCTAGGAACTGTTTCGCAGTGATATAATTGTCCACAACGATATCCCATTGGTATTTGCATATCACCTTTCCTGGAAAAGTCTTTTGCACATGCCACTCTGTTTGACTTTGTGTTGTGTTGTCTTTGTCCACTCTTGACCCTCCTACATAAAGGAGTTATTGTCTCACTTACAAATTCCCTTTGATACCTTCTCAAAAGACTCCTATTGTTTTTTTGTAAGCTGTTTCCTCTTCCTTGACCTTCCCCTGGGACAAATGAGTGTAATTACTTTTAGCAGAGATAGTGGTGGTGTAGTTTAAACAAGCAGTGACCGCAGCAGCTCCCTGGGGCCTAGACTTAAAACCACAACCGCGGTTTCTCCAGTTGATTTACTTCACAGTATTCCTCCCGTCATTTCTAGATATTTGCTGTCGGTTCTGTCCACACGCTACTGTCAGTACATCAAACCCCTGTCATCCCATTTGTTGTGAAAGGCAGATGGCAGCGAGGTAAATGCTTCCAGCTCCAGGCTCTGTACTTGACCTGCTCATCTCACCGTTCCCATAGCAACCGCTCATCACTGGGCAGCGAGAAGCGGAGTGAACAAAAAACCCAGTGCACTTGTCGAGTCGGGCTGTGCAACTGTTCCCATCTCTTGCAGAATTCACCTTTTGTGTTTAATGCTGTAAGACTGTGCTGTTTAGTTGCGGCTAATTTCAACATGAAACACGGAAATTACTCATTGCATCAGAGAAAAAAACAAAAAAAGTCTGACATTCATTTGTGTTTCTGCAGCTCACACACCAGATAACAGCTTCCTGGGCTTTGTTGTGGAGCAGCACCTCAACGCCAGTGACATCAAACACATCGACGACATCAAGAGGCAGAACCAGTCTCTTGTCTACGGCAAAGTGGATAACTTCTGGAAGGTACGGCAACCTGTTAGGGACAAACACAGCTGAGAAACTCATTTTTGACTTTGACATTACTTCCCAGATCCTTGATCCTTCACTGTTTGAAGCTATGAGTGTTTTTTTATTTAAGGAAGTGGGCAAATGTTCTAATGAAACAGATGGGCAAAAATAATCTTATGTTTACACTAATGTAAAGATAAAAGTGACAGACTTGACTAGCTGTGCCAAGGAACACCAGTGCACCAAGGATAACCCATTTTCAGACCTTTGAGCACTCCCCAGTGAAACTCTTTGAACAACCTTGGGTAAAAGTTTCACAGGAAAACTTAATAACAGCCTGGTTTAGGAGCTCACATTCAGCTTATCACCCTCTCCGCGGAGTTTTAATGTATTCAAATGCATGCTCACACTGCGGCACAGAGACCAAGGGATTACTGTATCCTAGACAAAAACAACTTGGAGACTTGGAGAGATTTGCACATTGTTTGGCCTGCCATAGCTGGTTGGATTACTTCTCAGGCTTGATGAGCTTGTAGCTGACACCCTGTATGTTTGAGAGGATGTCTGTGCACAGCTTTAGATGTGCCACAGAGAAGTTACGAGACAATTGTCTTGAAGTAACACGTCTGTAGTGCAAATGCTCTCCTCAAATGTAAAAGCTGATTTAAGAAGACATTTCTAAATGAATTATGTGCTCATTGTAAAATGAGCTGTAATTTGCTTGAAACTATTATAGTGGCATGTTTATTCCAGTCACTTATTACACTTTTTATAATTCTGGGGCTTGTAATGTGTTTAAGTGTCCTTTCCTACTCAGTTCAATGTCAAAGACACACTACGAACAACCTAATCCTATAATTTTATGGTTTTAAAATCCAGAGGTAGCAGCTGCTGTCACAATGTAGCTTTAAAAGGGCAGTGAGGGAGCCCATCAGCTCACAGCAAGGGGCATTAGCTGCTAATCACACTCTCAAGTGTGTTCATTACCTTCTGCTTTTAATTAAAGGGCCATTTTGGGGCCGCATGATAATGAGCTGACTCCATTTCCCTCCCTCTTCTTTTTACATCCTGCTGTTTCTCATTGCTCATCTTCTTCTTTACTTAAGAGGCTTGGTTTCAAAATTGATGAACCCAGTATTTAAAATAGAAGCGCGGCTGTGAAAATGGTTTTTCACTCTTTGAAGGTAGAGCTATAATCATGTAAAAAGGTAACACTTGGTGCAGGGTGCAATCTTTTAATCTGAACCAATTCAAGTTTCCTTTTAGCTGATTTAACACTACGACATTCTTATTTTCTTTGAAGTCTCGTTACATCTTGATAGATTGAACTCGAGTGGACCCTGACATTGAAATTGAAGGCACACAGACAGACCGAGGCTGGGGATGTTTTAGATTGCAGGTTTACCTAAGTGCCTGTCCTTTCTCTGTTACCTCAAGATTAATGTGTGCTAGACAAGCCATACAAGTGATGGTCGTCACATTCAGATAGGGCTGATCAGTATGCACCGTGTACACAGGTCGTGCAAGCGTTTGAATGAAAGAAACCAGAGAGAAATGTTAAAAGTGAAGCACAACAAACCATGTTAATGTCAATCAGTGGCTGCTGTTACGTGGACTTTTTTCAGTCAAAAGAGGTTGTTCTGAATAAACATTAGCTGAAATGTTAATGTGAATTTGAGTTCAGTTTTTATGCTTTCTGCAAATCGCATTTCCACCCAGAGAACCAAAGAAACGGCCATGTAATTATATTTTAGTGTCAAAAGTCACACCAAATAAAACAGCCAGACCACCTCTGAGAGAACTGTCTCCATAGTAACCCGCAAGAAAAAGCCAGAGGAGTGAGACTTGAGCATAGTGGGTAATGGTTTGTAATGTCTGTAGAAAAGCATCAAAGAGCCATAAAGAGACACTCTTGCCTTTCAGTCTGGATAGAATAAGATGGGGCCCTAAAGCTGTTGTTACATGAACTTAGCCCATAGTAGATTATAGGCGTGTGGCTCCAAGAGTGCATCTGATATCGCAAAGTATAATGGGGAGAAAGGTGAGAATGACAACAGCACATTCAGAAGAACAGAATATGGCTCTGGATCAAGGGGACAGTCGAGGTTTACAACCACGTATCCACTGAGTTGCTTTTGAACCAGTTTGGTATTACTGCGTGATATGGAAACCTCTTTGAGACAGGTTTCCAGAGAGAAGTCAGGCCCAGTTTTCAGGTTATATTTATAAGGTTTTGTGCTAAATGTTGACTTACTGAACACCTGCCCCACAAGAGACATACCCATACATTTATATAAGAAAATCTGTTAGTTTGCATAATTTTCAACACATTCTTTGAGAAAGTTGCTATGCTACTAACTCCCTTTATATTGATTATATGATGACACTCAGAATATCCCACATTTGTTTGGGATGATGATAAAACCCCAGCATAGAGCATGTTACAAACTAAATTGGGTCTGAACACTGTGACGCAAATGACTGTGTGACATTTTCAGTTTCTATGACGTGAGCTCCACTTACTTTGCATTTACGTATGTACAGTGCCATTACTGTTACTGCTATGAGTTGTTTGCTGCTTGTCAGAATGTCTAGTATCATTCAGGAAATTCGAGGCCGAGAAACCGCACTGTACTGCCCCACGATAACACCTCACTGCTCTCACTCAGTCAAGTTGAACATTGAGCCTTTGCTGCTTTTCACTGTGGTCTTGTGATCTGACGGAGCAATCCCTCGTGCCATTAAACGAGCATGAGCCCTACTGTGGCAAGTAAAGTTTGACGTTTGAGGAGAGACGAGTTGGACTGGGAGGTGTTATTCATTTATTAAATCAGCTGCTTCCATTGCAGATGTTTTATGGAATTAGGGCAAATGCATTTCCAGAATGCAAAAAGAGTTAAAATCAGCAATTTTACACTTTTGCAAATGTATCAAGTCATATTTATACAGTTTATAACAAAGATGGCTGTTTATATCGGTCACAATCAGCACATCAGTAATTCTTTCCTTCCTCATTGTCAACGTAGTTTGGTCAACTTTAAAATATTTAAAAGTGGCAGCAATAATGTAATAAATGTTTAATGACTTTAGGTGAAAAATATCCCTAAAACTTGAACTAGTGAACACCAGTTTTGTTGAGTGTATATTTCACAAAGCTGACACGGTACATTGAAGCAGTATAGAGTGTGACGTTAACAGGTGTCGTCAGCACTGCAGGACACGTATTTTACAGCTCAACGGTTATGTCCTCAGTTAACACTCTTGGATCATGTTTCTCACATAATTTAACAAGACTCATCACATTCCTGCTCTTGTTTCATGCTGTGGACCCTCACGAAGCCCACAGCGTCAGCCTCTTTGTGTCCAACGGAGTGTGTTAAGAATCACCTGAACATCAACACAATAGAAGGAAAATGTTCTCCACGTGACCATCATTGTACAACATTGCAATAATAATACAACCTGCTGTTTTCTTGCATGGATAATTATTTTATATCTTGTGAATAGTCTATAAACTGCTTGGATGTACAATCAGTTTCTTGCCGATCTAGTCTTGAAGCCAAAAATGTCCTCTTTCTGTGATTTAGGTTATGTTTTTTAATGACAGATCTTCTGGTTTGGGCTCCCTAGTTTCTGCCTTCTGGACTTTTGAGTTGAATGTTTAAAGTTGAGGTTGTGGGAGTGAAAAGTGGAGGACTGCCTGCATTTTGATGAAGACTCAACACAAGCCTCTCAGTTTTGCTGCAGAACTATTGATTAGATCATGAAAGCTTTATTACTTTTAAAGCTATAGTTAAAATGACAGTCAATACATACTGTATTTACAGAACATATATAAAGACTACAAGAAAGTTTAAGTGGATGAAAAACTTGCATATTAGTCTTGTTTAAGTTCACTGTAAGAATAACTGCGTCCCCCGTGTCCTTCCACTTCTGCAACCTGTCAAGAGAAAATGCTGAAATGTTAAAATCTCCCCTCAGCCCTGCAGCTCGGCCCTTATATGATACACACAGTGCAAAACCGAATGAGAATCTGCTGTACTCTCTCAGAACAGGCGTGTGAATCCCCATCTAAATTACAGGCCTTACTTTCTGAGCTCTCTCTGGCCGTCAGCCGTCCTCACCGGACACACATCCTTCAACCCGCTCCCGGTCCACGTAAACCGGCCTCCTCCTTTCTTGTTTCTACTCTTCGCCAGCGTTTACAAATTCCCCGTGATTTACAAGGTCATAAAACTCACCTCCTCCTTCTCTTTCTGTCCTGTTTTAATCACCCCCTCCAGCTTGAGCAGTCATTTTATAACTCTGGGAGCTGCTGCAATCGATTGACTTCCTGGGTTCACGTTGCATATTGCACATGTGCTCTGAGACACATAAAGCTCACGAGTGCTCACAAGGATGCACAGTGTAAGAACATAGATTTTACTGGAGACTTACAGATACTTTATGCTTCACACGCTGCTGCCACATTTATTTAAATATGACAAAATGTTATCACAAGAGAAATGGGAAGCGCTACAGTCTATGGTCGGATGTACTCCTGGCTCTGCCGTTTCCCCCTGGCTCTGCCGTTTCTCCCAGAAGTGTGAGAAAGCCAGCCATGCTCCAGAGAGCATCTGGCAAGTCATGTCCTCTGACCGTGAAGCTTTGTGTGGCAGCTGCCTCGGAGCAACACAGCCATGTATGTACCACTCTGCACACAGCCAGTCACTCAAGCAGGGCAGGAAAAAACACACAAATAAGAACTGACGCTTTCCTTCCGGTACTTTTGATTGGAAAGATATATATACTCTCAGCATTTTCCTTCACAG
Source organism: Rhyacichthys aspro (assembly GCA_036850595.1). Lineage (NCBI taxonomy): Eukaryota > Metazoa > Chordata > Actinopteri > Gobiiformes > Rhyacichthyidae > Rhyacichthys > Rhyacichthys aspro. The sequence continues at coordinate 7,610,994 of CM072149.1, forward strand.
TACACTCAATTAGGATTTATATGGGCTCGTACAGGTTTTAATTGGATTTAAACAGGTTTTGTATGGACTTAAACATGTTTTTGTTGGATTGAACATGTTTCAGTTGGATTTAAACAGGTTTTAGTTGGATTTGAACAGGCTTTAGTTGGATTGTGATAGGTTTTAAATGGACGTCAATTGGTTTTAGTTGGATTTGAACAGGTTTGAGTTGGATTTGAACAACTTTTAGTTGGATTCAAACAGGTTTAAATTGAATTTGAGCAGGTTTCAGTTGGATTTGAACAGGTTTTAGTTGGATTTGTCACAGTCTTTGGCCCCTGAAATGATTTATATTTACTATTGCAGCCCGTCAGAAGAGGGTTTTTTTTACCACTGATTTAAACAATTCATAAAAATCAACTATTAATGGTGTTTATTGACTCTTGGCTTCCTTTACATTTTTAACTTGGCCGTGCATTCCTCTGCAATTACCTCCCAGTAACCTTCATTTATAAATCCCAGCGCTCACACAGATGCAGATACCAACTCAGCTCTCCTGAGTGAACAGATTACAGGGTAGTGATTTCACTTTCTAATTAGGCCCCATCTCTCTCATACACACATAGGCACCCACACAGGAGAACACCCAGCCAACACACTGGGCTGGTTTAGTTACAGCAGGCTGGCTCGAGGCATCTGATAGTCAGGCCTCCAAGGAGCGCGACGAGCGGCTACCTGAAATTTAAGCTCCAATAGGAAGCTCTGAGCCCGACTCCTATTCACTCACTAAGACATCCTTGAAAAAAGAATAAAACAGGGAAGAAGGGAAATCATAATGTAATTTTGATGCAGCTGGCTTTTTAAGAGTGAGAAGACTTTGCTGCAGTATTGGAAATCAATATTTCGTTTTTACTTTGTCAGGGATATACCTTTGAGGCAAGCTGTCATTATAAAGAAAATGGCTTCCTTTCATCTCCACAGCCCCCCCACCCAGAGGGCTGGGCTTTAAGAGTACTGTTAGAGTATTGTAGGGAACAGGTAGAAGGAGTAATGATGGGGCAGAAGAAATGAGCATCAGGGGGATGGGTGTTCAGATATTACTAAGAGGGAAATTAAAATGAATCAAGGCACAAATATCTTTATTGGGTTGAACTTTTTCTATGTTTATATAATTATTCAATATTTTCTATAGAAGTCAAACATTTGAGCTTGACTCAATTGTCTGTTATGAATCAGATGAGTTTCAATTATCTTTCTCCATAAAGGGCATTGTGGCTGAGGTAGGCTTTAATACGAATAGAAACCAGTGTGTGCACTGTTGCTATTTTTAACCTGGCCGGCCTGATTGTAGCAGATGGTCAGACAGGTACAATGAACAAAAGTTCAGCAGGCCACAAGACAAATGATCCGATTTGGAGTAAAAAAAAAAAAAAGAAACTAAATTGGAGGGAGCTCTCGAGCCAAATAACGTTTCATTCATCAATTCCTCTTATTTTTCTGACAGGACAAGAAGAAATACCTGGATGTGATCCACAGCTACATGGATGTCCACGCCACAGTGCACGGTACCAGCACTGTCCACCTGCCCAGCTACGTCAAAAACCACGGCATCCTGAGCGGCCGGGACCTGCAGTTCCTCCTGAGGGAAACCAAGGTGAGTGTTACACCTGAGAAAACCTAAAGTGTGAGGTTGTGTGCTTTGTAGATGGATATGAAGTTTGGGCTGATGAGGTGATTTTTGTCTTAATGAATACGGAGAGGATGAAAACAGAGCATCTACAAATAACACAACGTCTATGGATTGAGTTTAAGATTTCTTATAATGAGATCTGAGGCATTCTTCTTCATAATAAATTCTGGAGCTGAGGCTGCAGTTTGCTGTGTTCCCAGTCCAGTCCTCCACAGGAGCACTTCTCCATTCATGTACTGACTCTACTAAAGCCACTCTGATTCACAAAGGCAAGGACACAGTGAGGAGTGAGCGCTAGAACGGCAGCTTCATCAAAACATTAATACACAGCTATACCACAGTGTGATCGCTTTAGGACTACTACAAAAAAACACTGCTGCACTGAATATAATGCTCCACGACATTTTAAAAGCATTGTTGTTCAAACCGGGTGGTGTCATTTTCCCCTTGCAGCTTTTATTGTACCTGCAAACACACTACCTGAGCTAATTGGCCTCAAGGGGTTGAACTACCTCCATAAAAATAAACGCAAGGTGTCTAGCTGCTACTGATTGATATTTGATCTTTCCGTTGGCATGAAGTGACTAAAATAACTCTGCTTCAAGGTGAACAGAGGCAGTGATCAAACCGTTGAAGTGTAACAAAGCTCACTGTGTCGTTTTGAGACGTTATTCTTGGTCTTTTTCTACCTCCTTAAAGCTTCCCACTGTCTGCCTCGCTCCTGCTTCTCATTTCCGTCTACTTAGACCCCATTATTCATCAGTTACACATAGATCTCACTGTTTTAAGTGGCTTCTCAATTTGCATAAAATGAAAAATCATGAAGCTGGAATTAGAAAGCAGTCTAATTAACTCATCAAAATCTCTGCACAAATAAATGGTGTGGGCATAACTTGCTCGACAACACTCCCTTCATTTATCTGATGATAAAAAAGAGGACTCTTTCAGCATTTATTTTTGTCTGCAAGAACTTCTAGTATTCAAATGTTCCTCTTTGTGAATTCTGTCTTTTTCTTGATGAATTAATGAAATATTATGTGGTCGAATGATTTGAGATTTCAGTCATTAAGCTCATCATAAAATAAAAAGGTTAAGAAGAAGTGTTTTGTTGAAGAGCTGCTGTCGGTCAAGGCTGAACTAAACCAACGCACTATTTTTAACGTTGGTTTGGACTTTTTGTGGAGTGACATTGAAACAAGCTCACGCCGTTTGCATTTAGACAAGCAGAAGGGAATGGGACGAGAACACAAAATAATAGGAGACCTGGTAAGACTGTAATAACCAGCCACTGCTGAGGTCAGGGAGCTTTAACACAGAGTTGCAGACAGAATGACACAAGTGCCATAGCTACTGATAAAAGGAGGGAGAGCCTCATGAAATGTTCTTTGTGATAAAAATGTATTGTCTGAAATAAAGACTGTTTAAAAACCAAGAACAAGCGTATAAATCCCCCTTGACTTCTTGTGCTACAGTCCTGATTTACGTAGTGCTTTTCCCTCCAGCTGAAGTATCTCTTTCTCAGTCTCTACATCCCCCTCCCTCTTAGCCCCCTATAAATAGTGGCTGGCTGTTTCTCAGCATCAAGGAGCCTTTGCATTCACTCACAGCCTTCACATACCCACAATTGAAACGTGTGCTGTGCTGCCACCTGTAGGCGGCAAAACACTGAGAATGGGGCTTTAATGAAAATCACTCTGTCCATTTAAAGCTACATCATTGTGTTGTGTGTCAGGACAAAAGTGTATGGAGACTCTCTGTTCTTGTGGTCATTACAAACAGACTGACCATTGTGGCCCAGAGCTGAGGCGAAATGAGCACTGGCCCAGAAAACCCACCCCCTCCTCTCACACTCTCACAGTCATCTGGACAAGCTCCTTCTGGTCTCAGCGTGCTGCGACAGCCTCACAAATATTTGTTCTTCCTGAGAGGAGCTGTTATTAGAGCCCCCTCCACTTGGTTTAATGTAAAGTTTTCAACGGTTAACTCCCAGAAGCCTGTGGGAGACGCACTCACAGCGGCATCTTGTTGCCTCATTCTCCTCCCCTGGTTTCATAAAGTTAAAAGTGCTGCTTCGGCTGTATTTTGTGCTGATAACTTGGGTGGTTTGTTTCAACTAACTGCTGCTATCAGCAAACAACAGGAAAAGCAGATGAACTTTTTAGCCCCGCTGACTTTTGTGGGATTCTGGGTACTTAGTAAAGGCAAATTTTGCTTTGAAATGATTAAGATTAAAGTTGCTTTGAAAAACGTGTACTTTCATCTTCGCTTCTTCGCTTCCCATTTTCCACAGGGTGATATATTTAGTCTTGAAAAAGAATACTGCCTTCCACTAAAATGTCAAGACATTTTCAGATGCTCTGCTGTGAATTGTGTTTAAAAGGCTAATAGTCTTGGTTCTCATTAATGTTTTGCAGTTGTTTGTGGGTCTGTCCTTCCCCTACGAGGGTCCTGCCCCCCTGGAGGCTATTGCCAATGGATGCGCTTTCCTCAACCCCAAATTCAACCCACCAAAAAGCAGCAAAAACACAGACTTCTTCAAAGGCAAACCCACTCTGCGAGAGGTGAGAGTTTTCAGGCGAGGCTGCCTCTCACGTGGTGTGAATATCGGGTGTGGAGCTGCTCCCTAAACTCTAATCTTCTGTGCGTTTTGCAGTTGACCTCTCAGCATCCCTACGCTGAGGTGTACATCGGGCAGCCCCATGTGTGGACAGTAGACATCGAGAACTCAGGAGAAGTGGAGAGAGCCATCCTGTCTATACTTAACCAAAAGGTAACATCATAAACTGACAACATTAAACCATTTTTGACCACACTTTTAGACCATTAGTTTGTTTGCATACAATAAAAAACTTATAAAAACGACTTGAAATTAACATTAAGGGTCCATGCATATTAAAAGTCCGGGCCCAGGACCTCGTGTTGTGTTGTGCTTCGCCATGTGGGCCTGCACAAAGCCTTTGTTCACTGGACAAGCCTGTGGAGCCTCATATGCTTTGTGCGTGGTGCCGAGCTGCAGCCTACCAGGCTCCGGCTTGGCTCGCGCTCCCTCCCTCTTCTCCTCCTCATCTTCCTCCACTCACAAAGACCCGGGGAGCTCAGCCACAGATGTAGCACGCCAACAAAGGCTTTGCTTGTTGCTGCTCACTGTTTGAAGTTCCCAAACGGCTAATGATAGTCTGCCGGGTAGAGCCAGGTCGATGGGACGCGGGTACAAAGAGCAAACACCGGGCTAATATTTCACCAGCTATCACACTACCAACATTCTGCATCACAAGAGCCATTAAATTTGTGTTGTTCCCTGTTCAGATCGAGCCCTACCTGCCCTATGAGTTCACCTGCGAGGGGATGCTGCAGAGGGTCAACGCCTTCATCGAGAACCAGGTACTGCCTTCATACACTTGACTATGTTAATCTTAAAACACAACAACAGTGTAAACTCTGTAATCTAAGTTAACATAAGTCACCTACCTCAAGGCAACAGCCCCTCATGTTTTGTATGAATATAACAGTGAGTTAACAGTGTGATTTTGTATTCTCAGGACTTCTGTCATGGTCAGGTGATGTGGCCTCCTCTCACCGCGCTGCAGGTGAAAATGGCTGAACCTGGGCACTCATGTAAGCAGGTGTGTCAGGAGGCACAGCTCATCTGTGAGCCGTCCTTCTTCCAGCACCTCAACAAGGACAAAGACCTGGTCAGGTGAGACACACACAGGCTGCAGCCATAAGGTGGCACCACAACCTTATGGCTGTTGGATCAGTGCACTTCATCAATCAGTGGGAAGTGGACCAAAGAGAGTTATGACCAATAGAGGGCAATGTTTTCCAACTGAAATGAATGGTCTAGGACTGCATTCACTTTGAGGCTTGACACTAAGTAGCTCCAAGTGAAGATTTTTTATCTAAATCTAAAACTCTCAAAGCAGCAAGAAGGCTTTAAAAATAAGAGAGGAAAAAGGATCTTGAGGGGGTAAAAAATATGGCAGAGATAAAAACATTAGTATCCATTATGGGCTTATAAATATTTTAAGTAAAGTAGTACATTTAAAAGAAGTCACTGTGTGTTTTATTTTACTTTTAACTAACCAATAATCTGGAGCATCTGTTAAACTAAACTATAATTTGGTTAAATTCACTCTTAAAGCTGTAATTATTAATATACTTCTCCTCTTTTTGGTGATCAGCCAACAGATAAAACAGTTCCAATGTCTGTGTTTTGCTCAGCAGCAGGGTCAGCCCACCTCCGCACAAAGAGGGAAAGAACTTATCTTTTAATGAGTTTGGTCTGGTCTCTGCTCAGGCCTCACTGAGATCTATATTAACTCACTCCCACACTGTTTCCTGAGAGATACCACTGTGCTCCACAAACACTTAAAGCTCTGTGGGTTTGTGCAGGTTTGGTGTGGACTGTCAGACGGTGGAGTCGAGCGCAGACACGATGGTCCCGGCCTACAGCGAGACGCGCCACCACTGCATCTTCCAGTCGGACCTGCTGCTGTTCAGCTGCGCCGGCGCTCATCCCACGCTGCGGCGCATCTGCCCCTGCCGTGACTACATGAAGGGCCAGGTGGCGCTGTGCAAGGACTGCCTATAGCAGCGGCCCGCGCCATCCTCACGCCCGGGAGGGGGATGGACTGAGTCGGAGCAGGATGATGAGTGTGCATTTTGAGAGACATTAACACACTCCAGGACTCCACTGCTGTCATCACGGCTCTGTGCGTCTTCATCATATTTATTGTTTTCCCCAGCTGCTGGATGTGAGGCCACCTGAGCATGTTCCACATTCAGCTCTGGGGCATTAACTGTGTTGGGCACCAGGTGGCGCTGCAACACCACGAATACTTGAATCAACACAGACTAGAGTGAGGTGAGCCCTGGTCGACACTTCATATCAGTGACTGCCTGTTTGTCTCTCGGCTCAGGGCAGCGCTGCAGCCACAGGCCCATCCAGACTGTTCCTGCCCCCTGCCCAGCCCCCTCCTGCCCTGGTCAATCTGAAACTCTTTATTCTTTTGGTAGGTTTGCACTGGACTGGCACAACTTAAAGCCCACATCTCCAGCGTACACTCAGATATATGACACACATCCAGGCCCTGTTCAAACCTGGCATTAAAGTCCGTCCTGGAGGATTGTACTGCAGGATGTGCCTGATTTGATCACAATATCGTCCCTTAAGCATATCTCTGGGATTTATTAAAAACACCAAGACAATGTTGAACGTTGTCTAGCCGACATTTAAGGTGTAACGGCTAATATATATTGGATTGAAGATTTACAAACGCAATCCATCTTAAAAGTCTCAGCGGCTGTGACACAATAAATTTAATAAATACATAAATAACTTCTTTATTTGAAAAATGTAAGTGATAGTGAAGCACTGGTTTGGCCAATCAGAAGCTTTTTTGCACACTGCATTGGTACAGTTGGACTGGATTCATCGGGACACGTGTGAACAGAACATTTAGAGTTTGAGTCATGTGATCTTATGCCATGTGTGAACAGGGCCTTCCACACAGGGCTGTGTCTGGCCAAACAGACAGTGTCTAAAATCCCAGTTTTACACTGTACAGAAGTCATTCAAACAGAGTCTAGATTTTTATTCTGGAAGCTTGTATCATTTTTCTGACTAATAGAAAAAGCCCATTTCCATACATTCAGATCTAATTTGCACACATTTTAAATGAGACATTTTTAAAAGTTTATTTATAGTTGTGAACAACATGAATTGTGTTTTTGTTTCTGAAAAGGCCAGTAGAAAGTTGTACAATGTTTCAGCACATAAACACAGTGTAGCTAGAGCTGCCGTACCCGGAGCCGTGTGGTAGGACGTGTTGGCGTTGTGCGTAGATAGTAGAACTTCATCAGTGCAGTGAAAACACCTAGACGCATCGCAGCTGAGGCGACGAAGGCAACTCGCCTTATTTCTCTTTTTCCCAAAGACTCCGGCGCCTCCAGAGAAGAGTCTTTCTACAGCTCTGCATCCACACATCTGCATCAACAGCTGTAAATCTGTTCAAACAAACATTTCTTGCAGCAAAACTTGCCAACTTAGTGTTTCTGCACCACGTCGGACCATCCTACTTTGCATCTCCTTGTTTTCTTCCGATAATTATTAGGGTATTCATTTGCCTGCCGATTTTAAAAAGGAAAAAAAGAAGTCCTTTTTCTTGTGGTGAATGGAAAATGCACTACATTAATCTATTTGCAGAGATTTAACAAAATATGGGTAACACTGTATATTGTTCATATGGATTAAACATTTTCTTTTTTATTTATTTTGTACACAGATCTTTATCTCTGTTTTGCTGGAAATCAGTTTTTTATTTATAGAAGGGGTGTCTTTCTTTTTTCTTTTTTATATAGAATTTATTTATGGAGAGTAATTTAAGGGAGATCAAATATGACTGTAAGCTGTGTTCAAGTGAATGACTGATCACTGTTGGGCTTTGAGCAGTGATGAGAGGAACTCTGCAGAGTCACGGTGGTTGGGATCATTAACAAAGCACATTTATTTATTGGTTTAGACACTAAATCTTTTGAAAATTCAGAATACGCCCTTAAATATTGTTGTTCCTCTCATGGCTGTATTAAAGCTGAACGTGAGCAGACTTGAAGACTTGCCTGTTAAAGTTGTGAACACCAGCAGGAGCCTCATACTCAGTGCTTTCACGTCCCGTCTCAGTTTGTCTGTTTTAAATCCAGACCAAACAGCCTCTGCTTTTTTCACTGCGTCACCTTAGACTTTATTTTGTTACATATTTGTACTTTGTCACCGATCTGTCGCCAACTTAGTGTTTTCAAAGATCATTACGTGCCTTTTTTTACAGTAAAGTTGGTTCTGCTTGTGTTGTAGCTTGTGTCCATTATATAGAACAATTACAGAACTATTACATGAAGAAATGAAAAAGTGATTACAATCTTAATATGAATTTAGTATTTAATAATATTGTACTACAAATTGTAGGCTGTTGGATAGACACAGGCTTCAATAGAAGTCAATGGTTTCTTGTTATGACAGGATTTGTAACACTTTTTTTTGCAGCAGAAGCCTTATGTTTAAGTTATTTCGGTTTTTCATATCATCAAATGAAAAATGAGCAGCAGAACATGTTTCCATCGCTGTATCGGTTCATATCTGTCACAAATTATTGCCTCAATTGTAAGAAAAGTAAAAAATAAATAAAATAATTGTTACTTATGCTCATACGCATAGATCAATGTTTATGTGAAGCATTCATTGTCTGATGGTTGTGGTCCAAGCAGCAGAAGCTAAACCGTTTCCACAGTAACTGATGAGTAAGAGGGATATAACTTTATTTTTAAATAAACCTTTTTTCTGTGACAAAAGGCTCTGACTCTGTTTAACATTGTTTACATCACAGCAATACAGTTTTATATTTACATCAGTGTATGTGCGTCTTTACATATGCCAAATGAATTCAGCTATTAAAAAAAAAAACTCAAGTGTGACCGTACCACTTTTCTATCCAAACCGACGTCCTGAAGTGACAGAACACAGTGTCTCACGGCACAGTGTGTTACATTCACTGCAGCCAGTACAGACTTGAAGGAAAAAATTAAAAAAAAAGAGCATGTCCCACCTCTGTAATTAATGACAATCAAACCCGTGACAGCTGGATCTCGACCCGATAATTACATTCACGTTCGGCGGTCGCTAAACACTGATCAGTAGAATTAAGGCCTTGGGAGTTAAAATGAGCGCAGATGGGACGCAAAGGAAACGTGTTACACAGCTCCGTGGTTGTGATAGCGTTACAGATTACATATTCTCATAAATATAAGCTTTGTTCTCACTCCCGCAGCTTTGTGCTTTCACTGGTTACATTTGAAAAACATGCCTGTATAAATTTGCTTTGTTACTTTTACTACAACAGTCCAACAGAAATCGACCCTTTGTTTATGATTCAAGGAACAGTTTAGTTTTTATAAATGGGGCTCCGTGATGATATATTGTTATTGTGCACAGTTTGGAGGAGCAGACAGGAGTCACAACACAGAGTGGACACTACATCTTCCTACTACGATTAGAGGCTACTTCCCAAATCTGAGGCAAATGACATTCCTCTTTAGCGTCAGCTCTCATAATTATTGATTTTTTGTTTTGTTCATGCATTAAATCCATAATCAGAGCAGTAGAAAACAAAAATGTAACATCTGAGCAAGTCTGATCACGTGTTATTACTCCTGTTCTCCAAACTGGTGATGTGCTGCCAAAAAGAGCTCCATTCAAAAAAAAAAACAAAAAAAAAACTTAAACTGTCCCTTTATTAGATATATGTGCTTTCAACAAACAGTGTAAAAACAGTTTGGTCTCCTTCGTCATGAGGTTATTGTAACAAGAAGGACCAGTGGAATCAGACATTAGTTTACAGTAGCTCACGTGACCCCACCCAATATTGTAAACCCACTGGAAACGACTGACATATCTGCACTGAAAACAGCTGGAGTGGAATCTTTCACAGTACAATATTGAAATATATATTGATTCTTACACCGCCTCTATTCACATACATGTAAACAGGAAGTTCCCTCATCTGGACTGTAGATGGCGCTGGAAAGTAAGTATATTTATCATAGTTGGAGATTCAAACTAAGCAGTGTTTTGATTTTTGTTTTTTTTTAATTTCTCTCTCATTTCTGTCTCATTTCAGTCCAGGCCAGGACTTCACATGCTCCAGGGCAAACGTAAGCCGGCTTTTTGGCCTCACTTTCGAGGTTCGTCCACACACTCGCCATCACAGTCTAGACAGATATTGTAAACAGCCTATCACATGCTCCTAAGCCTCTGTGGGTGTGTGCTAGTCTCTGCCGTGCCAGATTCGGTAGTGATACATCTCCCCCTTCGCTTCATAAAACAGGAAACACCTCTAATACACCACTGCTACATCAGCTACATCCATCATTTTGATTTGTAACACTTTAGAGCACAGCTGAGCAAAAAGGCCTCCACGAGCCACGGGGAACAATAAACTGCTGTGTTGTGACAGGGCGACCAGGTGGAACTGAAGGATTGTACATCCGTTTGTTGTACAAAAATGTGCTCCTTTTACGGTTGTGGTCTCTCGGGGGTCCTGTACTCTCACCCCTCTACGACTTTCCACAGTCAAACTACATCATCAACCCTGTATTTAAATATAACAGACCTCATTCACTGAGATAAATATATATATGTACAATTGTAAAACACTTAAAAGGTGCCAAGAGTCCACTGTCCACTCTTTACATGGGTGAAAAGGAGGCATTTACAGACACTGGCATTTTCCGACAGCTGAGTGGCATTGTCTTTGGAAAAATACGCGGGGACCATAAGCTGAAAATGTCCCCTTTCCATTGGCGGCCATTCAATCCCTCCACACACACTCCTCTTCCTCTGTTATCGCGTATCCGTCACTCAAAGCGCTCATAGTTCCTTGTTTGCCGGACTCGCGGGACCATGTCCATCAGGAGCCTGCAGAAAAGTCACATATTTGGGTTGTAAGTCATTATTATACGTTAAATCTCAGTGATTCAGATTCAGACGACTTTATTAATCCCACCAGGGGCATTTAATTGAGCAGCAAATAAGACAAGACAACAAACAACAAAAAGCAAAACAACACTCAGGATACATTATCATTTTTTGATGGAACGTAGCTCTATGTATCATACTTCAAATATCCCAAAATATTTCTGTAAAGATTTGTGCATGGTGTTCACTCACTTGACTCCATAAGCCAGAATGACCAGCCCTATGATGACCCCTATTGTCCCATCCAGGTACCACACCTTGGGTTCGTGCTTGAACACTTCAGCGCTGATAAGGATGGAAAACCCCATGATTCCTCCGACCAAAGAGTTAAACGCTGGGAAGAGACAACAAACAAACAAGTCACTATTCAGTAAGTTCACTCCTAGGACTCTTGTGTAAGAAACGGCTGCTTGTTTTGTTGTGGTCTCTCTTACTTTGCCCCAGTGTCGGGCATGTGACACTGGCATTCGCTGTGATTTGAAAAGGTCATCTTGTGAAATGTGATTTTCCAGAATCTAGTTAAGGAGAAACGCGGCCATGTGACGGCCAGTGTCGTTTGCTGAGCCGTAGGAATGTAAGCCGTAAGTGAGAAACCTCTGTTTTACAACTATGCCAATTTCACAGAATTGACAGAGCACATATCGTGTCACAAACTAGAAGTCACAGTTAAACGCCTCTTCCTCGTGCTGACTGTGTAAATTGGGAGTCCTCATGTGACCCATTGAGGCAGACAGACAATCAATAAACGTAACGGCTATTTTAATACGATTTTAAAATGAATTACTGCATAGATTACCCTACAATTTGTCCAAATGGAGAAGAAATTAGGTTTATTATAGCTATACATATTTAAGAAAGATTATGAAGACTGTAGCCTCTCTGTCTGTACGCTGAATACACTTCATTCAGACACGTAACATGTTATAAACTCTTGATATTTATTTTAGGCCAGCAGAGGACCTACCGTCAGTGATGAGGGCTCGGCTCGTGAGGACTTTGCCGAGTAAGAACTTGATTATTGCCAGGATGATGCACGCCAGGCCGCTGACGATGGACACGCTGAACAGGAAGTCATCCTGAAAGACACAAAACAACACAGTGAGAAGCAGTTGTTTTAGCATCTGTTCCTCTATTTCATTTGGAGTATCTCAGAGTTCTGTCTTGGATACATTTGCAATCACAGTATATTATGACTCCTTACACTGCTTTTAAATGACAAAAATCTTAACTTCTGGGCTAAAATTGTTCCAAAGTGGTGATGATTAGTTCTTTTCACAGACTTGTTCCCACTTAAACTAGACATCACCTTACAGCTTGATCCTCACTGTGACCACACCAAGTCAGTAATCCTTTTCTAAACTCACTGACCCCTTTTTGTTCCGTTTTTATTTTCCTGGCTTTACACATCTGCTCTTGATCAGTTGTTTACCCATTGTTGCTAAGTCATTTTACTTTCTAAAGCCCTTTGTGACTCCTCTGGGCTAAAGGCTCGAGCTAAATATGAGTGCACAGAAGATGGATGGATAAAGGAGGTGGGATAGATCTGAGAATAGGGAGCTGCAGAGCACTCAGCGCCTCTGCGGCAGCATTAATATTGCACTATGGCCTTGGAGCCATGAAAAGCTACTTTGGCGAGCTCAGAGACTTCAAAGTGGCGACGGAGAGAGAACCTCGGCGCATATTCCTGAGTCAGTGATGTGACTCAGCTGTGGAACTATTAAAATACTGTATTTAATCACAATAATAAAATGTTCTGTAGCAAGGACGTGTTTTAATTAATCAAACACACAAAATGGCAGCACCTATTAATTGCACTTTCATGTTAATTTGTATTTAAAAAAAGAATAATTTTATCCTTCAAGTGCGCTCTTACTGCAGCAACCGATTTTTGGGTTGGTTTTTCTTTGGTCAAACTCAGATGAAAACACTGTCAGCGGTGAATCGTAGTGTGTCATCATGGGAAATCCCTCCGAGTGACCTCCTAATCTGCATTTAAAGTGGTTTTAGGTTTTGACGCATTGAGGGGGTGGGCTGGCAGCACAGAGCTCACAACAAACAGACCCTGCCCAGAATGAGAACACGCTGCTTGACATTTGTATTTGACAGTGAGAAATGCCTGCGCAGAATATGAAGTGGTCGGCATTTTGCAGAGGTGTAATGAGGCAGCCCGAGAAGTGTATCATCTGTAATCATTTGACACTGGATTTGACAATTTCTAGTTACCTAATCCTGGGCTGAATGAGCAGGCGATGGTAACCTGAATGTGACAGACGAGACAACACCTTGTTTCTGTGTGTGTGTGTTTGTTTCTTAGAAAAAAGTAATTAGAAAAGTTGTCAGTTGACCTACATAGTTCTCTGCACTTGAACTTAACTAATGAAGGCAAATATAAATCCAGAAAACAAACAAAAGAGGGATTACTTCTACGAAAAAAAGCAAAATCAAAAATCGAGTGAGGTTAAATTGGCTCAGTCTTAGCATGAGTCAAACACAAATGCAAATCACCTGTTTTTAAGTCGAATTTAGCAGAGCAGTGAGGTTTGTTATGCCATGTTTAAGTTCGTTAAGTTAAACTAAGTAGAGAGATCCACTTTCATATTATATCCAAGACCTAACCCACTCATGACTGAGAAAAAATAGGGTCCACTTGTAAATAGAGCGTGTTCTCTAAGCAAGGGGTTCCTCAGGGCTGTGTCTCGGCTCCCTTTAACATTGCTTGTGTTGCAAGATCTTAAGCAAGTGAAGCAAAAATAATGCATGAATAAGGGCATTCTTTGATAGAACAGAGTGTACGCTAAACTTGTTCAACCTGTTTCAACAAAATGCGGAAAACTGAATCACTGAAGCACCAACTTTTAGTCTCAGAAATAGTTGTGTTTGCATTGTTTTCATCAGAACCTTTTACAGCGGTGGTTAGTGCACTTCAGGAGGCTGTTAAAATGGTGACCTATGAATTCATTTAAATGTGAAGAAGTCTTTTGGGAGTTAAAGGCTCTCACCCACAGCCCTTTGATGACGTACGTTTTCTTCCTTTTGGGGTGCTAACTGACATTAATTGGCCTCGATGGACTAGAAACAGTCAGGTGTCAAAAACCCAACACCATCCATGTTTCTCACCCCTCCCCTCAGAGTCTCGGAGCACCCTCACCCCTCTGTTCCCTCCCTCCCTCTGTTACCACTGCATACCTAAGCAGCTGGTACCTTATTAACATTTCATAGCAGAGAGGAAGAGAGAGGCGGTGCAAATAAACCTGATTTCCTCCTTCCATCAGCATACCCTGAGATGTGAAGCGCTTACGAGCTATTTTTATCTCTGCGCCACAAAAGTGTACGCTTAAAACTGAACAGCAGGCTGCCTCAAAAACAAAACAAAACAAAAAAAAAGCCCCCACACAATGTATCTGGGTTTGCTTGCCGCCTGCTGTCAGTCCCGTCTCGACCTGCAGCAAAGATGAAGGAATGGAAAACACAGTTGGGCCAATAAATCAATAAAACACTCCAAAACTAATAGAGGGCTGGCGAGTGAGAAAGGCAATTTAAACTCGTGATGGTCTAGCCTCAGAAAGCCAGCAGTTTAACAATGATTTTGAACATATCTAACAAAGTCAACTATATAAAAAATAACAAGAAGTTTCCAAATATGCTGCATTTTCCATTTTAGCGTCTGTCTCTTTAAGGCCCGCCCCTAAGTGTGATCTGATTGGTCAGTGGGACTCCCTTGTACATTAAATGATTGGTCCACTGCAAATATCTCAGTTCATAGACATAACTTTGTACTTTTTCTGTCTAAAAATGGACCAATCAAAAAGTGGTCTGCAAAGGAGGGATTTCTAACATCACAAAATCTTAAAAAATATGAGCAATGCCACTGAGCCATTCCTGCAGCTAAGTGTAAAAAGCTCCAACAGGCTTCAAGTCTGGGCTGGTAGACATTGTATAGAGCAATAATGCTGCATAAGTACATTAAACTTAGGAAGAAAATGAAGAAAATCACAATAAGTTGCCAAGTCCACATTTAATTGAATTCCTTAACTTTGCCATCAATCCCAAAGCCAAATTAAAGGAGAACTCCATTCAGGGCTGCTATTCGTAAAATATTCATTAGTATGTGATAGTTGTTAGCTTAAAAAGCACATTGATCTCAATAGAGCTGTAATGAATGACCAAAGCAGCAGTAATCTCTCCTAAACATATCGCTCATATTTACTCATCATCATTATTACGTACTGTGTGAGATCCACAAGCAGCGTTTCTACGGAGATGATTATTGCCCAGCAACCGGGTGATAAATCTATTTCAGGAAGTGTGAACGCTCTTGAGTCTTCACACCTGAGATTTGTGACATTCTTCATACGGCAGCTACAGCTATACCTCCTTCACACAGAGACAGATGCACGCCCAAGAAAAAAAAAACTGTGTGAATGAGAAAAAACACATCCAAAGCTTGTCGGGAAGTGACGATCTTGTGAACACAGACACTTGGGGTGGGCTGGGTTGTTTGAATGCTCCCCAGTCCCATTTGCCTTCAGAATAACGTGAATCTTCGTTTTGTCACATTGCAGTGGGATTGTTTTTGAATTTTAATTGTGTCTTAAGTGTGATTGTATTTCAACTTTTTCCCTGTGATTTTACTGCTTGAAGAAAACGTAAATATACAAATATCCTGGAAAACTTTGGGAACTCTCTTAAATAACTTCACCAGTATACACTTAAAGATAAGAAGCACATGACTGTAGCAAAGCCAAAGACCTAGTTAGAGCTAACAAGGACATACAGTCCCACATTCAAGAAGTTGTGTGACCTTGATGACCTCAAAATATCAAAACGAGAAAACGGTCAGAATGACAGTACTCCTCGTTTTCCTCCATGTCATTAGCTGCAGAATCCTAAGCATATAATTAATTAGAGCCAAATCACATGCACTTGGTTTGTAATTCTGTTTCCTGAAGACAGACTCTGTGAGCTGACACCTCCCATCTGTTCAGTGCAACTCTGAGCAACTCGCCCAACGAACGTTTACAGGCCTCTCATCTGCACCACCGAGCCTCCAGTGACCAGCTCCATGTGATGACCAGCGCTCAGAATATGCCTTTTTATCAGATCCTCCGCCAGTTCAGAAATGGCAGCACGAAAAAACGCTCCATCTGAGAAACGAGCCACAAATCACACTGTCTGCTGTTGTTTGTCTTGGCTGCTCAGAAGTACACCCAGATTTCCACTAGATATTATTAGATACAGGCAAAATATCAACTCGTCTCTTTTGGATGCAAAATCAAATCCTTGTCTCTGGCAGACTGGAGGTGTACTGGCTACAGAGAGATGTGGTTATTATTGGGTCAAGCCTTTGAAATTCCACCAAAAAATAGGATTTCAAACCAATTTTTGGCTTAAATTGGATAGGCTGTTCACCAAGCCATGGCTGACCCTGTGTGACTTGTCACATGACTAAATGTTTGCGTTAAGGGCGATGCATTTTAAATGAATAACATAATCTGGGCCATATGGCTGGTGCTTTTAGCCAAAGCCCTCTAGAGCTTTCACCAAGGATATCAGATGCAGATCTTCAGCTGCCAACTCCTGAAGACTGAAGAAAACTGTGAATATACACTGACAATATGTCTGTCCACAGTGATAATCTAGTAAGTCATGGCAGCTTCTTCTACTAGTTATCCACGCAATAAAACCAAGCACTAACATCCTAAAAAAGCACTTCTATCCAAGGTCAAAGTTTATACTTGGTTTTGGTTAATGATGAGTGTCTTACTTTTCTGACTGTGTGTTTTACGTTTTATGAATGGAGCCAGGGATTGTATTGGAGTGTAAATGTGTATAAATTCAACACTTCTTTCTCCTTACCACTTCAGGAAGCAGCTTGACGGCTAAGTCATGGATGGCTTTACCCATAATGCACATGGAGGAAAGGATGAAAACCACTCCCAGGACCACACAGGCGCTGTGGAGGAGACAGGTGAACAGAACAGAAGTTTAAGACACTATTCATCACTGTGACATACACACATTCATTCAGTATGATACACTACTTTAAAGCAGAGGCTGAATCAACACATTATCGGCTGCAGGTTAAATTTTTTAAGCCAGAGTTACTTACTGTGGAAGTTTCAGAAATACCAATTACAAGCTACTACAGCCATAACATAATGATCAGTGTTGTGTAGCTCACCATATTGTCAACAAAACATTGGCTGTTCATGGACTGAGACCTTCTGTCTGCTTTTCTTCCTGTCACTACCCAATTTGCATTGCTTTTCGATTAGCGGCAGACATGCATGATCGCTGTAGACAAACAGCTCCAACACTGTCTTAACAGCTTCAAATTGTTTAAAATGTTAACTTACTGATAACCGTGCAAATCATACATGTGTAAAAACACTAAACAGGGAAAATACTTGTCTCGGTTTAGTTCTTTTTCTTTTGCTAAACTGTGGCCTCTCTCTGAAGACCAAGTGTTATCCTCAGAGGCCTACTGTAATAAACTGAATAAACATCCCAAAAATGTTGTCTTTTTAAAAGCAGAAGAAGCACTGCAGCATAACAATCATTTACAAAACACTGCAGCCGGCTTCAGGAGATAGATGCAATATATGTTTTTTGTGCAAACTTATAACAGAATAGAAAACACTCTATCCTCTGATACGCGTCTCTGTCTAAAGTTATGCATCACTATCTAATCATGCGCTAAGGCAGTGCTGCTCTTTGATTGGAGTGTTGTGAATTGCGTGTGACAGATGAGAGTGGGACGCCGCTGCTGTTCACCCGGCTCTGTTTGGACGCAGCAGATGTCCTTTAAACACCTGTTCCCAATTAACAAACTCTAGAGGGACAATAAACAGTTGTCGCGTCTGTCCGGGTCATGCTTGGCTACCTGTCTATGTGTGTGTGTGAGGATCTGTGTGTGTGTGTGTGTGTTAGTAATCGAGTGTGTGCTCCTGTGTCCTGGGGATCTGACCGGATGAGGTAACCAAGGCAACACTGAGCAGCGCTCTAGGAAGTACGCAGCAGGACAGACGCCCATATGGGAGCACTCCTCGCCTGCTTACAGCCCCCCGTTGTTATTCCTGCACTGCGGATCTAAAAACTGCACAAGATCTTTCAATAATAACAATCATTTTAAACTTTTATGAATGATTTTTGTTCGCTTTTGAGCTGGGATTTAACAGATTCAGCAGGGTGTATCTCGGTGTTCCATTATCTAGCGGCTTGGCTAGAAATGGATGGCTCTTGGATACCTTCCTGGGAAAAGTATCAGTTCCATTCGATGTAATTCAGTTCAGTAGCAGTGGTTCTCACACTGTAGTACGCTGGCTTTCTCTAGTGGCACATGAGCTTCTATCAGATTTTTAAAGATGAAAAACACAAAGTACTATGAATCATCCAGCTTTGTCTTCGTAGTATGATGCTTTTATTAAGACAAGTTTAAGAAATGAAAGCTGTTTTTCCTTTAGCCTGAGTAATAATTCTCTGTCACCAAATCAACAGACTCCAATTTACTTTAGTACCCTTTGTTTTGTCTTATTCCCCAGACGAGAGGTCTTAAAACCTTTGTACCCATTTCCAAAACAGAAACACCGCCAAAAGCATTCCATAAGTGTAAAGTGGGCTTTATTGACTGGCATCCTCTGACCAGGAGATCAGACTCATGCTTGATTGAACTGTTCTCGATTCAGGGACAGATAATGCAACGCTTTAAAAAAATAATACAGTTGTCTTTCTCTCTGAAACAAAACCAACTCAAGTGAAACAGAAGGAGCTCATATCAGACTCTTGTAGCCTCAGTCCTATTTGTTCCACTTCCCTCAGTAACAGTAACTCCCTAATTCATCTTGTTTTGACATCACCGGGCTTGTTACCTTGGCAACCACCCCGTACCTGGGCATCACCGTTCAGCTGCGTTTCCTCTGTCAAACACAGACAGATGAAAAAATTAAGAATAGGATCGATCCCGGGCTAAGCTACGTGAGTTTTTCTGTCGGGCGCGAGGCGGGATGTCTGACAAACAAACACGATGTGCCAGAGGAGGGACGTGGCGGCCCGTTGCTATGGATACGGAGCGTGTGTGAGCCCATGTGTACAGTACGTGTCTGCATACATTTCGGTTGCCTGGGAAGAGACTCCCTGTACTGTATGTCACTGCGTGTGTGCATCTGTGGGCGTTCTTGAACCAAAAGTCTAAGTGTTGCGTCTTACAGGGTCCAATTAATTCCTAAGTGGCTTCCTGAAGTTTCCTACGGTCTTTAATTAGTGACAAAGTGAGAGGTAGTTACATTAATGTGAAGATTACACTGAGAAGCATTCGGATTAGAAGGAAGACGCTGCCATTTTGATAGGATTTAATGTGTAGTCAGATCATTAGCCTGTAGCAGACACAGCACCCTCACTCCTGGGGAATCCTATTATAGTCAAATGAGGTATTGTAGGTTGGAACATTTGAATTATAACAAAAGGTTTTATTTTAAGCTTTTAGTGTAATCACAAGTGGTTTAAAGGATAAAAACAGAAGCGTTTGTTTACTGTTTTTTATCACTGTTTGTTTAATGTAATAAAGGGAGAAAAGGCCTGTGTTATTGAGAGTCACAGACACATAATGCTCTTATTGTGCCATCATTATTGTGACACCAGAGCAGTAGGAGGTCTCTCTCTTTGAACCAGGACACATTCCCCTTCACATTGTTGGACTGTACTGCACAAACCTGCCTTTATCACAGGTCAGTGGTGAGTTTATTAACGAGAGGATGCATCGGAAGAACGAGTTTTCTTTGTGTAGTTAGAGTGAGCAGTTTTATTTAGATTTCTGGAAAGAACAACATGTCGCTTTAGTATATAAAGTATGCACGTGACGTCAGGACACGGGGGAAGTCTTTAGTAACGCCCGTTGAGTAGCAAAAAGCTTGAAGAGTGGCAGCATTGTGTTGAAAACAGTGACCTGAGCAAAATCTAATAAAGAAAACGAGGAAAAACCATTGTGCGAAAAGATTCAAGAACTCTGAGATATACTTTTTGGTGCAACTGCTTTTACAAATTTACTTTTGTTCTGACTGTTTGCACTGAATGAATGGGACATGTTCTGGAGGGAAGGCACGTCTATGCATCTTTCCCAGCCCATTATCAAAATACCAATGCTTGGACTGAAGGTCATATGCCATGAGAACTGCTTACTCCATCTTTAACCATGATGGACACCAGTGCAGTGATTTCACAGTTGCCCGACTTTGTTTGATTTGCAAATATTTCTCTTCAAAACTTTCCCCAAAACTTTGAATGAGAAGCCGAATGCCCTTGTGCTGAGGCTGTAGTGAGAAACAGCTGAATGGATGCATAATTAACTGGCCGTGTTTCGTCTCATCTCCGGAGGACACCATCTCCTCTGACGTCTCCTCCAACAATTAGCGGTGACTCCTCCGAGAGCGTGACACGTCTCTGCTGCGGGACGTGTTTGTGTTCGGGACGAGATGCTTGTAGTTTGTTTGTTTGAAGCTGCGAGTCGTTAGCAGGTTTGGGCAGGGAAGTGAAAATCTGGAGTTTTGACTAAAATGATTTGTGGAGAAGTTAATACTTGAAGAAGTGTATTGATCTTTTAGACAAATTGAGAGATACCCATCAATCATCAATAACTCATTGCTCAGCTTCAGATCAAAGTGGAAAGACTGGAAAATTGGTTCAATCATAACCATCAAAAGGAGCTTTTTTCTTGATTTAACATCATGTCAAACACTATTCCCCTTCAGGCTGGAGTAAGCAGTTTTATTCTCTGTTGAAAACTGTGGCAAGTAAAAGATTCAAAAACACATAAAATAGAAAAAGAGCTGTTGTGTGATTCAGAGCAACAGAACTGAGGTGAATACAGTGTCTCTCTGCTTCTCTTTCAGCTGCCTGCTTCCTGCCAGTATTGCGTCCATTCACCGGGCTCTGAAAGGCCCACCTGACCCCGGCCCACTCGCACACACAGGCCTTTCTCATCCAGGTAAAGATAAGACGCCAGGCGATGTCTGTGATCGGTCCCAGCGGGTCCTCGGCAGACGGGGCCCACTGTCGACACGCTCCATCAGTACAAAGCCTCCCACACACAGCCCGACTCTCTTATCTGACAACTTTCTAAATATAAAAAGGTGAGTTCAAAGGGCGGTGTACTCACATGTATTCACGGTGGGCCGAGTGGACGGCGGCTGCGTTACTGTATCGCCACAAAACGATGACAGAGGACAAGACGTCCAGCGTGGCGTCAAACTGTAAACACAAACATGTAAACATTAAGAGCAACGTACAGTTTGTAGTGAATGAGTGAAAGAAGGAAAAGGAGGTTGACTTACAGCAAATCCAAAAGCAGAAGCACTGTGGCGCATGATGGACACAGCTGTAAGAAAAAACAACACACAACATGAATAACTTAATGGAATATTTCCATTTTGATATTAGATATTGGTTAAATGCCCCTGCTTTTCCCTGGATCAAATACTTAACACCATTTCAGTTTAAAAGTCTCACTATGAACAAGTTTCTTAGACTTTTATTGTAGTGGTCCACTCCTCTTTGCTGTAATACTTTGCTTTAACCAATTTATTTATTGCTCGACAGTGACTTATTCATGAACTTGTCAAAAACACTTTCCTTTTTTTAAATTTGTGTTATTGATTCCTCTTGTTTTTGATCTCCATTCCCTCGGTTTTCTGAAAAGGCTCAGTGGAGTTGATTGGACATACAAATGCGGTAACTTCAGCCATATTAAATCATCTATAGAGTACCTTACGCTTCACTTGGATTACATTACATTACATAAAACTCCATCCAGCCTTTCATCTCTGCGCGTCCCTGGCGTCCTGTTTTTGTTTGTGCAGACCACACCCCATTAACAGAAAGCCAGTTTTTTTAATTGCATGCAGAGATATGGTAATAAGGATGTAAATGAGTGTTTGGATAAGAATGTGAGGACAGACTGCTGCCAAATAAAGAGGGAACAAGACAGCAATTAATTAATAGCAGTGATGGATGGTGTTTCAGTGGCATAAGCTCCTCGTTGTGAGCTCTTGCGCTTCCTTTTATTTGTTTTTTGCTGCGAAACCTGTCAGGTGAGCTAAGAGGCGTTGTGTCGACTGGGTAAATTCTAATCACGCTCTTGTTTTGGTCCAATTGTAATGTGCGGAAAACAAACAGAGCTCTTTCTGCTGCTGCGATTGGAGGAAAAGGAGGGAAGGGAGACAAAAGGAAGAAAGCGATATGCGGATAGATAGAGGGAGGAATCCTCTCCCCACTTCTCAGGTTTATTTTTAGCACAGACTCACTGGGGGCCAGCAACTCGCCTCGCCTTGCATGCAGATCTTCAGCATTGTGTGGTGTCTCTATCTCTGCTCTTACCATTCTTCACTTGTTTCCTTTCTGCAGCAGACATCGTAAAAAAAAAAAAGATTCTTGACGGGGTTTCTGCTCGGTTTTGTGCTTTTTCCACTCACTACAATATGTCTCCTTCACTGTGGGCTCAACTCCCCAGCCGCCGTGCACACCAAAATGAAACAGGAGAAACAAATGCTTGCCTTCACATGCCTTCGCGAAGACTTAATCAAATATGAACGACCCATGAATACAGATGAGAGAGTGAGAATGTTTTATGATAGAGGAACTGCAGAGGGACGTCACCGCCAACATGGAGGCAGCACTGAAAAATCTTTGAAACTCCTATTGTGTTTGCTGGAAAAGTGATCAATAAACGCATCCTTTATCGTCCCATTCATTAGGAACCCACTTAAAGGCCCCACCGCTTTAATTGTAGACTGTAAACAAATCGACTACATGTAATGAGGACTTATGGATTACTGCACAGCAAGTACGGCCCCCTCTTCAAACATTCAGGGTTTCTTGTCAGATGATATTAAGTGGTCGAGTGGCTGCGGTGGCAACAGATGTATGATACGCCAAATAAGTGTTGACAGTTGGTGAAATGAAAGCAAATAGGTGCGTGTGGACGGCACAGTGTCACGCATCTGCCGCAGTTGACATAACAAGGAGAAAGTAGCAAACATAGGAGGATTTACATTTAAAAGACTCTGAAGATGCTTTCTTTTCTTTCTTTTTTTTTTTTTGGCAAGGCCTATTTGAGATGCTCACTCCACCAATCGGCTTGCAGCATCATAAACTAGGGCTCCACATCTAGAAATCTAGGTATCTACCACCACTCCTCCTCCTTCCTCTCCTTCCCTCTCCTTCCTCGCTCCTTCATTAGGGGCACAGACAAGAAGTTGTGTGTAAATGAATCCGCGGCGGCTCTGCGGTCGTCAAAGCGCAGCCCCGTCCGCGGCTAATTGGCTCCCAAGAAAGCCGGGTGGGTGTCAGCCGGGGACGTCCGCTCTCTGTACGCGCTCGCTCCCTGTCACATCCGACAAGACGAGCAGCGCAGCCCGAGATGAAACACCAGCCGGGCCCTGGCGCATTATGCATATCAGTGAAATCTTGTTATATGTGACGGACTCAAGGTGTTTGTCTCACTCAAGTCAGTCTATGCTCTGTCTATAACCGGCCACGCTCATTCATTTCTCTGTCATTCATCTTCTTTTGACGTCTTCACCTATAGCCTTATCCAGGTATGGGATCCAGAGCTTCCATTGCACATAAATATTTCGATGACTTGGAACCACTGTTAGTTGTCCTCATTTTGGGACTTTTGGGAAATAGATGAAGCATTGGCAGAAGACTCAGCAACCTTCCAACACTGTCCCAAATGAATCGGGGTACTGAAAATATTAATCCTTTAAAGTGGTACTCCAGGTTTTTTGAATCAGGGTTGTTCACTCCACCAGTCTTTGTGAATTTTCCATTTTATCATGAATTGTGACTTTTTCCGTGTTAGATTAGATTGTAACCAACCTTTCAAAATGGCAGCAGCATTTTTTTGTCTCTGAATTTGCTTTAAAACAGTCAAGATAAGCCTAATTCAAAGGTATACATCCGCAAATGCCATCTTTGGAGTCTCTAAACAAGTTATGGTTTTCATTTTGTTTCTGTTTGTTTCTGTTTCACAGGTTCCCGTCAGTGTGGGAGCAGCCGCTGTGTTTGTGTGTGTGTGTGCAGTGAATCCTGAGAAGTCGGAGCCCCGGCATCGATGCAGCAGTCTCGGTGAGAGATCAGACGACGGAGGATGACTCGCTAAGTGAAGCCGCTCCGTGAGACAGCACGCCCCTCATTGTCCAACTTATTGTATGCTTTAAGGTTAAATCCTCCGTGGCCTTTCCACACTTTGACATTTACTTTTCTCTGTTGGTTTAACTGTGAAGACACCACTGTTCTTTGAGCAGTGAACGTGTCTGTTAATGAACAAAGGAGGGAAAGAGAAAGGCAATTAGGTCTGTGAATGGTTGGTAGCTGTCACCCAAATGTAGACCACACAGATGGTGATATTAGTCACTGCAGGAGGAACCATCAGAGCACAGCGTTATTGAGCAAAATTAAATGTTTACTTAATACTCAGTTGGCTTGGGTTTTTTGCAGTTATTTCATATGCTGTAAGCTTTTCGACTTTCCTCATCAGAGATTCAAAGTGTGGCTCCCACTACGATGCCAGCTAAGTCTACAAACGTGACGGCCCAGCTGTCACAATAAGCAGGGATTCACACACTCATATACCGTGCTCCCTGTATGTGAGCGTGACTAATGTTGTACTGTTTGCGCGTGTTAACTATCAGCGGAGCGGACAGGGAACGGGGGCAGGTGCTCGTGACTACACAACCCCGTCAGAGGGCCGCGGGGCACAGGTGCGCCCTCGTCCCGTTTCATCTCCGAGTGGTAGAACAAAGTAAACGGGCCACATCTGATGAAAATGTCATTAGTGTTTGTAATGATGGTTTTACAGGCGTGTCCGTGTTTATCTTCCATATTTATTCTTTCTCTGCATCCCCTCGAAGCCTGTATCTGCAGACTTGCATATGTTTTATTTTGGCGTGGCACTCTAATACACAGAAAAAACAACAAGCTGTCAAGATGTGCCATGGTGCAACTATAGGAAGCAAGTGGCTCTTTTGTTTAAGGCAGTGGTGTTAAAGTCAAAGTGGTGAGGGGCCGCAGAAGTAAATAAGAAGCATTTCAGGGGCCGAAGACTGTGACAAATCCTGCTAAAACCTGCTCAAATCCAACTAAAAAATGCTTTTAAAATGGCAAATGCTTAAAAATGCTCAAATCTAACTGAAATCGGCTCAAATCCAACTGAAACATAATCAAATCCAACTAAAACCTGCTCAAATCCAATGCAAACCTGTTCAAATCCATATAAAGCATGTTCAAATCCAGCTAAAATCTAATCAAATCCAACTGAAACCTGTTCAAATCCAACTAAAACCTGCTCCAATCCAATTCAAACCTAATCAAATCCAACTAAAACCTGCTCAAATCCAACTGAAACCTAATCAAATCCAACTAAAACCTGTTCAAATCCATATAAAGCATGTTCAAATCCAGCTAAAATCTAATCAAATCCAACTAAAACCTGCTCAAATCCAACTAAAACCTGTTCAAATCCAGCTAAAATCTAATCAAATCCAAATAAAACCTGCTCAAATCCAATTCAAACCTAATCAAATCCAACTAAAACCTGCTCAAATCCAACTGAAACCTAATATCCAACTAAAACCTGTCACAAATCCATATAAAGCATGTTCAAATCCAGCTAAAATCAAATCCAACTGAAACCTGTTCAAATCCAACTAAAACCAGCTCAAATCCAAATGAAACTTGTTCAAATCCAACTGAAACTTGTTTAAATCCAACTAAAACCTGTTTAAATCCATATGAAACCTATTAACATCCAACTTAAACCTAAAACCCCAAAATATTACCTACAAAAAGTATTGAAGGGTCATATAAAACATTGTGAGTTTGACGTATGCGGTTTAAACAGTCTCTAACGGTTCTCATTCAGTCCAAGATGTTTCTAAGGCTTTCAAGGTTTAAAACTATGGCTATACATAATGCATCATATACTAGTAACAGATGATAGTGCAAAATGATAATAATAAAGTGGTTTTCTGGACGGCTCACCCATGATATAGTCCTATGCTTTTCCTCAGCTACACATTTAAGAGAAGAAAGGTGACAGTGTTTACTACTAGAGAGTGCTGAGTCAGTCTTTGTTTTGCAAGTCATGTTTGTACGGTGGGGTCATTATAGCATATTTTGTACAAAAACGACTCTGCTAGCGTCCAGAGTATTGGCCTATTTTCTTTATTATATGCACAGTGTGGTCTCTCTCCATATGCCACCGTCCCGGGACAGGAAAGTTACATTGGAGGGTTCTGTGTCAGTGAGATAGGCCTGAATCTACTGATCTCATGTCAAAGAACCATCAAAATGATTTTAGGAATATGTATTTTTGGGGGTAAAACTTACACGGTGCTACTTTACAAAGGTTGTGTTTGAACAATGGTGCAGCAGGTACAGAGCTGCACTCAACACTAACCATATGGACATTTGTTAGCTAAGTACATTAGGTTTGTTTGCTGTGTGCACTTGTTTGAGGTAAATGAGCTACTGTTCCCTCTTAATGCTTTCATAACGGTCAAATGCAGTCAGATCTTATCACAATCACTCACTGACTTACTCCACGGTTAAAAGGACATGTAGTTTTAGCATTTATTAAGCTTTAGGTCCTTTCACACCATTCACAATACACTGTAATTATCTGTGTTACAAAGCAATCTTCCATTTGAACCGGACATTACATAAAGTACATGTGATAGAAGACTACACTTGAAGTATTTTCCATTTGTTTGTACAGGTTTCTCTAGAAAACTTCATTCATTTGTATTGTTTGTCTTGTCATAACCAGCTTCACCTTTACCATCAGAAGATCCAAGGACACTTGTTAATAAATATCAGAGTGCCCTCAGAGCAGAGGTGAGATGTGCTCAAGCATGAAAATTAAATTGATCTAGTTCGACTAGTCCTGCTGACGAACATGGAGTGAGTGCTCAAAGGCTTCCTATATGCCACAGATAAATGCAGGAATGTAAGAGTCACATGGCTTGCATTGAAGGAAGCTATACATCCCGAGTTTCCCAATCAACGCAGGAAGTGAGCAAAAGGAAGTGAGTCTGGTTTCCAAAGCAAAATAAAGTGCCACCAATGAGACATCTCCATTTTCTAATCAGTTTGAAACGAGCAAAGAGGCAGACTGCTCCAAATCCACGCACCAAACCACATATTCATCCAAGTCGTGCATTTCTCTCATGGGAGGTGTCAAATCAGTCGACAGTTACATGGATTGTGTTGTAAGATTGGCCTGGTCTGACAAGTAAGAAAACCTATATGTACCATGTTTAATTTATGAGTATCAGACTTCCTACTAAGTTCTTCTATGGCCTTTTATCATCCGTACTTCGCAAACAGCAGGATATTCTTGTCTTCTCAGCAAATTAAACTACACTGCAGCAAGCTCCCCCTTTGCTGCAGAAACTATCATTAGACTCAAAATCATCTCACACAATAGTGTTTCTTCAATATTAATCTGTGCTTAAAATCAAAACCTTCACTGAGTTAGTGAGTGTGTAAATTAACTCAAAAAACCCTTTGACATGAGAAAGAGTGAAAGGAAATGATACCAGTCACACTTAATAACCTTCTTTTTTTAGTCTTAAAACTCAAAGTGAGTGTTTGTATCTGTGCAGAGATCTGAGCCTTGAGATGAAGCGCTTTGACAAAAAGAGAAACCAAGGTACGTTTTATCCTCTTAAAGAATAAAGCGGTGGAAGATTTGAAGGTAAAGGTGAAGTGAAGAGCAGTGTGTCCCTGTGCGGTTTTATAATGAGGAGACGTTACTTCAAATCTGTTCTTTCTGCTTGTCTCTTGTCCACTCATATCTGTTGGTTTTATTTTTCCACTTGGCGAGACCAGACTGTTGTGTGTCACATGATCAGCGGGTGTCACAGCAGTGTGGAAGCAGTGGAAGTGTTACTCACTGAAAGCAGCGATTGCCAGGACAATGGTGACCACGATGGACACCCAGGACACCCACAGAGCCTTCTTCCTGTAGCTCTGCGCCTCATGTGGCTTCAGACGCATGCTGCTTTCCAAGAGACCTGCCAGTGACAATGAAATAATAGTAACGATGCATAAAAATAACTACAGTCACAACACAAAGGCTTTGTATCCTGCTTTACTGCTGTCCAATCCCAACTCTCTCCATAAGACATGTGATACCAGCACCTAAAAGTGTATTAACATTGATATGACCCATCTGTCGGCCTCATTAACACAAAAGCATTAGTGTAATTAGGTACGGTTGGCCTAAAGGATTGCCCGTTTTTAATTACAAATATTTCACATCATCTTTGGAGCAGTGCTTTGGAAGAGAATGACTTTTACCATTTTGGAAGCTTCAAGTCTGACGTAAGCATTGCATCAGTGAAACACTGCCCTTTGCTGCTGTGACAAAAACTAAAGTTGCAGCTTTGAGCAAGGTTTTATTGCTTTAATTCAAAGTTACATCATAGTCATGGGTTAACCACAGACAGAGGAGAAAGTGCAGTTGCTAGAGGCCAAAAGGGGTTGAGTAATTAAGAGGTTGGCCTATTGTTGTTACAGGTATATGTGAAATAACAATAAAAACTGTTAAGACAAGGTTAATGAATAAGAATTATATCACGTTGAGCATGGAATAAAAGCTCCAGAAGCTTTCATACTGTACAAGAGCAGGTTCAGAGCTGTAAGTGGGCTATGGAGCACCTGTCATGTTAAATGGCTGCTTCTCAGTCTGATTTCCCTCCATCCCAAAGGCCTCCTAATAATTTATTAATAACTTCAGCTCAAGCACTGACTGTAGCCCGCTCAGTCGACCAATAGGAGACTCCTGTTTGTAAATCTCACCAGTGAAGTCTTTTATTGTCTATAGAAGTGAGTGAAAACTTTGCAGTGGGCGCCTACCTCGGTCCTCTATACTGTCTGTGATCTTCATCTCCTGGTCCATGTTGAAGCCCTCAGGTTGAGTTTCTGTGCCGGGCTGCTGTTGTTCCTGGGGAGGCTGCTGCTGCTGCTGCTGTTGCTGGGGTTGGGTGTCCGCCGCCTGCTCGCACTGGCCGTTCGCCGCCGCCGTGGGCACCTCTCCAGTCTGCTCCGGGACGGCAGTGGAGTCTGGCGGTGCGGAGTCCGTCATCTTCTCGGACACTTGTGAGTGAGGAACTCCAAAAATGTCACACCTGGGCGAGAGGTGCGAGCTTTCAACAGCAGCGGACCGGGAGGAGGGAGCGAAGGAGGGAGAGTCCTGAAGAGCTGCGGCTCCAGCGGCGACCAAGTTAGGACAGTGAGGTGGAAGCAGAGCGGACGTGCAGGCAGACTTCACAATAAAAGATTCATTTTTGGGCGAAAGTTGCATTCAAACATGCCATAATGTCTTTGTCTACAGGACACCAAAAAGAGTTCAACGTACCCAAACACCCAAAATATGAAAAAAGACAATTGTTAAGTGGCAATAAAGGGATTTGTGCACTATTCATAATCAGAATTCCTTTATTTATCCCCGAGGGGAAATTATTTTTGTGACATGATCACAAAAATGAAATAAATGCAGTGCCCTAGTATCTAAATAGTCTACTTCCTAACTATAGTATTATAATACCTCCTCTATTTAATAACGCTTAGAATTGGAATAGAATTAAGTGCTATCTAGGTACAAACATAGTGAGAATCTAATTTGAATGAATTTGTAGCATACTTATTAAATACACACTAATATAATATAATAATATAAAGTGATAGGCCTATATTAAACTGGTTATTTTAGGCATAAAGGACATTTCTCCAGTCTGTGTCAGTTTTATACAGGTCATGCAGGCTTTATGAAACATTTGTACTAGGCTCCAGAGGTTGCTTTTATTTTGATGTAACCGGAAGTGGTATCTGAGTGTTGCTGTCCAACTTGACGAAGCCGTTGCGCACAATCTGGAGCGCCAGGAGAAAAACAGTGCCAAAGGCTCCAGTTCACATGGTGGTGGAACAGCAGCACCTGGACTCTAATTACACTGCAGACGGGACTCACGAGACCTCCGCACGCGCCCGCTTTCTCTGTCTCACCATCATCTGTCCCATCCCTGTCCCATCATCTGTCCCAGCTCTGTCTGAAAGAGAGGGACGCGCAGCGCGGTCAGTGGTCCCAAGAGACGCGCCGGTCCCGTCTCCTGAGTCACGTACAGCACGCACAAACAAAAACTAACAGGAATAAGTCTGGTTTGGTTCAAGCGTTATCCATCTCTGTTTATCCCAGAGTGTACTCACTTTTCCCTGGTCACACCCAGTGCAGCTCTCTGTCCAGTCCTCCTCTGCGACCAAAACGTGACTAGAGATTGTAAGTGGGGTACTGGAATGCTTTGGGTTTCATTTTAGCTCATAATCAGTGCCAGAAAAAAGGTAATGTAACTGCTGCATGGTTTAACGTCGGTTTTGGGTAATATTTGGAGATATGAAGTCTGCATAATGTACAGTATGTAATGCGTGCATGTGTGGATCTGACTTTCTGCGTAATGTTTGTGTTATTGTAAAGCATAATTGAATTCAACACAAATTCCCCATATGGAGCCATATTAGTCAATTGTTTTGAACGTCTTATTTGTAATAACAATCATAATGGAGAAACTGGTAGATTGTTTATGGATATAATGACATTAGCAAAATTAGATCAGATGGCACTTTTTACTGGAGGCTACATCCGTTTAAAATTCTCAGTAAAACAGCCTATATTTATACACAAAAAAGAGAAAACAGAAACATTTCCAGTCTGTGTTTATTTTAAATTATTGGCGAACAAGACAGCAGCATTTAACTCGTGGTGACGGTCTCTGCTTCCATCTAGTGGTAGGAATAAAGTATTGCAGGGTAGACCTGGGGACACGATAAAATAAGACAAGATGAGATAAGATAAGACACTGTATACATTTACATTATTGCTGTCAGAATCACAATGCCCTAAAAACAACTCCCAAACAGTGACTCAAAAGAACAAAACAAAGCTCAAGAGTATTTTTTATGGTGACAGTATGAAAAAAACAAAAACAAAAAAATTGCACATGGCGCAAAGAAAAATATTTCCTCTAAGGACTTGACAAATTTATTCTATTTCATGTAAGTATTTATTTTCATATTTCAGGTAATAGTATTAAAATGGGGAGCAGGTCATATCCACCCCCGACCACCAGAGGGCGCTCTTCACAACGTGGCCCTTGAACCAGCGGCTGTAACCGTCCTTCCGGTGCCCTGTCGCCCCACTCCCTTCGGTGCTAGCGCCGTCGGGCTTGGCTGTGGGAGCGTAATGGCGGTGCACCGGGGACCCTCTACGAAATGGCTCTTCACCCGGGAGCAGCTCGAAAACACGCCGTCTCGACGCTGCGGCATCGAGGCTGACAGGGAGCTCTCGTACCGACAACAAGCCGCCAACCTCATCCAAGACATCGGCCAGAGACTCAATGTGTATCCTTTCTGAAAATGGAGCTCGGCAGACGGTTGGCTCCTGCTAGCATTAGCTTACGAAGCGACCAGCGTAGGAAGGCATTTGTGTTAAAAATGATCTTGTGTAACGTCTTTCCACATTCGACTCTTTTATTTGCTTTCATAATTATTGCAATAGTATAAAATATGTCAGTCAAGACACCTTTGATTACCATTTTATTTTAGTTGACGTCGTACGGCCTACTAGCTAGCTTAGCTTTTGTTCTTGGCCCCATATTCTATTGTTAGCATTGTGTCTATTAATACGTTTTACAAAGGATTCACAAACAATCAGTCTGATTCTTTATCAACGCACTTCTAAGGTCTTTTATAAATAACAATATAAGAGGTAATCAGGGTGGAGCAATGGCTTTGTCTAAGGCTGTTTTACAACACGCTTTGCGAGCAGCCTGCGTAGCGTTAAATTGATCGAGTCAGTCGCTTTTGAACAGTTTTCCACTGTTGTGTAATGATCCTTAACTGTAACATCAGCTCTCAACTAATCATCAACACTGCTATAGTTTATATGCATAGGTTTTATATGATCCACTCATTCACCAAGTTCCATAGAAATGTAAGTATAATGGTAGGGTTGGATTTGAATTATTGCTGACACTGATTTGTAAATCTAACGGGGCTTTTTCCCTTTCAGATTATTTCCCAGACGACATTATTCCTTGCAGCAAAAGTAGAGGAACAGCCAAGGAAGCTTGAACATGTCATTAAAATAGCACATGCCTACATTAACCCTCAAGAGCCTCCTTTAGACGCTAAGAGCAATGTAAGTATACAATGGCTGCATAGCATTGTGTTACACTTAAGACAACGTGGTGTCCTTGTGAGACTTTTCATATTATAAACATTTTACTCAATGTTAAGTTTAATATTGAGCTCTTGAGGATTAAATGCCAATTCGATTCGACACCAGTATATGCACAACAGTGAGCTCAGTTTGTATTTGAAGTAAAGCACCTTTTCTGATGTTGAGATACTGTTGTTTCAGGCATTCCAACAGCAGGCACAAGAGCTTGTGGCACTGGAAACAATAGTGCTACAAACACTGGGTGAGTGTTTTGTGTCGGTCAGAAATGTTGGGCCTATCAAAAATGAAAATGAGAAATAAGCAATTTTAATATTAAAGAATGATCCTGGTTTTCTTTAGCATCGATTAAATTTTCTACCACTTTTCAGTTTGGGGCTGACATGATCTGTATTTCAGGTTTTGAAATTACAGTAGATCATCCTCACACAGATGTGGTGAGGTGTACCCAGCTAGTGCGAGGTAAATATTTGCGTCTTGTCTTCAAAATGTTCAGATTTGTTTTAAAAATCATAGTTAAAATGCCATCATTATCATATCTCAATTATCTTTCTGCTAATTGTGTATATTTCTTCTTTTTTTCAGCAAGCAAGGATTTGGCTCAGACTTCCTATTTCATGGCTACCAACAGGTTATTATCCTGTTCCCATTATTGCACTGTAATGGCACACTATAGCTTCCTGCTCTGCAGGTTACCCCTTCCTGTGTCCAACGCCCTGTCTGCGCCTTGGCCCTGGGAACCCCCGTGTGGGGAAGTACTGGCCGGGCTGCTGTGTGCGGTGTATTGTACAAGGGCTCTGTGTTGGCACATAGGGGTTGAATGCACAATGTGGAGTGTAGTGGTGCTGTTTACCTCTCCAGGTTGTTTGGTACAGAGTGCATATGTCTAAGAAAACACAATTGGTAGCCTGAATATAGATTGCCACTAAAGATTCTTAAACTTTTTGAGTTTATGGTAAGTATAGCCTACAGTACTTTTTAATTTTGTATTTTTACTTTTTTTTGCATTTTTTCAACCCCTAAAAGCTAACCAGAACACCAAACTATACTGCAAACCTGTGTGTTATGGTTTGTTTATAGAGTATGAGTTGTGCACAGTGTCTTTTGTGTTTTTAAAGTAACTATACTGATATAAATGTGTTGGCACAATATAAAAGCTTTATAAAGCATTTTAACCTCTAGATGGTTTTATACTGAGACAGGGGCTCAGAGATGATAATGCACTCTGTTTATGAACTAGTTTAGAGCAGACTTGATGTTTTTTGTAATTTCTTTTAAGTATTTTATGTTTCATAAACTGTATAACCAGTCATATATTTTAACATTAGTATTGGCTATAAGTCCTTTTTACCTATGAGCTAGGGCCAGTTGGAGTTAGAAGTTTGCAGTGTAGTTTGTGGTTCAGGGGAACACTTTAGTTTGACAGACTTTAATTGTAAATAATTGGCCTCCACTGTCAGTGTTTCTCATTCTTGTTGGGTACAGTCCGGCTAAACTTAAAACTTTAAACAGACATTTTGTTCTGGCGACGGGTGAAATCTGATTTGTATCATTTTAGATAATCAGCTGTAAATACTCAAGTGGATTTGACAACCTCAGCAGAAGCGGTCAATATTTCCATCATTTCTCAAAAACAGACTTCACTGCAAAATATTTGGTCTAAGAACATGGACCTGGATTCATCAGCTTTTTATGAAAGTGAATGTTTTTGGCTTATTGAAAAGACTGAGAAACACTGTTTCCTAATCAAACACTTTTTAACCTTCATACCAAACTTCTTACCTCAGAACTCTGAGGTCTGAGATCTTCTGCTATATTGTCTTATGAACAGTGTGGTTGGTCCCAAGCAGACATTTAGGAACGTGTTTTAACAAAACTAGACTTAGATGTTCCAGTTGTTTGAGGTAAGGGTGTGTGGATGTGATGTGGATATAAAATGTTTTTCTTGGTACCTGTCAAAACATAAACATAATTATACATGATTTTAAAAATAATAGTACTGTAATAAAATATTAAGACTGTTAAAATATAGAAATTTGTTGTCGTCAAGAAAAATACACTTGAGCTAATGTTAGTTTTCTTTGTTTTGTTCTGTTGTTTGTCATTGCAGCTTGCACCTCACAACCTTCTGCCTGCAGTACCGACCAACAATTGTGGCATGCGTTTGCATCCACTTGGCCTGTAAGTGGTCTAACTGGGAGATCCCTGTGTCCACAGACGGTAAACACTGGTGGGAATACGTGGACCGCACAGTGACGTTACAGCTGCTAGACGGTAAGAGCTTGTAGCTTTCTCACTGTTGCATAGAGTTAATACTGCTTTACTCTACTTCATTTAGGTTATTGTTTCCCCTTCATTCTTTATGCACTGTCAAAAGTCTTTGCCTCAATCTGATTGAGTTTGTTCAGCCCAGATTCTATCCTATAATAAAGAGTGATCACATTCATCTAGCAGGGTGCTCTTGATTGAGTTCCCATTGATTGGTTTTGAAACAGCAATTTGATCAATATGTCTTGTGAAAAGTGTCCTCAACTTCTTTCCTGTTAATAAGGACAAAATTGGACAAAGTCAATGGCTCACCATATAGTAGTTAATGTTGCGGGGGTTAGTTATTTACTGTCAAATGAATCAATGAGGCCTGGATGTGTTAATTTAGAAATCCTTACTTGAAATCAATGTGTCTGTGCTTTTGTTGTACTATCCTTGTATATAAAAGCATGTTCTTCATGTTTGTCTTCCCTGTTTTAGACCTCACACATGAGTTTCTTCAGATTCTGGAAAGGACACCCAGCAAACTGAAGAGGATACGAAACTGGAGGGTATGTCACTGCTGCTTTGGCTCTGTTTGTGTGTTTTAGTCATGTTTAGTGGGTATTTCATTCATTCATTCATTCATTTTTTTTTCCAGGCCTTTCAAAATTCTAAAAAGCCAAAGACGGAGGGTCAGACAGTGGACAGTGCCTTCCAGGGGACGTCATCCTTAGACTCGTTCTTCCCCTCCACCTCAGCATCAGACTCTACGGAGATGCCCTCCCTGAACTCTTTAACTGCCCAGTATGCCTCCTACCAGCCCCTGAGTGAGCAGGCAAAGGCCTGTGGCTATGAGCAGTTCTCCCAGCCGCTGCATTCAGACTTCACACTGATCAAACCGGACCACAAAGCTGCTGGTGGCTCTAGTAAACACCAGCAGCCTGGTGGAAATGGCACCACTTTTGCCAGGCCGCAGAAGGTGTTGAGCCTAGAGAAGTACAGGGAAAAGCACGCGCCTGAGCTGGCTTTACAGAACGGCATAAAGACGGACAGCACAGACATGTACCCTCCCCTGTCCCCTCTGGCACCTGTCCCCTCTCACCACCACAAGAAACGCTCTCAGCTGCAGCCCAGCAGCCAATCAGGTGAAGGCAGGAGGGACAAGGCGAGCTCCAAAAAGCCCCGTCTGCCCCATTCCTTAACAGAAAATGGCTCTGCCTCGAGTGAAGAGCTAAAGATGAGAATTAAAGTCTCATCGGAGGCGGGCACGAAGGAAAAGCACAAAGACCACCACCGCCACTCGAAACACTCACACCAGTACTCACTGAATGGCAATAGCAGAGGGACAATGGACAACGTATCCTTACGAGCTGCAGGCAGCGACATTAGCTCTGTGTCGTCTCGAAAGAGGCCTCACTCTGACGCCGGGAACCACAACCACCACCACCACTCGGCCAAAAGCAGTCGCAGCTCCAAGGCGTCCATTGGCCACTACTCGGACAGCAACCACCGGATGATGGAGCACCACGGCCACGACGGCACCAACGGCCTGCTCACTTCTAACGGCCACACTGACTACAAAGACACTTTCGACATGCTGGACTCTTTACTAAGTGCCCAAGGAATGAACTTGTAACCCTCAGAGCCCCAGTGTTGTTGAGAATAAGGTATTACCTTGATTAATAGAGTAAAAAAGATTTATTTGTCTTAAGTTATCTGAATTTTGCATCACCCTCAGTCGTGTCTACACACTGATTAAGATGATTCTTGTTAAGCTGTCAATAATGTAAGATTATATGCATAGAGCTGTGTACTACTAGCTTGCAAGCAAAAAATGACTTTGAGAATGCGGCTGAAAAATTGGGATTTTAAATGTTTTAAAGCGAGCTGACATGATTTAAATGTGCATGTTTTCAGTCATAAAAGGGAAGTCATAGCTAGTGTTGGCAGCCATTGTGACAGTTTACAGACAGTTGACATTAATGTATGTTTTTGTATGTTTCAAATTTGTTCCACTAAAAATCTCAGGTCTTGAACTTTTTTGATAAGAAAGAAGAATCTTCCTCTGTTTGGGTTTATTACCCATATCTGTGGAGATGCATCACCTCAGCAGCACTTTGGTGTCTGTCTTAGGAAACATAGTCTGCTTATTTTCAATCAGCGCATCAATAGATGGACAAACAATACAAATGTGAGCTAGACTCGTCTGTGTATTGTTCCTTCCAAGGCTGCAGACTTTAGAGCTACAAATGAAGTTACATCTGCTGTGAAAGTGCATTTAAAATATTGGCTGAAAATGCAAAAAGGCCTTGTAATTGTATCTTGTTAATTGCTATTCAGTATGATAAATGTTACTCTATCCGAAAATAACAGATCTCTAAAATAAGATGTATATAAGACTGTAGTTCAGTACAAGCCTTCCTCCATTCAGTGTATCATGAGATCTACAGCAGACTGTGTTGATGAACATATCCTTGATTTGTGTACCGGGAGCCCAAATAAAGGTGTTAAATTAATTCTTCAAATACACAGAGTGTGAGTGTGACATTGTTCTTGGAAATGATATGAAAAAATTACCCATATTTGGCTTGGCCCTTGTATTTTTTTCAGTTTTGTCGTAGGAAGACATCTTTTTCATACAGTTATGGTAGTAGTAGTTGTGAGAAAGCATCTGATAAATGGTTAGTTCTAAATATTTTAGTTGTGAAAAGTAGATGTTATACAATACAAATTGAAAACATCTATAGTCAAGTTAGCTTTTCTTTGAAGGACTGTGAGTGAGCAGAGTTACAAATGAATAGCATCGTCTTACAGAGTTGTAAAAAAAAAACAACGGACTGAGTTGCAAAAAATCACTTAAAAATATTTTGATATAATATAGCGACAAAGACAAAAATAAACATACATTTCTTAGTATTTTTTTCTCAGATGAATAAAACTTTTTCCGTGGGTGACGCACCATCCTGCGCATGCGCCTTCAAACCACAACAGTGTAGGAACATGGCGACTATCTCAAAGCAACATGGGCTGCGTGCTACTCAAAAAAAAGGAACCGTATTTAGTAATTGATACCCCATATCTTGTATACATTACCATGGGAATAAATAGTCTTCGTGTGAATCAGGGCAAAAAAAGAATAAAACAATTGCCTTGGCCTTTAGGACCAACTCAGCGACTGTAGAGCTAACAGCTAAGGCTAAGGTAGCTAATGCTAACTCTGATTCACCGCACAACAACTACTTTGAAACAACTGTGTTTAAAACTGAGAAATGATTTTGAGACTAAAATGTATGCGAACCTGTGAGAAAATGTACTATCCCTAACTCAGTACGATATCACATTTGGTGGTTTAGTTGGCTCAGTTTAAGTTAGTAAAAAGCAGGTTACTGAGAAGCATAAGAATAAACAAATCCCTTCACTTTGGCCACTTATACTGTAGTTAATGTAAACGTGCTGTACACACTGTAATCTTTGTGTAAATATATTCACAGCTTCCTTACGTCCCGTGTGTTCAAATAGAAATGCACTGGAGTGAAATGGACACAGACTGTGATCTGTGAGTATTTAGTTCATTATTCACAGTCTGCAGTAACTTTAATCTGTAAGTATTAACAGTGTCTGATTTGTCTCCAGAAGTGCCACCAGCAGATGACATTAGATGTGGTGATGAAGACCCAACTGCTGTAGGTAAGACATTTAACCTTTATTACCCTCTGTTTTGTCTCAGATTAAAAGTTATATTTCAGTGTTGCTTGACAACAGCAGCATTAGGTAACTGAACTAGTTTCTCACAGCTTATTCAGGTGTGCTTGATTATTCTGTTTGAGATAGTGCTGAGGTTAAATGGAGGACTGGACTTAATTGTGGTGTTGTATCTGGTCCACTTTGTTGAGCAGTAGTATTAGATTGACTTGGTTTGTCATTCTTGGTTTGTCACTTATATTCTCTCATTTTTGTGTCATTTTTGAAGGTAGAAATCTGTAAGTCTTGTGAC
Organism: Rhyacichthys aspro; assembly: GCA_036850595.1. Lineage (NCBI taxonomy): Eukaryota > Metazoa > Chordata > Actinopteri > Gobiiformes > Rhyacichthyidae > Rhyacichthys > Rhyacichthys aspro. The sequence continues at coordinate 7,649,719 of CM072149.1, forward strand.
TTGTCTAATGTTAATAGTCTGAGTGTGGACACATGAGTGAAGTGTGGAGGTGTCAGTGCTGTGGAGCTTTGGTCTAGTGGGTTCACACACGGCTCGTGGCTGGTTCACAGTCACCATAAAGAAGAGCTGGTTCAAGGCCCGTGAAGCCCAGGCTCATTGTGGCTGGTGAGGGAGGGGCGTGGGGGGCAGAGTCCCCCCCGAGCCCCTGTGGACCTGACCTGGAGGGGTTATAGAGCAGTGCATGGTGACTGACTAATATTTTACACTGAGTCATAGTTACTGTTCTGAGTTTGGAACAAGAGGTGGGGCTTTATAGCAGTTATGGTTTTGCTGTTTTGTTAGAAAAATGGGTGGGGCTTAACCCAATCTGCTTAATTGCTTGTTGTAGTCATTGAAGTAATATTTTGTAGCATTAATCTATGAAATAGCTTTTAGAATTGATATCAATGAAGTGAATGCTGTTGTTAAAGTGCTTGTTATATGTTTGCTGCTGTCTGTTGTTGTATATTGTGTTGTTTCTTGATATTCTTTGAAAGTGTTTTGTTTGTTTACTTTTCCATGTGTTTCTTCCAGGTTTTTGCCTCTTCTTACTTTCTGACCCAAGATATGTTATTTGTTTCCCACAGGGGGGTAACAAATAACATATCTTGGGTGTGGACCTGGGGGCTGAACCCCGGCTCAGTGGCTGACGTGGGGATGCACCAGTGTGTTTTAGAGCGCCCTAAAACTGTCCAATAAAAGCCCCTGCCCTGCGCCCTCTCCTCCAGTGAGAGGCCCTGTTTTTCTCTGCTCCTCTGTGAACACACCCTGGTTTTGAACCGATGATCAGACTCACTGCTCCATTTTCACGGCCCCAGCGGCCCTCCACACTGAGCTATTTGTGAGATACTGGTGATGTGCTGTAACTTCTATTTATTGAGTCTAATCATAGAAAATTCTTCATAAAGCAAGGTAGGAATTGAACCTAGGATCTTCAGTTGGAAACATCTCTGCTTATCCACGTGAGCTATATCTTCACATGTTTAATGGGTTTCATATCATTATTTTGAAGGTCACAGTTATGACACAAAAGCCATGAGAAAATCTACAATGGGATTTGAACTTTGGACCTTCTGTTAGAAGGGTCTCAATTTATCCTTGTGAGCTATATCTTCACTTGTTTGAAAGGTCTGATGTTATATTTGAGATTTTAATTTATGAGATGAAAACCTGTTTAAACCTAAACAAGAGCTGAGCCTGCCACCTCTTCTTCTATGACCTGGTCACTCGGCCACTGAGCTGTTCCTCCAGTTAGTTTGCTCAGTGTTGACTTGGACTTTTGTTTTTTTGAGAAAACAAATCGCTAGCAATCAGAATTTAGCTCAAATATGTGGATTTAAATTCTATGTTTAAGCAAGTCATTAACCACAGCAATTCTTATATTATCTTATATTAAAATAGTGGAAATAAAGAACAGGGCTTTGATCTCTGAACCTCAGAGAGGTTCCACTTTGACTAAATGCCTGGTTTTATCTGATTGAGCTAAACTCACTTTGTGGATCAGGAAATCTTGTTCAAAGATATAAACCTGACTCTGCCACAGAACTGCTCCACAGAACTGCTCCACAGAACTGCTCCACAGAACTGCTCCACAGAACTGCTCCACAGAACTGCTCCACAGAACTGCTCCACAGAACTTCCATAGTTCCATGTGGGATAGCTCCTGTTGAAAGCATTAGCTCTACTACCCCCCATTCCTCCACACCCCACTCTACTGCCCCCCCCCCCAACACCCCACTCTACTGCCCCCACCCCTCCACACCCCACTCTACTGCCCCCACCCCTCCACACCCCACTCTACTGCCCCCCCAACCCCTCCACACCCCACTCTGCTATCCCCCACCCCCCCACCCCCCACTCTACTGCCACCCACCCCTCCACACCCCACTCTGCTATCCCCCATTCCTCCACACCCCACTCTACTGCCCCCCCACCCCTCCACACCCCACTCTGCTACCCCCCACCCCTCCACACCCCACTCTGCTACCCCCCACTCCTCCACACCCTACTCTACTGCTCCACCCCACTCTGCTATCCCCCACCCCCCCACCCCCCACTCTACTGCCACCCACCCCTCCACACCCCACTCTGCTATCCCCCATTCCTCCACACCCCACTCTACTGCCACCCACCCCTCCACACCCCACTCTGCTATCCCCCACTCCTCCACACCCTACTCTACTGCTCCACACCCAGTCTACTGAGTCTCATTAGAAATAATTATGTAATTCCTGAAAATCCCAGAGAGTGAGGGGAGTGGGGGGCAGGGGTGTGGGGTGTGGAGGGCTGGGGGAAGGTGGGGTAATGTGGGCAGGTGAGTGGGGCAGGTGAGTGGGGTGTGGAGGGGCAGGTTATGTTGGAGAAAAATATTTTTGTATAAAAACAGTGACTCCTTTAGATTCATATAGTTCTGGTTCATTCATATGTTTACAGGACTATGATATGTTGATGAGTTATTGACTGGAACTAGCTGCTGTTTGACTAATACTTAATGAACCAGCATAATACCATCACAGCAGCAGGGTCTTCATTGGAAAAATTGCTTTTGGCACATTTAACGTCGCCACAAATATTCAAATCAGATGGTTAAATGTGAGATTTGAACTGGAATATTTTATTTACCAGCACATCATTCTAATGCTGTAAGCTATGGATTCCTTCAAGAATCTTAATGAGCCTTTGACTTCATTATGAGCTATACAGTCTACAGTAACTTTAAGTAACAAGCATTTTCCCTTTTAACTTAAAGATAGTACTGAGTGGGACTTGAACTTAAGTTTGTTGGTTACAAAGGCAGTGTCTTTCCTCTGAGAGCCACAAGACCTGTGCTGTTTTTACCTTAGCTACCACTAAGTCTAAGTCTGAAAGAATCAAAATGGTTACATCTCTTTATTGGTTACATATGCTACAAAACAGTATTGTCTGTACCACAGTGCCTCATAGTGTTGTGAAAAGTCTTGTGGGTAAACAACACTCCAAGGTGAAGATTGTATGAGAATTAAACCCAAGTCCCCAGCCACTGAGCACTGCATATTGTTCATTTGAAAATACTTTGTTCATGAAAATCCTCAAAACACCCCTGTAGTCCACTGAGGAGGAGACTGCAGCGCTTGTTTTATAAGCGTTTAACTTGTGTGATTCTGTTGCAGGATTTCAGGATTCCCAGCCGGAGTAAAGTCTCTTTTGTAAAACACTTCTTTAACCTACTTACCTGTTACCTAATTGGACCCTTTAGTAACAGGAAGGCAACCTGGAGATGTAATAATTCACACATATACATTGTCATTTTTCTATAAAATTAAAAACCATATCATGTGGATGTATGTGGATGCCTTGTTACTTGTATATGTCTCAGTACAGGCCTTTGTTTTCAACAGTTTACCCTCATAGTTAGAAAAAAGGAATAAATAACCCTGTTACCATGTAGCTGAATAAATAGAGCCACTGTCCACACTTTATGTAAGATAAATATAAAGATGAAACAGTCTCACACAAGTTTGCAGTCTGCAGCTTTATTTTTTTATTTTACAGGGCACACACCACGAAAAGTTATGTAGTGACGCTGTTAATCATTTTACATTTTACAGTTTCCCTCCGTTCTCACACTAAAGCCTTCACTCAAGTTTTACTTTGGTGCACAAAAGCTAGCTTAAAAAACTGCAAAAATAGAATGTAAGTTCCTAATTTTGGCCCCAAAAGCACATATAGCATAGAAAAATGAAAAGAAGTGCCAAATGATGCAGATGGTTTAATCCCAGCCTCATAACATTGGATTTATTCCCTGTTGAATTTAAGCCCTTGCTGCATTTGAAGATAAAATAGTCATTTGTCAAATGCTGCCAAAGAAAATTCTCATCAAAACTGAGCACACTATAGTTTTCCACAGCCGTCTGCCTAAATGTTACTGATGGTTTTGTTGTGGAGTGTTAATGAGCAAATGTATTGATGTATTGATTTGTGATAAAGCTTGAGTTTGAATAAACAAAAGTAAATGGTCTTGTGGGTGTAATGTGCTGCTATTAATAATCAGCGGGTAGAGTGTGAAGGTGTGTGATTGTTCTTCACAAACACTTGCACCTGCCACTTGGTCTCTCCAAGAAAACGCACAGGGATTTCAAGCTTTATGTTAGCCTTTATTCTCTCACACAACAACAGCCGCGTTGATGGCTCATTTGTGGGTGGAACACAAAATCCAGAGTCCTGATAATTAACTAGCACCCTCTGAGCAGACACAGCATTTTCACCACCTTCTAATTTTAGTGCGCAAGACAATGGGGAAATTCAGCGGGAGGACGCCAGTGAAAATTCAACCATCTGGACATTCTCACATACTGGTGGGAGGGTGATGATTTATTTTCAGCGAGCTCTCAAGCTGAATAAGAGACGCCTACTGCTCGGGTGAAAATCTGCAGAGAGAGGAAGAGATACGAGAGCGGCTTTGTGCGCGACAAATCCCAGAATTACCAGCCATCTGAAAAAGGAAAACACGGTCCAAGCTCTAATTACGACTCAAAAAACAGGAACATAGCAGCACACTGCCAAAGGCCCCACACATAAGTACCATTATTATCATTATGGCAGCTCCAAGACAAATGATTCAAAATAAATGTATGATTAGACAAAAGCTCATAACAAAGATATGTCCTCCTGGTCAAACCGTGAAAAAGGAACCTCTATAATTGAGTTTATTTATTTTGAAATCCATATTTTTGGCAGACATTTCTCACCAGACAGCAGGTGCATTCTACTCATAGTTGTACTGTTTTGTTTCCACTAGATGGCAGTATTACATTTGGCCTTGGGAGTCAGCAGGACAGCAAACACATTCAGCACTCACTGTTTTTAAGGAGAATTTTTAAAAAGCAAACAAGATGCCGTGTTGTATAACCTTGGAAAGGACAGCGAGCCAATCCAAGGTGCTCTCAGTGATCTTCACACCGCTGAAACACTGGCGCAGAAGGCGTCCGCAAACTTTGGACCTGATCCATCTAATTAACAGATTCAGAAAACTGTTGGATGTTGTGAGCGCGGAGACATTCCAGGAAATGTCACAGCACTTGGTAATTTCAGTGGTGCAGTTGATCAAAAGGCCTTTGTAGAGCAGCATGTGGTGCACTTAAACTCATATGAGTCTTGATGCAAATGATGCCCAGGAAATTGTGCAGGAAAGTGGCATAATTATAAGCCATTGAAAGTCCATTGTCGTTCACGTCTGAGAGGTCTCTCTTGAAAAATCAGGAGCTGATGGAAGCCCCTCTAAGTACCTGAGATAGAGCCCGAGGGGGAAAATGACTGGGCCTGCGCTGCCATTATGCTATGCTAGTGCAATTATATTCAATGATTGGCAGCAGCATAAATTAACTCCAGTTTTGGTGCTATGGTTTATTTTTTGTTTCAGGGCAGAGCTAAGGTATTCTGCTAGTGTTCTCTTTAGCCAGCAAAAGCACAACATCATATCTGTGTTTATTCCCTTTACAACCTTGGTTTATCCGAGCGCTCGCTGCAAACACATCCTCACCAGAGATTCATGTTTGTGGCGGGAAGTGCAAAGCACCAGCTGTCCTTTAAAAAGAGATGGCTAAAAAAAACCCACACACATACAGTTGATGTGAAAATGTCTCCCTCTGGGTTCGTCCCCAATCATCAATAATTCACCTCTTTCGACATTTGAACTAATTATGGTGCACCAATGGCCTATTTGAGCAGGGTCCCGTGGTCCTTCCTGTCAGACAGCACAAAGAAAAAGGCCATTAAAATGAACGGGAAGCACCTTGAACAAACATATACCTCTGACACAAACAGGAAATGCTGCCTCCAACACAGAAACCTGAAACGGCATGGATAAACACAACAAACTCGTGCACAGTGGACGTGCGCGCCACCTGTGTGGGTTGTTTGGCCTCCTCATACAGACCTCTCTGGTTTTAATTAGCCCGCTGCTGAAGTGTTTTCCTTTTTATACTCTGAAGGGCGATGATAACGGCTTCGGCGCGAGATGGAAGCTCTCCGCTGCTTTGTTTCATTAGGGAGAGCATAATGACCCCGCAATCACAACACCAAGAAAATACCTCCCCTAATAATTATTCCCCTCCTAATGGTTCAGTTTATACAGCGCTCTGGCCTCTGTCATCAACGCTTCAACAACTGGAGGGCTTAAATTAATAAAAATAATCACAATAATCCCCTAAATCCCAACGTAAAACAAATGCTTGTACACAGAGACGGACTAAATGCTAATGTCACTCTGTTTCTAGTGCATATGTAAACAGAATATAATACTTTGTCAAATGTTTGCTGTAAGAATCACTGGACTGGCTTAATGAGCAGCAGGTTGACCAAAGGAACCTGTCCTGACCTCGCTGACCTTTAGAAAATGGCTGGTTAAAGGGACAGTATGTGGAACAGCCAAATAAAAGCACTATCTTTGACAGCTACAGCTTGGATTGGTACAGATAGTGACCATACCACAGGCTTATTTGGGACCCCTCTAAAACACAAGACCCAATCTATACTGCTTTAGTGGCTTATGCACCATTTGTATCCCGATGTGTGTCGGGCTGTTAGACCTACTCATCATTAACAACTTCAGTTTGATCACAGTATTGATATCACAATTCAATGACAGCCTGTCTGAGTAATTAACATCATGGATTTACTTTTACTATTAAGTTTGCTCAATTAATGCACATCTAATGTAGTCTAATCAACCCACTTAGAGATAATGCCAAAGACTGACCTATCCTGATCAATTGACACTACAGTGAACTTATACTCAGTGACCTTATTACCTGTAAGGTTACCTAATGATGCATATAGCCCCCTGGTTTTACAAGAAGTACGTATTATGGCTTGAAGGGGAACTATTATTGCGCTGAGAAACACACCGGGGCGTCCTGAGTCGAGGGCGTCGGGATCATCGGGTTTCAGTGGGAGACAGAGCGGGTGTCATCAGCGTGCAGCGGTGAAACAAAACGTAGTGGATTATGTCGGCCGAGTGGGAGGATGAGGAGGAGGATGAGTTGGTTATTGAAAAAAAAAAAAAAAAGGCTGAATTGGGAAGGTAGGAGTCGAGCCTTTTTCCAAAGCTGGATTTGGGTCGACAGAGCATAGAATCTGTTTTTTGTGCTTTTGCAGAGGCAGGGGTGAAGCAGTGGGGGTGCTGCCAAGGGCTTATTGATATTTTAAGGTGAAGAAGACTGTGGAAGTATGACGATTGTATCCAAGTTTCATAAAACATGTTACACAATATCAATCGGTGCTTTATATTTGAATGAAGATTATGGTTCTTTAATTTACGGTCAAGTATTATACCGCTGACTCTCACACAATGACTCAAACGATCATTTTTCCAGTAAAACAGCTGCAAGCAGAGATACACGGGTCCAAAGCACTAACTCATGCTCTTGGGTGAGCATTTGGAACAAAGCTAATCCTCCGTCTGTGTGTGTGACAGAGAGAAATATCCAAAGATGCACCTGCTGCTGGATAATCCCCCTTGTGTGCTCAGGAGCTCCTATTATCTTTCACTTTCTTACTACGCTTTAACTTGTCATTAATCCGACTTAATTACAGATTCCACCACATACACTATAGTAATTCAGACTCTATGCATATGTTTCACAGCCATTTTTACACACTACCCCATAGAGTAGCTGCATTATTGTGTTGTGTATCGCTTCCATTAATCTCAGCTCTGGCCAAAGCTAGCATGTCCCCTGCAGGTCGCTATTAAAACTTTAAATGAATTTAGGGAAATGTATGTACTGCAGTCAAATATACATAGGATTACACAGAAAACATCAACAAATGAGCTATTTTCAAACCACAATGTTGTCCAGTACATGCTACTCAAATATCTGTCAGTGTTGTTAATGTATTCATATTATCAAAGTGTATTACTTACTTAGAGACTTAACACAGACACAGGTCCTTGTTATGTCCTTGTGCAACAAATATAGGACATAAAAACTTTCATTTCCTGAGAAAGTGGAGTTACATAATCATTTGTACTCTTTAAATCATCTAACCCTTTTGCTCCTCAGGTATATTTATCTGAACACTGCTTTTCATGGCGACTGGCAAACCTGTCCGATTCACATAATTAAATAAGATTTATATCATCACATAGAATAATTCTGTGTGGGCTGATGCTCAGTGCTGCTGAAGCCAACTCCCCCCCACCTTTTTTTAACACCAGCCCACTCGCGCGGCAATTGAGAAACTGGCATAAGTGAATATAGAAAAAAGAATGTTGTGTGGGAGTGAAGATGTCCTCGGTCGAGTGGCCAAAAGCGTCCCACTCACTCCGCCAACAGTGGAGCTACTTATCAATACACTTTAATAAGATCGATCAAGAGAAAGATGAACCATTGGATGGATTTAACTTGTTCATTCATTTGTATTTTTAGCTGCGCTGCGTAGCAACTATCTAACAATAAAGATTCTCTCATTGTGGATTCATAATATCACAGTGAGAGGAGAAAAGGGTCCATTGTGTCTGATCATAGTAATTACACTAAATGTCCTACATATTAATAGCTCTGTGTTAATGATACCATATGAACGCAGGCTTAAGCAGAGCTTACATCACAGCCTGGGTTTAAATGCCAGTAGAACTTTGCAGAATGTGACTAATTGTGTTTGCAGCGAAGAATGGGTGTCTTCTTTCCTCATGATTGGATTGGACTCATTTGCAAACCTCCACCAACGCACATCTTTCCAACCTACACCCAAAAGGAGCCATTCCTAACACCTCCTATTTAAGTTTAACTCCGCTTCTGTCCCCACTCAAAGTTATCCCAAACTTTTGGACCAGAGTCTGTGCTAGTTTAATAATTACATCTTCAAGGTGATAATCATCGAGTGGCAGCAATCCCAGATCTGGAGCGCCACCAAAGGCGTTTCAATTGTTGCTGAGTCCAAAGCCAATCTGTTCCCCAAATTTCGACTTAAATGCCTTCATACGATCTAACCATAATCAACACAGAAGCTTTCATAGATGATGTAAGAACACCTTTTGCCCAAACAGGAAAGCAAGGAGAGCTTTTCCAGCGGTGAATAGGAATGTATTGTCCTTGGGGCATTCACCGAGAATTACATACTTGATTGAAAAAGGGTTACTGAAAGTTTTAGTGCCAAAATATTTGACTACAAAAATGAAAGCTGCTTTAGTGGAGTAAGTTTTGCCAGTTGGACACAAGCTGAGGACAGGCTGTCGATATTTTCATGCCATGACTGAGAAGTGCCTGTGCTGCAGCCTGTCCAGTCACACACAGAGCGTGAATGAGAGTGGATATAAACCGGATGAGACTAAAACATCCGAGTCACAATGTTTTCAGCTGTGGAGCCGTGATGAGGACATTTTGGCAGAATCCTTCTCCGACTGCGTCCCGACGCATTGATGTGTGACAAGATATCCAGTGCTGCTCGCTTGCGTGACGCTCCTGCCGTGTGTTCTGGGCATTATGGGATGTTGTAGCGACAGAGCACAGGGCTGATGGAAGACAGCGGCAACGGGCCTCAGCTCATTAGAGGCAGGCCTGACTGTGCTCATTAGGCCAGCGGCAGCGCAATGGGGATCTATTCTCCTGAGGTGACCAAAGGTGCTTACACAGACCTTCCAAGTCTCAGTAATGATGCCCCAGACCTGTCACTCTTGTCACAAGACTGACATGACCTTTTCTGCCGCATGCACTGAAGTAAAAAAAAAAAAAATCCTAATTTTGTCGGATGAGGCAAGAGGTGTGTTTTACTCCTTACATTTAAAAATCGAACCAGTTTGCATCAGCTGTTGCTTCACCTTTGCCTCACAGACTATTTCCTGTGATTTAAGTGATTGCAATTCTGGTTTTAATCTAAGCACAAAAGCAAGACCTTGCCATTAAGACCTATGAAATAGAGGCATGCTGAGCGCGACACAGCGGCTTGAATAGATGTCTGGAAGCAATCTATAAAAGATGGCTGATCAATGGCTGCAAAATGAAATGGGAGATGAAAAGATGTCTTTTAAGGCTCATGAAAAGGGAACTAGTTGGAGGCCGTTTGTTCGGCTTCCATTTTTAACCTCAATCATCTGAACACAGCACATGAAAGGCAAAGCACTAACACTGCAGCCCACTGTGGCGTTGGTGCTCTGATGTCAAGTGCTGTCCGGACTCTCATGTGATTGCATGTAACATTTTAATGTCCTAGGTCTGGTAATAAACTTGTCTTGCTTTTACAAGCAGCGATTTGTTCACACATTAATATGCTGACATAACAAGGGACAGATGATTTTACATCAGTTGGTCCCACATTCAATTAAATGTTGCTGCTGTAAAATGATGTGGTCAGATCCGGTGCGCGCAGGGGCCTCTACAAACAAAGCCTGATTGTAATGGGCCACATGAAGCGCCAATTTAGCCCCACACAAGCGTCAACATACAAATGAGAGCAAGCTACAGTGAAGACATACATTAATCCTGTCCAGATTGGGGACTTTATGAATTATGCTAAGAACCTTATCTGTTATTTTCCCTGATCTCCTGCTGGGTGAATTGATTGGGTTTTGGTCTTAATCCGCCGCACGCCATGCATCTTGGGAGACAACCAGGGAGCCATCTTGAATAAATAGAATTTGGACTTGACAAAAGCCATCTCCAGCTGAGCAATGAGAAAGCATCCTTTCACCACTGTGTGTCCCCTACTACGCCAAATGACATTAGAAAATGGCCGGGCAGAGCTTACATGAAACTGTGGTATTGATTCACTGTTGCTCGGTTTGGGCTGCAGTTTTTTGTTTTGAGGAACCATTTGCGTAAATGACACTCATAAGGATGGATAAGGCCATTTTGGAAATCGCCTTCTGCTGTGGCGCTGCTCAAGAACATCTCTGTGGAAGTAGAGCGTGTGTTTTAATGAGATTAATTAGATCGCTTATGAGTGATGGTCCTCCACCAATTACCTGGGCCATAATACTGTTTCCCTCCACCCAGGGCGGTGCAGTGTGAGGAGCTGTGCCAGCCTTCTGCATGCACCACGCTGCACCAGGAAATGATTAATCATCTCATCATAGTCCCCAGAGATAATATGACAATAAAGACAAAAGCCTCTCATCGGCTGCGGCTCTTTAAAGCCAAGAATCACTCGCTAAAGACCGACTCTGAGTTCAATTAGGCGATACAGGGGCAGCCTTTTACAATATTCTGGCTGCTGTAAGACAAACATTGCAGAGGTCCATTTCTTTTCCGTAATGAGGTTGTGTGGTTCACATTCCTCCAAACGACACAATATGAGAGCGGGGGGACGGCGCTGTGGAGCGGTGGCGTTTTTCAGAGCTGAAGGAGAGCAGCGGGGTGCGGCCTCCCTCGAGCCTGTTTCCTTTGCCTCGCTGAAGGGCAGGGAGGGTCACACACACAGAGGGATCGCAGCAGAGACTGTGGCAGCCAGGAATCAAACCGCAGCGGGGTTCGGCCGCCGATTGGAGAGCCGGCCGTCACATGCAGCGCTCTGTGCAGGCTTTTATTGGCCCTTCTCCATCACACCTGTCACACAAGATTGGGTTTGTAGAAGCGCTTCCTTCAGCTGAAAAGGCCAAAGTAGATTACGGGAGCAGGCGAGGTTGAAATGGAATAACCAGTGGAATGGCGCCAAATAGAACGCCTTGCTGTCTGAATGCAAATTATGATTGAATTATGAATGATTTGTGTAGTTTGCTGTCAAGTGGTGTCTGGTTGGAGTGGAGCATTTCAAACATTTTTGTGTCACAGAAAAAGGTGAAGGACTAGAATGAAACAAAAGACAACAATAACCGCTCATACATTTTCAGTAATTGGACAGTTTCCAGTGGAATAGAGTCGTAATGATATTAATCTAATTCTCAATTTGCGTTGGGCCCCTGGAGCGGCTTCAAGGGCCCCTCGAGGTCCACCGACCCACATAGTGTGTACTGCAGTATTATCTGTGCCCTTTTTGTTTTTGATCTGCTAAATGACACTAATTAGTTTGGGGGCGGGCGACATGTTGTAAACACATTCACATTTAGAATGATTACATTGAGAAATTGAGAAATTAAATTATTGACAAGATATATACAAATTAGACATTATGTCACTACACTGTTGACAAGCAGCTGAATTAGATGGGATTAAAATAAACTGACTCATTAAAATGTGTTCAGTAAATTCACAGTTTAGTGGTCCTAGTTTTTATTTTTCACTGCTTACACACAAAACTTTAAAGGTGCAGTGTGTAGTTTTTGGCCAACATCTAATGGTGCAATGACTAATTTTATAAGATAGGTCAACAAAAATTCTTTTGAGGCAATTATAAAAAAAATAATTTCTAATTTAGTACATATGCATAAGTACATAAGCTGCTATTGTACCACGATGTGTGAATAAACCTGATAAACCTGTGTCCTCAGGAAATGGAGCGGGTGGAAATATTTCACCCTTAACCAAATGTTTTTATGAACTTTAACATTCAGGCAATTCACTATTTATTCAGTAAAGTAATGAGCCACATCACTACTGTAAGAAAGTTGCATGCAAATGTGACTTTACAATTATAGAAAGCACCTTTTGTGCTGTTCCACCCTCTTTCCCATCACTTTCTTTGTCTCAACTTTCTAACTATGTGCCATTATTTCCGCTACATGTTTGCTCTGCTAATTCTGGCCATGTGACGTTTGGCAGGTTGCCGTGTTGCTATGTAACTTGTTGAAACGTCTCTGCAGTAGCGACGACACAGGGGCAAAGGCTCTGACGATGGAAAGGGAGTTTTTTTTTTCTTTCTGTGCAGAGGGAGGGGTTGGTTTAGATACCGAGAGCAAACAGTCGCTCCTCTGCGGCTGCTGGTGCGTGTTTGAGTCCATCTTTATTACTGTCATCACCTGCCGTGGTAATGTTTTTCCAGTGGGGTTGATAGGTTGTCCAACGCAAACAGTATCACGAGGCTACAGTGATGCTCTTTACCCAGAAGCCCCTTTGGGAAGAGCGAGAAATGGCTTCATCTACGCTCGTTACGGACAAACACCACTTTATTTGCACAACACAGAAGCACTTTTCCATACTTTAACCATTCTTTCGAACTGTTCGCCGCACATCTTTGGGGTGTAATAAAACACAAGATCAGAGTCATTGGCTGCTGACAGAGACTGACACTGAAGCCTGCAGTTGTTGGAAGGCTGCCTGGGAGATGTTCATTACTCACAAAGCTTGTCGGTTTGGACAGGAGTGGAACAACGGTCTTATTAAGTGGAGACCTGGAGCAGCCGTAGGGGAAATACACACACCCACGCGCACCCACACGGACTTGCGCGCAAAAAAGTTTGAAGTTGTGGCACGAACCATGAAAGTAGTTGGTGGCTGCCAGAGAAATGTAAAACTTTTTCCCCCAGATTGTGCTGAGTGGGGGATTTCGACGTGACAGACAGACAAACGGTGATGTGACGCCACTCGCCACGTCAAGAGGGATATGGCGGTGGAGGAATGTGACGGCCCGCCATTGATTGGAGTTTGCCATGTCTGTCTGGCTCATTGTATAACTCTCACAAGAGCAAATTCGATATTCCTGACATAGCTGAACCTGGATCCTTGTTTCCATAGTAACTCTGCTCTCTGACTCTCTAAACATAGCCCTCCTGACTGACTTTAGCTCTGTTCAGATCATCAAGCACAGCTGAAGAGGAGGTAGATGCGTGGACAATAATGTTCATGACTCGAGGCGATGGAGCGATTTGCTAGCTTGTCAGAACGTCTTGGGTGTATTTACGGCCAAAAACTGCGGTAAAAGCAGCAGAGGAACAGAAGGAGACAAGAGCAAAAAAAAAAAGGTTTATTTTACAGCGAGGCATTCATTTATCTTCCAAAAAAGATTTACAAAGTGTCACTTGTTGAGGGCGCCAATGAGGACACTCAGTTTTGTTTGCTGCTGCAGAGTTTTAATCACAAAGGCCCCAATTCATCCCTCAACCGCTACTTTTCACTAAGTTCGCAAAATCTTAAAATAGCTGCATCTTTCTAAACAACCTGCTCCATTTCAGCCTGGAGCAAAAGGAGGCCATCATAAATCAAAAACTAGCGCGCTGCTCGTGACGGTTCGGGGACGAGAGCCATGCCGGGCTGAATTTGCATTTGATTCAGTGTTTTTGGGGTAAATCTGCACGGATTCAGCGTCCCCTGCAGTGAAGTCAACTACTTGACCCCTCAAGTGGATTTCATCAGAAAGTTAGCAAGTGGTGATCTTCAAGGGATAGAAATTCAAAAGGAAGCCAGTCTTTTATCTTAATCTGTCAAGCTATATAACTTTAGTGTATGTTCTGGTGGAAATTTCATACATTAAAGCTATAGGATAATTTGACACCGCTCACATAGTCTTGTCTAAACCTGGTTTCCTGTTTCATTTCTTGACGAAGAATCTGGTGATGTCTGACGCAACCTTGGAGGCAGCGGCGCTCTTCTTCATCTGGCTGCGTTCTTTGGCTTGCTGAGCCGTCCGCTGTGAGGAAAAATGGAACATGATGTAAGAGGTTAGATCCGCGGTGAGGAAAAAGTGTGATCGATATATCGAGCACGTCTTGATGAAAGTGTCTGAGCGGTGGCATAAACTGGGAGAGCATTCCCTTATCAGAAACCGCAGTTCTCCACATCAGTTCACACACGTCAACGCATAAAGTGCTCCATGCTGACATTACACCCACTCTGACAAAAATCCCCACTGGTGTAAAAGAAAAGCACATTTGGGGTTATAATAGTTATGGTTCCATTTATAAAGTGAAAAGGAAGCACTTTTTTGAAACGTTGCATAAGAAAAATGTGAATTAGGGGAAAAAACTGCTAAGAAGGGAATAAACTTAACTTTTACGTCAGAGATTCAAAGTTTTGGAAAAACTGTGGGAATATGACTATAGCTTTTTAATGAGGGGCACCTGTACTTACCTTTTCTTGTCAGTAAACATAACAATTTATGATATAACATGACACATTAAATACCGCAGATACATTTCTCTCTCATTTTTACATAATAGTTTTGATTCTGCCTCCCTCTCTGTTTTGTTTCACCATCAATCCTATTCTCAAACTCTCCACGATCACGCTCAAATAAAAAAGACTAATAGGCAAAAAAGAAAATAAACTAATTACTTATTTCTGAAAATAACACACAAGACGTTACGAGTCACTGCAACTGTTAATATTGCTGATGTGATACTTTACAAAAAAAAGCTGAATTTTATTTTTAAAACCAGTCCTGAATGGTCTTGTGATTATGAAATATTGACGGTACAAATTTTCTGAAGACAGATATACAGCTTCTTGAGAGAAATGCGATTCATCAATATGACACAAAACCCCATCATATGATCACATTACTGCCAATGTATAGCCTTGTGAGGGATGGGATGACTTTTGATCAATGCGTTTGACCATGTATCGTATTATTGCCACCATATATAATCCTCAACGTGAGTGATGAGTCTTTCTTTTTATATGGGGATTAGGGAGAGGTCGCTTCACTGTGCACCTTAAATGTTAGACAAATTGCTTTTTCCCCTTAAGCCCCTGGGCTCTAAAGGCCGGTGTAGCTGCTGTTACGGGTGCAGTCGAGTGTAATGCTCACGTACGTGTTTGTGGCAGACGGTGCAGAGCGTCTGGAGGTTGTCCAGAGAGCACTGTCCTCCGCCGCTGTAGACCGGTCGGATGTGGTCCACCTGCCAGAAATCCCCTTCGACCGGCGCGCGGATCATCTCGTTCAGCTAGGAACACAAACACAATGAAATAGTGAGCGTCTCGGTACACTACCCTCCTGTGTGCTCCCATACGGCTGTAAATTGCCCAAACAAGCTGTGATTGCACTCGCGTCCCAAACCATCCATCTATGCTGGAGCTAATTTCTCGACTGATGTGATGTCTTTAGTAAGCTCACTCCGTCTCTACTGTAATGTTATTTTTCAACGCACAAACACACATAAATCACTGCAAGGCTATCTGTCTGTAACACAAAAATAAAGAAGAAGAGCTTGCGAAGTAGGCAACACTACATTGAAGTGACAGATGCAAGCCTGTTTGGTTGTGAGGATGAAAAGCGATAATCAATCACAGTGACCTTTGACTTGCTATTGCCATCAACGGCTTCAGGTACAAGCATCTAAATCACCACGTAAAGGGCAGCTGTGGGGAAAAGTCACCCTAACAGCTGTAAATCTACCAGGCACAGACACAAATGAGGCTAACAACCCACAGTGAGTCATGCAGGATGAAAACATGGACAGCAAAATGTTTTAGTGTAATGTCAAAAGGCACAGAGTAAGACACGAAGATGTGAAAGTGAAACATTTGCATAAACTGCCTTCTATAGTTTTACAGAACTTTGTGTAGTGCTCACACTGGATAAGTACACATGATTTTGACTGTGGGCAATCAATTTCTGTTGTGAAAGATACAGTATTGTTTACAACATAACTTACTGAAGCAAAGGGAAAAGCATAATGTGGGACCTTGAATACATTTGCTTTTGCACTGAGCTCTAATTACAATTAGCCACTCAAACTATACGCTATTATATATAACTTATTTATGAGTTTTAAATCAATTTGAAAACCACCCACAGAGGAAGCAGGAAAGTTGAAGGATAAAATTCTCATGTTGTTGCTTTGTTTTTGAAGTCTGAGTCCTTCCCAAGGTTCAAAGACACGAATGGGTGAAGTGATGACTTTAAACAGCCCACAGTGAGTGAACAAAGATGTTTAGCTGTTTCTGCTTCAACCTCATTCCACTATAATACATCCACATGCATGAAAATGTCTGGAAAATGAATATCATAGCAGTTCAAGCTGAATTTTGTGATATAAATCTGCTACATGACAGTGGTGTAACAGACAGCCACAGTGTCAATAGATAATACACTATAAAAGATATAACTATAATAAAAAAAAGTAGAAAAATGCTATTGTGTTTTGACAGAATGACCCCTAGTGGCAAAAACTGCATTTGTTTGAGCTAAATATCTATTGGGAGAGAGATTATAAGAGAATAAAAGGCCGTGTAAAATGAAAACGGCACCAAAGAGATACAAGAAAAGCAATTGAATCTCAGAGAACAAGGCATGTGTTGGACCAAGAGATGATTGAGAGAATTAGAGAGATGGAGGCTTGATGGGAAGAGTCCAGGGCCGAAAATCCATTTTCTAGCTTTGAGTGTTGCTCGGCCGACACTGAGGCAGCTAGCTGGAATTGATCCCAGCAGATTTGAAGAACAAGCCTGCTCAAAGGGCTAGAGTTCGCGTTTCTTCACACGCCAAAAGAACACGCATGTGCGCAGAGAAATGCCGCTCACAGGCACCAAACTGAAAATCAGAAATACCTACACTCATGCCAAAATCCTTCTACACTCACATGAAGACCAGAGTGCACTTAGAGAGACGTATACCCACCGCAGCAGCGCCAAACAATGAGGCTATAAACTCAAGGCTGCTTCAGCGCTGCGGCGTCTTATCGTGTGGCTGAGTTTGTTTCCTCTAAAGCTCGCCGTATCGATCGGAGCTGATGCTGCTGCCGGCGGCGCTGAGAAAGGAAGTGGTGGGGGGCAGCGAGGGGGAGGCAGCGGTTTGGCTTTGGAGGATAACAGCCGACCAAATCAAACAGGCTTACTGGTCGAGGCCTGGCACTGGGAGAAAAAAAAAAAAATCAATGGGCACAGCAATCCATTTACTGGGAGCTGGCCCCTCAGAGCGTACATCAACCTGTGTGTGTGTGTGTGTGCGTTTGCATATGTGCGTAGGAGGCTAGGATGGAACCAACGGGAAGATTTATTTTTGAACCAACACAGACACAGACAAAAATGGCTTCCCTTGTCAGTGATTTAACATGATGTTACTCCAGGTGATGTGTTCAGGGCAGGGACTAAATCGTTACGAAATAAAACATCAGTGGACCTGGAACAACTGTAGTTATGGTTATATTTTGGTTCTGAAAAGTGCTAATGCGAGTTGATGAGACAAGATCAGAATGACATTTTCATAACAGTTTTAAGTGCCTTGTTAACATTTTTGCTAGAATTGTTTATAACAATCCATTATATTTCTGGTAAAGTGAAATCACTCTGTCTGCAAAATAAATATCCCAGTTCCTCTACTTTGCAATTAACAGACAATTAGCTCAGTAGGTTAGCTGTGATTGATTGAGAGCTTGATTTTACATACTTTTTGGGGGTAAACATCCCACTTTGTTACTACGCAAAAGCAGCTGGTCAAAATGACTTTATTACTTCCTCAATTGCATCTCTTTTGATTTCTGAGTTTGCTGTTTTTGTCAGACACATTATTCTTTAAGGATGCCAGCTCTCGTCTTGTCTGTTTGCTGAATGTGTGCCTTGAGCTGGAAATATACTTGTTTTTAATTATCCAGAATCAGCCTTGAATATCCTGCAGCAGTTTGCAAATGAATCCTACATTCAAAACACAGCAGGTTGTCCAGAAAAAGCAATTATATTAACAGCCTTACGCCACAGATCTGACAACTCACTTCAAAGATAAAAGCCTCTGCTTTTTCATCTGTCTTAAATGTGGACTCTGTGTAGTTCCATTGGGGGCGCCATTTACACTAAATCCATTACAAAGATAGTTTTAGTGAAGAGGGACATTTATGAGAGCTAATAAATCACTGCGGGAAAAAGACAACCTAATTAAAAAAAAAAAAAACAGTTACAGCACAAGAAGATGAGGAATCAGTGGTGTTATAATAAGTTATTAATTAGAAATCATCCTCACTTTTAACCTGTGCTTACCAACGTGACTGAAATCCATTTGCTGAATTAATTGGAGTACAGTAATAATATTCACTGGCCTTAGAGCTAATAATGGGTGTTGGTATTGTAATGACAGCTAGTCTTAAAAGTGTTTCTGATGTAAAAGATAATAATGAAGCCTGGAGAATGCATAAATGTCACGTTTGCTTTTTTCTTGTGGATTTTTAAATGAAACAGAAAGCCGTGTAATAAATCTGAGAATAAGAGGTGAAAAATACCTGTAATTATAATAAAACACATTTTCCCCCGACGCGAGGACAATGAAACAGTTTGGATGTGCTGTCGGACCTTTTTGAGTGGCATCTGAGCGAGCCACGTGTTGTCCAGCATGTCCTTGCGTTGGGAAGGCGGGGCGTCCCGGACCTTCAGGAACAGGTCATGGGCGTGAAGTCCGCAGTGCTGACAGACGCCCTTCTCCACCTCCAGCACTCGGGACCTCATATAACTCTGACTGGACTTCAGCTGGAACTCCTCCTGACACCTGAGTCAAAAGACTGGGATGAATGTAAAGCCTTGGAGGGCATTCAGGTGAAAATCTGACGAAGAAACATTTGTCAAAAGATTAAAAGTCTTTTCCTCATTACATTGTGGAATATTAAATGAAGAGAGGAAAAGACAAGGTTAAATAGAGCTTTCCTTTTTGGGGGTGTAATAAGAAAGCATTTTTATTAGTCAGCACATAAATTATAAGAAATAGTTTTGTAACATTGGAGTTTAATCACATCCTGCTTCAGAAAAGTATCTCACCTTGACTGAGTGACCTGGATTTTTCACTTTAAAACCACTTGAGGAAATTGAATTTTTTGCCTTCAATGGATACTCGGTCTAAAGGGATGCACAGATTCTTAATTCTTTTGCAACAATAACACAAGGTCTTATCCGCTCTGGCCATGAATGACTGAAGGTAAACAGAGTTGAAGCTGTTCCTGTTGAAAATGGTATTTTAAAATGGAGTAATAATAATGACTTGAGCATTACAGAGAAAACAATGAGATGAATGCAAATGCTGCAGTATAATCTGGGTATTTGATCCTTTAACAAACATTTCCTTTTGAGAAAGAAAAGTTAGCAAAGAGACAACACTACACTGTAGAGTTATTTGAGTTGGTCTTGGATAAAAAACACTCTTTTCTTACTGTGCCTGCTGCCTGCTCAAAGTTAAATTTAATATTTTAGGTGCCAGATGGGTGGGCTTTGGTACAGAGAACAGAGAGTACTGCTGAGTTTGAGCCACCACAGACACAAGATATTTTAAGTTTATTTAAAAGTATAGCTAAAATATCAGTGTCAGATACAATACAAATAATCGTTAAGCACCTTACCTTAGCAATAATTACCTAGATTTTATTCTCTTGTTTTCTTTAAACTGAGAACTAGTAAAAGCCAAACCTGTGGCTGCAGAACCTCGTGTCCCAGGCCCCTCCGGTCACAGAGCAGGGCTGTTGGCAGGACAGACACAATGGGACCCCGGTACTGTCCACTGCCTGGAGGTAGCCCGACTCAGGACAGGACTGATCTTCAACTTCTTTGTACGACTCTTCATCTGGTCTGGGAAAAAAACAGTGGAGGTACAGTGTGTAAAAAAAAGAAGCATGACATGGAAATGCATTATCAAAGTCTACCCAGAATGTTGAGTGGCTTTAAAGTCAGGGCTTTCCAAAGAAGACACAGAAAAACTATTTTCCATTAACAAAAACATATAAATGGTGAAGTCTTGCCACTTTGTTTTTAATAAATAAGACTGAAAGAGATTCTTGGTGAAGGTGTTCTTGTCTACAGCTTTTAAATGTTTTCACTTTATAAATCCACTTGACGTTTGCGCTGCAAGTCTGCTGCACACTTTATTTGTGTTTCTAAGAGAAGCTACCTTGACCCTTGTGATTGACTTTAATGTGAAAGAATAGTCTGGTTTGATGTAATGCTTTCAACAAAAACACAATTTAATAAGTTCAATGGATCAACTAAGTGCTTGATACCGCAGGTGCGTTATGTGTGTGCATCCCTTATGTACAGTGCTGTGTTGATATGACGGCATGTGATGAAGTTTCCACAGTGTGTACGGGGCTGTCTGTCCTTCTGGCAGAGGACAGCGGGTTTGGGCATTTGCCATGTTGTCGCAGCAGGGTGCTAGAGCCACGTTGGAGGGGACAGATGGACTAAATTCTCTTTCCCGGTGGTTTACAATTCAGGGAGACAGAGAGGAACAAAGAGCCAACGAGAGAAAACACTACAGAGAGAGATCTAATCATTGAAATGGAGAAGAAAAAAAAAAACATCTAAAAAAGGAGCCACACTGCTGCACTATTGAGAAGACACCAAAAATTTATCAAGTACCAAGAGACAAATACGGCGCCAGCTCTGTCTCGAGGATGAAAGAGACACTGAACTTTTTATTGGCGTGCCCAATGTGGTGCAAATATGGCAAAGTCTGTCTCCTAATTTAACCCAGAAACGCAAACCTATAAATATTAGATGTATAACGCAAAAATACATTCACGTATATTTAGATCTGGTTGATTCAGATTCATGTATGCTCAAAGCAAGTGGGCATGTTCACAGCTCTCATACACAGCGTGAAGTAACTCTGTGAAAACTGCACTTCAAAACCCCAGAAATCACACAACACGGCGTCAGTAAACGTCGCGCAGCTTGCTATGGTTCGCCGGTGTCACCTCGAACCGAAAACACCAGAAGAACGAGACGAGATTAGGTCAATTGTGATTCAGACTTTGCAAGATCTCGATGAATCATCAAAATCGATACGAAAAACAAATCTGGACATAGCAGTTTCAGTCATCAACTTTCAATATATTGTTAGAAAGTACAAATTCACTGTGTATTCCTTGGTGCTTCAGCAGTAAATAACATTTTCCAACAGTGACATGGCAAAAGCACCATTGAGACTATTTTAAAAACTGTAATGGCATCAAATAGCAGCATTATTACACAAACAGAGCACCTTATATTGCAAATATATCACTGACATTCCTATTTAGCATGTCAAAATAGCTTCCAAATAGTAAGTTTAAACCACATTATTGTGTCAGTCAAAGCTTATTGCATTTAATGTTTTAATATTGTGTATCCTTAACCAGAACAACACCATTTCTGTGACTTGAGTAAATGTCACATATTTTAAACACAAAATCTAATTCATTCTAAGCTAAAACTTCAGCTCTTTCCTTTCATTATGTATTTTATGTATTATGTATTTACATCCTCAGTAACCCTGGCTTGACGACACATGGCTACTCCATCTGACCACGAAATACAAGGCATCAGAGCCGTAACTACGAGCAAAAACTTCGGCCAGTATTGTGAGTAAGTGCTTTTAGCGATGTTAGCTTCCTCCAACAAAGGCCTATTCCACTGAGGGCACCATTAATGAGACACTTCATGGACAATCACAGGCATTTTGTCTGAAAGCCCAGTTGGCGTTTTTGTGTGTGCGTGTTTGCTGCAGGTTTCCATAGAGATATTGCCTCCTGGGGTGAGCCGGCCGTTGCATCTCAGATTGTATTATGGTCTATATTTACTGTACTAACACACTCAGTGGGCCTTTGTGCCTCTCCCACAAGGCTCGCACAGATCTCCATGGAGACGGCGGAGCGAAGGAGAAGGAAAATACACCGAGTCTGAAAAGAGGAAGCCACGTGAAAGGACGAAACATGAACCAAACACGAATGGACCGAGTGAACTGTCGGGCCGAGCATCGATCGATCAGTTAAACCTACTGGGTTTTTAGTTGGGCTAAGAAATCAACAAATGCTTTTACGCATGACTAGGGATGGGAATCTGGTCGAATAGTTGCATCCATTGAATTTAGAGGATTTCTTTACATTTTACAGACGACAATGCACTCTGAGGGTAACGGATGGCAGCTTTATAGATCTCAATAAAGCTCCATAAATTGTAGTTTACGAAGAAAATAATGGACAGCATCCAAAGAAAAAAACAGTGTTGCAATAGACAATGAACAACGTTAAAAAAACAATATTCTCTAAATGATGCCACAGCTTCCTAATTGTGTATCATGTGTGTTATCGATACTTGCTTTCCCACACTGTGAACTAATCATGAATCAATGAGGCAATCGATTTAGAAGCAGACCGATGAGCAGCTATCTCGTTACCCCTTTATTTGAAGTGAAGAGAATCCTTAGTTGTCTGTCGTCGTGTTGCACTTACTTTTCAGGAGCGGGCGGAGTCACTGACGAGGCAGACTTGCGTTTTTTGAAGAAGTTGTCCCTCGTGACGACACGGACGCTGCCTCCTTCCTCCTGGGCCTTGTTTAGGGAAGTCTGTGCCACCTCGTCTCTGCTCAGGTACCTGTAAAACATACATTTATACAGACAGACAGACAGACAGACGTTATATAACCTGGCTCGATGAGGACCACTGATTCAACGCATGACGAGATGGATCTATAAACTCGGTGGACACCATTAAGGCTGGGAGAGATAAGAAATGTGATGTTACTCAGGCATATCAGTAATCTAAGGCGTCTGGGCTTTAATTTGTTCGAATGTAGTAATCCTGAAGTCGTCCACAGATGTAACACACACCATCGCCCCCAGAACTGGCAAAACTCAAAATCGACCCATGCCAGATGCACTTTCTATTTCTCTTGGCACCACACTGAGCTTAAATGCCCAAATGCTTTCTTTTATTGCTTATTTTCAATTCGACTACTGTGCTTATATTCTGTTTGTCCCCATCCTGTTCTGAATCCTATTACTTTTGCTACTGCGGCAATCTAATTTCCCCACAGGGATCGTCAATCATCTAATCTAATCCATGGAGCCCGCCTCAGGTTTTATGGCCCTTATGATACGAGTGCTAGGTGTGCAAGTCCAACAAATTGCATGAAATACAACAAGTATATTTGAGTGGGATTAAAATGACCCCCAAACGTCAGAAAGGATGCAAAAACAAGAAAAGGAAGTGAGAAAAACTCTTCTTTGCCCGTGATTAGATTGCTCCAGAAGCTAATTGTCAGTTGTCCAAAATTCAAGAATGATTATAAAAGAAAATGCTAGTTTATGATCAACTAATAACGCTTGTCATTTTGTTGCACACTTTCAAGATATGCTACAGATCATTTATATATGTGTAACTGTAATATTGCATTCATAAAATCCCTCTTGTTCTGCAAACCGTCTGCAAAAGTAAAACATGGCAATAAAGTAAGCTGCTAGAAATGTGGCACGGCTGATGTTCAGGTTCAGCTGTGAATCCAGGAAAGAGCTAAACATAAGCCATTTCACGCACAATGGGTAAAGCAAATCAACAAACTCAAATAGCTGTGCGGAGATAGAAAAACTTTTTAAAAGTGCATTTCAGAGGGGGATTTGTCCTTGAACTGTACAGATTTGAAGACGTGCTCTAGGGTATTATTAAAATACAGACTTACGTAACACTTTGGTTGTGCTTTGGTCATGTGTCAGAGATCTAAATGTCTACAAATGAC
Organism: Rhyacichthys aspro; assembly: GCA_036850595.1. Taxonomy (NCBI): domain Eukaryota; kingdom Metazoa; phylum Chordata; class Actinopteri; order Gobiiformes; family Rhyacichthyidae; genus Rhyacichthys; species Rhyacichthys aspro. The sequence continues at coordinate 7,674,009 of CM072149.1, forward strand.
AGATTTTTGTTGAAACGTTACAAAAAGTGGAAGGGATTAAAAACTGTAAAAGAGATAGAGGTATTAGAGATCAATAATGCTGAGAAATATGGGAGAATTGGACAATATTTACATGAATTAGCAACTAGATATACATACTTGCACCAGTTTTCAAACTATTTCTTCACTTTGTTGTCACAATAATTTAAATAGCATCAAAGGAGGTTAATTAAGAGGGTAAGCTTTGAACACTAACATATGAACAGATGGTATTTTGTGTGAAAACTACACAAAGGAGAAGCAGCCGTTGACAATAAAATGTATGCAGTGCTTACAGTGGCTGAGCTGTTGAAACCGTGTGGTAATTGTTATGTGGATCGATAATTAATATTGTTTTTCCCACATTTCTTTTGACAGCTCTGTCAGTTGTGTAACTCAGTTTGATAAAACTTTATTGCAGGCTCACAAACAGTTACGCTGTCACTCTGGAAATACAAATCAATAATTGGAACGGCTCCAGGAGTAATGTACAACAGCATCTGGAAAAATAAACGAGCAGGCTTCACGACGCAGTGGAGATAGATGCGTAGGGTCATATTGTGAAAATGTAAAGCATATTAAAATGTTTGTAGACTGTGAAAATCAGCTATTATATGAGTGTTATCTCTGCAGATTGTGCTTTCCTTTTTCATCATGAAACCCCACTTCCCATGAGGCATTTCTTCCAAACATAACGTTATAATCACTGCTTTTAGACCCTGCAGAGACATTAATATGCATTTCACCACCTCCATCTGGACACAACACTTAGTTTAAGAGCAAAACGTAGACGGTGGAGGAAAAACGAGGGATGACAGGAAGCAGAAACGTGGAGGAGGAAGGAGGCACATCAAAGAAGGAGAAGTTTCTCGGGAAGCTGAAGGGAGATGAGGAAGAAGGTAAGTCTCCATCAAACACGAGAGCTTCCTTTGCTTCAAACAGCCGCAGCACAGAGGCGGGATGAAACGAGATACCTTACACTAAACCGGAGTCCAACTGCGATTTGGAGAGTGTTTGGGCATTTAAATTATTCCACCAGGCGACTACTTCTGCTTCCCTCTGCAATATATGTTTTCCATAAATATGAGGATTTCAGTGAAGATAGAAGACGTGGCACAGCTTTGCTCCGACTGGATTATTATCATTATTAGAGGCACAAGACTGTTATTTTTCTGGGCCTGTTTAATAAAACAAACAGCATGTGTTCGGTCATCAGCTCTGATTAGATGGTTGGGTGTAGATCTGAAATAATTAGTACACTTGATTGCCACACAAATCAAATCAGTCAGTCATCATCAGTAATTGTGCTCAAAATTTTCACTTTGATATAGTATATAAACAATTGTCTTGAGGACGTTACAGCTCTTTATTGAGAAAATACAAAAAATGAATGAATTATGAATGTAAACCAAAAGTTAGGCTTGATGTGGAAATTTTCTGACACCTTAGATATTATTGCCTGCTGCACAGTTCGACACAGCTCTAAATTACTGTGGTTAAGCACTATTAAATGTGTCTTTCTTGGTAACAGCATTACTTAACTACTAATAGTTTAAAATTACAGTGGATTTTTTTATTGTTAAATGGCTTGTTATCCCAAAGCAAAAAAACATGATGATGTTTGCGATCATTTCAGCAATGAGGCGTGCTTAGGCAGGACACAAACCGAATTAAACTACTCGAAACTCTCTCTAAATCATCTGCAAATCACAGCGAGAGGTTTATGACAGAAATATCCAGAAAAAAATGGAGGCAAAGTGCATTAAGTTTGAAGTAGTTGAAAAGTGATCGTCTCGGAGCCGCGAAGGTGAACCGCGATCGCCCCGCTGAGCCCGAGCTGGAGCTTGATTGGTTCTGATTAGTGAATAAATCAAACAGGTATCAAATCAAGCCGGGCCAATTGCCTCCTACTCACACCTTGATTAGGTTCACGCACCCAAACACATCCCCTGGTTGAGAAACACTCGCGCAGGAGTCTACCCTGTAATTGGCAAACTCTACCGGCCTCGATCCACGCCAGCTATAATTAGTGTGCCGGCAACAATGCTTGTTTGTCAAAAACACACATGAACACGTTCTCCTGCACTCATCCAATCTTCTCTTCTGCTTCAGCTGACACTCTTTGATACACCCACCCATGCACTGTACTCTGCCTACCACGACGCCCCAGGCACTTAGTATTTACAAATCCTCTCTTTCCTCTCTCAAATCTCACATGTAGCATCTCGGATTCTGAGATGCTGAAATCATCTCATCGTTTTCAAGCGTTTCCAAATTGGCACTAACTGGTCCAGAGAGGCTGCTGGGTCACATCATTTATTGCTGATGAGCTGTTGGGTTTTTGAGCAGCGTCATCATCAAATGGGATAAAGGTTGGTGTTTCTGTGAAGGAATATAATGATACTTTTTACTGCTGGTATTCAAGTGACTCCGGTGCTTTTAACCGTGCTGCCCCTGAGACTTTGGGGCAGAAACAATTTATTACTTACGACCTGCAGAGCAAACTTTATGTCAGCAGTGCTGCAAGGTGCCGTTCCTCACAGGAATTCAGCATTTTAGCCACCTCCAGATTTGTTTGTGTGTAGTAAAAAAAGCCACATAAAAATAGACCTTTAAACATCTGCCGTCCTTCTGCCAGTGCATCTTTTACACCTTAAAGTTACAGTTAAATGGCTAAAAATGAAAGGGAAGCTAGGTTTGTGCTTGAGGTTACTCTGACCTCTTGGTGCTGGAGTGAGGGCGCTGGGCGGCAGACAGCTGCTGTAAGCCCAGAGTTGGTCGATGGAAGAGAAGGCCACTGCGACGGAGGAGCTTCTGTTTCATGGCTGTCAGACCGCTCCACTCATGAACAAAGCTTAGCACCTGCAGAAATAAAACACAAAAAACAAAACAAAAACTTCATATATCTTTTGAAAAGTCCCCACCAGAAACACATCTTCACAATAAATTGCCTGGACATTGGAGTTTCTTTTAAGACAAAACAATTCTGAAACATAACTGAGTTGAAAACAATCTAGGCCTGAGATAAACACAAACACATAACAGATAAACAAAACCCATCACGCCAAAAGAGAGCTATATAGACTTTCAACCAAGTCAGGGATCCAAATCAAACCCACTGGCAAAGCAACAAATATTGCCAACCACTGGGGCCTAATGGCCAATTTACCTACATTTATTACAGTCAGGGAGCTTTTTCTCCATGATGCTAAGGAGTGAAAAGTGTCTGTACGAAAGGATGAAACTCAAAATGGATATTGATTCAAAGCAATCACTGCACTATGACTTGCTTTGCTGGTTTTCAGTAAATGACTCAATAACAAGTAATAATGTCATCATAAGCATGGCGGAGACAAAAAAGTAGCACATCACCACCAAATGTTCAAGATTAGCGACCCTTATTGTGTATTTCGATTCTGGGGGCTTGTGGAATGGGTACAAATGTAGACAGATCTTTCTCAGTTTGAGAGTGGGATGCTGATTTAAAACTTTTTGGCAAAGTTCAGGAGGTTAATAGGGGAGGTTCAGACATTTGTGTGGGTTAAGTCTGTAGTAGAGAGAAGACAGAAATGGTTGATTAAAAATCTTTTATACAGTTGAACAGTAAAATGTAGAAAGATCTATTTTCTTTACTAACGGCTTAAATAAAAAACACTTTCTCACTTTACCAGCTGGGTGTATGCATGTTTACACACCGCTGCCTCTTGTTCGGACGTGTCGCAGCCCGCATTAAATCGCTTGCCTTCTATTGATTTTGATGGACAATTGGTGTGTAACAGGGCATAAATGATGGGTCAGGGGCTGGATGCAGCTCACGGCTTTCGCTTTACAAAGCCACATAAACAACGTGACAGGTGGGGTGCGTTGTCAGGGGCTCTGTAACCGCGCGGCAGATTGCAGGATTTAATATTAGCCGCTCGGCGCGTGGGGTCGTTCAAGGCGATGATCCGTCTCTTTTAACGACGTCCATAAAACGCCTCTTTCTCATGTGCTGCTCTCCTCGGGCCACCGAACCGACGCCCCCTCAATCACCCCCCTCCATCACGTCCCACCTCCTCCTGTTCGTCATCAGTGCTGTCATTAGTTTAACACGGCAGTGACACACACAGATCTGCTCGCTTTAATCGCTCCCCGTGCTGCCTTTTGCCTGTTTCTGTATTGGGTCAGTGCAGAGATAGCCCCTCTGACTGTGGGTCATATCAAACTAAATTATCTCACACTTAAATTAAACTCATCCTCATAGTAGCTCATGGGCACGGAGAAGCTACTCTTGAGCATATATCAAGTTTTCTTTCATCGAGCAAAGTGCTAAGTCAAATGGTTGCACGTCTCCTGGCATTTAACCAGTGGTTTCTATTAGAGCCTAGACATGACCAAGTAAGAATGTGAGATCAACACTTTTAGAAAGAGTAAATTAATCTTGAGTACACAACACTAGTTTCTTTCTACAACAGCGTAGCTCGACGTATCTCAGTTACAGCTATCAACTGTGAGATGTTTATGAAGGTCACTTTCTCAGCTGCCTTCTCTAGTCCAAACATGTGGGTTTTTTCTTTGAACTGAACCTGAATGTCAGGTGTGAAAACTCTAGCTGACTGTAATAAATAGATGATATGAGGTAAGAATAAAGGTCACAGGTGGTCTCAGTCCAGACCAAAAAAGAACCAAGGTTCACAGATTACATCAGTGTTTCACAAACAGAGAGAGTCAGGACCCAAAGGTGTGTGCAATCCCAATCTTCCAAAATCCAGTTGTAATAGTCCAGGAAGTCCATGAAAATAGCAACAAAAGAAAACTGAAGTTATGTTGGGTCACCTTTACTTTGGGGTTGTTAATCGTTTTGGTATTTTACACTGCATTAGATCATGATCTTTCTGACAATTTATGTGTCCCAAAGACAATTAACTAACTTGTGCATAACAAGGAACTGCTGAAAATTTTAAATACTTCATTTAAATTCGATTCGATACTACTAGTTGTACTATTTGTAACGAGCATTTTAGTGACAATAACATAAATCTGATCATTAAACTGATCAATTTCTAACCATCAATCCGTGGAAACTGAGCTCCAAATAAAAGATACTGCCCCAACTGCTGTGACCTACCTTTATTCCCTGCACCAGGGTTTGAAAAACACGAATCAAAGTCAAAGTTACGTTTAAAAAAGGTGCCTCAAAATCAAATTAAGTGTAATTTCCCTTTAAGGTGCTGCAGTAATGACACGGTGAGCAGGTACATAAGAACATGCACACATCTCCCCAGTGTCCCGACACACACACACACACACACACACTCACTTCTCATTCACACAGAGCGCCTGGCGGGAAGGGCAGACCTGGATTCGATTTTCCCTGCGTCGGCTGAAGGCCTCGGGCAAGTCGTCCCAGTTGTTTAGCTTGATGTCCAGAGGGATGAAGCTCAAGTTCAGCGCAGTAGCGTCCTAACGGATGAGGAGAAGAAGCAGACAGCCCAAAGCTTTGTTACTACAGTCTAAACACAGCTTAAAGGTTTGTTTTTTCCACTGCTGCAACATAACGCTGATAAAAGAGGTTTTCATCTGTCTCTTGGGAAATACACACGTTATAACGGAACAGCAGATTGGACCCATGTGGATTTTAAAATAAACACTTTGATTGCGATGAATAAAGGGGGAAGTGACAGATTTTGCTGCTTACCTTAAGTCTCACCCTTTTGTATCGAAGTCTAGTGAGTTAAACTATTACAAGCTTATACCTACTTCAAAACGGCCAGGGGGAACATGTTTTACAAGAGGTTACACTTGTTAAAAGTCAAACAACAGCACAGAGACTAGTCGCAGCACACATCAATAAACCGCCCTGTCCCAGCGTATACACAAATATTTTCTTTGCTATTAAATAGATATAAGTGGGCCAAAGGAGATGTGTTCATATCAGTAAACGCCATTAGACCCACCTCCTCATTTGTCGAAGAAACGAGCCAAAACTAAAAATAAAAGCTATGCAGTTTTATTCAAATGTGCTTTCTGTCTTTTGGGATTTAATCTTAAGGCTCTGTGTCCAAAGTGGGACTTAAAACTGAAGCATCCCATTAGGTCCAATAATTTAGCAAAGCTGTTCTAGTATTCTCTTAAATTGCAATCAGTTTTACAATGCACTGTAGCTCAAATTATGCTTTTTTTACCCAAGCAATCGGCTCACACTAATGACTAACTTGCTGAAGTCCAATTACATCCAGGTCTTGTAAGCTGGCTGTACTTTATCCTTTATTGGTTGCCATAGAAATTCCTGTGGTAACCAAGGAGCTTGTTAGTGTTCTCGTTGCTTTTGCCTTTTATTCTAATACATGTTCAGATGTGTGAGGAAATGCTTCTCTCGTGACAGTACACATGCATTAATAACAAATAATGAGAAGTATAAAGAGTATTAAAAAACAGAAGAGAAGAAAGCTCCTGGCCATGATTATGGGTAATCATACTGCCGGGGCTCGTGGGTAACTGCAGCATCCGTGTAAAAAATAACCACTATAAAGAACATTTTCCCTCTTATTACTGCTTCATTAGTTCTAACTACTGCCAATTTGAAGCCTGAGATAACACTTACCCTCAATATCAACTTCACTCGAATGAGACCTACTGTGCCAAACGTCAGTACTTTCAGTTATCAGTCTGGATTTTTAAAAGAAAGACAGCTTCAGTGTGGGTTTGATGCCACTTTAGGCCTGAAGAGGAGAGAGACAAGTTGTAGGAGACAGTGGCATCAAGCCTAAAGGTTAATACCCTCCGGCTGCACAGACAGAGGTTCGTTTTTTCCTGTGCTGCAGCGTCTCTGGACAGAGACCACAGTGTTTGTTTGGATTATGGTTAAATAAATATCACGGAGAGTCAGGGGAATGCACAGTGGGTTTTGCTGTAACAGCATGGAGTAGGATTATAGACCTGCACGGATAGTGGTGAAAAAGGTGTCCTCTCCAACACATACAATAAACAAAGATATTTAATGCGTTTTTGAAACTACACATCCATGAGTGTCAGTGTCAACAGCTTTTTTTTTAATTACTGTCCTGTTTATTTGTAGTGAGTAACGCTTATAATTATTATGGAAGTATTCAACCACCTATGGCGCAGCATTCATTTGCACAAACCATTGTAAGTATTAAACAAATACAGTTCAGTGGTCAGATGACATACTCCACTGATCAGATTTAACAATATACAAGAGATAACTGCCTCTTTGATCTCACAATGGACTGCAGCCATTCAGAAAATACTGACTATTCAATGCCAACCCCATCCTTTCATCTGATGGTGTTGTTTATGATACTATGCTTTAGTACTCCAGGCCAAGGAAGCTTTGTTATTTTATAAAACATTTCAAAATGTTCAAATGAGCTATATTAGGATATTAACAACAGAATCAGTGTCACATGACTTCTAAACACTAGTCATACTGAGGTGTGAAAACCCCACCCACCTGATGCATCTTAAGTAAATATATAAAACCAGGACCTTATGAGAGTAGACAGTGAGTTCTTGACTAAAACACTCTGTGCTTGATGTGCTGAAAATGGACATAAAATTCCTAAGACTCTCAATATTTCTCATTGATAGCACAGTGACAAATCTTGGTGTGATTGTGCTCTGTGTGCGGCCCCCCGTGTGAAGTCTTGGCCCGGTCGAGGATTATCCCGATGTGACAGCTTTCCAGCCACAATTCCTCCAGTTTATCATTTAAACGACAGAGAGGGACATTTATCTGAGCGGCTTATCGCCTCAGCCGTGCGTACATGACACTCGTCTATTGGAGTCAGGCTAATATTCCATTGGCGATTCAGTTCAGCGCGTTGGTCTTCTCTATGTAAAACCCTCTTGTCTCTTATCTACGTTAGTCGGCAGGGAATTTGATCCCTCATGAATGAAACAAAAGGGCATTAAGTATCACAATCCGATCAATACAGAGGTCTGTTTGCAAGTGGCTCTTGACGAGTGCCAAGAATGCATCAGAGTGTAATCAGATTCACACTGGGGTTAAACCACACTTTGTCGTCTTAGCTGGGGATTTTGGCGCTAAAAGTACATTTTACAGTGTACTTACTTCATTTATGGCATAAAATACCAGACGTATCCCCACAGAAGCCACCTGCGGGTATCTGTCAGCACTTTGGTCTTAATAAAACATGATTGGTTGTTCTAAGTAAAGGGTCTACATTTTAGATTCTGGCACTTGGCTTTATTTTCTCCGTCAGCTTTTTTCAAAATGACTTGACTGTAGCTTGTTGAAGCATATTTGCACATTTTTGACTGATCTAATACTTATTCTGTCAGTGCTCAACAATGCTTTGTCAGCGCTGCCACTTTTGTTGACTATTTAAATAATACCACAGAGCAGGAATATGTCAGATCATTTGGACAAAGAGTAGTACAGTATGTGACAAATGATGCAAAGATAAAGGATCTAAATTCACAAAATACTAGTGGTGATGTTAGAGCAAGTGTTCAGCTCCCACAATGCACTGTGGCTAATCAAAAATAGATGCATTTGAGAGAAACTGTCCCTCACCTCAGCTGTGGCCCACAGGCATGTTTCTGCTGGGAAACCAGAGAACAGACTTTTAAGTCAATTTCTCATGTGGATTATCTTCTAAATATTTTTATTTCATGGATATTATAGCACCTCAACTCTTTCTTAATAAGGTGCACACAAAATATCCCTCTACATCCATTACATTTAAGCATATATAGGTTTAATACTACACAACAAGGGGATGTATTGTGCATAATATTTCATGGTATCCTATCCAGTTTTTTTTTGTTATTTTCTGTAGACTGTAAAAATTTAAAAGACAAACAGGACACTTGAGAGAGAGGACATCAAGTATCAGTGCATTACATTTCTGATCAAACTGACCCAGATTTTAAAGGCTGCCTTTACACTGCTCACAGGTGGCCCATTCCCATCAGACACTGCAGTTGTTGGAGAGAAACTGATCTCACTGCACTTATAAAGTCAAAGAAAGGCCGGACATAGCTGGACACCAATCTTAACTAGCGCAGACTGTGCACCAGTCGGTGTTTATCAAATCTACACCGGTCTGGCTCTGAAAGCGCTGAGCGATGATAACAACAGAAGGTCTGTGTGGTTGTACTACGCAACAATACCTTAACATTTTGTCTGTGTTTTGTAAGTGGCCTCATCAGTGCAGATGGTTACTTTATATACTCACAATTAATAGAGAAAAAAGCACAAGTACCAAAAGTTAGAGGCTCCCAGGTGGACAGACTTTAGTTAAATCATACTGGTGGTAATCCCTTGGTAAATCCTAAACCTTTCATTTGTATTGAACCGGAGAATATGAACGGCTTTAGAGAGCTTTTCTTTGCCTCTTGCCACACAGACCTGATCAATGGAAGGAAAAGGAAAAGTGAAGTGACTCCAACAGCCTCTTGTTCCTTTGGTAATTGACAGAAGAGATCCAGACATTAGATCAAGGGCCACCGTTATTTAAGCTGCATTTGTCTAGCCTCTCAGAGATATTATTACAAATAACAAATACGATGAAGGAACAAATCAAAGCTCTGTAGAAATTAGAATAAAAATCATTCTATTTGTAAACCCTTTAATAATGGGCCATTGTGTTCTGTTTATTCTGTTTAAAAAGAAGTCTGTGTTTAGTAGTAATTACTTCTGTGCTTCATTGCTACTTTAAAACATCAGATTAAGATTAATTTGCAAAATCTATTAAGATCCAATTTACGTAATCTAGCTGCCGTTTTCTTTCATTGGTTGCTATGGTTACTGCTGTAGACAAGGAACTTGTTAGTGATCTCTGTTGCTTTTCCATTTTACATTAATAAACTTCTCTGGAGCCTTGCCTGGACTCGAGTGTCACTAAGAGCATTTTTTCCACTTGTTAAACTTACTAATTAAACCGACTAAAGCACATAATGGGATGTTATTCAAGTTCCAGCTAATCAAAGTTCATTTACGATGTTTCAATCCAACACTTTGACTTTCTTAATAATGTCTGTAGCTATTTTTTCTCGTCTGTCTTGTTTGCTAATTACCTGCTAAGTGAAAATGTGAAACAGAGGCACGCCTTGCAGCTTCAGTTCTATATTAAGATCTTCAAGCAAAAAGAATAAAATTAATCGTGTTTTGTTCAGTGTTCGCTGCATTATACATGTGACAGGAACAAGCTGGCACGAAACTAAATAATAAGTGAGAATCAGAACGTAACATGCCCTTTCAATTTGACTTATTTTCACAGCCTGGAGATCTGGCGTCAAATTAAATCAGTCGTTTTTCACTTCAATTTAGAACCACTGTTGGAAATGTACTGTGTAATCACGGAAAAAAACAATGAAATAATGATGAGCAATGTGTGAGTGATACATCATTCTGATCAGTGCAGTTTTTTTTGGTGTGATTAGATATCTGCGTCAAAGGGTTTTTTTTGTTACAGGAATAAAAACGACTGCTGCAAGCAAAAGCGTTAGATTTCCTTTTCCTTTTGCATGTTGCCTTTGGGTTAAACATTTTTACTTAAAATGTGTCTGAATAGGTTAAGGATTTCTCTTTAATGCACAAGCTTGAGAAAATGATAGTAGGAAAAAAAAAAATCATTATAGGAAATGATTAGCGAAGCATCTCTAGTCCTCTTATGAGACCGGGCTACTCAGGATCCAATCTGCACAGAAAGGCGGCGGCGGTGTGTGTGCGGTACCTTGGAGTAAATATATATTCGGTCTGTGTACTGGCTGGCGCAGAACTGCAGGCCCGGGTAGACGGGGAGGGATCTGCTGGCGTCATCTTCATCACGGGCCTCATTGTCGTCATTAGCATCGGCAGCAGAAGACAGACACACCACTGCGGCACTCGGGTCTGCGGGGAGACAAACACAATGAGTAATATCTGGCTGAGTATATATTATCCTCTCATTATTGACTTCCAGTGCTTTATTGGTGCCTCTGTTTGCTCCTGCGCTGATGCAACGGCTGAGAGAGGCATTCGGCAGCTTTTAAGATTCATTATTCAACGGGCTATAATGAGAAGACGTAACATTTGTACCAGATCACTCCAATGTGTATGCATAAACAGTACATATTTGCACCAAGTATTTATTACTTCCAAGCATTTCATTACAGAGCCCAAAATGAAAATGCTAGAGTAATTATCTTTGACATTTTCACATAAACAGCAATAAAAGTCACTCCAGAACAAGTTCATATAGCAACAAAGTTATTTGTAGGGGTTTGATGACTAGTGAGTGTTTTCTGAAGCAGAAAAACACAATAAACAGGCAACAATGCATTAATGTGATGCTTTGTATTATTACTGCACCAAAGAAATATAAGTAGAAACAGATGTAAATATGTTTTTACACCTAAAGACTGATTTTCAGTCTCGAGTAGGCTTTTTATTTTGAGCCCAGTGGCTTTGAAGTGAACTGCAGTTGCATGTCACACTTGGCTGTATTTAAAAAGTGTCAATGTCACTAATTGATAGGATTGGATTGATAATATTAGTATTTGACAACAAAAATTCATATTAATATTCATATTAATAGACAGAGAACAGTACTTTTTCAATTTTCCAAACATGTTCCTTTCTATTGGCTTCTGGAGTGCAATTATAGTACTCCTCCAAATGAGAGGAGCTAAAACTGAATATAAAAAGCCCATCCACTATATTTTGTACCAAAGTTTGTGTAGAAACACAACACGAAGCTGTATGGATCAATAAAGCAACATTACCTCCCATTACAGCAGTTCTTTTTTTCCTGGGGTCCACATCATCAATACAATTAATAAAATAAAACAAAATACGCTATATTTTGACTATAATTGTCAGTATGTGAAGCAGAAAATATGGTTTATCATTCATTGTACATCATTGTGGTTGATTCAACAGGGGGCCGTGGTGTTTTTGAGGGTCCACAAAGTGAGTAAGGAGTTACAGCAGGTTGTTAGTGCTTTTTCTGATGTGTGCACCGGTCATGAGTCGAGTCTGATACTTAAAACACAGACATGATATTGCTATTGATCTGTTTCCTGACAAACAATCCGCCTTCCCAAAACGCTCAACTGTTCTGTTATGTATTACTGCACAAGACAATTTATGTGACTCAAACCTCCCAATTTATTTTTCACAACTTCAGTGGAGAAACAACAACAGGATGGAAACGCTGAGAAGAAGCTAGAGAAAGCACAAGAGCGAGAGAAAGAGAGAAAGAGAGAGGGGGATGAAATGACAGTCACCGACGACGAAGAGAAATGGTGATTTGGAGGAGAGAAAGAGAGCAGGCCATTAATGTCAACTATGTAGCTCGCTCATGCTGCCAGCCTCGAGCAAGAAAAGGTCAGGCGGTGGAAATGAGACCGCCGCCGTTCGACCACGCTTCATTTAGACAATGACCTATAACACTCTGATAATACTTGCCTTAAATCACTGCGCGTGGCCAGTTGTCTGCCGAGCCGTGCCTCTGTGTCAATCGAACCGGCACCGTGTCCAAAAAGGAAGTGTGTCCCTGCTCTGACGGGACAGGGTGAGTTTCTGGAGTAGAACTCTAATGGACTGAGGATTAACCGATTCGTCATCTAAAGTCAAATGTAGTGATCTTTTCTATGAACCGACAAGAGGACCACTCAAAGTACCAAAGCCTTCGAAAAATTGTAAGCCATTAATCACAGAAAAATCATTACGGCAGTTGTTTATTTCTCTATTTTTAATTACCACATTTATTGATGGAGTAAAGATCTGGCATTCAGAGTGGAAAGTATGAAAGGAAGATGCTATGAGAAAGTTTGCTTTGTTTCTAGGTTTTTTCTAGCTACCATTTTCTATTACTTTACGCATAAATAACGCTATATCACACTAGTCCTTTGTAATAAGCACAATGTCTCTTAGAATAGCTGCATAAATACATTGTCTGATATATACAGATTCATAAAACTAGAAGACCTACAAAACACCAAGCAGTTCACTTCTTACCACAAATACTTGCCCTTGTTTAATTACTACTTTTTTGCCAAGAGTGTGTTTTATGTCTGTGTAGAGCTAAACGTAGCATGCACCGCTCCAGAATAAATCAAAGATGATGTCATTCTTTAATTACTAGGCTTTTATGTGAAAACCAGGGTCTACAGCTGATGTGATGCTCAACAGCTTTGGTTTTCGAGGTGGAATTACACTCATAAGTCGTTTCTTCTCCTTGACCTATCATGTCCAACACCCATATCTTTCATTTTTATGTTTGTCGTTCTCTCAGGTGCAATTTTCCGAGGCTCTGGTACACGCTGTTCTGCTCTAACCCCAGGCTTCAGGCGGAATGGGCCACTTTGTGTCTTAAACAGAGCAAAGACCCTGCTCTACGTTACCTGAAAACCAAACATTTTGAGGACACTAGCGTTTGATGACATCCCATCTATCTATCTTTCTACATTTGTAATGAAACCTAGCAGCTCTGCAAAGTGCACCCTATATTTGTTGTAAGCAGTTTCTCCCCCCTTTGCCTGTTTGCAGTGGAGGAACGCGCCAGCTGCATTAAGTGGGCCATTTATACGATGGGGGCAATTCATCTTACAAAGCCGTCTTATTAGACTGTCACTTACACAGTATGAACAGTGCCTTCAAAACACCCCAAGGGATTTATCTGTTATTTTACTGCGAGAGAAAGAAAACAACGCCTAATTGGACTGAGTCATCTTATGTTCTGCAGGAAGATCGAAACAAAAGATGAAGAAAGAAAATATGGGTGAAGCTGATTCTGCAGCAGCTTTTGAAGCAACATACGCGAGATGTTTCAAAATGTTTGGGTCATGCAGATGGATGGAGGGAGAGACTGAAGGAAGGAGAGATAGACACAGAAGAGGAGTGATTGCTTGTCTGTGCTGTGAGGAAAGTAATCTCAGAGCAATCAAGAAGTGGGGGCGGCCGACAGCTCTGCGGTTTGCCTTCTAAAACCGCGGGCAGGTAGAGCAAAATCATTAGGCACCCGCTCCTGACCCCATAGGTCACTTTTATTGGACAACCACTGTGTTTCGTATTAAACCCACGCTGCCGGAGACAGATTGGCGGCAGCGTGTAACTAACAAACTAAGAAAGCTCCGAAGGAATAGGCGGACGATAGATGTATAGATAGATATTAACAGTTGCCAAGGAAACGTGCGGGGCCAAAGGGGACCTGGCAGGGGCCAAGCTGGCACCCAGTGGTGACTCTTTAGTGCTGCCATTTCTGATCGACAGTGAAGCTTTTATCTCTCCCCTACAGTCGGCTTAAATAGAGGCTTTTTTAAAAGGGAAGCGTGTTAACCTTTAATATTTTTTGTGTAGAATGGGGAAGAAGGCACGACAGGGGAAATGACAGTGGGATTCAATTCGGGACCATTGGGGGGCACAGGTAGCTACAGAGACTGGAAATGAAGCACTCCACAATCTCTGGGCACTAATAGATGTCAAAGCCAGTGTGTGTGGCTTTGTAAAGAAAGTGCTCTGTGAGTTGTTTCACACTGATCTAAAGATGTTAAGGGCTAATGGGGGTTGATAACCTGCCTGTTAAGCGGTTTGAAAGATATTCCCTTTAATGTTAAATGGAAAAGCCTTGAAAAACAGCACTGGGTTTCTCCTGGGGTTGGTTAAATCCTTCACTAATTCTAACCTTAACTGTCTGCTCGTATTTCGAGGCAACACCCAGGTCACGGGCTTTTCTTAGACTCTGCAAGACTGGCATTTTTTCAGAGCTGTTCATATTGCACACAGTGTAATTAGTTCTTTGTAATTAGCGCAATTTATTGCTTTGCGTATCCCTTTGAGACGCCAGTACTTGAACACAGAGGTCTTAATTTGCAATATTACACAGTGCATAATTGGGAATTTGTTTCGTGGCGTCCCTCGGAGACTCAAAGACGTGCACATATAACCAGAGTGGACAGGGAGAGCAGCTTGTGTTTCGGGGATCGTTTGTGGAGCGAGGATTGTAGGCCACACTTATGTAATTAGATCCCACTCCACTTTATTAATGCCCTGCTAAAATGTTTCATCCACACATTTAGTCTAGGGAAAGGACACTTATAATGATATGGAGGTATATTTGCATACAGATATATTCACATTTTGGGAAAAGAAGTTATATCATATTTGTTAGGCTGCTTGTGGACCTGCTTTTGTGAGCCAGTCATGGAGTGATTCAGAAAAGCTTTGTTTAGATACAGCAGCTCAAGGGCAATGCTAACACAACAGGCTATAACTGGTAATATTCATTTTAGGCCCTGAAGTATCTTAAGTTCTGGATCCAAAACCGCAAATGTTATCACTTGGGGTGCTGCATTTATAAAGTTGGATGTAGGTCAGCAAGAATTTGAACTGCTGAATACTTTTCTCTATTCAGTGTCTGTTTTCAATGTGATTTTGTAATGCTTTTTGTTATATACAGTTGAAAAATAGTGGAATATGACAGCCAGTAGTGGATAATTGCATCAAAATAGCACTCTTTGCAGGAAAAATAGCTCCATTGAATTGTAGCCTGGCCAACCAGACCCATGCAGAGTGAGATGGGTCAGAAGTAGTAGATTTAGGCAGACTTTCTGATTCTATAACTCTTCTGATAAATGTTCTTTGGTACTAGTTTGACGTAAGCCACTTCCGGAGTCATGCTAATAAGCTTATTTCTATTTCTTTTGAGAGCAGGCATAAGCAATACCCTTCCTGTGTAATAAGAGTAAAAATAATAATGCCCGGCCCCATATGGAATCAGATATACTCCCTTATTGGTTTGAAGATAAGTTATTAAACAGCATTATATGGGCAGGTGACAATGCCGCCGTAGCCAATTTCCCTATATATGAAAAGGAGATGATTGCAGGTGGGATTACCCTGTGTGTGGTCAGGGGAGGAGCCTGTGTCGCCGCCGCTCCGCTCTCCCGCTGATTGTTTGCCTTTGAGCCCTCGCTTGCCCTCCTCCTCCTCCGCTTCTCCCTCTTTCTGTTTGTCTTCCGGAGACTCCTCCCCCTCGCCGTCGGACCCCGAGAGGACGATGGGAGCCTCTCGGTCTGAGGGCGGCTGATGAGGCCTGGGAGGCTCTGGGCCAACAGCTAGAGAGAGGAGGGAAAACAGGAGAAAGATTACTTTATTGGCCAAGTGTAATCAGACTTCGAAGAGTTTTATTCCCTCGCGAGATATCCATCATCTGAAGAGCGAGACAGTGTGACAAAATGACTGCTGACATGAAAGTAAAACTCTATATGGCTCATTAGTGCGGTTATTAGCCGTCATAAGTCCTTTACTGACAACTTTAGAGGCTGTAATTGTGTAAAATGGATAGGCATTACTCCACTAGTAGTAAAACAACTCCACTCGGTACAAGATAATGTACACTTTGCTGTGGTGCAGCTATTTAATCTAAGTCGCGCTGGAAGCTAGAGGCTGTGTGAGAGGATGATAAGGAGGAGTAGTGCCAGACTTAAACACTCCACTGTCCCTCGACTAAACACCTCTGTCGTCTCATTGGTGTCTTCGATGTTTGTGTCAAAGCCTGGAATATGATACATAATGTAATTCATATTCAAGGTTCTCTGGTTTGTTTCTGTGTGTTTGAATGATGAGATTTAGATCGATAATGTTTCTGTTACAGAGAAATGTGGCCCAAGAGACTCTCTTTACCTACATTAAGTTGATTTAGAGAAGTGCTGCTGTTATGTTCACACTAAACCTGTGTAAAAATGTCCAATACATTTGATTTGTCCTGTTCACACTGACCTGAACCAGAATAATCAGATCTCTGCCTTTTGAGACCGGTGTGAACTTTCCGCGGAGGTCTATTATGTTTTAGTTTGTCAGATCCACATCAGCCTGAGAGAGAACACCTGCCAAACTGCTTTCACCAACTGATCCAACAATATAATTTGCAAAGAGGAGGAATTATCTTCGCGTCACATTGTTTTGTTAATTGCTTGTCTGCATCATGTGCAATCAAACTTAAACAAAATAATTGTCAACGATTGCTGCATCTGTGCGGCGCTCCAGTCGGGTGCACTGAACGATACTCAAAACAACTCCTAGTGGCGCCGCGCCTGTCACCGATTCAGCTTCCAACCTGTACAAGCTCCATTCTTAAACCATTCATGCAGTTTTCATTCATGTGGATGTGTTGTAATTCTGTGAAGGTCAGGCTGAATCCACAAAAATGTTAATGAATGCAAGGTTATTTCTGCACCATTCACAGAACTTAACATTGTGTAAAGTAGCATGTGGTGCAGTTAATAATCGATAATAGTTAATAATTCAGAGGGCTATTACATGTGATATACAGTGAGCAATGATTTACAGTGAACAATGATGGTATCAAAGTCAAATCTGTATGCACCATCAGGGAGCATCAGATTAAACTGGAAAATCTATATCTGAGCAGAACATTATGAATACTTTATTTATAGCCAAACGTTAATGTCACTTTCCATCTCGGGGACTGTTGCCTAGCACTTCCTCAGTAAGTGTTCCTTTGCCTACTTCTGAGTTAAATTTAAATCCCACACTTTTCACATTATTTGTTGAACTTGAGGTGTGAAATCTAACAAGACAGTAAGTTGTGAGACTCTGGGACGCAGAGGGCTAATTAGTGATCTTGCCTCTCTGTGGCTTGTTTCTTCAAAAGGCCACGCCGTTGCCGCCTTCCTCAAATGTCACGCGAGTCTCGGGGCTCGTGGCCCCGCCGTTGCCCCCCTCCACTAACAAGTCGAGTGAGACCGCGCGGAGACGGCTCAATTTGTGTTAAGCTGTCCCCGCCGAGGAAGACGTTAACGGAGGAAAACCTACAGGGCCTCAACCCCCTTGTTCGCCACCCTCTTAGGGCACAATTATGTTCAAGTAGCTTCTCAAATTGAGACACACGCAAACATGCTAATCCACAAACACATGAGAAATCCTGTAATCTGACTGTGCTGGAATCTGTAAAACACACAAGAAACATCAGTGGCCGTCTAAAGGGAGAGAAACAGCAACAGAGAAGAGAACAATAGTTATAAAGGTTATTAAGTACAAAGATTTGATTTGATATTAGGGCCTTCGTGATACAAAGCTTGATAGAAAAGACAAAACATGAAAGAAGACGTTTTGTCAGATTTAATAAATGCAGCTCAATTACTAATTTCCTTGGACCTTGATATTACTCTCTTTTATTGTGTGGCCTTTAATCAAATTGCAGTATGGTAATGTGAACACACCTGTGAAGTGACGTACCTTGACAGACTGTTAATGTCGGCAGAAAAACCCCGATTAACCGACACGACCTCTTCTGAACTACACAGCTTCCTCTGTTGGTGTTAATGGGAAAGTGCTAGACTAGTCGGTTGAAACAGCTGGAGGACTGAGCCGTGCCCACGCGTCTCCAAAGACTTTAACACCAGAAGAGCTGATTCCACACGTGGCCGGTAACTGGTGCTGGATGTGGGCTAAGTCACCTGAGATGCCATGCTCCGTCACATAAAGGAAGTAATAATCCATGACAGTTTAATTAAAAACTAGTCTCATCACTGAAGATACAGCACAACAGTAATCCAATTTGTATGTCATTAATAAAAGTTGTTGTTTTGACAAAGAGGCTAGCACTTTAGTCATTTAGTGTGAGCAAAACTTTGTACCAATCACTTTCTCGTTCATAGACTTGACCTCATACGAACTGCAGCGGCTTTTGATAATATCTCTGTGTGAAGCTGGTTTTGGAGGCAAGATCTTATTGGCATTAACTTTTTGAAAGATTTGGTTGAAATCTTCAGAAATTAATGCTTTTTCACAACAAAAACTTGGGTCTCTTGTTCTAATTTTTGCTGCTAGTATGTACAGGAAAAGAAATAATGTGATACATGTCGTAGACCCAGGCTTTTATCAGTTTGTGATTAAATAGCACTTGTCCAGGGTGTACTCTGCTTAAACAAATGAATAAGAATGAGCGGCAGAAAATGACTGAATGCATAATAGTGATGTGGTTATTGTTTTAACAGGCCTCACGTGACACTATTTAGTATGTCTGATAAAGATCTCTCTTCTACTTGTCTTTCTGTTGGGTACAAACACCTCATGGCACAACAGACTGAGCATCCTTCCTCTACAGCTGCTCTCCTGTTATATTTCTTCGCGCCGCACACAACAGAAAGCTATTGCCAAATGTCTGCTTCTTTACTTTGCGTTATAAGCTCAGATGCCTTTTATGATGAGTTAAAGTTCCCCGGAATCACTGTCAATACGTCTGGAGAACTGCGATAAACCTGATGTGACACCTTACTTCAGAGTCATTGTTAGCAGCCTTTCTCATGTCATACTATACGTTCTCGCCTGATTATTTTCTTACATTTGGAGCAGCTGAAGATGAGACAAGTTGAGACATATCTCCATAAATACGGTTGTTATTTTTCCGCGCCGGTCTGTCATTTACAAATTTAGCAGGTTGTTAAATTCCACGTTGAGTGAGCTGACACAGCCTGCTGCTGTGAATGCAGAGAGAGGATGGTGACAAAGAAGAGAGTGTGATTGCTGAATAGTTATCAAGTATCTGCTGCAGCTGAGCATGAAATGGAGGTGAATTTGGTTAAAATAAAATGTGTGTGTTGCTGCTATAAATACTGATGGCTGTTTGAGCTGTGGGCCATCCTCAATTTCAGTAAAGCAAGGTGCAAACAGTCCTTGGTACAGCTAATACTCCCACTAATGAAAGTTCTTACATATATTCATTGGACTTGTTTGTCCTGCACTTTTCCTGTTACACAAATTTTGATATTGATCTGGGAACAAACCAGAAGAGCTCATACTTGTCTGGCACAGTTCAAGGACAAAATGACAGGTGTAATGGTAATAAGGCAATTTAATCTACTTACTTTATGTCTTAATTTTGTGGCTAATATGTTGTAAATGCTAAGATAATGTAGATAGCGCAGGAGGTAATTCAGGTTTTAGTTGCAAAATACATCCTCAAATCTTTCCTAGATTTAATCCACAATGTACATTCTATTCTCCTGAGATGGGCTTGCATATATTACATGTATTTGCATCTTAAATCAGGTTTATGAGCAGGATGGTGGTGTATACACTACAGTTACAACAGCAGCAGCTCAACACTCTCATTACCTGAGGTTTATACTGTGTTTCAGTCTCTGTTTTATATTATGTAGAATTTGCTGCTTATAGAATATCTCTCTGTTTTGATGTATTGTATTTTCAAACAATGGTGCAAATGTATATTTAGAGAAAAGCGCAGTGCATCTGGGACAATTGCGGGAAAGTCAAAAGGCCATTATAATTTCCATCTTTATGTTTCATGTTGAATCCCGTTGAGCACAGTTTGAACGCAGTAATTACATGTGCATTAACAGTTCTTTACTGCCTGGTTGCTGTAGGAAAAAGACATAATATACCATTTAAAGGCTCCCCAGTGGGAGGATACTTAGCATGAAGTGACATAGTACAGTTTATATGGGCAATAGAGCGTTAGGCTTAAGCTTATTTCAATTTTCCAGAGCAAATATGAGAACAAGTGCTTAAAATCGAGTACTCGCTGAGACTGATTACAGACTCGTTTTGAAGGACCACGTTTTTGTGCAAATGCTTCAAAATAGTTCAACAAACTACAGTGAACTCTGCTACGCTTCGATTCAAACATGAACCTCAGCCGCACCATACTCGTCTAACCAGACCAAAACCAGATGTCGAGGTTTGTTTTCGGTTTTGGTTTGAACTAAAAGGAGCAGACAACACGCTCACAATCTCACACTGGAGTGAGTTTAGTACTTGTATGGCTGTATCTGAGCAGGTCAAATGAGTACAGGAGGCTCCAGTACTGTCCTACAATAATTGTTTTTGTATTTAAACTTTTGATGTTAACTTTCACAAAATGTCTAAGAAATGTGATCCATTATGTGAATAAAATCTCGAGCAGCACCATCAACTGTTGGAGATGTCTTGGTGATGCTGCCTAAATATCCGCGGTGGCACATATTTCCACTCTGAGACATTCGGATGCATGTGTGATTTTTAAAAAGCATGGACCTGGAGTCTGCCAGGTCATAACGACTCCCCCCACCTCTCTTTTGCCAGATACAATCATAGGCTGTCAGAGATATCAGCTAGAGCCGGCTCAACTTTTCCCCAACTTTGTGCGAGACGTTTGCAGCAATAGTAGGCGCCTGTTCTCCCTTACTCCCCCTCCTTGCCTCTCGGCTCCTGACAGGTGAGAATTATACTGTGTCCTTGTCATCGGCACCGAGAGAGAGAGGGAGAGAGCAAGACAGACAATATTCTGAGAGCAGAGCTATTTCAGACTCTGGCAAGCCTGCCTCCATCTTTCGCTATCACGGATCTCCATCTGGTGAAATCTGTAATGCTGTTCAAAAGTATTATGTCAACAGACTGCTACGATTGATATTGACAGGGAGGAAAATAAAGCAATGAATGGATTTGGGCTTTGAGATCTTCATTTGTGGCAGGAAAGGATGGGATAAGGGCATTTCATGTTTGTTGTATTCAGTTAAGATTAATAAATTATAACAATATGCAGCCTTGTACATAATAATCCAGTAGAGTATTGTTTGCCTCAACTTTCCAAACTCCAACAGAAAAAACTTCTTCTTGAGGCTACTGGAGTTGGCTTTGTTTGATGCCTTGTATAAAATAATATACTCACAAACAAGAGACAGAAGACATAAATTATATAAAATGTGCATTGGAGATGATTAAAAATTGTCAAATGATTGTCAATCAAAGGACTGAAGTGTGCCTCTACTCTTCTCTCAACAGACAAACGTTTGGCCAAAGAAACACAAATATAAGTGTGACTGAATGGAACCGTACTGTAACACTTGGGGCTGTTCTCACCAGAAGAACGAGGAGCTTCACACATCTCGCAGTAAGGCAGCAGGCCACTGTTGGAGTAAGTACAGGCCACGCAGTTCCACTTCTTCGCAGAACTGTCACTTGTTGTAAGTCTACGTGGGGTCATAAAGGAGACAAGAGGACTTTTGGCACTGGTTCCTCCAAACGTCGCCCTCCGTTTTACCCCAAATTGAGAAGTGGGACTAGGGCTGGCCTGAGGAGTTCTAAGCCTCTTCTGCTGTGGAGCAAAATCATCTTCTGCTGTGCCAAGGCTTTCTTCCCTGTCATGTGTTTTTCCTGAGTCTGGTTCAGCGGATGTACATGAAGCTGTCTCTGAGGACAGAGATGGAGATGACTGTTCATTTTCTGTCCGCTTCCTCTTTTTCTCGTTGCTTGCATTTGGAGAAAAGAAGGAACGGATGTCGTGCTGCTTGTTTTTCTCAAACTGAGAAAAAAGATGCAAAAAAGCTCTGTTAGTCTTGGTTACACGCATATTAGGTTTCAATTTATTTGTAAATCAGCCTTCTATCGCACCCAACAATTCTCCCTTTTGTAAGCAGTGTCACGTGGCAATTATTTTACAGTTACCCCACAAAGTATAATATCTGGATGCAAAGGCTTACCTTTGGAACACTAAAAGGAATAATAAAACTACCCGCTGTGAAATAATGACTAGCTGCAGTTGTCTCAGCCACAAAAGCCACTTTTCACTTCATAATAATTCTGACATAAAGAAATTGCTTAGTTCATACAAATGCTGTCAAATATAAAGAACAAAATTTGGTGGCAGCCCTTTCAATAAAAAAGGCATTCACTTAGTCTTTTCATAAGATGAAATGCAGCCCACAACTCAACAATAGTGACTGAAAGATTTTTCACTGCTGCCGTTTTTTTGACAAACTAGTCCATCAGACTCACATGAGTGAAAAACACATCATCTTTGACATTTCCTGTGCTTCCCTCCAGCGGCAGCACCATCTCGCTCGGAGTCCATACGCTGGCAAAGTTCAGGAAGTCCCATTTGTCCTTGTCGCCTTCGTCTGCCTTTAAGTACTCCTTCCTTCCATTCAGAGTGCTGCCAGTCACTGTTTCCTGCAGCACAGTGGCAGCATGAACTTGTTATTTCTACACAATTTACGCATCTATACGTCAAGATTATTGACTAAAGAAGCACAAGAGTTTGACAGAAACATAAGTTGTATTCACACCTGTACTGTACTCTCACAATACAGTTTAAAACGACTAAATTTAACGTCTAATGTCCATTTTTCTATGCAGTAGTTTCTGGTTTAGCTAATGTATAAACACAGGTAGAGAAAAAAAAACATGTTTATCCTCAGAGATGATTTATTTGTGAGGTGGCCTCTAGTCACCTTCCTGTTGAGCATGGACCACATGACAGTGTCGAAGGTGCCCTTGGCGATGAGGTAGTGCACGTTCACTGAGCAGGTCTGGCCGATGCGGTGCGCCCGGTCCTCTGCCTGTTTGATGTGGCCCGGGTTCCAGTAGAGCTCGGCAAAAACCACATGGCTGGCCGCAGTGAAGGTCAAACCCTGGAGAGGACAGGACACAGACTCAAAACTAATCATCATGAATCCTCCTTCACTGAACACTTTCGCTCATTTCAAATACATTTCATCTGGTGTCATACCTTTTAATAATTGCCAGATAAGTACTCCTGTCTTAATTGTCTTTATTTAAATGCATGATTTTTCAATTACTCACTCAAAATAATAGATGGTAATGGACTGTAATGTAAAAGTAATGTTTAAATGCAGCAATTAACTTGTGCGTTCTCCAGCTGAATAGCACTTCTTTAATCATGTCGGGGCAGTTTTTTTTTGTATCAAGTATTGCGTGAACATGTAAAGCTGTGGCACTGTAATAACCAAAAGCTATTTATAAAGATGAGTCCACCCACATTATGCCCTCACACTCAGTTTGACTATTATCCTCCTGCCAGTTTCCAGATGTAATGTCTGGTATTGTGTTGTACCTGACCAGCGGCTTGGATGCTCAGGACGGCCACTCGGGTCTCTGGATCAGTCTGGAACTTGTGCACAAGCTGGACTCGCTCCGAGGATGGGACGCTGCCATCAATACGGATATAACCAGCCTGCATAATGAGAACAGAATAAAGAGAACACTATTTTTTTTCAACGATTCTTTGTGCGTTTGTGGTAGGAAAATTGTGAAAAGGGGAAAAAAGTTTTGATGTGTTTGTAATGCGATGGGGTTCTTTTGTGTGTAACAAAATTATGAGGCATAAAAGAGGTAGATTTTGAAAAGCTGCTGCACAATAAAGCAAAGGAACATTTCATTAACCTGTCTTCGATAAATATTTTCAATGACAGAGGTGCGAAGGGCATTGCACCCAAAGCTCATGGAGAGAAGCAACAAAAAGCTTAGAGCGGGGACATTATGAAATCGTACCATTTTATGCCATGTTTTATGCTAACGCCAAACAAAGAATGTAATAGCTGTCTGTTCATCAAACCTGAACTTGAACTTGACATTC
Source organism: Rhyacichthys aspro (assembly GCA_036850595.1). Taxonomy (NCBI): domain Eukaryota; kingdom Metazoa; phylum Chordata; class Actinopteri; order Gobiiformes; family Rhyacichthyidae; genus Rhyacichthys; species Rhyacichthys aspro. The sequence continues at coordinate 7,698,377 of CM072149.1, forward strand.
ACTAATGCACTGCGGTGAGAGCTCTCTTTTGATTTGGGGCCGCCGTTCCTGCAGAGCTGCTCAGTGGCCGACGATAGGTTTGAGAGGAAAAGAGTTGTTTGCAGCACCCACACGTGAATGTAACAGTAGCCGCATGAATATGAAACAGAAGCTTGCTGTGAAAGAACACTGAGGATTGTTTGGCTTTTTCGGGATAAATAAAGGTCAGATAAATGTAACTGAGCATACTCTAGTTGAAAGTAAATCCATTGGCCTGACAGAAATCTAAAACAACCAGTTTTATTAAAGTTCAAAGCAGGTTGAACTTTGTGAGCCAAGGATGTAGCCCAGTTTGACACCAGGTGAGAAACAGGCTGCGAAGGAAGCATAAAAACGGTGATAATGTCATATGATTACAGAGCTGCTCGTCACTCGTCATTCCTTTTTTTAGTCCGCCTCTGTTAATTGGTGAGTGTGAACGAATGCACCGAGAGCCAACATCTCACTGAGCAAAGTGTTATCACACGTTGTACCGCTGCATTACATTCAACACACACCTTCCCGACCCCTGCGACACACACGCGTGCGCACACACACAAAGACGACAAGACAAACACGCATTTGAACTCTTTCACAGGTTGCTAGTGCCGAGCTAAGAGATATCATTTGCTTGTGATGACTTGTGAAATACGCCTTGGGAGATAAGTTGTGAGAGAAAAAGTTTACTTTCTGAGGAAAAGCGTACTTTTGTTGAACAATAAAATTCACAACCAAAGCTTTTCTTTTATCTAACACCTGATGAAACAATTTATTTTAACACCTAAATCTAACATAAATGTGTAAGTAAATAATAGATGCTTGTTAACATAAGCCCAGCTCTGTAAACGTCTAAGTTAAGCACGCTAATGGCAAGACTTAGAAAAGAAAACTTAATGGGAACAGTAAAAATGGAGAGCTAACTATAATAATGTCAGTAGCTTTTTTGTTCCGGCACCTTTTAGAACATACAATACATTG